>CM053769.1:248505291-248605257 GCA_028658325.1 Potorous gilbertii
CTTTTTATAAAAGTTTAGTTGTAAACTTAACCCTTTTATACAAAATAAATCAAGTGTGTTTATTGAATGGTGATTGCCTGCTTATTTCGGAGGACCAGTGCTTTGATTTTTATTATGTTATGTCATAATTGAATCCAAATAAATACAAGTTCAAATTTATGTAGAATGTATATGATTAATAAAACATGCTTGAAGTGAATACCCAATATCTGCATGATTTTTGAATCTCATTCCACTCTTATAACACTATCTTCCTCTCCACCCACCTTGCCTCTTAATAAAGGTTGGAAATATGATCCTGAGCAAACCTTATCATATATGAGGCACACACTCCTAAATCAGTGGGGAGCAAAAGGTTGGTTAACTGTAAAGTCTACAGAAACTCACTCAGAATTTTCCCCTGATCCTTACCAGTGATAAGTATTTTAAGTTCTGAACAGCTATGGCATTTCCTTTTAGATTAATATAAAATGAATTTCATTTTTCAATTAGAAGAAAGTTGGCTTCAATGTAAAAGGAGTGGGCCAGCAGCTACCTTTCTGGGTGGGAATTTACAAGAATCTGAACAGCTTTTTAATTTCAAAAAATAGTTGTAGAACCTCTGACGTAACTAAGAACTGGAAGAATTCTACTATGTGATTAAATTTTGGCTGCTCTTTGACTGACTTGTTTCTCCAGAATTGAATTAGTCTGTAATAAGACACTTAAGAAAAAGCTATGACAACTGATTTTGGTATTTCTCATCCAACTCAGTCTAGTTATTTATCTGTGTCCCCCTTCTGTGGTTGTGAGACCATTAATCTTGAGTCTATTTACTATATCTTTCTAATGCCCTAGAGGAAATAATGGATAAGGGAGAAATATGTGCAAACTATAGAAAGTATTAATGAGCTACTTCAACTTTAGGTCATTAAGTTGCAAAATTTGGAAGATTGCTGTTTTATAGGAACAACTTAAAATCTTCAAAAAAGAAATTACTTCCTGGGAGAGGTGGCTCCTCTGTGGTTAGAAATACTGAGGGGAAAAAGGGTTGGTCTTTCTAAGGAGTCTCATCTGAGGCCACTTTCACTGGACTGAACAGGTGTATGCGTGGTGCCATAGTCTACCACTGCCTGCTTTTCCTTGCCCTTGACACAAAATCTACCACCCGCTTAGGGCTCCAGGGTGGAAAGGAGTGGAAGGGGGAACAAGGAAGCTGGGCTTGATCTCTTAATGTGCCAGACATAATCTAGGGATAAACCACTTCCCAGTGATTGGTGAACTCAGGGTACTGGCTGAAACCTTGAATGGGAGAAGAGAAAGTAGTTAGGGATACAGGGGAAAACCTAGCCTTGCATTATAAACCAGTTAAAATCAATCCAAGTTACAACCATTCAGCAAGAGCCCATCATTATCTTCTGAAGACGGTCTCCCTCTGCTGGGTAGATGCTGTCAGAGCAAGGTAACTGAACAGGACTTTAAGAGACCATGCTATGCTCTTTCCCCTTCTCCCTCCAAAAAGAATGAAAAAGGTGACACTCCATGAGTACTTCATACAACAGGACTAAAGGTGGCTATTTGGCTTCCCTTATATCATTTCAATTCTGAAATTCCCATTCTTCCTGCACAAGGAGACAGCATAAGCTCTTTGGTCTTACTCTTTCTCCATCCAAAGAACAAATCAGTAAGGTTAAGAAAAAAAGGGAGCTAACAGTTCAAGGGCTGCCTGTGGACTATGGCAAGCTCCTCGCACCACCACCCTCTTTGGTAGTATTCCTCTATACAGCTCATTTGATACCAAGTGTATACTAGCATTTTACTATCATTTGCTTTTATATGACAATATTTTCTAGGGTAGGGGCTTTAAGGTTTACAAAATGCTCTCTGTACAACATTTCCGTAAGGTTAAGTAGTATGAGCATTAACATCTGTTTTATAGATGAGGAAACTGAGGCTGAGAGAAGAAATTACTTAGGATCATACATGGTAGAGTCGATTATGAACTCTTCCCAACTTACCATGATACCTATTTTATAGCACCTCTGCTTGCACACAGTCCCCTATCAATACAGCACAGGATCAACAAATCTTGATCACAGCAAGACAAAGAAAGAAAACTTGGGAAATATCCAATACTGCTTTCTAATACCTTTGTGATTTGAGGACATTTACTACGTTTGAATTCCTAAACAGACACCCAACTAGACCAGTTCCCACATCCTGGGAGTAAATCCAAAGTAGATGATGATGACAATAACTGACATATTGCACTTACAATTTCCCCCATCATTTGCTGAGTATCTTGGGACTGGCCACTCTCCGGACATTCCCAAAATCTCAACCAATCTAAATTCTACCTCCTTGGAAACATGTGAAAGTAGCCTTTCTGATTCATAAATAAATATCTAATTTTAGGGGGAAGAGGCTGAGGGGAGCTGGAATTGGGAATAACAGATACTGTAGTGCATCTGTAAGTCATTGGGCATCAGTAGCTCAAAAGGCTTATTCGAGCATTAAAATATTTTCATGAATATGTTGAGCCTTACATTATGATTAAAATCAGTCTATTTTAAGAAAGAAAATCAGTATCTTCTAGGACTATAACATGCAGAGAATGTGCCAACCTGTGTTGGAAGAGGGGGCTTGCCTCTCACCTAAGAGTTCCCTGTACCAGTGAAATCATAGCTCCAGTTGCTATCTTTATCGCTTTCTCTTAAGTGTGCTAGATTTGAAATCCGAGGACCTGAGTATAAATCCTGGCTTATTTCTTAACTACTTCTAAACATGTCACTTCATCTGCCTTCATTTTTTCTCTATAAAATAAGGGTACTGGACTATATCCTCTGTATTTTTTTCAAAACCCTACTCTTCAAAGGAGGGAGCCCAGATGATGGAGCCTGAGCACCACCTTCTGGCCTTACAAGAGAAGGCAGCTATTCATGGTTTGGTTACTACAAATAAATCTTTGCAACAAGAATAAGCATTTCTGCCTTAGATTAATGAACCACAGGACAAAATGCAGTGTTTCCAAAACTCTTCAATAGAACCATGACCTTACCAATTTGGGCATAATGCAGATAACAACTCATTAACACTTGTTCATCCTCTGACTTTTTGTCCATATCTTCACACAAATCTTCCATCACCCAACATGCTGAAGGTATCTTGACCCTGTGTGGATATCAGTGGAACATATAGACATTCTGTAGGCTCAGGGGTGTGCTGGAGCCAGCTCGATTCAGCTCTGAGAAATCAGGGCTTCATTTATTGTTTTTTTCATTTTTCTAAACTTGAGAAAGTGATAGAGAAAATGTTAATAATGCAGATTTAAACTTCATGTGTAGTATACATTTTTCTCCAGAAAATTGATTGCACAACCTTGCACAGATTTAATACTCATGTTCACTACATGATCAGACTGCCTTTATTTCCCAGACATTTATTTTATTTATTTTCCTCTTCTGATTTCTTATTCCCATTCCCCTCCTCCTCCCTCCCTCCAAAGTCCCAACAAAAAGCTACCCATCTCCTGCACTGTGCCCTCTGGAAGGCTTGCTGCACAAGAAACAAATCTGCTTTCATTTTAAATCATTTCTTTTTCCACTTATTCCATCACCTCTTGGCTCTCACGGAGACCTGTCTCCCTCCTAACGACACAGCCTCCCTGTCTATTCTTTCTAGTACTGATTTGCATTTTAACTCATTCTTCTACCTCACCCTCCCCACCAATGCCCTTACTGAGGTAGGAAAGTTGGAATATTCCATATTCCCCATTTCCACATCCAGATTCACTCCCTACCACTATCATTCAGTAACTTCTCTTTCTTTGAAGTTCATACAATTCACATCTACTATCCAAGCAAAATCTTGATAGTTGTTATTTACAGATCACCAAGCCACTCCCCTTTTCTTCCTCAATGAATTCAGTTCCATGGCTCTCAATCTTTCTCTCCTCCCAACATTCACCCCCAGATTAAGAGACTTCAACATACATATGGATACTTCCTCTAATACTCTAGTCTCCTAGTTTTATGAGTTCACTAACTTCCTGTTGCCTACTCTTCCACTTTCTCTCCCACACATAAAAAGTCATTCCCTGCATCTTGCTACCATCACCCATCAATGCACCATGTCTATTCATGAACTCTGAAATTACCTTACCGGATCACAGTTTACTGGATTTCCATCCCTCCCTCTGCCTTTCGTTGCCAAACCCTGCTCTCTGTCCACACCATGATCCCCAGTCCCTGACCTCCTCAGATCTCTCTCTAGCCATTACTAGCCTCCTTTCACCATCTTGACTCCTTAGTGAAAGAGTTCAACTCTATGCTGTCTTCTCTTGAGTCCCTTGCCAATTTTCATACTTTTCATACTGCTGATTGTGTCCTGCCAATCCTCAGCCGTGGATCATTCACATATCTACAACCTTCATTCCTACGTCTGCTGAATGAAGGTGGAAAAAAATCATGCAACACTAGGTCTCCTACAAGGTAGGTAACATAACCTTAAATGGATCCTCAGTGCTGTTAGGTAACCCTTCTATACCTGCCTCATCAACTCACTATCACACTCTCCACAGTGGTTCTTCTAAACCTTTTCATCCCTCCTCAAGCCTCCTATTGTTCTCCCTCCCTCCCACCCTCCCAATTAAGAATTTTTTTTCATACTTTACTGAAAAAAATTGAGGATGTTAACTGAGAGATCCCTTTTCTCTCATCTCACATATTATCCAGATGTATTCTACTACTATCTCCTGTCTCACATGACATCTGTGTGATTTCATTCCATCCCATTTCCTCCAGTAGATTGTCATCCTCTGTCATCCTCT
The DNA here is from genome assembly GCA_028658325.1 of Potorous gilbertii. NCBI lineage: Eukaryota > Metazoa > Chordata > Mammalia > Diprotodontia > Potoroidae > Potorous > Potorous gilbertii. The sequence goes on from CM053769.1 coordinate 248,510,099, forward strand.
CTCAATTATACTCAATCTTTCCTTGTCTATTGGCTGCTTCCCTACGTCCTCCAAATACACTCATATTTCTCTCATCTTCAAAAAAACCATCACTTCCTTTTCCCATCTCCACTCATTAATTTCCTACAACTCCCTTTTATGGCTATACTCTCTTTGAGAAGGCCACCTACAATAGGTGCCTCCACTTTCTCTCTTCAGTCTCTTCTTGACTCCCTACAGCTGCTTCTGACCTCATCATTTAAATGAGAGCATTCTAAAGTTACCAGTGATTTCTTAATTGTCAAATCCAATGGCCTTTATCCAATCCTCATTCTTCTTGACATCTTTGAACCTCTGACACCATCAATCACCTTCTTCTTGAAACTTTCCTCTCTAGGTTTTCAGGATATTTTCTCTTGGTCCTATCTGACTACTTTCCAGTCTGTGGGTATCCCACAAAACTCTGTCCTGGTCCCTCTTCTCCCTCTTTACAGTTTCACTTGGTGATCTCATCAGCTTTCATGGATTCAATTATCAGGTCTATGCTGATGATTCTCAAATCTACGTAACCAGATCTAACATCTCCGCTGACTTGCAGTCTTGTATCTCCATCTGCTCATGGGGCATCTCCAAATGGATGTCCCATAGACATCTTAAACTTAATATGAACTCAAAAATGAGCTCATTATCATTCCTCCTAACCCTGCCGTTCTTTGAAACTTTCCTATTACTGTGAAGGGTACCATTATTCTTCTAGTCCCCCTGGCTCACAACTTAGGTATTAAACTTGACTCCTGACTATATTTTGTCTCCATATATAATGTTGCCAAAGCCTTTTGATTTCATCTTTGTAACAGTTCTTCAATATTCTCCCTTCTCTCCTGTGATACTGCTACCACCCTGGTACAGGTCCTCATTTCTTCATGTCTGGACCGCTGCAATAGCCTGCTGTTTGGGCTCCCTGACATAAGTCTCTCTCTATTCCAGTCCATTCTCTACTCAACAGATAAAATGATTTTTATATGGTCCAGGTCCAACCATGTGACACCCCTATTCAATAAACTCCAGTGGCTCCCTATCACCTCCAGAATCAAATATAAAATTCTCTGGTAATCAAAGCCCTTCATAACCTAGCCCCCAAACCCTAGCTTTCTTATACCCCATCATGTAGTCTACGACCCAATGACACTGATCTCTTTGTTGTGACGCTCTGTTTCCTGACTCCAGGCATTTTAACCAGCCATCATTTCATAGGCCTCATGCCTGGAATGTTTTCCCTCCTCATGTCCACTTCCAGGCTTCTCTGGCTTCCTTCAAGTTCCAGCTTAAATACCACCTTCCAAAGGAATCCTTTCTCAATCTTTCTTAACTCGAATGACTTCCCTCAGTGGATTATTTCATATTTATTCAGTATACAGTTTGTTTGTACATAGTTGTTTCCATGTTGTCTCTCCCATTAGATTATGATCTCCTTAAAAGCTGTATCCCAAGCACTAGGCATAGTGCTTTATATGTGTTAGGCCCTTAATAAATATTTACTGACTCTGATGGCATCCTTTATACACTTATCTTTAAAAACGCTTCCCTGGTAATGTGCTGTAGCTTATGCACACTGTGGGTAGCCAATAAAGGCATCTTGTCTGTAGTTCCTCTATCTTGACCCTTGTTGGTATTGCAGCCCATCATCCCCCTTCCCTGCCCCCTTTCTTTCTGCTGAAACAGCAAATAGCTGAAACAGTCCTATCTATTAGGGTACGTTCGTGAGAGATAGTTAACCTGAAGAAGAGCCTTTCCTGTTGCTAGCCCCAGCAACAGGTCCTGTTCAATCAATCAAGTAATACCGTTTCCCCTATTCCTGCCCTGCAAGGTATCCCATACCCAATTCTTGCTGTTGTTCAGTCATTTTATGACCTCAGTAGGGGCTTTCTTGGAAAGATACTGGAATAGTTTGCCACTTCCTTGTCCAGCTCATTTTACAGACGGGGAAACGGAGACAAACAGGGTTAAATGACTTGTTCAGGGTCATACAGCTAGTGTCTGAGGTCATAGTTGAACTCAGGAAGATGAGTTTTCTTCACTCCAGGCCCAGGACTCTATTCACTGTGCCACCTACCTGCCCCTTACCCAATTCACCTCCTGCTTAAATTGAAACAATTATAAGCTTTGTCCTTTTACTCCTGCATGAATGGGGCTCTTCTGCTGGCAAACTCAATAAACCCTAATTAGTTTCTAAACTTTTGGTTGTGGCTCTGCTTTGTTCTGGACCCAACAATTTTATCCACAACATATATAGTAGATGCTTCTTCATTGCTCTTTGAGTAACCTGTAACAAATTTCTTGGGACTATAGCATTCAATGACTCACAATCTACAACATAGCATCACTGCAAGAATATTCACATAAAAAAGATAGGTCTTTCCCTCAGATAGAAGATTAGGGTCATTAAAAGTACTGAGCAGTTTTTTGAAAGGCAATCTAGTTTATTTTTTTCCTATTCGGTTCTGAGTTCAGTTCATAGTCTCTCTCTCTCTCTCTCTCTCTCTGTCTCTCTCTTCTTTTGCAGTATTTAGTCAGTGGGTTCAGTTCACTGTCTCTCTCTCTCTCTCTCTCTCCTTTTGCAATATTTATTCAGTTGCTATATAGCAAAATATATTGATGCAACTGCTATACTGCAAAATATATTGATGTAAATGCTTTCATTTCCAACAGACTGTAAACTTCTTGAAGGGAGGGGTTGTGTTATTTTTTTCCTTTGTATCCCCATGTCTTTGGCACAGAGAAGGCACTTAATAAACTGGCTGATTGTTGATTGATTGACTGATTGACTGACCAGTTCCATGGATTGTTTAATCTGAACACTTTAATTGTTTAATGCCCTGAACACTAGGCATTCTTTATCCTCTTTTCCTATGTGGCTAGTTAGCTAAATCTTGTTAAGTTGTGTATTTCATTTAGGTGGATCTGCAATGTTTTAAAGTATGATGAAATTAAAACAATGAAATTTATAAACAGAAACATCTGCAAGATGTTTCCTATATATAAGAAATGAATGAATAATAAAACATATTAATTGCTTATGTTGACATAAATAGTGTCCACTCTAAAGAAGCTCCCATTCTAATAGGTTAGGGTTAGGGTTACAACACAAATAGAAGGTTTCAGTAACAAGTGAGATGGAAAGACCCCAATGGACCTTAGGGTTTGATGGCAAAGCATCTTCAGTGTCATTTCCTACAATAAAAATATGTCCATTTCTGGTACAAAAGCATTTGAGAGTACTGACATTATCTGTAACACAGAAATACTAAAAGCTTTCCAATTAAATAGAAAATTCTGCCCTCCCCTTTGATATTGTTATATAAATATTATCAATAGTAACATGAAAGGAGAAAGAAATTAGAAATATAAACATAAATACTAGCAAAAAGAAGCCCAAATCATCCATATTTGCTGATACAATCATTTACTTATAAAATCCTAGTGAATCAGCAAAGAAACTAATTGAGACAATGCTTCAGAATAACAGAAAGAAACAAAATAAAATCACAAAAATCAATACTATTATACAATAACAAAAATCAGGAAGTAAAACTAGAACAGAAATCCCACTTGAAATGAATACAAAATGTATAAAATATCTGGGACCCAAACTACCATGGCAAATCAAGACATAAAAACAATTATAAAACATTTTTAAAGGAAATCAAGAATGACTTTTAATAACTTGAAATATGGATACTCATTGCACATGGTAAAGCCATAAAAATAATAACAATGACTATGATACTAGCTAAATTAGTTAAGAGATTTGCTGCCATACTAATAAAAATACCATTAAGGGAAATTAGAGAGCCAGACAAAATAATAACAAAATTCATTTAGAAGAACAAGAGTCTAGAATCTCAAGAACAATAATTTTTTAAAAGTATGAATGATGAAGAAGTAGGAATTTTGGAATCAACTTGTAATCTTGTGCCAGTGATCATAAAAATTATTTGGTACTGATTAAAAGTACAGTACATCCTTAGAATTTATTTTACTTAGGATTAATCCCTCCATTAAGTTACTCTCCCTCTAATTCCCTTTTCTAACTTTCTCCTCTTATTTTCCTGTTAAGTGAAATATATATTTCTACCCAGTTCCCTCCCCTCTCCAAATATAATTCTCTTTTTCCACTCTATTCTTAATATTACCAAGACATAAAAGACCCACTCTTAGGCCTGATCTAATTAGACTTCTATGACCCCTGATGATGATGTTAAGGTTCAAAGGAGACACATACCATCTTTCCATATTAGAATGTAAGCAGCCTATCCTTGTTTAGTTCCTTATGATTCATGTGTTTACCTTCTTTTGTTTCTCTTAACTCTAGTGCTTGAACTTTCTTAGCTCTAGTCTTTTTATTAGGAATGTTGGGAAAACCTCTATTTCATTAAAGACTTGTTTTTATCCCTGTATGATTATACTCAGTTGTGCTGGATAAATTATTATTGGTTATAAGCCTACAGGCTATATACATTGCCTTCTGGAATGTGGTATTTCAAAATTTCCACTTTTCCACAATGGTACCTGATAAACCATGTGTGATCCTGACTGTGGCTCCTTATTATTTGAAATCTTTCTTTCTGGTTGTTTGCAGTATTTTATCTTTGACCTGAAAACTCTAGATTTTTACTGTAATTGTCCTAGGAGTTTATTTTGAGGTTTCTTTCAGTAATTATTGGATTCTATTTCCAATTTGGCATATAGTTCTAAAATATTTGGACAGTTTTGTTTAAGAATTTCTTGAAATTAGGATGTCTTTCCTCTTTTATGGTCAAGGTAATCAGGGAGCCTAATTACTATTAAATTTTTTTTCTATTTTTTTTTTAGTTTAGTTGCTTTTGCAATGATATTTCTAATGTTTTCTCCATTTTTTCTTTTAGTCTTTTGACTGTGATTTAATATTTCTTATTATTTCATGAAGTCATTGGCTCTTATCTAGTTCATTCAAATTTTCAGGAAGTTTGGTGTGTGGGCAAAGTTTTATATCTCTTGTGGCAAACTATTAATTCCCTTTCCAATTCTTTTCTCCCCCTATACCTCTCATTTCTTTACCAGTTTGCTCTTCTAGCACTCCTTTTATTTATAAAAATACATCTTAACTCTTTTTTTAGACTCTTGCTTCATCTCTTTCAGGAATTCTAGTTGGATTTGTTTTCATTCTAAAAGTGAAAGAACAACATCCCTAATGAGGTTGATCCAAAATTTTGAAGTAAAATATTAAGAGTACCCATTTAGACTGTGAACTCCTTGAAAGTAGAGACTGTCTTTTGCTTCCCTTTATATCCTGAAGGTACAAAAAAATCATAAAAATGTAGTATTAAAAATGCTAGCTATAGCAATAAAGTAAGACAAAGCAATTGAGGGAATAAGCATAGGTAAAGAAGAAACAAAATCCCTATTTGCAGATGACATGATGGTGCAGCAAACCCTAGAAACAACTAAAAACTAACTGAAACAATAATTGCTAGTATGCATATAGCACTTTTTATAAAGTATATTACTCATCTAATCTCATTTAACCTCATAACTCTATGAGGTAGATGCTATGCTTATCGTCATTTTGCAAATCAGGAAATTGAAGCTGAGAAAGGTTAAGTGACTTCTCCTAGGTGACACAGCTAGCATGTATCAGAGGCAAGTTTCAAACTCAGATCTTCCTAATCTAAGACCAGAGCTCTATCCACTGTATCATCTATAGCTGCCTAACAATTGCAGCAAAATTACAGAATGGAAAATAAATTTATATAGATCTGCATGTCTGTTTACCACAATAAAAACCAGTAGGGAGAGAAAGAGAAATTTCATTTAAAATAACTACAGGTATAAAATACTTAGGAATGTACCTACCAAAACATACATAGGAAATATATAAATACAATTATAATATATTCTTTATAGAAATAAAGTCAAAGAAATATTAGACTGCTCATGCATTTGCAAAACCAATATAAAAATGACAATGCTACCAAATTAATTTACTTGTTCAGTGCCACAGCAACTAACACTGCCAAAAGATGACTTTTGTAAGACTAGAAAAAAATAATGAAATTCAAGGAATTTACTTTCCAGAATCTCAAGGGGCACCCAACCACCCAACCCTCTGTTCTGCCTCCTATTCTCTTCTTCCCATAGCATGAATTGGGGTAAGGATTCACTATTTCATAAAAACTGCAGGGAAAACTGGACAGCAATATGACAGAAATTAGGTATAGAACAACACCTCATAGCATATACCAACATAAGCTCCAAGTGGATAAATGACTAAAAATAAAAGGTTGTATAATAAACAACTTAGAAGAGCAAAAAGTGATTACCATTCAGATCTATAGATAGGCAAATGAGTTCATAACCAAACAAGGTATAGAGAAGATCAAAGATGATAAAATGAACACTTTTGATTACATAAAATACTTTGGATAAAGAAATCCAATGCAGCTAAAATTATAAGGAAAACAACTAAGTGAGAGAAATCTTTGCAGCAAGTTTCTCTGATAAAGATCTCCAAGCTACATAAGAAATTACTTAAAATTTATAAGAATAAGATTCATTCTCCAACAGAAAAAAATGGCCAAAGGACTTGAACAGGCAGTTCTCAAGGGAAAAATCCAAGTTACCAACAACTGAATAAAAAATATACCAAATCACTAACTACTAAATAAATGCATATTAATGCAAAACTGAGTTCGTGTCTTATATCCATCAAATTGGCAATGTTGAAAAAAAAGAAAATGGTAAATGTTGGAGGGGCTTCAGGAAACTAGGAACATTAATACTGTCTTGGTGGAAATGTGATTTGGCACAGCCATTCTTGAAAGCAATTTGGAATTATGAACAAAGAGTTACCACAAACTGTACATACCATTTGACCCAGCTATATCACTATTAGGCAAACATCCTTCAAAAAAAAACTGGGAAAAAATCTATCATATATATGTATATATATATATATATATATATATCATACACAAATATATATATATACATGTACATATATGTATTATATACATACACCTTTTTATGTCTATATGTATATATTTGTAATAGCTATTTGTAATAGCAAAGAACTTAAAATTTAGGGATGCCTAATCAATTTGGGAGTGGCTGAACTAATTATGGTATACAGATACAATGGAAAACTATTATATTGTAAGACATGTTGAGGAGATGATTTCAGAGGATCTAGGAAGATCTGTATAAACTGATAGAAGTGAGCAGAACTGGGGAAAAAATATGCTATGACAACACTGCAAAAATGAAGAATTTTGAAAGATTTAAGAATTCTAAGTTTCAATTTAAGGATTAAGAACTCAATGATCAACCATGATTCCAGAGGACAAATATGATAACCTACCTCCTAACCAAGAGGTGATGAAGAATAGGATACACATTTTTTTAAATGGTCAATATAAGATTTTGTTTAGATTGACTATACATACTTGTTATAAGAAGTTCACCTCTCCCCCTGGGGGGTGGGGGGAAGAGATGGGAAGGAGGAGAAAACAAAAGCAATAGGAAAGAAATTAAACGAATGGATCACATAAAACAACAGTAATGAGAAAACATACCACTCTGAGATGCACATAAAGAATTAAGAAAAATTATACACCTATAAAGATACATAACAAAGGATTAGCCAATAAGGCCCACTTCTTCAAACATGAACAATTCTCCCTTCCTGGTACCAACCCATATGGAGGCTTGGGGACCCAACTTCCAGAAAATCAGAATGTAGGTCTCTGCTTTCTCTTTCAAAGCTTTACAGGCATTTTGGAATAGTTTTCTATCAGTTTCCTGTAAGAAAAACACTAAACATTAAAACATTAATGTTCAAGAAAATAGAATGAGAACAACTCCTCTATCCTGCAGGGGAAGGCAGTTAACCCATAGATTATTTTTTAAAAATATGTGTGTGTATATATATGTTTATTTTCAGTTTTCAACATTCATTTCCACAAGATTTTGAATTCCAAATTTTCTCCCCAACTCTCTTCTTCCCCCACTCCAGGACAACATGCACAACAAACATGCCTTTCCCTAATCTGTCCTCCCTTCTACCCACCCCCCTTCTCCCATTCCCCTACCCTCTATTTTCCCATAGGGCAAGATAGATTCCTATACCCCATTGCCTGTACAACTTATTTCCCAATTGCATGCAAAAACAATTTTTAACATTCATTTTTAAACCTTTGAATTCTACATTCTCTCCTTTTCTCCCTCCCCACCAACCCTCATTCAGAAAATAAGTAATTTGATATAAAGCATACATGTGTAACCATGCAAAACACTTATGTAACAGTCATGTTGCAAAAGACTAACCACATTTCCCTCTATACTGTTCCATTCTCCATTTATTCCATTCTCTCCCTTGACCTCTTCCCCTATAATAGTGTTTGTTTCTAACTACCCCTTCCCCAACCTGCCATCCCTTCAATTAACCTTCCTCTCCTATCCCCTTTCCTCTGCCTTCCTGTAGGGTAAGATAAATTTCCATACCCAATTGAATGTGTGTTATTCCCTCCTTAAGCCAAATCCAATGAGAGTAAGGCTCACTTATTCCCTCTCATCATCTCCTCTTCTTCCTTCCATTGTAAAAGCTCTTTCTTGCCTCCTTTATGTGAGATGCTTTACTACATTATACCTCTCCCTTTCTCTTTCTCCCAGTACATTCCTCTCAATACTTAATTTTATTTTTTTGGTGTTCTCCCTTCATAGTCAACTCACCTTGTACCCTCTGTCTATATATACATAAACACACATATACATATATGTACATATACACACATACATACACATATGTAATATACACATATACACACATATACACACATCCATACATACATGTGTGTGTGTGTATATGTATATATCCTCTAACTAACCTAATACTGAGAAAGATCTCATGAGTTCCAAATATTATCTGTACAAGTAGCAATGTAAACACTTCCACTTTAATGACTCCCTTATGGCTTCTCTTTCCTGTTTACCTTTTCACATTTCTCCTAATTCTTTTATTTGAAAGTCAAATGTTCTATTTAGCTCTGGTCTTTTCAACAAGAAGGCCTTTATTTCACTGAAATTCCATTTTTTTCCCCTGAAGTATTATACTCAGTTTTGCTGGGTAGGTGAATCTTGGTTTTGATCCTAGCTCCTCTGATCTCTGGAATATCATATTCCAAGCCCTCTGATCCCTTAGTGTAGAAGCTACTAAGTCCAATGTTATCCTGATTGTGTTTTCACAATACTTGAATTGTTTCTTTCTGGCTATTTGCAATATTTTCTCCTTGACCTGGGAACTTTGAAATTTGGTTACAATATTCCTAGGAGTTTTCCTTTGGGGATCTCTTTCAGGAGGTGATTGGTGAGTTCTTTCCATTTCTATTTTACCTTCTGGTTCTGGAATATCAGGGCAGTTTACTTGATAATTTCTTGAAAGATGATGTCTAGGCTTTTTTTTTTATCATGATTTTCAGGTAGGCCAATGATTTTTAAATTATCTCTCTTAGATCTATTTCCCAAGTCAGTTGCTTTTTCAATGAGATATTTTACAGTCTTCTATTTTTTTCATTTTTTTAATTTTGTTTTATAATTTCTTGATTTCTCATAAAGTCATTAAGTTTCCACTTGCTCTATTCAAATTCTGAAGGAATTATATTTTTCAGTGAGTTTTTGGAATTCCTTTTCCATTTGGTTAATTCTGCTCTTTAAGGCATTCTTCTCCTCACTGGCTTTTTTGGTCCTCTTTTGCCATTGATTTTAGTTTGTTTTTAAAGGTGTTATTTTCTTCAGCATTTTTATTGGTCTCCTTTAGCAAGCTGCTCACTCATTTTTTATTGACTATCTTGCATTGCTGTCAATTCTTCCCAATTTTTCTCTCCTCTACTTCTCTTACTTGATTTTCAAAATCCTTTTTAAGCTCTTCCATTGCCTGAGATCCATTTCATATTTTTCTTGGAGGTTTTGGATGTAGGAGCCTTGACCTTGCTGTCTTTCTCCTGTTGTATGCTTTGATCTTCCTTGTTGTAAGAGAATATCATTTCACCAAGAAAGTAACCTTCTGTAGTCTGTTTTTTCCCCTATTTTGGTCATTTTCCCACCCAATTATTTGACCTCTGATCCCCTTTTTAAGTGGAGGGTGCACTTCCCCAAGTTTCAGGGGCTTTGTGCAGCTACTTTCAGAGATACCTGCAGGGATCTGTAAATTCTCAGCTCCTCCAAAGTGGTATGATCAAAGGAGAGGTGTTTATTCCCCTCCTGGCCTGCACTCTGGTTTGTGAGCAACCATAAGCATTCTTGTCTGTCATGGATCTGCGAGTAGGACTCCCTCTCCACAGCCACTACCAGCTCCATCATGCCAGTGCTCCTCCTTGCCCCAGGTCTTCCACCCAGGACTGTAACCCAGATCACCTGCTTGATTCTACTGTATGTAGGCACAGAGCTCTATCACCCAGGTGGGAGAGTTTTCCCACTGACCTTTGAAGCTGTCTTTGGTGTTTGTGGGTTGAGAAGTCTGGAAACCTCAGAGCAGTGATTCAGCACCCTGAAGCTTGCTCCATTCCTGTCTGTGCTGGCATGGCCCAGGCTGGGCTGCTCCTTTCTGAGCCTGGTACAATAGAACCCTCTTGTCCACCTTCCAGATAGTCTTGGGCTAGAAATCTGTTTTACTTTGTCATTTTGTGGCTTCCTCTGCTCTAGAATCTGTTCAAGGTCATTTTTAACAGGTATTTTGAGGGGGTTGGGTGGAGAACTCAGGCAGGTTTCTGATTCTGCTCTATCATCTTGGTTCTGCTCTTAACTCTAGATTCTTAAAGGAGAGTAAAGCTACCTCTGTTCTGGGGACTATACCTTCTAGTGTTCAAGGGGGATAGAATGTAAGTCAGTCTAGAATCCTGTTACAACAAAACAGGAAAAGAAGATTCATCAATTGAACATGAATTTTAAAAAAGTAAAAGTCAACAAATAAACCACAAATAAGCATATGAGATAAAATCTTGACAATTAAAAAATACATAAGTTGGAAATCAAAAATACTACAGAATTGATAAGGAAAACTAAAAGTTGGTTCTTTAAAGACTAACAATATTGATAAATCTTTAGCTAAATAGGTTTTTTAAAAGTACAGAAAAACAAATCAATATAATTAAAAATGACCAAAGTGATATTATAACAAAACCAGGAAAAATAATTAAATGAGTTATCAGAATGTATTATGATATGCCAGAAAAAAAAAATAAAAACAAACCTAAGAACACAAGAGGATTAGCTTTGAAAATATAAAATACTAAAATTAACAACACCAGAACACCACACAGAAATTTTAAATAATCCAATTTCAGAGAAGGAAATAGAACTAGTTGTAAAGGATAAACCAAAGGGGAAAACTCCTAACTCTCATGAATTTACAGGAAAATTCTATTACCTTTAAAAATCTATTAATATCTATACTACACAAATCATCCTCAAAATTTGGGAAAGAAAGCACTCTACCAAATACTTTTTATGAGACAAATATAGTTCTAATACCCTTAACTAGGGAAGGACAAAATAAAGAGAACTGTATTCTAATATCACTAATGAATATTGAGTTAAATTTTAAAAATAAGATCCTGGTTAAAACTTGCAGCAACTTCATTCCTTTGAATGAAATATTCATTCATTATGAATTAATTAAAAGTAAAATCAAAAATCCTTCTTATGATTAAGTTGGATTTATAACAGTAATATAAGGATGGCTCAGCCTTAGGAAAACAATCAACATGTCTTATTTAAAGCAAAAATATCCAGGACCACATGACTATCTCAAAGTAAAAAACTCATTTATGCTAAAAAAAAAACAACCCCTAAAATTTATAAGGAATAATATTCAATATATTTAAAATTATCTGTCCAAAACCAAAAGTAAGCATTACATGCAAAAAAGACACACTAGAAGCTTTCCAAGTAAATACAGGATTAAAGCAAGAATGTTCCCTTTCATCACTATTATTTGACAATTCTAGAAATTCTAGCAATACCGTTAAGAATAAAGAATGAAATTAAAGGCATAAAAAGGGCAAAGATGAGATAACTACCTCTATTAGTTGATGATATGATCATTTACTTATTTAATCCTAGGGAGTCAGCAAATATACTTATATCTTTATAGAAAATAGTTCAGCAAAGTTGAAGGCTACAAGCTAAAACCACTAAAATCAACAGTATTTTCATATAATTAAAAATCTAAGAAACACTAATAGAATGAAAAGTTGTATTCAAAATAACTATTATATGAATAAAATATTTGGAAGTCAGTCTACTGAATCAAACTCACTATCTGTATTAGTTCAATCACAAAATACTCCTTAAAGATATAAACAACTTAAAACAGATGAAGGAGTTTTCAAAACTAAGGGCTGGGGCATACTAATATAAGAAAAATGACAATATTTCAAAAGCTAATTTACCAGTTTAGTGCTATATCAATCACATTGCCAAAAGTATACTTTATAAAGCTTTACAAAACAATGAAATTAACAAAAGATCTAGAGTATCAAGAGAAATATTGAAAACAGGTAGGAATGAAGGGGAAATAACGCTTCTATACCTCAAGCCAGTTGGCAATGATTTTTAAAAGTAGAAAAGTATATCAAGGAAACAAACATCAAGAAAGAATCAGAAATAACTGAACTCAGTAAACCAGAGTTCAATGAATGTGAAGACATAAATTATCTAAAAAAGGACTCTCTATTTGACAAAAACTGATGGGAAAACTAGAAAGTAGTCTCCCAGAAATTGGGCTTAGTATTAGACAAATGCCTTACTTCACAATAAATTCCAAATGGATTTGTGACCCCAATGTTAAAGATCATCCCATGGAAAATTAGAATAGAAACAGATCACATGCCTTTCACAGCTATGGCTAGAGACTGAATTCTTAAGCAAACAAGAGAAAGAGGCAATTAGATCATTTTAATTACAGAAAATTGGAAAACTTTTGCATGAACAAAATTAATGCATCTAAGATAAGGAAAGCAGTCAAACGGGGAAAAAAATATACCAAAAGTCTCCAATATGTGACATAAAGACCACAAATAGAAGTATAAGCCCAAAAACTATTGCGCAATAGACAGGTAGTTCTCTGAGAAGAATTGCAAACAATTAACAATCATATAAAAGCATGCTCCAAGTAACTAATAATAATAAAGAACTGCACATTAAAACAACCCACACACAATAAACTGGCCAACTTGCCAAATTCAGGAATAGTCAATATTGGGGTGGAGGGAAATTGTGGAAAAAGAGGTGCACTAATGAATGGTTGGTAGAGCTCTGAATACTTAGTACAACCATTCTTACAAATTATTCTAAAAAACTGAGAAAGAACCCTACCAAATAAAGCAGTTTAAACAAAGCTTGTGGTTTGTTTTGTTCTGTTTTGTTTTGTTTTGTTTTAGAAAAGGCAGAAAAATCTTGACCTAGGAGCACAAAAACACATATGACCTCATATCCAGCACAAGGGACCAAGCCCTTTAGAACAAAGAACAAGGTCCTCCATTACGATTGCCTTCAGCTTTAGCATTTTCTTTGATTCCTCTGCCAAGTCCAGGGCTTGAGGCTATCAAACACTTCACTCTAAGTTATGATGAGCTTCCTATATACTTTCCATTTTGTTACCTCCAAAGACTATATACTAGATGATGGAACTTTGGGTGTCAGGACTCTCTAATTTTCAAATTGTCTTCTCTTCCATTCTCCTATGTATATAAATGGGGAGAGAAAAGACATAGATCTAAACTAAAACCAGGGGACAAGGTCATTATCTCTTCTCTTTTCCCCTTCTTAGCCTTTCATAAACAGATGCAGCCAGACTAAGTCTGAAAAGGGCTTTTTTGTATGTACTCTTTATATAATATGAATGAAAAGGTTTCTATTATGTTACCTGCATTTGTAAAATACATAAAATACTCAGCTCCAAAATTAGAGATTCAGTTACTGTATATAAATGATTTGTCAAAGTAAGTTTAAAACCCATGTAGAATTTTATGATCTAAAGTGAAGTGACAAATCTATTATAAACCCCATATATATCCTTATTTATTGTCCAGAGGATCAGAAGTGTTGGAATTTCATCCCTGAGGCATAAAGGTTACTTACCTCTGATCTTCTGCGAGTGTTGGATTTTATCATGGTAAAATCAGTTATCACCAATTTAGAACTGGAATGGGCTTTAGATATGATCTAGCTCAATCCCCTCATTTTACAGTGGAGAAAACTGAAGCTTGAGGAGCTAAATGAACTATTCAAAGATGTACAGAAAGTAGTTCCAAATCCTATACTTCTTATACCACGCTATATTAACTGTCTTAAACTAATTCAGCCTCCTTAGGAGTTACAGGTGATATTCTCTCTAACTTAAATCCTTACAGATGTGTGACTAAAGGGGCAGTAGGAAGAATATCCATAGCTTTATAAAGTTGTGACTTGACCAAGAAAGGAATCAGACTGATTTTTATGTGTAAACTTACAAAAACAATCTCATTGCTTTAGAGTCATATGTAACTTGTAAGTTAAAATTGTACAGTTATTGACCCTGGCTGTATCAAGTTTGTTATTGCTCACTTGTTTCAGTCATGTCTGACTCTTCCTGACCCATTTGAGATTTTCTTGGCAAAGATAGTGGAGTGGTTTGCTATTTCCAGTTCATTTTATAGATGAAGGAACTGAGGCAAACAAGATTAAGTATCCTGCTCAGGGTCACATAGCTAGAAATGTAATTTGAACTCAAGAAGATGAGTCTTTCTGACTTCAGGTCTGGTGCTCTGTTTACTGTACCAAGTTGCCCTTGTAACAAGTTAGGTCATTTCAACAGGCTGATGTTAACAGCATCCACCTTTTTCTCTTTTGCAGCATTTAACATTCTAACCTGCCCTATACACTGGGAAATTCATTGAACCCGGAGATGGAAAAACATTTAGAAAGGCAAGAGGCCCTGTATTGAAAACACTGGGCTTGCCTAGTCTAAGACTCACTTCAAGTACATAAAAGGACCAGAGTTCTGAAAATGCTGTCCGTGAAATTATGCATAAAAAGGATAAGTAGCTTTTGTGTAACAGTTCTAGATATATGAAGAAACTTGATTCTGAAATTTTATGTTGATTTGCATTCCAAAACACAGAGAGAGACAGAGAGAGAGAGAGAGAGAGAGTGTGTGTGTGTGTGTGTGTGTGTGTGTGTGTGTGTATGTGTGTGCAAAGTCTTTATACTCTCATTTACAGGCAAGAGCCCAAGTTTTTTGAGCTTCCATGGCCAAATCTTTGGTGAAAGAGAAGAAAACATTTCTCACTGGCAGCTATATGCAAGAAAGAGATGGTGACAGCATATGAAAAAGAAGCTACCAAATTTTACTGTTGTAGGGATAGAAATTTTAAATGACATTTCTAAACAAAGTGAAGAGGCAATACAATAAGAGACTATTCACAACCAAATATAGATTTAGGGTGCCTACACTAAAGAAATATATGAACTTAATTTTAGGGATTTTCAGTTAAGAGTCTTCCCTTTCCTTTGGTACAGTTTTTAAATCTAAGGTCTTAATTTTTCTGAGGCTTTGATTAGTGGATTAACATCTGGCAAATAGCCAGGGGAAGTAAGATACTAAACTAAACTTGAAAAGAACATACTTGTTTTTCACTATGCTGTATTGCAATAAAATCAATGCTTTCCAAACCCTGGAAAGAAGGAAGAAGGAAAATAATAACAACTGTAAGAAATACTATGCTTGGGAAAGATACAAACTTGTCAGTGAAGTTAGTAAAGCCAAGAAAACGATAAGTACAATGATTAGAACAACAGAACAACCATAAAACAATAAAAAGAGAAGGTTGCAAAATTATAAAAAAAAAAAACCTCAAAGAAGAGAAATGAGAAAACATGACTCCCCATTCTTTTGCAATGTAGGTGATCTATGGTTAAGGAACATCACATATATTTTCAGATACATGTATACATATATATTTTTAATTTAATAAAAGATTTTAAGGACTGTATTTTCTCTTCGTTTCTTTTAAAAAATTCCTTATTATAAGAGATGGCTCTCTAGAAGGAGGGAGGAATACAAGGGAAAATTTAGATGATGTAAAAAAGCTATAATAAAGTGTATTTAGAAAAGAAAAAATAAATACTATGCTTGACTAGTAAAACTCTAGTCATTCTAGGCCATTATTTTGTCTTATGAACATGGGATGTTTGGTAAGAGGGCAGAGTTATCCTCTGATATTAACCTTAAAAGGTCAAATTGGGATAAGTATAACTTACGTAGATGTATACATAGCCTCTATTTATGAAAAGACAGTAATAACGACTGATTTCAGAAATTACTGTAATACATTCATTAAAAAAAATCAAGGCCTCTCCTATACCTTGGAGATCGCCTAGTCCAATCCCCTCATCTTAGATAATAAGGGAAGTGAAGCCTGGAGAAGATAAGTAACTTGTCATTTTCATATGATAAGTAGAGGGGTGGGGCTTGGTAGTCAGTTATTGTGACTCCAAATCCAGTGTTCTCTCCATTGTACCACACTATTTATACTTCAATTGTAGCTAGCTTCATTCTTCTTCATTTTCCTTTCCAACAGCATGGTGTTTATTCAGGAAATTCTACTCCCTTACTTGGACATACATAAGTAGGTATGGTGAATTCTTATCTAACAGAGAGGAACATATCCTGGGAGAACAAAAACTGCGGTACCTGCTCTCTCTTTCTTTTAACTAGCCATAAAACAATGGTTGTGATGAAAGCTGACCTCTAATTACGGGGTATATGTTCTCCAGTTTTACAGTCAATGGATTGGTAACAACCCCTCACAGATTATGGTAAATATAATTTGAGGTAAGGCTCCTGTTTAGGTCTCCCCAAAGGAGAAAGCAAAAGAGGTACTCAATGTATAAAACTAATCATATATGGGTTGTCATTTATTCCTACACAGAAAGAAGGAATACTAAACATGAGGGAATAATAATATGCACTAACAGGACTTAGTAACAATTTATAAGTACAATAACTATGGTTACTACTGGTTGGGAGGCTAACTATAGTTCTCATCAGATCACAAAGCAGTATTGCAACACTGTTAATTGGATATTTCACATTTCACCTCAGCACTGGGTACTTTGTGATCACTCTCAGCATTCTGGAAAAAAGGCCAAGTTAGGCCAATCCTCTTTTTGTTGGTAGTTGAACTCTCTAAAGTAGAGCTACTGCCCCTACTGTCAGCCACTGTCATTCCAGGAACTCTGCAACTACTGGCACTTAAAGGTCTCACAGGATCTTCAAATCTTCCCAACACTCACAAGGTTGCCACCTGGACACAATTATCTCGTTTGCTTCCTGATCACCTGCTTAAGGATGGAAATACCAAAGGGGCTGTCCAAACCTAAACTCAGGCTTACACAGTCATAATGTTGACTGCCAGTGGCATAGGGGTTCTGTGTAAGAATGGGGCTATTTGCCCCTTACTACAACATGCTCTCAGAATGCAACTCAAAGCCCGTGCTCACTTTAAAGCCAAAAGAGAGGCAGAGGGATCATGCATCCCTTCCCTGTATCCACCAAGTTCTGATTTAGCACCTAAATAGAAAACTTTTCATGGGGGCAGCTAGGTGGTGTAGTGGATAGAGCACCAGTGCAGGAGTCAGGAGGACCTGAGTTCAAATCTCACCTCAGACACTTGACACTTACTAGCTATGTGACCTTGGGCAGGTCACAACCCCAATTGCCTCATCCTGGGTCATCTCCAATCATTCTGATGAACATCTGGTCACTGGATTCAGATGGCTCTGGGGGAGACGTGAGGCTGGTGACCTGCACAGCCCTCCCTCACTCAAAATAAAGTCAAGTGCAAGTCATGCATAAAAGGAGGATGTTTTAAAAAGCAGTTAATTCACAGAAGAGTGTCCAGCTACAATCTGCATCTTCAAGGGTCTTTCCAATCCTACTTTACCTCATGGATTCTTTGGCAACAGCAGGAATCACTCATTTTGTTCTTGATCCTTGACATTCCTCTTTCCCACTGAATAGTTATTTTGGCATCATCAAAAAAAAATCTTCATAAAAGTATTGAGGTTCCTGGTCCAACACCAAGTCTAGTAACTTAAATCTGTATAACATGAGATAGCCTGTTTTGGGTTGCTGATTGCTTCTAGTAACTAAGATACCTTCAAGACGCACTTATTTCTTCCTTATTTTTTCCATTTTATCCCTATCCCTAGAGATGGATACGTTGCCATATCACTACTTCTTCCCTAAAATTTTTAAAGTATTAAGTTTCAAGGCAGAATTAGCTTTGTACATAGCTCATTGTTCAACAATACCCCTACCAAGAGGAAATAGAGCAGGGAGGAGTGAAATCCTCGTTTACACAATTTAGCAGCTTGGGTTAAAGACTTAGTGGAGGAAAAGATTGAAACAATTAGTTTTAGAATGGTATTTTATGATGCTGCATAGCTTTTTGTTATCAGTGTTATCCCTACTGTGAGTTATCATTAATAAGTGGAAGGAGGTTATGTAACCAATCTTTCAGGCAGTGTGATTTGAATAGATTAGGAATTAGAGCTCTTCAGTCCTTGCTCTCCACTGATGAAAGTGACATTAAGGCCATCTCATTTCCCTACAATATGCCCTGGTGTCTCAATAATATCCAGAAATGAGAGGGATACACTACCTCCCAAAATGGAATATTCAACTTTTATATAGTTCTATTTGTTGTGAAGTGTTCCTGGAATTAAACCTAAATTTGCCTTTTTGAAATTTCTACCCATCTCCTCTGGATCTGCCCTCTACGGTCAAAAAGAACAAGGTCAATGTCTCTTCTGTATGACAGCATTTCAAATACTTGAAGACAGTTATCATAATCCCTATTCTTCTCTTCTTCAAGCTCTAGTTCTTTTAATAATTCCTTAAACAACATGAATTCAAGGTCTTTCACCATCTTAACTGCTGCCCATTACATACTCTCCAGCTTCTTAATGTTCTTGAACTGAATAAAACACTCCAGATGTAGTCTATGAGAAGGCCAGAGGGCAGAGTACCTCCTTATTCCTGGAAGCTATGTTTCCCTTAATTTAACCAAGATGCCAGTAGCTCTTTTGACGATGGACATCTCTCCCAACTTTGAAATTCTGTGATTTTGATGTTCTCTCCTCTAAACAAAATAATTTATTCTTATATGATCACAGAACACAAATTTCTATTTACCATAGTTGCTAGCCCAAGACCAATTGAATTATCTTGGAAAATACTAAAGCTGCATGTAGAAAAGTATTGCAACATATTCTGTGAACTTCAATAACAATGTTGAAAGAATCTTATTTTCTCAGAGAAATTTCAGTCAATTATTTTTTATTTACATTAACATCCAGTTGTACATGATAAGATGAGGAAACAGTGACAAGGCAATCCAAGAATCATCCAGAGTTTTTACTTTTAGGTTGTTCTACTTCCATATACATACATATAATATTGATGCTGAGAATTCTCTCCTTGAAAGAAAATAATGAAAATATATGATATAACTTGATTCAAAAAGAGCTATAAGGCCATAAAGTTTTTCCAACTAACTCCCAGATGCCAACCTGGCATTGTCTTATTCAATATTTAGCCAATCAATAAGCATTTGTTAAGTACCTACTATGTGCCAAGCATATATATGCATATGTATATACATAAGTATGCATACATAAAAAATAAATTTAAGTGTAGTAAAGGGTTGCTTATGGGTCCCTGATAAATTGAATCATCTTTTCCCTTTTCATCAACTCATTTGATGAAATTACAAGACATAATGAAGGAGCAAGCAGCAGATACAATGAGATATAAAGGTTCAGCTCTTTCTAACTTAGTAATTGCCAATTTTCACTTACAAAGGATGTGCCCCTTTGGATTCTGACTGACCAAGATTACAGAAGTGTAAAGAAGGGTTTAATGCTTCTTCACCACCTGTATGAGGCAGTTAAGTGGTACAATGAATAGAGTGCTGGATCTAGAGTCAAAAACCAAAGTTTAAATTCTGCCTCAGATACTGACTACCTGACCCTGGACAAGTCATTTAACCTCTCTGCCTCAGTTTCTTTAATTGTAAAATAGATAATGACATTACCTACCTCCAATGTTGTTGAGAGGATCAAATACAAAAAAAAATGTGTAAAGGGTTTAACACATTGTCTGGCACATAGTAGATGTGTAATAAATGTATGTTCTATTTCTTCTCCCACTTTATACCTTTAGGAGATGTGAAGAACTTTCTCAGTAAACTTGATGAAATCATAGGGCAGCTAGACATTGGCTGACTGAAGGATAAGCCACTCTCTAAAGCCTTTAAAAGGTGCAAGCAAGTTCTAAGGAGTCATCTCTGGAGTCAAAAGAACTAGCTATAAAAGAACTCAGATCTTGGGGGAACTGTTCTCACCTTTACCCTATTCCCCCAACTCCTATCACAAGCACACATGCATTGCCAATAACATCTTGCTACAGAGCAATTTGCCTAATTTGAAATACAGGTCCTATCACAGAACAGGTCCAGACAGTCCAGCTATGGAGTCAAGCTGAGTTTCTAAGAGGAACAGGTCCAGGGAGTTCAGGAAAGTGCCTGCTGGTGGTAATCATAAAGTACTAGTCCATGTAGTACTACTGTGATCATCACTGGCTACCTGAATTTCCTATGTGTATGTTTCTCTACTAGTATGTGCCTATTCTTTTCACTGCTGTATGTATTTATGCATGGAATAATGCTCCATAAGATTATGGTGAAATTTTGTAACCACTGTTCACGCTATGTTATCACAAAAAAAAATGCTTTTACTTTGAGCTAATATCAACTGGTTAAATATTAAGACCTTAGTGGGAGCTTATGAGTTATTTTTTAGAATATAAAACTACAAAGTATTCTGAACAAAATGTGGTTGTGCCCTGGGAAACCCAACCAACCAATTGTAATCCAGAGGGTAATCCAGAGGGGGCATTACAAAGGTAATTTGGGGGGATAACTAGCAGTTGCAGGGAATTAGAAAAGGTTTCCTATAGAAGACGACACTTGAAATCAGACTAGGAATTCTAAGAGGCAGAGGCAAAAGATCCTTGCAAGACACTGAATCAGATTAAGAGGCAGAGGCAGAGAGTGCATTCTATTCACTGGAGACAGTCAAGGCAAAGGCTTGGAGAAGAAGATGGAGTATTGGGTATGAGGATGGAAGAAAGCAAACAAACCACCACGTGTCTGACTCTTGCTTTACAAGGAAGCAAAGTGAGGTGACTAGAAAAATGTCAGTGAATGCAAAGAAACAGAGAAGCTTGGAAGGGGGGGAGGGGAAGAAGCTAATGAGCTTTGTTTTAGGCATGTTGAATTTGAGAAGTCTACTGGATATCCACTTGGAAATGTTCAACAGGCAGCTGGCAAGTTGGAACTGGAGCTCAGAAGAGAGTCTAGGACTGGGTACACAAATGATTATCATCAGCACAATTACTTCCCCGTATGCTTATGAGGTCATCAAAAATAGAGAGCGAGAGAAGTGCAGGGCCTTGAACAGGGCCAGGGGATATTCTCACTGTTAGGAGGTATGACACAGATGATGACCTAGCAAAGGAGCCTGAGAAGGAGCTGTCAGAGAGAGAGAAGACAAACAGGAGAGAAGTGTCATCAAGTCCAGAAAGGAAAACGTATCTGGGAGGAATGTGTGCCCAATGCCACATTAAATGCCACAGATCATCGGGGAGAAAAGGGTGGTCAATAATATCAAATGTTGAGGAGAGGTCAAAAAGGGAAAAGATTGAGAAAATATCATCATATTTGACAATTAAGAGATTACCAGAAACTTTGGAGAACAGTTTCAGTTGAGTGATGAGATTAAAAGCCAGACTATAAATGGTTGAGAACCAGGAAAGGGAGACAGTGAATGTAAGCTGTTTTTCAGGAGTTTGGGAGTTTTCTTGTTAAAGGAAGGAGACATATAAGGTGGTAGACTGCAGGAAATAAACCAACAGATTGGGATAGCTTAAAGATAAAAAAGAGTATGACTGTAGGCACAGAGTACAAGTAGAAGTGCTGGCCTTGGTGAGAAGGCCTACCTCTTTATCAAACTGGAATAAAGGAGAAGAATGAGGGATGTTTCAAGGTGTTTTAAAATATAAATAAACAAACATATAAAGAAAGAAAAGTGGAGATGATCATGGTAAATATATGAGGCAAAATCTTCTTCTGAGAAGGTGGCATGATGGTTGACCCATTGAATTTAGATAACAAATTTGTAGTGGACAAAAACAGCAAAACCATCATATTACTTCCTCCATGTACAGAAGACGCAAGTGCCAAATCTGATGACAGATGACAAACCTAAGAGTCTTAGTAAATTGGTTAAACAAAATTATGATTCAAAAAATTAAAATATATGAGAGAAAAATATGAAGTCCTTCATTTAAGTTTAAAAAAATGGAAGGGACCTACCTGACTTAACAGTTCAAGTGAATAAGATTTAGGGCTTTGGGTGACCAGACACTAAACAGTAGTCCATGGAAAGGCTACTCCAAAAGTAAATGCTATAACAATGTTTATCTGTAGCTAGACTACATCAAGACAAATGTATTTACTTTTTAGTGCCACATTTTAAAAGGAGCACGGACAAACTGACATAAATCTAGAAGCGATATGACTAGGTCATGAAGTTCTGGAAACAATATTATGTGAGGAATGACTAAAGAATTGGGGAGTTTTCACTGTAAGAGGAGACTTAGAGGAAGCATGATAATTTTCTCATTTTAGAAATGAGATCCAGAGATGTTCAGTGGCCTATAAGATAGAAGCTACTCAAATTAAGATGTGGCTAGGCCACATTCTTCTTCAATGTGCCATATATTTTCAGACTTTTATTTTCTCTTTCAATTTACTTAAATAGTTATGCAAATTTGGTATTTAATTTTTTTCTCTGAAATGGATAATGGTTACTGTCCTAGCCTAATATACATGTATATTTTTTCCCTTCTGTCTTTAAAGATAGTTTCTGGCAAAGGAATCTCTGAAAACCTCCATGAAGTACCAATTTTTTAAAGTGGAACATTCACACTGATTAAAGAACAGACATTAATGCAAGATTATCACCATTTCCTAAGAACATGTAAAGAATAAGAAGAGTATCATCATGAGTGTTGGGGTGTGGAGAGAATAAACAAGTTACTGAAAACTTAGTTTTTTAGAAAGGCATACTTAAGTAAAAACCAGAAAAATGCTGTGAAGATTTCTATAACAATTTTTTTTTAGCCATCAGTAAGAAGAGAGCCATCACACTGAACTCCAAAGTAGAGTCTCTCATTTGCTGAATGAAGAGGTAGAAAAGGTATTAGGAGAAAATAAACACAGTAAGAGCAATTGGACTAGATCAAATATACATAGAGGAAGTTCATGCTGGAGTCAACATAATTTTAACAGCATTGACGGCCTGATCCTCCAGATATCTAAAACAGAGGACAACAATTACTTGGGAGGAAAACAAAAAAATTATTGCAAAAAAAAGAGGGACTAAGAAAATACAAATAACTACCAACATTTGTTTTTACATTCTTTAAAAATCTTTATGAGAATAGTCCACACACATACCAAGAGAATACTTTAAAGTACAAAAAAGTAATGGGTAACTTTCACATACCATATTCTTAGTCATAGAAATAACTGAAAAGGTATAGAGAATATAAGATCCCACTATGCTTACTGTATTTTTCTACTAAAAAGCATTTGATTATTTTTAGCACAAAACCCCCACCTGAAAGGTGTTTCTCATGGATATCAAAATCATATAAAGCTTCTGACTTCAGAACTACAATCAACACGATGACCAACCACAATTTCAGAGACCACAAGATGAAACATGCTTCCCACTTCCTGATAGAGAAGTGATGGTCTCAGAGAAGAGATTGGGGCATTTTTTAAGACATGGCCAATAAAGGAAATTGTCTTGTTTGAAAATACATATTTGTAACAGGGATTTTATTTCTCTTGCTTTCTCAGTTGGGGAAAGAAGAAGGCACAGGAGAAAGAAAATGAGGATCTAAAAATAAAATTTAATTATAAAATTTTTAAAAGATAAAACAATCATATGTAATTTTTTGAGAGATAAAAGAAAGGAAATAAAAAGTTTAACAACACTCTGATTAGTATCAAACAAGGCATAAAACAAGGTGATATAAAGTCACCAAATATCATTGGTATGCCAGTGAAGTACTGTAGAGTTCAAATGGAAGATGGGTTTTACAAAGATAGTCACCCAAAGTCACCCAAATGTTCCTGTTTGCAGATGATATTGTGCTTATTGACTAAACCTAACAACACTGTAGACACTCCTAATCTAGATCCATAATCACTCAAAAGAATATGGCCTAAGAATACACTGAGGAAAGCACAAGTAGTATAATAATGAATTCCAGTGGTATAAAAAAATAGAAATATCAATAGCCTGTTTTAAAACCACAAATTAACATTATCTTTGTCACATTAAATTATTTTTTAAAATATTTTATTTCTTCCTAATTACATGTAAAAAGAACTTTTAACATTTGTTTTTTAAAAATTTGGAGTTCCAAATTCACTCCCTACCTCTTCTATGCCTTCCCTGAAACAGAAAGCAATTTGATATGTTATACATGTGCAATTACGCAAAACATATTTCCATATTGGTGATATTGTAAAACAAAATACACACAAAAAAACCACACTCAAAGAAGTGAAAAGCAGCATGCTTTGATCTGCATTCAGACTCCATCAGTTCTTTCTCTGGAGATAGATTGCATTTTTTCATGAGTCTTTTGGAACTATCTCAAGTTGTTGTATTGCTGAGAATAGCTAAGTTATTCACAGCCTATCACCGTAAAATATTGCAGTTACTGTGTACAGTGTTCTTCTGGATCTGCTTACTTCACTTTGCATCAGTTCATGTAAGTTAAGTCTTTCCATTTTTTTTTCTGAATCATCCTGCTTATCATTTCTTATAGCACAATAGCATTCGATTACAATCACATATCACGACTTGTTCAGCCCATTCCCCAATTGATGGGCATCTCCTCAAATTCCAATTCTTTGCCACCACTGAAAGAGCTGCTATATATTTTTTTTATACATATAGAAGTCTTCTCCCTTTTTCTTTTATTTTTTAGGGGTAGACACCTAATAGTGGCACTGCTGGGTCAAAGGATATGCAGTTTTATAGCCCTTTAGGCACAGTTTCTAATTGTTCTCCAGAATGGTTGGATCACTTCACAACTCTACCAACAATGCATCAGTGTTACTACAATTTTCCCATATCCCCTCCAACATTTAACATTTTTCTTTTCCGCTATATTAGCTAGTTTGATAGGTATGAAGTGATACCTGGGTTGTTTTACTTTTTAAATTAATAGTGATTTGGAGAATTTTTTCTAATGTCTAAAAATAGCTTTGATATTTTTTCTTCTAAAGAGTGCCTGTTTATATCCTTTGATCATTTATCAAATGGGGAATGACTTGTATTCTTATAAATTTGACTCAAGTTCTCTATATATTTGAGAAATGAGGCCTTTATGAGACACTTGCTGTTAAAAATTCCCAGATTTCTTTCTAATTTTAGTTGCATTCTTTTGTTCAAAAACTTTTAAACTTAATATAATCAAAATTATCCATTTTACATCCTGGGATCCTGTATCTTATTTAGTCATAAATTCTTCCCTTATCCCTACAACTATTCCATGCTTTCCTAATTTACTTAGGGTATCATATTTTATATCATGTACTTATTTTGACCTTTTGACCTTACTTTGGTATACACTGTGAAATGCTGGTCTGTACCTAGTTTCTGCCAAACTGTTTTACAGTTTTCCCAACGGTTTTTGTCAAATAGTGAGTTATTCTCCCAAAAGCTTTAATATTTGGGTTTATCAAACACTAGATAACTATGGTCATTTACTACTGGGTACCTTGTCTATTCCATTGATCTACCACTCTTTTTCTTAGCTAATACCATATTGCTTTGATGATTACCACTCTATAATACAGCTTGAGATGTGGTATGGCCAGGCCCTCCATTACATTTTTCCCAATTAATTCCTGACCTTTTATTCTTTCAGATGAATTTTGTTATTATCTCCAGCTCTATAAAATCATTTTTTGGCAATATGACTGGTATCTCACTGAATAATTAAATTAGGGAGAATTGTCATTTTTATTATATTTCAATTATTTAGAGCTGACTTTATTTATGTGAAGTGTTTTGTAATTGTGTTTATAGTTTCTGGGTTTGTCTTGGCAGGTAGACTCCCAAGTATTTTATATTGTTTGCTGTTAAATTTAAATGGAATTTCTTCCTCTCTTGCTACTGAGCTTTGTTGGTAATATATAGAAATTCTGATGATTTATATGGATTTATTTTATATCCTGCAACTTTGCTAAATTTGTCAATTACATCAACTAGTTTTTAGTTGACTTGTTGGGGTTCCTCTTAATTACACCATCACATTATCTGCAAAGAATGATGGTTGTTTCCTCATTACCTATTCTAACTCCTTCAGTTTTTTCATGTCTTATTGTTACAACTGGCAATCCTAGCACAATAAAATACTGAGTAACAGTGGTGATGATGGGCATTATGGCTTCACTCTCATCTTATTGGGAAGGTTCTAGCTCATTCCCATTACAGATGCTTGTTAATCGTTTTGGATATTACTTATTTTAAGGAAAGCTCAATTTATTCTATACTCTCTCGTTTTTAATATGAATGGGTACTATGTTTTGTCACTAATTCTTTACAATTACATTTAGTTTTCAATTAATTTTTCAGCTATCTTCTCAAGGTTCACTTTTAATATAATTTTTATTGCATTATGATCTGAAAAGGATGTATTTAGTATTTCTGCATTTGTTTGTGAGATTTTTATGCTCTAATACATGGTTAATTTTGTGTAGGTGCCATGTACTATTAAGGAAAAAGATATATTCTATTCCCAATCAACTTTCTCCAGAGATTTATTATTTCAAACTTTTCTAAAATTCTATTCACCTCCTTAACATTTTATTTTGGGAGGGGGAGAAAGAGGAAAGTCAAGGTCCTCCACTAATAGAGTTTTATTGTCTACTTCCTCCTGTGGTTCACTTCTTTAAAAAATTGGATGCTATCCCATTTGGTGCACATATGTTTAGTATTTCTTCATTATCTATGGTAATTTTTGGCAAGATGTAGTTTCCCTGTTTATTAAAGGATCTGCTTTTGCTTTGTCTGAGATGATGATTGCTACTCTTGCTCCTTTTTCGCTTAAACTGAAGCATAATTGATCCTGCTCCAGCCCCTTGACTCTATCTCTCTCTACAGCATATACATTCCTTGTAAGCAACATATTGTAGGATTCTGGTTTTTAATTCACTCTATATGCTTCTGTTTTATGAGTTCATCCCATTCATATTCAGTTATGATTACTGTGTATTTCCCTCCATTCTATTCCCATCACTCTCTCCCAATTCTGTCCCTCTTAATAAGTGCTTTGCTTCTGACCACCACCTCCCCCAACTCACCCTTTCGTCTATCTGTCCCCTCCTCTTCTCTTATTCCCCTCCTTTCATATTTCCTTATAGGGTAAGATAGATTTCTATACCCAACTAAGTGTGTATGTAATTCCCTCTTTGAGTCAATTCTGATGAGAGTAGGGTTCAAAAAAAGTCTGCCAACCCCCCATCTTCTCCTCCACTGTAAGAACTTTATTTTGCAAGTCTCTTTTATGCAAGTTTCCCCCATTCTTCCCACCCCTTCCCCTTTCTCCCAGTGTGTCCCTTTCTCACTCCATTTTTTTCCTAGATATCATCCCATCATATTCAACTCACACTCATGTGTTCTTTGTATTCTCCTAACTGCCCTAATAATGATGATAAAGCTCTTAGGAATTACAAGTATCATTTTCCAGTGTAGGAAGTAAATAGTTTAACCTTACTGAATCCCTTACAATTTCTTTCCTGTTTACTTTTTTATGTTTCTCTTGAGTCTTTTATTTGAAAGCCAAATTGTCTATTCAGCTGGTCTTTTCATCAGAAATGCTTGAAAATTCTCTCTTTCATTGAATATACGATTCCCCACTCCACTTTGAAGGATTATACTCTTTTTTTCTGGTAGGTAATTCTTGGCTGTAATCCTGCCTTCTTTGCTCTCTGGAATGTTATTTTCCAAGCCTTCCAAATCTTTAATGTAGAAGCTGCTAAACCCTGTGTAATCCTTACTGTGTCTTCATTACATTTAAATTGTTTCTGACTGCTTGAAATAATTTCTTCTTGACCTGGAAGCTCTGGAATTTTGGCATAACATTCTGGAAGTTTTCATTTTGGGATCTCTTTCAGGAGGTGATCAGTCATTCTTTCAATTTCTACTTTGTCCACTGGTTCCAGGATATCGGCAGAGTTTTCCTTCATAATTTCTTGGAAGGAGATGTCTAGGCTCTTTGTTTGCTCATGGTTTTCAGGTAGTCTAATCATTCTTAAATTATATCTCCTCATACTATTTTCCAGGTCAGTTCTTTTTCCAATAAGATATTTCACATTTTCTTCTTTTGAATTTGTTTTATTGTTTCTTGATATCTCATGGAGTCATTTCTTTCACTTGACATATTCTAATTTTCTTCAGTGAGCTTTTCAATCTACTTTTCCATTTGGCCAATTTTTTTCAAGGAGTTTTTTTTTTTCAGTAAATTTTTCTACCTCTTTTACCTTTTGGCCAATTCTACTTTTTAAAAAAATTTTCTACAGTGAATTTTTGCACATCTTTTTCCATTTATTGGGCTTCCTTTTTACCAAGGTGTTGACTTTTTCTTTTATGATTCCTTGTATTACTCTCATTTCTTTTCCCAGTTTTTCTTCTACCTCTCTTAGATTTTTAAAATCCTTTTTGAGCTCTTCTAGAAGTTCTTTTTGGGCCCGACACCAATTCTACATTTTCCTTTAAGGCTTCTCATGTAGCCATTTTGATAGTGTTGTCTTCTTCTAAGTTTGTGTTTTGATCTTCCCTGTCATCACAGTATGATGTGGTCAAGTCCTTTTTTTAAAAAAAAAACAACTCATTTTTTAGCCTGTTTCTTGACTTTTGATTTCATGTTAAAGTTAAGGTCTGTTCCCGGAGTGGAGGGGGTAGTGTCGCAAGTATTTAGGTATTTCATGCTGCTGCTTTTAGAGCTAATTCTGGAGACCTGTAAATTTTTAGTTCTTCCAAGGTGGTATGATCTATGGAGAGGTGTGTTCATGGCTCATCTGTCCTGTGCTCTGGTGTGTGAATGACCATAAGCATTCTTTTCTACCATGGACCTGTGGTCAGAATCCTTACCCCTCTGTGGCTGCACATTCTAGTATGTACTGCTTCTTCTCACCCTTAAACTGTGGAAACTGTGACCCAGATCCCCATTTGGGCAAAGCAACAGTCCCATACCCAGTGCCAGCAAAGTGTCTCCTGTAATCTCCTTCTGACTAGTTGTCTGACCCCTTTACCATCTGTGGGCTGAGAGCTCTGGAAGTCCCTAGTGCTGATTCAGTTGCCCACAAGGCTTGCATTGGCTTGCTGGGGTGGGGACTAATGTTGGCTCTTGCTGGGGTGCTGAGTCTAGCCGCTGGTTTGCACCAGGGTTAAGGGAAAAGGCTCAAGGCCTCATGCTGGCATGTGTCAGTGCAGAGTACTTTACTACTGCCTCATACCCTGGCACAGGACTTCATTGCTGGTTTGCTGGAGTATAGTCTTCTACTGGCTTGCCTGGGCTATCTGCACTTCACTCTCACCTAAGTAGAAGAGACCTTCCTTGTCAACCTTCTAAATGATCTCAGACTGGAAAATTGTTTTACCTTGTCCTTTTCATTGGTTCTGCCACTCCAGAATTCATTTTGAGGTATTATTTTAAAGTTGTTTGGAGGAGAATTTGGGCAAGTTCCTGCCTTACTCTGCCCTCTTGATTCCCTTTTCATTTTGTTTAACATTTCCCAATTACATTTTTAATGCATTTCAAGCTGGTTGTAGATGTGCATTTTCCAGTGCTTACTGCTGGTGAGTTTGACACATCTTATATTATAGTTATATGGACAACTATACAGTTGGTTTGTGTAGTCACTGCAGATAAACAATGAACTAGGACCAGCACTGATGGGAAACGGAAAATATTCAGGACTGAATCTGAGAACCTCTGCAGACTTTTTAATGCCTCCATCAATCTGCAAACATTTAAACGTTTAGGCAATTAGATCAGTATTCATGACACTATCACTGTTGATAATGGCTAATATTATATACAGCTTACTATGTGCTGGGTATAGTGTTAAGCATCTTACAATTATTATCTCATTTGACCCTTGCAGCAACCCTTGGAGGTAGATGCTATTATTACTGCCATTTTATAGATGAGGAAATAGAAGCAAAAAGAGGTTAAACAACTTGCTCAGGGTTAGTAAATGTCTGAGGTCACATTTCAACTTTTCCAAAACCTAGGATCAGTGCTCTACACATTTGTGCCACCAAGCTGTTTCTATTTCACTTCTGTCTTTCATAAACAGACAAAATTAAATAGCCCCTACCAACATCCAAAGGGAGATAACATGTACAACTATAAATATATATAGAATAAATATAGGAGAATTACAGGAGGGGCCCCCTACAATCCAGAGAAACCTGAAAAATCTTTATGCAAAAAGATGGTCCTTGAGCTTAGTCTTGAAGGAAACTAGAGATTCCAAAAGGCAGAAGTGAGGAGGGAGTAATTCCAGGCATCAGGGACAGGCAATGCAAAGAGATGGAGACCAAAGCATCCTGGTGTAGAACCCCAAATTGACCAGTACAGACGGAATGCAAAGTGTGAGAAGAATGGAAAAGTAGGAAGGTTGTGAAGAGAAACAGCATGGAGTATTACTTCCTTTCCTGTTTCCTTTGAAACAAAGGCCCAACTCTTAAATATCAATATTCTTCCAGTGATGTCGCACAGGTCTAAGTCATGAAATGCCACACTGTCTGAAGAATTAAAATTTAGTTCATCCAAAGGGCAATGGAGAATCACGTGGTGGGCATGAGTAAGCTGCAATATAGCAAAAAAAAAAAAGATCACTGTACAGGACCAATGGCATAAAAGATCTTATCAGGGAGAATGTACAACTGAAAAAGTAAAACAGTCACATAAAGACATGAGGGTAATTGATAGTTTATATCCACATAGTCGAAGAGACATGACCATTGGACCTACTTCTAGATCTATTTAGGTGTAGTTTATCTAGATATAGTCAACACTAAAGGGAGCAATCTTTGGGAAGAAGGGGACTACCAGAAACTGCTGACTGCTACCAACAAGCAAGTTAGCTCAAAGCATCTTCCTAACACTCCAATAAGGACTAGCTTTCAGACCACCTCATGCAGCTGTTAGCAGGCAAGCAAACTCTGTGGTGAAGGAGCCAGGCATTCCCAATAATGGCAACCTACGGGATAGGAAAGGCAGCCTAGTTGAAGCAACAAGCTGAACAACAAGCAACATGCTGAGAGACCAGAGGCAGCAGGCCCAAGCAAGTCAAATCACAATCACAATCCCTAAGATCCTGATGGACATAGACCTAAACTTAACCCAACAGCTCTGAGAATAGCAATGCCCTCCAACCACTGGCGTTTTGTCTAGCTCATCCCCCTCAACTATCAAAACAGAAAGTTAACTCCCATGGATATGTAACCTGGATGGCAACTGCTTCTGTTTCTTCAACAACTGCTACTAAAGACCTGATAAAAAAAAAGGGTTCATGCCACCCAAGATTTTGGCATTGTTGAATGGTTCAGGTCAGAAATGAATAAGGTTTTATTAGTGGAAATGTTATTAAGGAAGCTCTATCACCTACTGCTTTGCTGCTGTATCAGCTTCAGTGAACCTTTCCACCTGACTTGTAGTTGAAACCTCCTATACATACTGTCTTTCCTTACTGGAATGTAAGCTTCTTGAGAGCAGACTTTGTTTTTTTTATTTATATTCTCATCACACAACACAGTGTTCTGTACATAGTAAGCACTTACAAAATGTTTTTGTTTATGAAGCACAGAAAATGTAAAGGTTTACTGGGAGGAGATGGACAAGATTTGTATGGGATGTAAAAGCATGGATGGGCTCCTAGAGGGAATATCTATGTTGATGACATCATGAGTACATCAAAACACTCTGATTAGTAATCATTAATATGAACATGGCAAATTAAAGAAAATTTAAATTAAAATTATTGTTCTTAACATACATATTCCCCTCCTGGCTGTGACTTTCTCACCAGGACTCAATTACCTTCTGACCCTGAAACTCAGACCGGGGTCCTTCTCAATCCTGGGAAAATTCATCCCTCTGCCAGGTTCCTCTTCTATTCCCAATAGTGAAGGCAGGGGCCTGTATTTTGAGGATGGACTCAGCCTGGCCATTCTGCATTCTCAAGATCATGCTCTTGGCTCTTTGGATTTCACTACTGTGACTTCTCTCCCCTCCATGCTCCAGCTTCTTCCTTTTTACATATTATCTTTTCCCATTAGAATGTATGCTTCTTAAGAGCTAGGACTGTCTTTCTTTTGCTTGATTTTGTTTCCCCAGCACTTAGTATAGTGCATGGCAAGTGCTTAATAAATACTTGTTGCTTGCTTACCTTCAAAGGTTGTAACAAAAACATAAAACTAAGGTCAACAACACCTCTACAAAGATCTAAAAAATGCATTAGGCTGAATCTTGATAGGGAAGTTTACAAAAAAAATTATAGCAAATCATTTTCTCATGTTAAGATTGGCAAAAAGAGACAGAGAAGTATGAGGACTGGGATTGGGCCCTAGCCAGGAATCACTAGAATATTTCAGGGCAGGGAGAAGCTATATGCTATGATAAGAAGAGCATAAAGGAGTCTGATCTTCTGTAGGTCACACTAGAAGCTGTCACTAATCATTTCAGGGTCACAGATCCAGGATGGACTGAAGAGGAGAAGGGGTCCTAGGCTTTGTACTACTGAGCAAAGAGTAAGTTTAGAAGCAAGCAGCAGCTATGTGGCTCTGAACTCAAGAGCAGAAGAGGGCTCTGTTCTAGTACCCAGGGGTCAGCCTGACACTTTCAGTAGAATAATGACAGCAGGAATTTCATACCAAAGGGAAGACTGCAATTCTGTGGCTGAAACAGCAGTGCTTTCCAGTTTGGCCAATAATAGCTAAGTCTAGCAGCAGTCTACTGGCCCACAGATGTGTTGCTCAGATCCAAACCCAGGTCAGCAACTTACAGAGTTCATACCAGAAGGGCAGTTATCATACTACTTTGGGATCACTAAAAGCTTTTTGCTCTCCAACCTGAGCTATCCACAAGATTCTGGAATAACACAACACTCAATTACACCCCTCTCCCCACCTCACCCCCAGAAAGCAAGACTATAGAGGACACATACTTAGCCCTGACATTTTCTCCAGATGAGCACAGAACCTGGCAAGTCCAAAGTCAGAAAGTAGGCCAGAAAAATGTGCAAACACAAGAATTCCATCATAAGAAGCTATTATGGTGAAAGGGATGCAAGACACAAACCTAAGAGAAGGGAATGATTCCAAAACATCAACAATCAAAGACTCAAAGGAAAACACGGCTTGGACACAAATTCAAATAGAAATCCTGAAAAAGATAAAGCAAGAATTTAAAGAAATGAGAAACATGGAAGAATTAGCATCTTGGCAAAAGAATAGTATAAAACCTTACCCCAGCAACAAATTTCCTAAAAAATTACAATGGATCAAGTATAAGATAATGATCTCATAACATAAAAAAAATTGAAACAAAGTCAAAAGTTTAAAAAAATTAGAAAATATTTCATAGCAAAAACAATATGGAAAAGAAATGAAGAAGAGATAATTTAATAACCATTGTACTCCTGAAATACATGACCAAAAACAGAGCCCAAGCATCACATTTCAAGAAATCATAAAAGAAAACTACTTAGAGGCAAAAATGGTATCTGAAAGAATCTAGTAGTCACCTCCTGAATTCTTAAAAGGATAATTCCCAAGAATGTCACAGCCAAAATCCAGTTTATGTTCAAGCAGACACACTGAAAGAATTCAAGTACCAAGGAGTCACAGCTCAGATCACATATGATTTAGCAGCCACCATTGTAAAGGAGCAAAGACCTTGGAATATAATATTCTAAAAGGCAAACTATGAAGACCTACAACCAGAAAAACAATTATATTTTAATCCTTTGGAAGGCAGAGGGAGGAGAAATGAACCTCTAATGAAATATAGGACACTTAGGTATTTCTGATGAAAAGACCAGAACTATTTCTGAAGTGCAAACATAGGAGCCAAAATAAGGGACTACACAAGGATAAATTATTACATACCAATATGGGGATATGATAGATAAGTCTCATATGCACCCTATGTGCTCTGGGGGGAGACTAATTTTAAAGAGCTCAGGAATGGTTCTATATTTTAATAATCTTTAAAAGAGAATGGGAGGGGAGGAAAAGAGAGAAAAAAATTATTTTACATCATCAGGGTGCACAAGGTGCTATGCAAGCAAAGAGGAAGGGTGAAGAAAACAGGTGGCATTTGAGCCTCACATTTGACCATATTTCAATCAACAAGGAAAGAGGAGAAAGAAATGGGTGAGAAGAATAAGAGGGAAAGTAGATTAAGGGAGCTATTAGTCCTAAGAAAAACAAACTCTAAAGATGTACTAAAATTTTATAGCAGCTATTTTTGTGGTGGAAAAGAATTGGAAACTGAGGAGAAGCATCAATTGAGAAATGGCTAAACAAGCTGTGGTATATGATTTGATAGAGTACACTGTACTATAAAATGCTGTAAGAAATGATGAGGGGCATAGTTTAAAAAAAAAAACACAACCAAATCTGTGAAGACTTATATGAGCTGATGCAAAGTAAACAGAATCAGGACAACACTGTATACAGTGAGAGCAATATTGCAGTAGCGATCAACTGTAAGATACTTAGCTACTCTGATCAATACAGTAATCCAAGACAATTCCAAAGGACTCACTCATGATAAAAAGTGTTACCCACCTCCAGAGAGAACTGATAAATTCTAAGTGCAGACGGAAGCATATTGTTTTTCACTTTATATTTCTTGGGATTTTTTTTGGCAACATGGCTAACACAATAATATGTTTTCCATGACTTTTTATGTATAGTGGGTACCATACTGCTTATATTCTTAATGGATGAGAGAGAATTTGGAACTAAAAAAAATTTTTTAATGTTAAAATAGTAAAATATTTGGAACCTGAGGAGAAGGCTATTGACTAGGGAATGGCTGAACAAGGAATGTAAGTGAATGTGATTGAAGGTTATTAATGCTAGTGAAACATGATGAAGGGGATGGTTTCAGAGAAACCTGGGAAGACCTGAAATAGTCTTCTAAGTCTTGAACCAAAATATATACACAATGACAGTAGTATTGTAAAGACAAACACCTGAAGGACTCTGATCAGCTCAATGACCAACCATGGTTCCAATGGGCTCATGTTAAAGTAAGTTACACACATCTTGATGAAGAGGTGAAAAACTTAGAGAAAAGGCTAAGACTTCTTAAAAAATAGTAATTCTGGGATTTTAGTTTTACTTGACTATGTATGTTCATACTAAAGTGTTGGGGTGTTTTTCCTTTCTTGGTGGGAGGAGAAGGGAAACAGTGAAGATGTGTGAACAGAAGGCAGATTTTCATTGACTGAAAAAAATAACAATTAGAAAAGAAAAAAATTTAAAAAACATTGGCTAAGGCAAATGTAGAAAGAAACAAATTACTTGGTTAAGTCAAACAACATTAAGAAATGGAGAGTTCATTGATGAGAGTAACAATAAGAGTAAAATTAAATATACCGATATTGTGCACATGCGTTAGCATGCTAACTTAATTCGCAGGATCATAAAAATATGGGGAGTATAAAAAAATAAAGAATAAAAACAAAAAAGTCATCCACCTTCAAGCAATAATAGTCCTACTAATTTTATTTCAAAATTAGCTCCTGTAAAAGTCAAAATATTTTACCTCTAAAATAAATTTTGTAAGAATATGAAGTCTTTTCTTAGGCAATTTTCATAATCCCAGAACTGGCAGAGCAAAATGTGACTAGAATTTGAAGGCATTTTGACAAATGAGGAAAACATGGTTCAACTCAAACCAGAATGAAGATAAAATAAAAACTCCTACAAAATATACTCCGATAGACCAAATGTCACTTAAAAGATAACAGTAGTACCTGGAATAATGAATGAGTTAAACACAAATTCAACATCAAAAGTTTTAGAATCAAGATGAACAAGTTGAACTTGAATCAAATATGTTACCAGAAAAAAAAAGGACATTGACATGTATTAGTATGATACAACTCGTAAGAACTAGAAATCTCAATACAGGCGGAGTCCAACAAACTTAGCTTTAAACCAAAATTCCGGTCAAGCCTTACCTTTTTGTTATTCTTATGAAAGGAAGGTGAAAAATTGCTGAAAAAACACTAAGTGCTTATTATGTGCCAAGCACTGCACTAAACTGAAGAGATAAAAAAACCCAAAAACCAAACCTAGAGCTGATCCTCAAGGATCATTCTTACATTCTAATGGAGAATACAATGCACATAGGTAAGGAAAAGCAGCAAGAGTTGGCTAGGAAGTTGTGGAGGTGGCTCAAGAGAAGTGAAGTGTAACATGACTGATATTAGCTGAGGGCATGGCAGGTTCCTTTCACCCTCCAGCAAGGAGGAGATTGGGCATCTCACTGATATCTCTTGGTTTCTGCCAACATTAGAGGAAAGGAACTGAGCGTGCTGGGAGCTGAGGTTGCCTTGCTGGGACAGAATGGAACAAGCAAGTGACAAAGCTTCTATTGTTTGTTTTTCAAAAGGATCAGCTGTGGTGGGATTAGCAGTAACAAGAGCAGACTTTCAAAAGCCCATAAAACTATGTTAAATTTTAATTGAACTCTCAGAAGTGAATCATAAGTAGGTTAAATCTCTCTAGGAGAAAAATCACTCATTATATGAAATTTGGTATCGTCGATTCTCAATTATGGACACTAATGAGGAAAAAGAGCTTGGGTAATATAAAATGGTACATGATTTATGCTAATTTGAGAATTTTTTTTTGGAAGCCCTATAGTAAAGAATTAAGGAACAACTAGGTTACAAACTTTTTTTGTTCTTATGCTTATAACCCACTCAACATTAGGAATAAAAGCACTGAATTTCATAATCAGATCTTGATTTCTAACTCAACCCTGTCCTTGATTACAAATATTCACAACTACCCTAAAAAGCCTCTTCTTGAACTTTTTCAGTTATGAGGAAATTGCTTCACATTACTTCACAAGGAAGCCTATTCCACTCTCATAAACTCGTATGGCTGGAAGGGAACTCGGGGGCCATTTAGTCTACCTCCCACCTTCTATGATAGACACGACAAATGGCTGATACAATCTTTGCTTCACAATCCATAATTAAGGAAAATTCACTACACCTTCACTGGCAGTCCATTCCATTTCTGGAAGCTTAGTTACTGGCTTGTTCCATTCTACTCCCTGTAGACGAATTTTTGTTGTTTTTCTTACTCAAACCTAAATTTGTCTCTTTACAACCAATACAATTTTGTTCAATTTCTCCTACTTCTGCCATCAAGTAGATTTAAGTCTTACCACCTACTTCAAGACAGTCTTTCAAATATTTAAAGATGGCTTTTATGTACTTTCTAAGGTTTCTTTTAACATCCTTAGCTTCTTAAAATGATAAGGCATGGAGCTGATGCTCTTCTGGTTGCCCCTCTCTGGAATATCACCACTTCAACAGCTTTTCATCCAGAATTAACTGTTAAAATGGCTTCCCTTTCTAATTGAGTTAATTAGGTTCTGGCCTGAGATTTCAATGGTGTAAAGAATTCCTAAAATGGAAATTCCCTCCTTCAACTGAGCAACTTGTCAGTAAACAATTGTCTCAAATTAAAAGGTTAAATGATTTGCCAAAGGGCCATGAAGCTAGTATGTTTCAGAGAAAGGACATGAACTGAGGTCCTCCTGACTCCAAGGCTAATACTCTTTAGTCATCATGCATTCTGCTTTTTTTTCTTTTTCACTAAGTTGAAACATCTCCCTCTAAAACTTCTACCCACTTGTCTTAATTGTCTTCTCTGGGCCCTAGCAAAATTAGTCCAATTTTTCTACCAAATGATTGCCTTCAAATATCTGGAGACGGCTGCTCCATTCCCCATCAAGTCTTCTCCAAAAGATTTAGTTTGTTTTTCAAATCAATGCCTCCCATAAGATCTTTCCAAATGAAAAAAAAAAAGGAGGAATACATGTGATAGGTGGAAAGAAAATTGGATCAAAAAAACTGAAATAAGTTGAAGAAAATAAAAAGCAACCTTAAAAGTTGAAGCAAAGAAAATTTCGTTGGAATAAAAGTGCAATCTGAAGGTCCTAGGGAGACAAATACTTTGCACTGACCAGGGATCAGAAAGTTAATGGTTAGGAAAATATATATTTTTATTAAAAGTTTGGCATGAAAATATGAAAAAGAACATAAAATGCTGGTTTGTTTCTACACTGTATACATGCTATCATAAACCTGCACTTGCCTCAAAATTTTAGGCTGCTTAAAAACAATAGGTTTTAGAAAAACGTTATTAACTGCTACATTACAGAAAATAACTACAGTTAAATTTGATTTGTCTTTCTTCTCAGATTCATTGGATAGCAGGATTATTCACTGGCAAGGTAGTCTCTTCTTCCCAGTTATTTTTGGAGAGAAGAATCAATTGTCAGGAAAAGTTATTTGTCAATAGGGAGAGAAAGCAATATTGCTTTGCTCAGTAAGTAGGAAAGTGAGAAAGAAATGGAATCCACTCTGCCTTGAGAACAAACAGAAGAGGTAAGTATAAAGAAAATACCAGCTACAAAATGATTACTATCACTAACAGTATCTTTCCTTGTTCTTAACAGTTCTCTATCACTTGGGAACCCAGTCTAATTTGTTTTACATTAATATTAATTCAGGCTCCAATAATCCAGAGGGTGCAATTATTTGTCTAGGGTGGTGTCATAGATTTATAGTGCTATCAAGAGATTGAGAATATACCTAACCTGCGTAAAGAGGAAAAACTTTTTAAGGACTTCAGAATACTGACTGCATGCAAATTATGCAAATCATAAGTGAATTTTTTTTCTGTTAATTTAAGCAGATAATATGATTATACCTTAGCATTTTGTCAGAAGTTTGATAAAATTCTTGAAGATAATCTGAGCAAGACTCAAGATGGTTAAAGTGAAATTCAGGTCGACCTTTCCAATTAGACTAAATCAGGAAGCTTATCACAGGAAGCTATTCAACAGGTTTTTTTAGTAACAATTACAATATGTAGGTTAATTTATCCCTTGTCAATATTTCTGAAACTATTCTGTTGTCAAAAGTAGTACCACACTGGAACCACACTATTTATTACATAATGTAAGTAATTAGAAATCACATCTACTTCAGACATCATCTGAGAACCTTCTTGTTCAAGAACCAGAATGACCATGTTACAAATTCTACCTACAACATACTTCAGCTCAATACAAATGGATACCAACTTGAATGCAGTGTGAAGATTTTTATATAAATTACTTGGCATTTTTAGCATATTTACTTAAATACATTTAGTATTACAACTACAGTTATCTTTTTTACCTACATATATATTTTCCTTATTTTAATAATTTTTATTTGTCTTTATTCAATAATCATATTCTAACATAAAGTTCAATTAATTCCACTAAAGTCCACTTAAGTCAAACATAGACCAATCATCTTGGAGCAGAAAAGTATGGGTTCTAATCCCAGCTTTTTCATTATGTAGGCTTAGACTTCTTTTTTCTTTTTCTAATTCCAAATTCTCTCCCTCCCTCCCCCAACTCACTGAGAAGGAAAGAATCACAATACCCATTATACATATATGTATATTTTCAACAAAACTGTTTTATACTGAACTTAGGGCTAGCAATCAGTCTTGATTGTTTAAAAGCTGGAGTTTGTGGATGTCATGATCTGACTTTAGCTGATTATAACATATACACATGTATGTGCTTGTGTTGTAGACTGGTTTAGAGAATAAAAAAGATTTATATTTTTCCTTCAAAACTTTTTATGCATATGGTAATAAGTTGAACATATAGTTTTTGAGATATCTTTGGAGCCTGGTATTGTATCATTACTTTATCCCCGTGGTATAACATAACTGACACAAC
This sequence comes from Potorous gilbertii, assembly GCA_028658325.1. Taxonomy (NCBI): domain Eukaryota; kingdom Metazoa; phylum Chordata; class Mammalia; order Diprotodontia; family Potoroidae; genus Potorous; species Potorous gilbertii. The sequence goes on from CM053769.1 coordinate 248,550,375, forward strand.
TAAATATTTTACATTGTTTATATTCACAGCCTATTATAAGTGGTTCCCACAACTTTATGATGTAGGAGTCAATGTGTGACATTTATTTTGGATATTTCTTCTCTGTCTCTAATGAGACAATTGAATTGACTACGAATTACAGGACAAAGAACTACTCGATTACAAGGAACTATCTTCAAACACTCTCCTAAAATCTACTCTAATTTTTTTTTTTTAATCATAGGACTTTGAAAATTTGGATACAGTAGTTTGACTTCCACATACCTTAATTCAGAATGAATTCTCCTTTTCAGCTGCCATAACCTTGGATGTCATTTTCTTCCTAGGCATGAAAGGGTTTAAAATTATGTAAGATACTAAGCTGATCTCTCTATTCCTTAGGTGGTTTTACCCAGAGATTCTCAACCTTTTCCACCAGCACTCAAATGTTCACATCCACAAATCAGGCATACTGCTTTATGTAAGAATGTCTTTACCTTTCATTTACATTCTTATGATCAATTTTGTATTTTCCCTGCCAGCAGAAAACAGGAGAATAGGGAAATCCAAAAATCTAATTTTATCCAGGGTTTCAGATTTTCCATGCAAGGACAGGACATGTCTTGGAAAAAAAATTTTTAAATGGTTTATATTTTATCTCCTTTTTCTTTTCCTCTCTGTCTCTAGGAGATATTTAAACAAGCAAAAATGGCAAAAAGCCAAGAAGTAAAGAAAAGCTAGAGACTTAAGCAACTGGCTCTTGAACATGTGGCTGTAGAAATAGTTGGCTGTAGAAATCCACATTATCTAACTTCATTGCACATCAAAATTTTTGTTTTTGTCTTACTTTCTCTAATTTTTTTTCACATGCTTCAATACTATTCATACATGTAAATGAAAGGAATAATACTCCTCTCTCACCTTTCCCTTTTGTGACTTACTCTCACAATAATTAATTTCACTGAGCAAGTATTTTTCTGAAGCTACTAAACTTTACAGTCATTCCAAAGAGGCTGAGAATCTCTAGTATAACCAGAGATATTATATATGATCTTATACTTGTTATCTTAGTGAATAATAAAGGAGAAAAGCGTATAGTCTCCCCATACAAAAAATATTTCCTCATGGTTAGCTTTTATAAGAAAAATGACACATTAAAGATTAATACTACTGTAGGAATAAAACATGCAAAACATTTTTATAATCAATACTACAGTGATAAGTAGACTTTGGGTAGATAATCTGCTAACAAAACTATTTGGTCAGTCAGAAAATTATTTTAACCATTATACAAAAATATCATGAGAATATATCAATATCACCTTTTATTTCATGGCAATAAAAGTGATTAAATAGTTATGACACTTTTAAAGTTTTACATGACAATATTTTATATAATCATCTGTAAACAATGACAGCTAAGTTATCTATAAGATAAAGGCTTTTTTTTTTTTCAGAAGTAATGTGTCATTCATGTGAATACCACCATGTGGCCAAGATAGAGACAAGTGCTAGACAAGAAAATTACCTATGGCTAAGGTAAAAGTATTCAGTATTCTTTTCATATCCATTTCTCTGAATATAGCAATAAGCAGGAAGAAATTAACCTGTAACTCAGGAATGGCTAAATGGAGTATAGGTTTGGGAAAAGTACTATTAACTACACTGAGAAAAGTGAACTCATGGTAAGAATGGTTTATTTTTATAATAAGCAATTTTTTTCCATCTTTACTGTAAAGTATACTTTTCTGAAGTAAAAGTTATAGAAATGAACAGTGATTTATTTTCCCTAGAGTCCTACTGGTGAATAAGCTACTTTCTGGGACTGTGGCTATAGGGCTGCACAGTGTGTTAGTTGGTACATATGGCATTTTTTTGGCTCATTAGTGTTTCATTTAGAAGGGTTAATCACCATATACTTCTAAGTCATTTACCAAATGGTTCATTCAATCACAGAAATGAAGACCCTCGACAAGTAAATTAATGTCAAATCGAACATGCAAAGTATAAGTCATAAAAAAGCAAACATACAAATAGCTCAGAGTATGAATTATCAATAAATAAATACTCCCGAGTCAAAAATGGCGTGCCAATTTTTTTATTGTTTTCTAAATCTACACACTTCATACTCAAGTACTGAAAACCATGCAAATTCACCTTGAGGGAAAGGTATATGTTAAAATGACACTATTACAACGTCATCTCAAATGAAATAGGTGGTCTAAACTAATCACAGATGATTATTGTTGATTATTAAATTCTAAAAGCTAATAACTGTCAATAACCAGCCTAGTCCTTTTGTTTTGTAACTGGATAAATATTTCTTTTGATGAAAGATAACATAAGATAATTATTTTATGAGTTATTAGATAACACACAACAATAAAGTAATCTTCAATGGTTACCACAAGGAAGCAACTACTTCGTGTCATAACTTAAAGACTCGAATCCAGTTAATGATTCATTCTTTATATACTCGAAGAGATATTAACTATTAAGACTCCATCACAATATGATTATTCAACTAAAACCATATGATCCTTATACTTTGCACACATGTATTTCTTCCGAGTTGTGACTATCAGGTGTGTGCTGCTTAAATAAAAAGTTACTTCTAAAGACAACAGCAAATGACTGGGTGATTATGATGTACTTACTAATCCACATATTCAAATATACATATTCCAGCATGTGAATGGAATTTAAACAAGTTTTCATATTCACATTGATTTTGAGCATTTCTGTCTTCCCGCTTTGTCAGAGAGGTTTAAATGAAAGGTTCCATGATGCTTTCCTCCCCAAATAAGAAAAAATGATGCACAGTTTAGGAATACATAAGATAGGTAGATTTTCTTTCAGTGATGAATACTTTTATCTTCTAAGATGACACTATCTTGAATTGTTATGTAATTGTTTCATGTACGAATAGTTCAATTTACTCATCTATTCAATAAAGAAATATTGGAATGCTTGCTGTACGCATGCCTCCCCAGCTAGATTTTAGTGTAATGCTTTGTTCAAAGGAAGCACATAATACTTATTGGATGAAATAGTCATAACTGTTAAAAATGCAATTACTAGTGGGCTGCTATATTTTTTTTGGGAGGTCATATAATTAATTAAATATACCAACACAGTAGAAAAGTTAAGTATATTAGGGGAATGTACCATAATAGGGTAATGTACCATATTCTGTTTCTAACTGATTCACTTAGCGTTTGAATCAACAGATGAAGACACTGTTAAGTTCAGGGCTGTGAGTAACAAAGTACAATGCACCCACTCTAGATAATAACAGGTAGAACTATTCCCAAGGCTTCAACAATATAAGAATCTCAATCAAGAAGCATGGAAAAAAAAGGAAAGATAAAACCAAAGCTTCCTTGTGCCTAACCCTGGGCACTATTAACTGACTTTCTTAAAGTCCTACTAAACTATCTGTTTGGTGCTTCAAAATATAACCATAGGGAATATTTATTTTTTCATGAAGAAAAGTGGATCAACAATGGTTGTCAATGGAATATTAGCTGCTTTAGTTCAGGGTTTATTTGCATTGTCTTTTTAAAGCCCAGAGCACTGCACAAGGCCTTCCACACAAAGGTGCTTAATAAATGCTTGCAAGATTGGATATATGAATTACTCAGTTTTACATGTTATTTCAGCCTCCCAACAAACAAATTTTGTTTTCTAAAAGGGAACTCTGTCTCATTTTTTAACATTAAGAAACAATGTTTTTAAGATCTAACAAAAGTGTTCATTACTCTCAGATTTAGCCTTATATTTTTACTTTAAAATACATGGAGCCAAGTTACCACAAAAACTTTTAAAAATAAAAATGGAATTCCATGCTTTCAATTACAGGACAGTCTTTTATTTCCTAAAAGTTCTTTAAAACTAACTACTACATTCTTGTTTGATGGACTTTTAAGAAAATCTTGACTTGGAGGCAAAATACTCAAGATTCATTTTTTCTTGTTTCCCTTAAAGAATGCTTTCTCTCTCTTCACCAAAACCTGCACTGTCAGAAGAGGTCACCGTAAGAAGCTCTGAAGAATCTTTTGAAAGCCTTGCATAACTTGAACGTTGGCTTCGTTTATGGGTCATACTTTTTAGATTTTCATTCTGAATACCACCTGAATTAGAACTAGAACCAGGCCTCAAAATAACTTGAGAGGTATCCCTAATTCCTTCTGTTTCATCAAAATTTTGGTTAGCTCTATTGGATGGAGCACTGTTGTTATTTAGGGTCACAGTACTGGGTGTTCGATTCAAGTTATAGCCTTTTTGGCCAGTTATAGCTGGCCAATTTTCCTCAGGGCTACTAGCTATCAAGCTGCATTCTGAAGGACTCTTCTTATCTTCGGAGCAAATGGACATACGTGCTACAACTGGATCCTGAAGACCACTTAAGCTGTGTGGTATTCCCTGTTTTCCACTGTGGCTGTCATCTTCAAGTTCTATGAGGTTGGCCTTTTCAAGATGAGAATCACCAGCAACTTCATTGTGAAGAGAATGATTTGGAGAACTTTCACTAGACCTCACCCCTGAATCAGAGGAATCTTTTTTGTCTAGGAGGGCGTCTGATAAGTACTCTTTTGCTTTAATGAAGGTTCTAATAGGCTCCGTGCTTTGTTCTGGAGATTTAGGTATTCTGTCTACTTTTCCTTCTGCTTTTTTATCTTTATCTTCTTTGAGAAGAGGAGTATTATCTGATTCTTCTGTCCCAGATTCATCTTCATCACTTGGAAGTTTCTGGTAGCGTAGCCCACTTCCTTTAAGTTTCAAATCTGTCTGGAAGAGGCTTGGTCTTTCTGAAGATTTCTTTCCTGGAAGAAGCTTACTTCCAGACTGATCAGACTTTTCATCTTCTTCAGTGATAGGATCCAAAGGAGATGCATCATTAGTGGAAACACCTGAAGATGAATAATCTATAACATCTCCCCTCTTGATCAAAAATGACTTCCTTGCATCATCTTGTTTCAGTTCACTATCCTTTCCTTTTTCTTGTTCTATAGAGGAATGAATGGAGCCCCCTGAAGAACTCTGACCCATATAGTATAGCCCTGTGCTGTGTGGAGAAGATCTGCCACTAATTGTTGCAGAACTTGCGCCCCCTTCTAGCTGAGACATCTGAGCAATATATTCTCTATAGGCATCTCTATACTCTGCCTGAACCTTATCAGTAAGTTTTGAGATTTCAATACTGGAATCCTGTGAATTGAGACTTGAAAGACTTGGGGTTCTGCGAGTTTGTGACTGTGAAGACAGAAAAAAGAAAATACTTTAAGAATTCAACTAAGCAATAAAGAAGAATAACAAATACTAGGAATTTTAAAATCCTGGAGTTCTCAAAAGTCATTTAAAATTATCAGCATATTATGAAAACTTAATGTTATTCCACTTAAGCTCCATAGCTCAAGCAGTTTTAGAAATTTTTCAATTCTGACATTATTTTAAAATTATTTTATGTAAATATGTTTAGCAAATTCATTTAAAGCAGTATTTTAAAATACATAGTAATAAGCACTTGCATCAGCAAACTTTCTTTTTATATCTACGAACTGTCATTTGGGTTGTTTAAAAGTTAATAAAGACTAATAGTGTCATGGAAGAAAGGGAAGGAAGCAGGAGAAAGAGATAAATCTTTTAACGTTCAAATGTCAGTTTTCAACATAGTTTCAGAAGCTACTTGTATAATAACTTTGAAGGATTTAAGAACTGTGATCAATATAATGACTACTCCCTGATAGGAGAGGTAGTGACCTCTGAGTGCACACTTAGGTGTGTGTTCACTGGGATATGTGGGAATGTCCTAAATGTTTTCTTGTTTATACATATTTATTACAAGAGTTTTGTTTTTCTTTCTTTTTTTTTTTAAAGGGGGCGTGGATCTTCTTTACCTGAAAAAATTTTAATAAGATGAAGAAAAATTGTATTCTTACATACTATCATTTGGAACTTCAGACAAGTCTCTAAGACCGTAAGTTATAGATGGGTTAAAATGTGTATCAGTGGAGATGATGGTTTCCTGCATCAAATAAGTCACAGGTCCTTAACTTAAGGACTGTCACTGATGTTGCACAGTGTCAAACACAAAAAATAACCAATATTACGTATTTGTGACTGTATTTTCCAGTCAAGTATCAAATACATAGAGGAAAAAGGTAAAAGGAAAAACATAAAGTAAATAAAAGACACAAAAGAACAAGAGAAAGGAGCTATGAGGCTTAGGGTTGAATTAAAAAGATAGATGAGACAAAAGAGAACAGGTTTCCAAATCAAGTTGGAATCAGAATTCTCAAGAGCTACCATTTTCATGAAAAAAAAAATTGTCTTTGAATAAATAATTTTTAACATTTAACTTGAAAATGGAAAAATCTTTCTTAATGCACCCTAAAGTAGTAACCAGTTTTCTTTTTGAATTGGGAAATCACAGTCTTATGAAACTGTTTAATTCCATTTTTAAACAGCTCCAAGTGAAAAAGCAAGTTCTTAGCCAAAATTTGCCTGCTATGGCTTTCACCTGTTATTTTTAGTTCTTACCTATATGAATATAATAGAATGAATATTACAGTCCTTCAAATATTTAAAGATAGCAATCACAATCCAGCTATTCCCCAAAAGTGTTCTCTTCTTCAGAATACATTTCTTTAATTTCTTCAACTGTTTCTCTCACAACATGATTTTATGTCCCCTCACCATTTTGGTAGTCCTTCTCTAGGTGTAACATTGTCAATGTCTTTCCTGATGTGTGATGTTCAGAATTAAAAACAATACTCCATGTTTTCTGATCCATGGCACTGTAGGATTACTAAATTTTTTCGTTCTGGATGCTTCTATAAATGTAGTTCAGCTCAGAGTTCAGAATTAGTTTAAATTTTAAAAGGCTCCAAAAAGTGACAAGGAAAATATGGAGTTGGAAAACAGGCACAGAATCAAAGGAGAGGAGTTAGGAAAAACTTGAGGAAAAAAAGGTACAAAGTAAAGATGTGAAAGCAATGAAGTGAGCCCTCAGTCAGGGAGAAATGTCCTGTTTCCCTTCTTATGGTCACTCACAATCTGACATGGCTTACAAGAATTCTGCCACTGAAATTTAAAGAAAGATCAGTAAGAAGCATGAAGCATAAAATATAGATGAATTCTAAAGATCCTAAAGACAACCCAGAAGGAAGAAAAGGAGCTAATCATGTTGGGAGGGTGGAGGAGGAATAAGGGAAGGAGAATAAAGTTTTAACCTATTTTTTTTTTAAATTTAAGAAACAGAGTATTTTTTAAAAACTCCATTTTCTCACTTAAAAAAACTTTGTTAACTTTTCTAACTTAAAAAAAAAATCTAATTTTAGCCTTGAGGAGAAAGGCATTAAAGGCTAGACTCCAACAATTTATCATGAAAAGGAGACAAAATGAAAAAGGAAAAACCGAGGTAGAAATTTTTTTAAAAAAGGAAATACAAGAGAAATGAATAAAAATATTTCCCATTAGTTCAAGAAAAATTATCCTCATAGTAGACCTACCATGCATTATAGGAACTGCTTCTCCTGAATATTTTTTCCTTTGAGATCCCTCATAGATGATTTCTATTTTTCATTCTTTTGTCTTTTCCCTTTTTTTCCTTCATTTCCTGAATCCTGCTCATGTGTTTTTTCTCTGACTCTTCTTTCCCTCATTCATCCTCTCTTTCCTCTTCCTTTTCCTGCTCTTCACCTGTCCTCTTCCTTCCCTTTTTGAAGCACATCCAGAGGAAGAGCCTGCATGCTAAAATATCTATCATTGTTCTTAATACTTCTAGTTACATTTGATATCAGATGAGAAAGTGTGATTATGAAAAACTACTATAGTTCTTTTTCTATTTTGTGTATATACAGTTCTGTACTGAACCTGTGTGTTAACCATTTATCACTTAATCTAATCCAATTTGAAAATACCAAATGTAATGAAATATAACCAATATTTTCCTTACAAAAATGCATTTTCCCTTTATTTCAGACACTAAAGGCAAAATTTAATAAGTACCTGCCAACTTAAATTACTGTGGCGTGGAGGAGCTTCATCTAGACCAAGAGTGTTCAGTTCTTCAAAACTAAAGTTCAATGTGTAAGGAGCATGACTAGAAAGCTCTGTATGTGGCAATTCATTATGTAATGAGCGACGAAGAGATTCGCCATGAGGGACAGAGATATCAGCATGATCTGGCATTACATGTGACTCTTCAGGAACTGGCTGGTGTTCTGCATTTCTCATATCAAGTACCTTAACAAAACAAGGAAAAAGAGTATTCATGGAAAACCAGGTCATAAAAGTTATTTTTAAAATTCTCAGTCACATTAAACAGCAGGAAATCTGAAAATACATTTAAATAAATTTCAAACAGTATATATGGCTACCTATAATGCCTTTGGTAAGTAATAATGTAATAGATACTGAACATTTTAAATTAAGAGCTACACTGCCTTATAATTTGTCTACTGTTCTATCAATATTACTTTGAAATACAATTAGCATGAAGAAAACAGTGTGATGTTTAATACAAACCAGGAAAATGAACAAAGGTGCTGTAAACTAAACTTCTATATAAATACATTTAAGCGTGATCTGACAAATATCAATATATAAAATTAGAAATGCCATCAACATTATTCAAATATCAGGAACAAATAGATACTGATATTACATCGCACTGGATTAATAACAGGAACTACTTCAATTACTATTTTGTACCTATCCTTTCTATATTTCTATGTGTACATATTCCCCCGATAGAAAGTAAGCTCCTTGAGAGTAGCTACTTTTTTATTTTTGTTTTTGTTCCCCTAGCACCGAGCACAATGCTGAACACAGAAGAGGTATTTAATAAATGCTTGGTTGATTCTTACTAGTTTTTGACAAAGAAATGAATGAAAATTATTTAATCTTACCACACTTCTGAAAAGATGCCAGTCCCCAAAATGCATGTTCATTTCTTTCTTCAATTCTTCAATGTTACACTGAGCCAATACACGGCCATTAATATTTGCCTGATTAAATTAAAAATTGAATAAATGTATATAAACACAAACATATCACAACACAAAAGATCACTGAACAAAAAACATTTAGTCCATTTTTAAGATAACTTACAGACTAGAAAAGGTTGTAAAGAAGAATCACTATCATTTTGCTTTAATAATCTGGATATTATTCCAACAATTTCAAAGTATTCTTTTAGGTAAAAGATGAATAAGTCATAAACTCATCTATCTCTGACTACTTAAATTCTACTAACTCTTAAGGGCCAGTTTAAGTACCACTTCATTCACTCCAGATTTTTCCAGTCTCTGAACTCTTACAGTACTTAATGTTTGCTACTTATTTTGGCATTTGTCATATCCTTCACAAATTCAAAACTCTAACTTCATCAGTGTAGAAACTCTCCAGTTAGCAAATATTTCATAAACAGCAGTCACCCAAAAGTCACATTCTTTGATTTTAATCTTCTCATTGAACTCCCTCTTAGTATTCAGCTAGCTGATTCAAGGATGAGTGCTTTTCACCTAGTTGTGTATTTCAAATCCCTCTAAATTGGTAGGGACTAATAGAGCTTGCACACAAGAGAGGTATAGCCTTTGAGAATAAAGGCTCACTTTCATATCATGATTAAGACACTGGAATGGACTTTAGTAGAGAAACTGGTTATATACTGCATTATAATTTAACGTTTTCATGCACATATGGAAAGTATCATTTTGCAGAGTGAAGAGACCAATGGAGATCTTTAAAGAAACAGCTGAATAGCTACTTGTTGGGTATACTGTCATGGGGATTTATTTTTGGATATAAGTTGTAGCAAATGACTACTTGAGACCCTTCCCAATCCTCTGACACCTTTCTGCCCATGTCACTGTGACACAAATGCAGACAAATCTGGGGGACATAATTACGATCATCCGGATTCTGAACTCATTAATTTATGGCGATTAAACACACACAAGTGTGAATCCTCACTGAAACCCTGTCCACTACAAGAGTAACTACATAGGACTAAAAATTTAAGAAGCAGCAAGGCATCCAAGAGACACAGAGGTAGTGACATACGCCACCCCCTCAACCAACAACTCCTCTCAGACTCTGATAAAGACAGCCCAGTACTATGGGAATAATGGTGCCCATCATCCCTGCTCCCAGCCCAGCACTTAAAGTCATCATTCAGGGAAGCAAAACTGTGAGAAAGGGGTTACCTCCCCACCAACTTCCACCACAAGGGTGGGAAATCTAGCCTATGTGAAGACCAAGAAAGTCTGAAGGAACAGGAAGAAAGCATAAGCCAAGAAAGTCAAACCACACCTGCTGCCTCAACCATCACCTCTAACAGCTGTGCTAAAGCTTGTGACTCCTCAGTAGCCAAAGCAGACTCAGAAAAAGAAAGTTCTCACCAAATCTTTGACACTGCTGAGCATAAACACATATGGATGTATCCAATGAAATGACATTAAAGAAAATGCATCATCCTCATTTTTGCCATTATGCTCTAAGATACATTAAATTTTCCTATCTGACTTGTAGCTGAAACCTCTTTTATGTGTTCTCTCCCCCATTAGACTATGAACTCTGAAAGCTGAGACTGTCTCCACACATTTATATTTGTGCCCAGAACACTGCACCCCACACTTAAAGAAGTACTTTGTACAGAAAGCATTTAATACATGCCTTTTCTTTCATTCATTCATTTATTGAAGAACAAGGAATGAATTTATTTCATGATTTCTCAAATATAGTAAGAAATGATAGGGCAGTTCGTATCATTTGCGTAGAAGCTACATTAAAACCTCTCTTTTAAATGGCACATTGCCATGTTTGAAGGTTCTGAATAGAAGTCTGTATCAAAGGCTTGGCTATAATTAAAAAAAAAAAAACCCCAGGAAACGTTCCCAACAAGTCAATCCAATGCTAATTTAAATTAAGTTTTACACAGATTCCAGTTTTAAAGATCAGGAGAATAATTTGCTACAGGAAAATTACTCTCTTCTGATTAGAAAAGAACCATTCACCTTATATATCTCTTTTTCCAAAAAAAGGCAATTTCTTCTTTTAAACAGATACAGAGAAACAGAAAGAGAGCTAAGTAAGCACCAGGTAGCACAGTAAAAAAAGTCCATGCTACCAAAAGATTTCCATTTAAAATCAGCAATAGAAGAAGGCTCCAGGGATTTTAACAGATGGCAATAAACAGATTTAACAAACAGGAAGTAAACAAAATTCATCCTTTACTCAAAACTTAAGAAACTAAGGACAATTATTGGGGTAGAGAAAAGAGGAAGGAAGTAGGGTTAGAATAACAGCTGAAGATAGAGAAGGAGGCTCATTATATGTTAGGTGTTTACATTTCTCTAATTCTGGCTCTAAACTAACAAACATTCTTCTAAGTCTCACGTTAATATCTATGAGTCTCTGTTTTATGAGCTGTTGTGCCCAAAACTTATGATTTCATGATTAACTTCCTAGGGATAAGAATGGGTTGATTTTGAAACAAGGCCTATACTCAAAAGCTTTCTAATTCAATAGGACCTAAAAGAGCTTGTGATTCAGTAGAGAAATACTTGTTCTTCACTAATACTAATACTTTTTTAATGAAAATACTCTTGATTAAGATAATGTAATTTGCTGGAAATGCACTCAACTGCAAGGTGATTAATCAAAGTGAAGCCTTTCGACTTGAAGGAATGGCTATTTGACATAGCAAGTGCTAAAAGTCAATTAATGGAAACTAATCAAATTATAGGCACATTGACTAGGAGGTAACATAACTTTTTTGCATGATAATTGCCAACCCAAAACCATTAAATAAACAATTATACAATCATAAAGTTAACAGGTGAAAAAACATTTTTAAAATTGCATTAAAACTTATAAATTTTGATAATTATTTAAGTCACACAAATAAATAAAAGGGAAAGAACCCCCCAAAATGAGGTTCTCAATTGAAAATAAAGTTTAAAATCCAAGTGTTAATACCATTTGACTACAGTAGTAATTTCTTAAAGTGATTTTTATTTTTAGATATCACACCCATTTTTACATATTAAATGGGAAAAACTGAGAACTTGGGATAATGAGGATAGAACCATGTTTAGATTCAGGTTTTTTGGTTCTTGAGAAAGTACCCTTTAAAAGGTTAAATTCATTGGCTTCACCATATTTATACAACTCCATTTTCTCTTCTCTTATTTAAATATTAGTCTGGTATATAAATTATACATCACCTTTTTTATTGTTGCACAGTACTGCGGTATCATACTTTGGTCCAAGCCCTCTATTTGTTTCAGTTTCTCACACACAGCATCTACATTCATTGAGTTCAGTGTCACTGACTGTCCTGATACTGTTCCCTAGGAAAGGGAAAAGATATGTACATTTACAGTATTTGTAAAATGTTTTATAGATACAAAATCTTGTAATGCAGGTGAGCAAAATCTCATGGTATAAAGTGTAAAAATACCACATTAACAATGAATTCAATAACTTAAAAATTATCACAAGGAATGGTCCAAAATCACCTGTAGTTATGAAATGGGAAGGAAATATTACTTAAGACATAGTACAAATTATTTTAAAATGTTGGATTGCCAACATGTTGCCTCACTATGGAGAAGCTGCAGTTTCATTCAAACCACAAATATCTAAAAAAAAGAAAACAGAAGGCTAGGTTAGGTCACTTAGCTGCTAAGCAAGCCCAAGTGGAAGAGTATTTCCTGAATACGCCTCAATCAATATGCCTCTTATGCAAGAACATAAGAGATAAACTTTGGGAAAAGAGAGAAGTAGGGGGAAAAAACTGTATAAAAGGCGAGAGCTTACAAAGAGAATCCAAGTGTCTACAAACATCAAAAGAAAAAATAACCCCCAAATACAATTATTTATGTTTCTTCCCCAATTCTATAATGTACCCTATAGAATGCCTTAGCCAAAATATAACACAAATACAAAAATCCTAAAGATTTCTGGTATCCGCTATATTTTAAGTAAATTATTTGTTGATAAAGAATGGTGGTAGAATTTTAAATTTCCCTTGAAACGATGTAAGCAGCCCACAATGAAAAAAAATGTAGATTTATTTCTTAGTTACGCCATTACTTGAAGATACTATACTGAAAAAATTTAAATCTATTGTTTTAAAGGCAAAATAAGAGTAGTTTACAATAGCAAGAGCATATCACTGTAGAATGATATGCTGCTTTTCCTGCCTCCTTCTGTCAATTTTATAGCAGGATAAAGAAATGTAAACACTACAGAAAGAATAAAGAAAGCATTTAGTTCTTGTACTCACCTTCATAAATACCAGCCGGGGGAACTTAATATACTTAGTAGAAACCAAGACAATTCTAGAAGATCATTTAAGAATCCTACCTCCAAGTAAAAATTATGTGACTTGAATTACAAGGCTGTATTAATTAGCATCCAAGACTACTGTAGAATGTTGTTAAATGTTAAGATATTAACATGGTAATGAACTCTAGTTGAAACATACACAACAGACATTTGTATATACCATCCATTCCACACACACTTATAAGCATACTATATTTTGTGTATACGTATGCACATGTTTGGAGTATTGGGTGAAGTTATACAAATGCCACTTAAATAACCCCTATGATTTCCAGAAAATTGCCAATCACATCATTGACAGAAAAAGATGAGGAAACTATGATGTATAATATACTGGAGGAAAAGGCATTCATTGTATTTGAAAATACATAATCACAAAGAAAACACAAAGACATAAAATGTATCACAACATACTTGAAGAGCAGAAGGTACTTTAGAACAAAAATTATCAACATTTCTGCAATGGAATTATAAGTATTATTTATTTTCATATTTGATATTTTAATTGAATTATGTCACTGAATATCAAATAAATCCTAAAAGAACTATATTTCCCATATAAAATAATATTGTATACAATATCATTATGAAGGTTTTTTAGAGGGAATATCAGTGAAAGGGAAAAGAAAGACACATTGAATCAGTTCATACTCTTCAAATGATCTTACTCATAAAAATGTTAGTTAAATTCTATGTTAAATTAAAATTTCAAATCAATAATCATTAGTCTATAATTCTGTAATAAATGATACTAAATTCAATTGAATTGAGGACACTTTCAGAGGAATTTAGACTACTAGTTACATAAAGGCAAGAATATATTCAAAAATCATAGACTTAAGTTTCTAAAACATATCCAGAGAACACTTTATTCACTTGGTCAGAAAAAGGCAAATTCCTAGGCTAGAAACTACATCTATGGAATATATTCTATTCTCTCATCATGAGGCAGGGTTCTAACCTTTTAACACTAGGAAAAATTGTCTCTGTGTAACAAGTACTACTCAGATTTACTAGTGAATCAACAACACATAGTTATGTATAAAGAAAGGATCAATATGATCACTATTAGATAAATGAATTTTAAAGGCATAAAAGTCTGTAACAGATGACGAACTAACTAAATTGAAAACTCCTCAGAGATTAATACAGACCTATCTAAAGCCCAAGCAAAATCTAGGCAAGTACAAGCTTAGTTTAATAAAAATTTTTATAGTTACAAACAATGAAAATTATCATTGTGGATGAAATATAATTTAAGATAACATGTACAAGAAGGGTCCACTAGATATGACTGATCCAATCCCTTGAATTTGGGTAGGTGGATGTTTAAACCACCAGTGAAAAATAACAATGTATCCTTAAAGATTTAGTAGTGTGCAAATATTCCAAGAATTCCTCAAAGAACATAATTACGTGAAAGACGTAATTGTAGGCTATTAGTAGGTTCTAGTTACTTAAAAGTCATTTCCCTAAATAAGTGATAACTTGTTTATTTAAATCTTCATTAAGTTTTATATTTAGATAAAATTCCTATTATTCAATAAATTCACAAATTCCATGGACATTTCTAAAATGTAAATTTGCATAATCTGTAGATACTATGTGCTCTGATACATTTATTCTTTGCTTAGAACTATAGTTGAATGTTTATAAAAACTCATTCTAAACTACTTTTAAGAACAATACACAAAATGTTTTTTAGTAACCTGCCCAACTTGAAGATACAAATCTTATACTCTTCAAAGGCTAAGAAAAATGTAATAGTTATTTTTAAAAAATGAATAGACTGACACTACGCCCAGAATTATATTCAAGCGAATGCAATACAATAAATTTTTCACTTGATGACTTTGCATAGGAAGAAAGAGAATTCTATAGCTATTTAAAAAATAAAGCCTTTTGCACTGTAGATCATCCTCTGCATTTTTACACTTTCTTCTACCTTTCTATGACATCGTTATTTCCTGATTCTTTTATTTAACTTCTCTATCTCCTTCGGTTGATTTTCACAAACGTTTCTCCAGCTAACAGTGGGAGGTCTCCCAAAGTTCTGTCTTACACTGTCTTATCTCCTCTCTATGCTAGGTGATCTCAACTCCTGTGGTTTTCATGTGTCTTCTTATATATATGGTCCTCAAACTGACTTCTCCAGCCCTAATGTTTCTAACTTCCAGTCTCACATTTCTAACTACCTTTAGACATATCAAAGTGGATGTCCAAAAGACATCTTAAACTCAACATGTTCAAACTGAATTATCCCCTCATCACCAAGTGCTTCCCTCTAACTTTCCTACTAATGCTGAAGGTAGCACTATCCTTAGTCATTATAGCTTAGAACTCAGTTGTCACCTTGGACCCTTTACCCTCTCTCACACCTCTGATAATCTGCGTCCAAGTCCTGTCCATTTTGCCTTCTTTTATATATTTCATGTATTCTTCCTTTTCTCCTCTGACTTATCACTCCATGTCTGGACTACTTTTGCAATAGTCTGTCTCAAGTCTCTCCTCACTCCAATTCATCTTCCACTCAGCTGCCAAAATGATCTTCTAGAAAGAAAGATTACATCAGTCTCCTATTTAAAAAACTTCTATGGTCTCCTAATATCTCCAGGTCAATATAAAAATTTCCTGTTTGATTTCCAAAGCCATTTTATAACCTGGCACCTTTCTGCTTTTCTAGTCTTCTAATACCTTTCTTCCTTCTAGTTCCTTCCAAATGAGGCCACTCAGTAGTACAGTGGACAGAGAGTGAGACCTGGGGTTAAGAAGAGATTTGAGTTCAAATCCCACCTCAGACACTTACTAGTTTTTTGACTCCAAATAAGTCATTTAACTCTTGTCTCCCCTGGTTTCCTCAATTATAAATGGGGATAATAACAGCAGCTAGCTCCCAAAGTTATCCAAGACCAAATGAGATATTTGTAAAGCACGTAGCACAGTCCTGGGATATAAAAGGCACTTAAGAAATGTTTTCTTTCTTCCTTCCATGTACTCTGTGATCCACTGACATGGATCTTCTATTTTTTGAATACAGTATCTTTTCCCCTCACTCCAAACATTTTCATTTACTGTACCTCATACTTAGAAACCTCTAGTCCTCTTTACCACAGAGCTTCCCTGGCTTCCCTTAAGTTTCAGGCAGTCTCACCTTCTTTAAGAAGTCAAGCTGAGATGACAGAGTAAAACTCAAAACTTTTGCCCAGCTCACCCAATAAATCTTTTCTGTAACAATCCAGGAAATGTGTCAGATTAAATTCTGATGAGGAAATCCAAGATAAAGTCACAGTGAACCATTTTTCTGGTCAGGGGAGCTTAGGAAAATAGGTCTGCAGACACTGGGATGGGGACTGGCCAGAAGTGCAGAGGCAGCAATGGGGAGCATCCCAGCACCCGGAGACTAAAGGGAGCTGAGACTGAACCCCAACACTGGAAAAATCAAGGCAGAAAGATCACAAGGGACCCCTAAATCATCAATGGGAATAGAAACAAGTGCCAGCTACAAGCTTTGTCACCATTACCCAGTTCCAGGGCAGAGAGGAGCAGCTGTGAATGAGAGAGGACTGAGCTGTGCAGGGAGCAAGGAACAACTTACAAAAATATTGCTCTGTGACTGAGTCCAAGAGCAGAAGAAGAACTCAGTTCTAACCGTGAGTCCTATATATTTAGGGGAATAGCCAGGGAAACCCAAACCAAAGCCAGCAGCTTAGTCTCCCTGAACCTGCCAAACTTCTCAGCAGGCTAACAGTGACTGAGTTCAGCAGCAGTCTACGGAAATCTGACCACACACAATTTAACAGACTCAAACCTGCATCAGGAACTTACAGAGCACACACTAGAAGGACAGTGAACAAAAACTCTCTTGAGATTATACTACCCTGGAAGTACCAAAAATTTGTAACCATACAGCTTCTTTGTTGACTAGGAAGCTTAGGACATAAACACAGTAGAAAAGAAGCTGAAAACATGTACAAGCAAAGTTTAAAAGAAAAATGCTGATTCCACACAAGTTCATAAGAATTCTGAAAAGAATTAAAGAGATAAAAGAGAAATAAAGATTTTAAAAACCAGATTATGAGTGCTAGAGGATAAAATGGGGAAATCAGAGCTTTGGAATGTTATAAAAGAGAATTAATAGCTTTGTAAATAAGTTAAAGAGTATTAGTAAAGAAAATAACACCTTAAAACCTAGAATTAGCCCAACAAGAAGTTAATGACTCTATGAGATATGAAAAAATGATATGTCAAAAGGCTGAAAAAAATGGAATAAAATATGAAATATCTCCTATGAAAAAACAACTGACTTGGAAAACGTATAAAATGGTCTTCCAGGGAACAGTCTGAGTTAATTTGGTTTGACCTCCTTGTGGTTCAAGTGATTTGCAAAAGTCTTCTCCAGTGCCACAATTTGAGCACACTACAGTGCTCAGCTTTCTTTACAATTCAACTTTCACAGCCACACATCGCTACTGGAAATATTGAAGATTGCAATACTGCTATTACGGCGATACTCCAAAGAGATCAATGAAAGAGGAAAAGGACTTATGTACAAAAACAAAGTTCTTTTTGTGTGACCAAGAATTATAAAGTGATGGGATGTCCATCAACTGGACAGCAAAACAAGTTATGATATATGAATGTGATGGAAATACTATTGTGCCATAAAAAATGATGAAGGATATGGTTTTAGAAAAGCCTAGAAAATTCTCTATGAACTGATGCAAAATAAAGTGAGTAGAATCAGGAAAATAATCTACACAGTAATAGCAATATTAAAAAGACGATCAACTTGGTGAGAGCCTTAGTAATTCTGATCAATACAATGACACACCACAATTCCAAAAGACTCACAATGCAACATGCTACCCATATCCAGATAAAGAAATGATGGACTGAGAATGTATAATGAAGCATACTTTTTTCTTTTCTTGATTTTTTTGGGGGGGTGTGGGGGGGGGGAGAAAGAAACATAGTTAATATACATGTTTATTTTGTACAACTGTATATATTTGCAATAGGTTTTGTTTTTCTTGCCTTCTCACTGGGAGGGGAAGGGAGAAACTTTGAAAATGAAAAAAAAAAGTCTCTGTGCTTAAAAAAGTTCTCTTTAACCTTAGTATCTTCCTTCTAAGTTTATCTCCAATTTATTCTTAATATACGCTATTTGTACATAGCTGTTTACAGGATCTGACATGGTGGATAGAATGCCAGGCCTGGAGTTAGGAAAACCTGAGTTCCCTGTTTGCCTCATTTTCCTCATCTATAAAAAGAATTGGAGAAATAAATGATAAATCACTCTAGTATTCTTGCCAAGAAAACCTCAAATGGGGTCATGAAGAATCAGACACAACTGAAAAACAGCAACAACACAGTTATATATGTTGTCTCCTCTATTAGATATGAGCTCACTGACAGCAGAGCTGTTTGTTATTTTTCCTTTTATTTGTATTCCCAGTGCTTAGCAAAACCTAGATGACCGAAATAAGATTACAGAATTTGTGGACAACGATAAATATAGTTTATAATTATTACTTCACATAAAATTTTAGGAAAGAAAATGTGGCAGTATGTCCTGATATTACTGACAGTTACACACTGAAATAGTATGTGACCCTGGGCATCTCTTGATCTCAGTTTTTAAAATGACTTGACTAGATGATCTTTAAAGTTGTTTTTGTTTCCCCAGTGCATATTTTACATAGAGGGTAGGGGCTGGATCTGTGCTTTCACTAATACAGGCAAATCTCAATGATGAATTTCCTCTGTCTCAGCAAAGTTGCCTAGAGCACTGAAAGTGTAAGTAACTTGTGGAGAATCACAAAACTAATAGATGTCAAAGATGGTACTTCAATCTAGGGTCTTCCTGACTCCAAAGTAAGCATTCTCTCCCCTATGCCATGGTGCCTCTCCTGGAATTCTGTAATTACAGTATATGATGTTAACTATAAGGACGTAACATTTACATTCCAACTATTTTTCATTTACTGTGTTAGTCAACAAAACATCTAAATCTTAAATATTTATAGCTTTCATCATTTTTATGTAGAAATAAAATATCTCATGTTAGTGTAAAAATGTACATGCAACCACAACTGAATTATATTGTGTTAAGAAAACAACTACATGAAATATATTTCAGTTATGAATCACAGAAAAAAGGGGAGGTTTTACTCATTCAAAAACACAATTCTCAATCTCATAACAGTGCACAGAAGCTGTTTCAATGGTTAGGAATGGAATCCTCTACAACTTTTATTCTAATTCACTAGAGAATTTCATATAAAAAAACAAAAAAATAAGCAGTGATTAAGTGTTTACTATGTATAAGGCACTGTGCACTGTGCTAAGCACTGTGGAGGGAAACATATACTCTCAAGGACCTAAAATTCTAATGAAGGGAATAAGCCAACAATTATGTACATACAAAAAAATATATAGTGTAAATGGGAGGTAATTCCAAACAGAAAGCATTAGCAAGTAGAGGGAATCAAAACTCTTGCAGAAAGTGGGATTTTAGGTGAGATTTAAATAATTTCAGATATCCTTATCATATATATATATATGTATGTATGTATGTATAGACTAATTTTTCTGAATAATCCAGGATTTAGATATAAGGTCATTCCTCTATATGACTTCCATACACTCACAATGCTTTGAGGTCTGGTATGACACATACTTGGTTTCTGGGAGAAAAATGTCTAGACTACGTGCCAGAATAAGTTCTGATGCCTAAGAGGTCTCTGGAAAGTCTGCTGAGTACACACTAGAAACAGGGGAGACTCAAAAAAATGACATCTTCTTAAAGACCTTTCAACTGAGGCAAGTACATGGATAATGAATCATTAGACAACCAGAGTACTGGAGCAATATAGAGAAGAGAACAATGAGTCTTTAGAGAAAATAGGTAAACATCTGATACAGTGTTCCTGAAATATGGTATCCTGTCCAGATTCTGAAAATGGATGAAATCCATAGCCTCATATACCTAAGGATAGCTGCATTCTCTACCCCTGCCAGGCTGAGAATGAAGAATAGTTGATTTGGAAAAATAGCTTCCACCAGCAGCATAATGAATGAAACTGGTTAGGCATTCCTTTTGCTGGGTTGACGATACAGTGGGACTGGAACAAGGCCTTTGAGGGAAGGAAAGAATTTAGCTAGGTATGGATGTTACGAGTATTTGATGATTGATTAACTGCTTGTCACAACCTTGCCATGGTTTAATTAAATTATACTTAGAATTCATGTCTTCTAACTTGGTCTTAAAGAAAGGAACTTTACATAGAGACTTAGCAACTACAGATCTGAATAGACGATGATGACCCAAAGCATACCCCAGATTTGGTAGAGCTATATACAGCTGCCTATGTTGAAAGGAACCTCGTGATGATGTCTTTTATACCACTTCTAGTGCCCAACTATCCACTAGTAATGTTACAGTGTGTGTGTATACATACACATATGTATGTATGTGTAAAATATATATATGTGTATATATATCCATAATGCATTTTATTCTTCATCGTCTTTATTCTTCAGAGATTGTGATAGTATCTGTGATATTATCTCAAAGAACAGGGATATTGAAAAGATGGGATTTTGTTTCAGAGAGAGCACTGGAAATCATTAGAAGTGCTACACAATATCCTAAATATAATAATCCAGCCCATTTTCTCATTCCTATTCAATTCTGGACCAAGTTTGTTTAAATTGCATCCCTTAATCTAGGCAACAATCATTCTTCACTCATTTGGTTTTTCTTATGCAGATGTTTAGGTCAAATTCTTTTTTCTTTTCTCTACTATTAAACATTTCTTAATTTATCTAATATTTCCCCCCCCATTTAATGTAAAAACAATTTTTAACATTTGCTTTTTAAAATTTTGAGTTCTAAATTCTCTCCCCAGGCCCTCATTTAGAAAACAAGCAATTTGATATAGGTTACACATGTGCTATCATGCAAAAACATTTCCATGAGTCATAGTCTGAAAGAAAATAAACAAAAAAAGAAAACAAGAACCATAAAGGAAGAAAGTATGCTTTGATCTGCATTCAGACCCCATCAGTTCTTTCTCTGGAGATGGGTAGCACACTTTTCATCATAAGTCCTTCAGAATTGTCTTGTATACTTCTACTGCCGAGAATAGCTAAATAATTCACAATTGGTCACTGTATTCTATAGCTGTTACTCTGCACGCTGTTCTCCTAGTTCTGTTCATTCATTCCGTATCAATTCATGGAAGTCTTGCCAGGTTTTTCTGGGAGCATCCTACTCATCATTTCTTACATCACAATAGTATTCTATCATAATCACATGCCACAACTTGTTCAGCCATTCCCCAGTTGACGTATTCCGTCAATTTCCACTTCTTTGCCCCCGCTAAAAGAGTTGCAACAAATATCTGTGTACATTAAAGGCCCTTTTCCCTTTTTGTTTTTTATCTGTTTGGAATATAGACTTAGCAGTGGTATTGCTGAGTCAAACGGTATACATGGTTTTATAGTCCTTAGGATATAGGTCCAAATAGTTCCAAATTGCTCTCCAGAAGGACTTAGTAACTTCACAATTCCACCAGCAGTGCAATATTATCTCAAATTTCCCAAATCCCCTGTAATCCTTATCATTTTCCTTTTTCACCATACTAGTCAATCTGATAGGTATGGGATGGTACCACTGAGTTCTTTTAATTTGTATTTTCCTAATCAATAGTGTCTCAGAATATTTTTATATGACTATAGAAAACTGATTAATTCATCTAAAAATTGCTTGTTCATATCATTGGTCAAATTGTTTTTAGTGAATACAACTACTCTGTGGTATCATGCTAGGTTCTGGGGATACAAAGTGAAAATGAAATAGTACATGCTCTGAAGGAACATACATCCTCTCAGGGAAGAAAAGGGTACATAAAAAACTGCAGAGTAGAAAGAAAAAAAGAAAGAAAGCAGGTAAACAGGGAAGGTACCAACAGCTGGAGGAATCAAAGACCTCATAAAGAAGGTAGTGCTTACGCTGAGATATGAAGGAAAGGGCTTCAAAGATAAAGTGCTGAGGAAAAAATGAATTTGAGATCTAGGAGGCAGCTCATGCTAAGGCATGGAAATGGGAGATAGATTTTGAATTTTATGCATAAGGCTTAAGAAGAAAGACAGTTTGTGTACATCAAAGATAGCATTAATGGTAGCAATGAAGCTGTATAATGATTGAGGAAAATAGCTTTGGTGAACACATACCTTCCTGTTTTATGTTTTGTTTGTCACTAAGTGAAGGGTCAAATGATTTCTTTCTGTACCTGTCAATGAATTTTATCTGATTTTAATATTTATATGGGGAAGGTGGAGCAGAATAAGACAGAAACTCTCCTGAGCTCTCCCAAATTCCCCTCTAAAAAACTTTGAATGCCTCAAAATGACTTTTGGAACTGCAGAACCAACAAAAGGGCAAGGTAAAAGAATTTTCCAGCCCAAAACAACTTAGAAGATAAACTGGAAAGGTCTGTCTCACTGAGGTAAGGATGGGGCACAATCTAGCACAGGCAAGTCAAGAGCAAGGCCCAGGGAGACCCTGAGTGCCTCAACCCCAGTGAAAGCTTGCAGTAAGGTTCAGCACCACCAGGCAAACCAGCAGTAGACCTTGACTCAACAAGCCAGGACAGGTCTTGAGGAATACTTAATCAGCAGCAGTGACTCCCAGAGCTCTCAACCCACAAACAATAGGACTGGTCAGGAGATTACAGGGGACACTTTACTGACACGGAGTGCAGGACCTGTTGCATTATCCAAAGGGGAATCTGAGTCACAGGCCCAGGTCACATTTCCAGAGTTGGAAGGAGCACTAGCATATTAGAGCATCCAGCCACAGTGGAGCAGCATTCCCGGTCACAGTTCCAGGGTAGAAAAGAGTACTTGTAGTCACTCACAAACTACAGCATAGGTCTAAAGAGCAGTAACCAATTATCACCTTAGATCATACCACCTTAGAAGATTCAAAAACTTACAGGTTCCCAGAACTGGCTCTGAAAAGAATAGCACAAAAAAATGTGAAGCTAGGTACAGTACTCCCACCACCCTAAGGCAGAGACCAAGTTTAACATACAACTAAAAGTCTAGAAATAGCCTGGAAAAATGAGAAAATCACCCCCCCCCAAAAAAAAACCAAAAAAGAACCTGACCATAGAAAGTTATGATGGTAACAGGTTAAGAACAAAACACAAAGGAGGACAACAATGTCAAAATGGATATATGAGAAGACTTAAAGAAAAAAGTGAACTGGTGTCAGGTCCAAGAAGAACTCCTAGAAAAAGCCAAAAAAGATTTTAAAAAACAAATTAAGAGAGGTAGAAGAAAAATTGGGAAAAGAAATGAGAATGATGCAAGAAAACCATGAAAAAAGTGTCAACAGCTTGGTAAAGGAAGCACAAAAAATGGAAAATGATGTACTAAAGAAAACAACTCCTTAAAAAGTAAAACTGGCCAAATAGAAAAGAAAGTACAAAAATTTACTGCAGAAAACTCCTTAAAAAGTAGAACTTGCCAAATGGAAAAGGAAGTACAAAAAGTTCACCAAAGAAAATAATTCCTTAAAAATTAGAATTGGGCAAGTAGCACCTAATGCCTCTATGAGATATCAAGAATCAATCAAACAAAATCAAAAGAAAGAAAAAAATAAGAGAAAATGAAAAATATCTCTTTGGAAAAACAACTGACCTGGAAAATAAATAAAGGAGAGATAATTTAAGAGTTACTGGACCACTTAAAAGCCATAATTTTAAAATAAGAGCCTAGACATCATCTTTCAAGAAATCATCAAGGAAAAGTGCTCTGATATCCTGAAACCAGAGGGGAAAACAGAAATTGAATGAATTCACCTATTACCTCCTGAAAAAGATCCCCAAAATAAAAACTCCCAGGAGTATATACTTAAATTCTAGATCTCTCAGACCAAGGAGAAAATACTGCAAGCAACCAGAAAGAATTCAAATACTGTGGAGCCACAGTCAGGATTACCCAGGATTTAGCATTTTCTACATTAAAGGATCAGAGGGCTTGTAATATAATATATAACATAATATAATAAAGGAGCTAGAATTACAACCAATAATCAATCACCCAGAAAAACTGATTATAATCCTTCAAGGGAAAAACTGGACATTTTCAGTGACAGAGGACTGTAGAGAGCCAGTACTGATGAAGTCCAGAATGTGAGGTACTTGGGATTTGTACTAGCGTAAAGGCTGATGTTCTCAGGAAAATGGGTCACCATCCTACTCCTGATAAGCAAGGATGAGATCGGCCTGACCCTGAATGTGTACCCTGAGGTTGTTAAGCAGAAGAAACTAAGATATGGAAGTAAAAGATGTAAACTAAAAGTGTTGTCATGGGAATAACCTTGCTTGCTTGCTTGAGAGAGTATATAAACTTGACCTTCAGATCAATAAATCAGTCATGTACCAGTCATGTACAGATGGTACAGGCTCGCCTACCCTCCGCTGCTGTTATCTCTTTCTTTTCTATCAACTACCATGCCTCCAATCTGCCAGTTGCTGGCAGAGAACTTTCAAGGTTAAGGATGAAAAGACCAAAGCCAAACAGAAAATTTGGTCTTCAAATACAAGACTCAAGAAAAACATCAAAAGGTAAACAGGAAAGAGAAATCATAAGGAATTCAATATGGTTCAACGGTTTATATTACTACATGAGAAGATGATACTTGAGAACTTTATCAGCATAAGGGCAGTTAAAAGAAGTATATATAGACAGGGTGTGGGCATGAGTTGATTATAATAGAATGATATAAAAAAATAAAATGAAGGGGAAAGAAAGTGAAATGCATTGGGAGAAATGGAAAAAGACAGGTAGAATGGGGTAAATTTTCTCACAAAAAAGAGACATGAAAGAACTACTACAATGGGGAAGATGGGGGGGATAGCAAGTATTGCTTGAACCTGGTACTCCCATTGGAATTGGGAGGAAATAACATACAGACTCAGTTAGTATAGCAATCTATCATACCCTATAGGGAAGTAGGAGGGGAGGGGAATAAGAGAAGGAGAAAAGTCTGATAAAAGGGAGGTTAGATTGGGGGAGGCAGTAGTGAGAAGTAAAATACCTGTAAGGAAGGACAGGGTAAGAGGAGGGAGTAAGAGAAGGATAAATGGAGGAAACAGGATGGAAGGAAATACACAAGTTAGTAAACATAACAATATGAAGTAAAAAAAAAGTAGATGTAGCAATCACAGCCTCAGTTGAAAAAGCAAAAACAAAAATAGTCCTTATTAAAAGGCATAAGCAGGGGTAACTATATCTTGCTAAAAGGTACCACATACCATGAAGCAATATCAATGCTAAACACATATGCATCAAATGGTATAGCATCCAATTTTTTAAAGGAAAAATTAATGTATCAAAGCAGGGAAGAGACAGTAAAACTATACTCTAGTGAAGAAACTCAACTTCCCCTTCTCAGAACTAGATAAATCTAACTAAAAAAAAATGAACAAAACAAGTTAAGGAGGTGAACAGAATTTACATACATGAGACCTCTGGGGAAAACAGGAAAGTTATAGAAAGGAAGATACCTTTTTCTCAGTAGTCCATGACACCTAAACAAAAACGAATCATATACTAGGACACAAAAACCTTACAACCAAATGCAAAAAGCAGAAATACTAAATATATCCTCTTTAGATCATATTGCAATAAAAATTACAATGAATAAAAGTCATGGAAAGATAGGTTAAAATTATTTGGAAATTAAATAATCAGAAAGAATGAGTGGGTCAAAGAACAAATCACAGGAACAATCTATAACTTCATTAAAGAAAATGACAACAATGAGACAATATACTAAAATATATGCGATGCAGCCAAAGCAGAACTTAGGGGAAAAATTTATATCTCTATATGCTTACATCAATAAAACAGAAAGAACAAATCAATTAAATGGGCAAGAAGCTATAAAAAAGAGAAAAAGAACAAATTAAAAATTCCCAATTAAACACCAAATTGCAAATCTTGAAAATTAAGGGAGAGAACAATATGACTAACAGTAAGAAAACAACAACACTGAACCAATAAATAAAACTAGGACCTGATTTTATGAAAGAAAAAACAACAAAATAGATAAACCTTTGGTTAATTTGATTTAATAAAATGAAAACCAAATTGCCAGTATCAATAATGAAAAGGGTGAATTTTAGCACCTATTTTGCTCAAATAGATGCCAATGAAGTTAACAATCTAAGATAAATGGATGAATATTTACAAAAAATGTAAATTGCTCACATTGAGAAGAGGAAATAGAATATTTAAATAACGCCACAGTAGAAAAAGAAATTGAACAAGCCATCAATGATCTCTCCAAGAGAAAACGCCTGGAACCAGATGGATACAAAAGTGAATGCTATCAAAAATTTAAAGAAAATCTAATTCCAATACTATTTAAACTATTTGGAAAAACAGGCAAAGAAGCAGTCCTACCAAATTCCTTTTATAACACAAATATGGTGCTGATACTCAAACCAGGAAGAACAAAAACAGAGGAAAAAAACTATATACTAATTTACCTAATGAATATTGATGCAAAAAATTTTAAATAAAAACCTAGAATGGAGATTGCACCAATGTATGACAAAGGTCACACACTATGGCCAAGTGGGATTTACACCAAGAATGTAACAAAATACAACACCCGTTCCTATTAAAAAAAAACCCACTAATTAGCAAAGGAATAAATGGAACTTTTCTTTAAGTGATCTATCTAAAACCATCAGCAAGAGAAGAAAAAAACTGAAAGAATTAGAATAGGCAATGTGGAAACAAAATTATTACTCTTTGTAGATAATATGATGTTATATTTACAGAATCCTAGAGAATCAACTAAACAAGTAGTAATAATAATTAACACCTTTAGCAAAGTTGTAGGATATAAAACAACCCTTATAAATCATTGAGATTTCTGTGTTACCAACAAAGCCCAGCAGCAAAAGAGAGAGTGAAATTCCACTTAAAATAACTGTAGATAATATGAATTACTTGGGAGTCTACCTGCTAGGACAAACATAGGAACTAAATGAGTAAAATTACAAAACATTTCACACAAATCAAGTCAGATTTAAACAACTGGAAAAATATTAATTGCTCATGGGTAAGGGCAAACCAATATAATAAAAATTCAATTTTACCTAGATTAATTTACTTATTCAGTGCCATACTAATCAAACTACCAAAAAAATTATTTTAATGAGCTAAAAAAAATTTATGCCCAAACGAGAGATAGAGAGTATTATGGGATGTGAAATAAAAAATTTTGATTATCTTAAATTACATAAACAAAACCCATGCAGCCAAAATAAGGAAAGCAGAAAGCTGGGAGGAAATGTTTTTTACAAGTATCTCTAATAAAGGCCTCATTTCTCAGATATATAGAGAATTGAATCATATTTATAAGAATACAAGTCATTCCTCAATTGATAAATGGTCAAAGGATACAAATAGGCAGTTTTCAGGCAAAGAAATAAAAACTATAGTCATATGAAAAAAATTTTCTGAATCACTACTGATGGAGAAGTGCAAATTAAAACAACTCTGAGATACCACCTCACATCTAGCAGAATGACTAATATGTCAGAAAAAGAAAATGATAAAAGTTAGAGGGTATGTGGGAAAATTGAGACACTAATGCACTTTTGGTGAAGTTGTGCACGGATTCAAACATTCTAGAGAGCAATTTAGAACTATACCCAGAAGATGACAATTCTTTGACCCCACAATACCATTACTAAGTCTGTATCTCAATGAGACGAGAGAGAGAGAGAGAGAGAGAGAGAGAGAGAGAGAGAGAGAGGGAGGGAGGGAGGGAGGGAGGGAGGGAGGGAGGGAGAGAGAAGGACCTAGTTGTACAAAAATATTGATAGCAGCCTTTGTTAGGGTGGCAAGGCATTAGAACTTGAGAGGATGTCTACCGACTTGGGAACGGTTGAACAAACTGTGGTATATGACTGTAATGGTATGTCACTTTGCTGTAAGAAATTACAAGCAGGATAATTTCAGAAAATACTGTGAAGACAAACATGAACTTATGCAAAGTAAAGTGAGCCAAACTAGGAGATCATTATATAGCAACACTATATGATTAAGAACTGTGAATGATTTAGCTATTCTCAGCAATACAATAATCCAAGACGATTCCAAAGGACTTATGATGAAAAAATGCTATCTACCTCCAGAGAAAAAAATGTTGGAATATGAATGCAGATTGTAGTATACTGGTTTTCATTTTCTTTATTTTGGGGAAGGAGGGTCATCTATGTATTGTTTCGCAACATGACAAATGAAAATATTCTGCATGACTACATATGTATAAACTACATTAAACTGCTTACCATCTCAGGATGGAGAATGGGAAGAGAGCTACACAGAGAATTTGGAACTCAAAATTTTAAAAAATAAATGTCAAAAATTATTTTTACATACAATTGGGAAAAATAAATTATTAAAGCCATATTCATGTAAGATACTCCATTGGATAAAAGCCTTCTAGGCTGAGGTTTTCTTATTTTAAATCATGCATAACATCTTGCATGTCTATGCTACTAGAAAAATTTTTTTCTGAAATAAAAACTAATTATAACATTACAAGTGACACTGAAATAGTCATTCTGCAAAGCAATTTGTAACTGTATCCAAAAGGTTACCGAACTGTGCATACCCTTTAATCCACCAAAACTATAAAAATGCCTATGTCCCAAAGGAGTTCTTTACGTTGCATAAAAGAAGTGGAGACGAAATGCCAACAGATTAAGAAACAGCTGAACCAAACATAATATGTGAACATATCGGAAGACCATTGTGTCATAGAAATAAGGAAGCAGGGGTTTCAGAGAAACTTGGGAAGACTTGTATGAATTGATATAGAGTAAAGTGAGCAGAACCAGGACAACAGTGTATACAATCTTAACAACTCTGTAAAGACAAGCAACTTTGAAAGATTTAAGAACTCTGACCTAGGTAATCATCAACCATAATTCCAAAGAAATGATGATGAAACATGCTATCTTCATGCTTGACAGAGGAGGGACTAAAAGAGTACAGAATGAAATATATTTATTAGACATAGTTAATGAAGAAATCTGCTTTGCTTAATCATTTACCTTTATTATAAGGATTTTGTTTTCCTTTCCCTCTCCTTTTTTCAATTGAAGGAAAGTCAGGAGTGAGAGGAAGATAAAGCAGATTTTTGTTATATGAAAAGAATGAAATAAAATTTAAAAAATCACTTCAAAGTCGTTTCAAGTCTCTCAGCTAATCATTCACTTCTAATTATACTTATTCAGATAAGCAGCAACCTTTAAGGAACATAAAAAATATTTTACAAAAGGAAGAACATTTTCTTTAAAATAAAAAGGAAGAAAAATAGTAAGAATTCACATTGTTATTACCTTAGGCTGACTGCTTAAAAATCCAAACCAACAGGCATTAAAAATCACTAATACTATAATTCTGAACAATTTATGTGATGCAGTCATAATTTATCTGTATGAACAAATAAAAGTTCTGCTAATTTAACATTCATTAGTAAAACATATTTGGAAAGTTTGGAATCAATCACCACAATAACTTCTAACTGTAAGGTCCTTTCCAGAATAATAATCATAGAACATAGTTACTTTGAAATGGATCTTTAAAATAACAATAATCTACCATATTGTATCTTTTTGGTATAGTAAACAGTACATTTTAAAATTAAAAATCTGAGTTCAAATATTGCCCTCAAAATTTTACTAGCTGTTTAATAACAAGGGTAGGTCATTTAACTTCTCACTGCCTCAGTTTCCTTCTCTTTATTATCTACCTCACAAGATTACTATATAAAGAAGGACTTCTGTACTGAAAGTACTACATATTATTATTGGTGGAAAACCTGGGAAATGACAAAGAAGTATCAAAATGACAATAACCACAGCTAATTTAATTTTTTCCAATTTGTGTTTCAATTATTATCAAATTTATAATATTTAAATGTATTATTGCATAGTGAACACATGAATTATTTCATTGGGAAGACTGAAATTTAGCTGTATTCTTATTTTAAAGTCAACAAGCTTTAGTGGCAAAGAGCAAATTATTTTAACATTAAGAACAAAAAACAGTATGTTGGAATTACTTGTTAAAATGTAAACTTCAAAACGATGCACACAAATTTGAATTGTTCTTCATAAATGCAGCACCTATATCCTTTTAAAGGGTCCAGTATTTTTAAAAAGTTAAATTACTTTGGGGATAATTTATTTTGTGTCAAAACTTTATTTTATTTAATAAATGTACTTAGAAATCATCAGCCAGAAATTCATGCCATGCAAAAAGCTAAAAGCAGCTTTTCAAACTAAGCAAAAAAATCAAAATGAGTATTAGTTTTTCTCAGCCCAGCTTGAAAGTGCCGAGGATAGTGTCTAAACAATTCTAATAAGGTAAGTGAATGAGAATTCACAAAAAGTTGCTGTACCTGTCTCTGTTTGTTAAACCCAGATTTACACTGCTTAAAGAAAGGAATAAAACAGAATGAAAGATAATATTAAGATGAAAACATCAAACAATGCTTAATAACTAACAGATAGTGGCATTTGAACCACTCATTTTATTTAAAAAAAAAAAACCCAACAAAACCAAACCTAAACCCTGGAATCTAACTCTGTAACAATATATTATGGGACATCATTATTTGATACCCAATATTGACATATGCTGTTTTTAGACAATTTATACGAAGTGAAATTCAGAAGTATCTAGTCTATGAAACTTCAGAATTTACCAAATATTAAATATTACCAAATAATAGTTTAAAATTAAGAACACCCCCCAAATTTGAGAAATTACAGTTGAGGGTTATTTACTTTTTTTTAATTTATTTTTTACTTCTTTCTTTTTTTTATTTCTTTCCTTTTTAACAACAAATATTCAATTATTTTGCTACAGTTAACATAAAATTAATTAACTCAAATAAGCATTACAAAACACAGAGCATGTCCAGGAACATATCTGAAAGAAAGTACTCTATTCTTTTATAATAGATTTGCAAAGTATGAGGAAAAACCCCAAACCATGACATTTTAAGGAAAAAAACCTTCACAGCATGCAGTAAGAAACTAAAATTAATTAAGGGAAGCATTGATACATTACTTTTAATATATTTTTATAGTAATCCAGATTTTTAAAATTCTAATTAAAGTCAAAGCATGCGACAATTACTCTTATTATCAAACATTACAGGTGTTTCTAATATTCTAAAATAATCTGTATTGCTATTAATATGTCAAGTTAGTTGACAACGCTAACTCCTTAAAGCCGATATAGTACATCCTTGCAGTAGGATTCTACTAACTTTATACGTTTGTTTTGAAGTGGCCAAGATTGAGCTTTAAATTTTAAATTACACAAATTGTTGGGAATGCAAATGATCCTGGACACTTTAAGAGTATCTGAAACTGATATAATTTTACTATAAGGAAACAACTTATTAAAAAAACTTTATTAAAAAAAGAAACTAGTGCTAATAATGTAGGAAAATGTGTCTTTGCTACTTCAAATCAAAATCAAAGCTACAAAACTGGCAGATGGAGAGTCTGAAAGATGGGTTTTATTTAACACTACATTTGTAAGGTTTGTTTTCAAGGCAATCTTGTCAAAATCATTGAACTTTTATAAAACTTCAATGCAATTAACTTTATCACTGAATTTTTTGAGTTATAATACTTAAGGCATTGAAACTAATACATGTCTGTACAAATATGTGTGTATGTATGGCTGCCTGGGACTCAAAACCTTTCCATTAAAATGTAATTAAAGATTATATCTTCATTTTTTTTTCAAGTTCTAGGCTAGAATACAATACAATGATTTTCAGGTAGGGGATAAATTATTTTTTTTAAGTTACCCTTCAAAAGACAAAAAAGAATAACTTCTCTGGGTCTGAGCTAAAAAGCAGGGGATGATGAGGTTATTTGAAAACTTTTTGAATCATTTTCATTTTTCAAGCCAACTCACAAACTGACAAGAACTGATGAAAAGTACACAACAAGAGCAGCTACATTGGACAGGCTTTTTAAACAGTTCTGAATGCACCTTATTCCTTACCCATGGCATCTTTATTTTTCTTGTCTTGGCCTCCTCCTAAGCAGAGATAGTAAAAAGTATGGTTTGGATATAAGGACAAAAGTTCTTTTAAAACTAGGTTAGGATAGTCTAAACCAGAAGTGAAGACAGGAACATACAGGCAATTCTCAACTTAAGTCATTTCATACTTAAGTCTTCTACTTGTTTGAAACTAATTCAACATCCATTTATCCTTTATTCTAGGTAACTAAATATATGAACACAAAGGCATACAAATTTTTCTTTCCTAGATAATCTTAGTAATTCTTTGAAAAATATTCTGAAACTCCTTTATAACTGTTCTTAAAGACCTGGTAATTGGTTTTTATGGTTTGGGTTGTTGCTGCTAAGCTGTTCTTAGGTAGAAAGTAATGCTGATAGCTGTTACAGTATGAAAGAGGGATTGGCAATAAATATGATAAACTGACTTTAGAGCCCGTTGTTTCCCGGGTGCCCTTTATTTGGTCTGATATGAGCAGCTTTACTTTTAAATGATTTATCAATTAATCAAGGCCTAGAACAGGGCTTTACTGTTTAAAACTCAATAAATGAGAGAAATATCATTACCATTATCAACAATAAGTATTTACCGAAAACCCGCTTGAGTAATTCGAGAGTACAGCTCAAAACAATTTATGGAATGATTTTCAATGTCACCACTTACTAAAATAAAGTTTACTGCAAGGAAAATAATGCACTGGGATCCAAACTACATTTGGAATCATTCTTTAAGACACAAAGATCAACCAAATTACTAGTTATTAACCTCTGAATGTTGATAACTTCAGTAAAATGAATGAGAGCTTTTAATCTACTATATTTATCCATGACAAGTACTAAACTGTTATTCAGGAAATGTTAAAGATCTAGAGGAAGAAGACCTGTATCAGGTAGGGTGGATTCTTTGTGGAGTATCCTATGAGAAAACTGGTGACATAAGATGACATGGTTATGTTGAAATCTGCACTGATGTATGAAATACCCACAAAAGTGCACCGAAGTATGTACCATTTTCTGATACATACATAGTACAATGGGTAGTCCCATTACCAGGCTTCAGGGTAATAAAGTTTTTGGTCATGACATCTCTTAAAGCCCATACACTAAGTCATAAGAGGGTTGAAATATTTATCAGAATGTGTTACCACATCCAAGAAAAAGTACTGATGTACTAAAGAGGCATACTCCTTGATGGCAGAAGCCAAGACAATTTAAATTCTTCTAACCTGAGAACTTTGGCAAAGTATTCCGCACAAAGCAAGTGGTTAAAAAATAGTTGGTGTTAATTGTGAATAATATATACATATCCATTTTACTGAAGTTAAGGCCAAATTTTACTATTTAAAATGAATATAGGGCTTTACTATCACTATTTTTACTTTTGCTGTTTGTCTTATTTTTACTTAATCCTATATCAGGAACACGTTTAACACTTTTCTTATGAAAAATATAATTTAAAATAGTGTATTTTTGACATACTTTTCAAGAATGAAGTGTAAGAAATAAATGTTGGTATTTTTACAACATTCTTTTAGTTAAAACATCTGTATTTTTAAATGCTTATATGCTGCTTTGGTTAGAAGTTCACAGAATAACATCCTTATAGATTTATTTTCAGTTCCACTACTGAATTAACTCTCAAAAAGTTGAGCTATGTCTTTTTCTTATTTTTACTAATTAATCCTCTACTATAAAAACCAATCCCATATGCTACTGTAGTTGTTAATTGTTTTGTTCAAAAGCAAAGCATTCTTATATTAGGCACATGGCAGCATTTTCTTTTAATATTATATACAGCAAAATAGTATAGCAAATTTATTAAACATAGGCAGAAATATAGAATTAATTTTTATTGTCGGAATCTTTTAAACATTTCACTTAGATTACATTTTCTCCTTCCTCAAAAAGGAACTTTGAAGACTATCCCTAAATGGAAGATCGCATAATGGTTCTACAGAATTCTGTAGTTACTAAAATTTTTATACATTACTTCGAATAGAATGTTAATTAATATAGCAGATTCAAACTATTAAAACTCTTAAAGCTGGTCACAGTATAGGCATATATCACCCACATCATTAATAGTTGTGATGAAATTTGATATTAGGTGACAGACTTCAAAGGAAAAATTAGTCTCATCTGAACAACGTTTAGACACATATAGCAAAAATATCATTAGTAAGCAGACTGATATTAAAGGGAGTTAAGGACACTTCGTGTTAAGTTGGGGTATCACCAATTGACAAAACAATTGCCGTAATGATATTACAGCTAAGTACTGAGACATTACATTGAAATTTGGTTATGATGCACTGATAGTATTATTAAATAACACTGGTCAGGGGAATATGCAGAATATGTGTATGTATGTGGTTTTCAGATACATTTCACAACATTTTTTGGAATAAAGAATAACATTTGTAATCATGAATATATGTAACAAAGGCCTTCTAAGTAAAAGCTATTATGGTATACAATGCCAATTGATCTATGAATGAAAAACTCCCTAAACACTCCAAAAGAATTATGGGATACTGTGTTCATCATTTGTGGCTAACTGAAAAGACTTGACTATGTCTACTGAGATGCTAATGGTTCAGGAGAATTTACACTTGCAACAGAAGCACAAAAAATTGTTTCATCTTTTTTCTACTACCATTAATAATAAACTGGAATCTTAATGTTGACTTAAAAGCATATCAAGTTCACAAGTATGTAGGAATTCTGGATACAATTCACTAAATTAGTATAATCCACTGTCCCACTTATTAAGAGAGCTTTAGAACCATGACTGATTATACTTACATGTGCAATAATGCACTATTAAATAAAATAAATCAAATAGAAGGATGTACATGGAATGAGTTCAAAAGTACTCTGAATTTTATTTAATATATAGTGCTTATTTTGAAGTTTTCATGCTGAGGTCATGTATTACTAAACACAAGAATACAAGAAAAAATTTAAAATTTCTTGCAACTAAAAAAATTCATCTTAAGATGTTAGCAAAAAATTACTATTAGTTCTCTTATGATAAGATAATCTTATAGTTCTAGCAGCAAATTTATTTTACGATATGTAGTCTGTGGGTTACTGTAGAAAAGAAAGTGATATGGCATTTATGATATAAGTACAAATTGCAGACATAGGTTTAAGTATTAAGTACTGAACATGATTTCAATTTCAACACTGCGGTTTTTGAATGATTATTTCAGATATTTTAATGCAAAATTCTTCTATCTATATAACAATTAACTACAACAATATGATAGTAGTGATAAAGGCTAGAGCAAAATGATAAATCATAACAGTTATGAAAACTATAGAAATAAAAAATAAAATTGGAAAAACACATTTTATGGTTAGGTCAAGAAGAGGTAAGATGGGGAAAGAAAGGGCTTAAGGGGTAAATAAACGCACTAGCTCTTAAATTTACTTTAAAAAACTACACTTATTAGTGTTGAGCTATGCTATGCTAGTTGCCCATCACAACACAAACGCAGCGTTAGTGAACTGCTAAAATCACAATTAATATAAGGTCATTACTGTTGGAAAGCAATGAGATGCTAGAGTTCCACACCACATGACTACTCAGTTATTACCATTGAGGAGTCTGTGGGCGAAGAAAGCCCCTCAGCAGCATCCTCCTTGATAACTTCCTAACAACACAACAAAACAATACAATATGGGTGAATCAATTAAAGCTTAAACCAAAATATGACAATGAATGAAAATGATTTTTCAAGATTATCACAATATTAAATAACTTTTTTATAGAAGTAATCAAGTTCTTCTTTTTCTTAAACTTACAATAACGTTTTTTGGTAGTAGCATTTTACAATTAAAAAGACAAGTTAATTTTTTTTTGAGTTCTAAATCTTCTTTTCAGAAAAATTTAGTTAAGGGGGAAGTGTATTTTTCTCTTCAAATAGACAGATAAGGATGGTTTTTGCCTTTTGAAATTATTTAAATTTGAGTAAAACATAGTTATAAAGGACTGGAAATAAAGTATATTTAATACAAAATGTATTTTGTTTCCATTATGTTTTCTTGGAGTATTTTTTAAAAATAATTTTAACTACCTCGTTAAAACAAAATGCTTTGGGATGATTTTTTCAACACCTTTCATTTATATAACATAGTAAGTATTTTTAGATACTTCATATTCAAGTCCATTGAAAATTAAATGAGAATCCATAAATGGCAACATTCATTAAAAAAATACAGGAAAACTATTATAAAACAAACGTCTTTATTACAAAGAAGTTAACATTCACTACTAACACTGAAAGTAATTTCCTTTCCATATAGTAACTAATTAAACATAAACAAAATACATTTTGCATTAGCAATAGCTTAGTTAATTCTCAGAGATATTTATTTAATAATTTATATTATTTGTACTGAAAGGAAATTATTATACTTATTTTTAAGGTCATCTATATGTATCTAGATCAATATTTTCATTACTCTTCACATACTTACTAGGCCACTGTTCTGATCTCTGGAAAAATTCGTTTTTATAGATGGACGTGGGATGAGATGGTGGAAACTGCCAGGGTAATACCTTGGCGGGTTAACATATGGGACAAAGAATGGCTATGGAAAGAAACATGTAACAAAAAAGGGGGATAAACAATTACAGAAATAAAATTATATTATGATCAAAAGAAACTTATCAATCCAACAAAACATAAATCCTCTTTTTAAAACAAAAAGCAAGCCCAAAACAGCTTTATTTATTTTGCATAGATAATATTGTATTAAAAATAAATTGAGGGAAGTGGAATTATTTACATTTTGCTTTGTTCTAAAAACACAAAAGATATTATGTATTTTTTAAAAAACTAAAGTTTGGCTCCTTTTTGATTCCAGTAAACAAAATACACACTACAACCAATTCACAACTAAGTAGTTATTTTATATAAAGAATGCTTCCAGAAGGATCTAACTTAGATACTATCCAGGGTAGTTCAGCTACTCTAATATGCTAAAAAGGACCTAAGCTATGTTACAATCCTGCATGACCTGAAGGGCAATATTATATTAAGACCTAGGAGTAATTTTTAATACGCAAGCAGGTTATTTCAAGGGTGGAACACACTGCTCAGCTACAATTTTATGACACATTATAATTTGATAAACTGAAATTTAGCTTAAAAATTTCACATTAGCTATGGTAGATATACATTAAAATTCGTAAGTCTCAATTATATTAAGTTTCTGGAACCTATCTAGTTTTTTGTTTTTTTAAGGCCTAAGTTTTTAAGTTCTAAGTGCTTTCACTATCAAGGCCAAAACAGGTCATTCCTCAGAAAAATGGGTCAAAACCACTATAGTCTTGAGAAAACAACAATCAATGTTGGTGACTATCCAGCCTAGTAATCTATATTCCTTTTCTCTCATTTTTTTTACTTTCAAAAGATGTTTCTGAATTTCAAAGTTGAACTAGCATCTAAATATCACAATGGACACAATTTGTGCAAAAGTACAAATTCAGACAGTTTAGGTGATTTAAAATTAAATCTACAAGAACAAAATTTTCATTAGACCAGTGCAAAGACATGAGCTCTGCTTGTCAAGCTGCTACTTCTACAGAGAAATTTTATTATGATAAAAATTATTTTATTAAAATTTCACTTATGAAATTTATTTCTGTTCTGGTAACAAGGGTAGAATAATCAAGGCAAGCTGACATAAGATATCTGTGGCCAATTACTGCATATTTCAATTTTATTTGGGTTTACTTTTTTAAAGTAAACATTTTAAAAATCATCATAAAATTCTACTGTGCATTCTTTACATCAAATAGCCCTTGCATAGCATAATGTAATGTATTTTGGCAAATTGATTGTTCCTAACAACAATGGTTCCTAACAACAATGGCCCAAAGTAGTAGTAGTAGAATCCAAACTCAGCATGGAGGTTGTTGAAGATAAATTGCTGCCATGGAACCACAAAGCACAGATCTAGGATTTACCAAATTTGCCTCGATGCAAGAACTATCTTTAGGATGACTAATCAACAAAAGATGGTTCTGTCTTCTTCAATTTGGTTGTGTAAGATCAATCCTGTTTGAATTTATTTAAGCTGGTTTCCATTTCCCCAGGCACAAATTGCCTAGAGCATCCAAAGACATGGCTCATGAGTGCAAACTTCTAGAAAGTAAAAGTAGTTTTTACATATTTATTATGAATTAGCAGCTCTATATTACTTAAAATCATAATACATAGATTACACTGTTTATATTCAAGTACAAATCCCTATACATTTACATTCATAACAAAAACTCATGTTTCTAAAATTTTTCTCTACATTCACAAATATGTACAATGTCATATTTAACTGTAAAAATCTTTTGAAAATTTTTGAGCTTTGAATTTCAGTAGTTTTCTATCTTTACTAAGTACTTTATTTTCTGAGGTACAAAAAAATACCAAAAACAAAAAATCGACCAAAATTTATGAAAGATCCAAATAAGCAGGAAGGCGAAGAGAATGAGCATTTATAGAGCATCTAGTGTACATACCAGGCACTGTGTGCTAAGGTCTTTTATTGTAAATATTAACTCAACTCTTCCTCACAACTCTAATAAATAGGTACTCTTATCCCCATTTTCAGATGAGGAAACTGAAATAAACAAAGGCAAAGTGACTTGCTTAGGGTTACACAACTTCTAGATGTGTGAGGCCACATTTGAATTCAGGTCCTGCTGATTCCAGGCTCAAATTCTGTCCACAGCTACGCTTCCACCTCGCTGCCTCAAATGACAATTTAAAACATTAAACAGGACAAGTGGAATATGCATAAACAAAAACAGGATGATCTTCAAATTAAATCATGTTTCTATTTATATCAATGTGTATGACAGAAAATATACACACATAAAAACAAGTTCTAATTGCCTGGTTGCCAAAATGATCTCCCTATAAAAGTAAAAGGTACATCTTATATTTGGATTGCATTTAGAAATCATTCTAATTTAATTTCTCTCTTCTTCTTTGAATATTTACCTCAACAGTAAACTATTTTAAATATCATCTTTACAGTTTCCTTTGTATTTTAAGAACAAAATACAATTTCGAAGTACCAAGGAAACCACGAACTACTTAATTATGGCATCACATTGAAAGTCAATTCTTGAAATGACAAGGTAGTAGCATTGACTCACCCGGTTATAGAAGGGATGCTGAGGTCCTGTCAGGCCACTGTAAGAGCTGCTAGGAGGTTGGGGTGACAGTATATTACCAGGAAAATTTCCAGTAAAGGAAGCTGAAGAACTCAAAGTTGCAGGCAGACTAAATGCAGATGGAGCTCGAGGATTCACATCTAGCTGCATAGCAGAGTACTGAATTCCTCCAATCTGTTCTCTTGCAGCACGAACATCTAAAATGTTGAATTATTCAGATAGTGGAAAGAAAAGCATAATTTAAATCTCCATGTTTTTGTAGCTCATATCACATTCAAGTAAGATAAATGATTGTGATTTACTCAGATTCAAAGAAAGCTGAAATTAAAGAACTGATGATATATACAGAGATAAGACCTCTAGAAACTAAATGCTTAAGAAAGGGCAGATTATTAAAACTCAGC
Source organism: Potorous gilbertii (assembly GCA_028658325.1). Classification (NCBI taxonomy): domain Eukaryota; kingdom Metazoa; phylum Chordata; class Mammalia; order Diprotodontia; family Potoroidae; genus Potorous; species Potorous gilbertii. The sequence goes on from CM053769.1 coordinate 248,590,461, forward strand.
TGATCCATGAGAAAATTACAGGATCAATTTCAAAATAGCTTTTTACTTCTTTGTTGAAAAGAATCATTTTAAAAATACAAAATCACTAGCTCTACTTAGCAAAATAAGATATTGGTGTTGGTCTGTTTTTTAAAGATAGGCTACTTTCAAATGGCAACAAAATTTAAAATACGGTAATTTCAATTTTGTTAAACAACTGAAGATAATATGCTATGTCAAAATGTCTATAGTACTTTAGAACCATTAGCACAGGAAATAATCCACTATGGGCTTCTAAATCCTTCCTAATATACATTATCCAAGGGAATCTGAAAACTTCCAATGTCTAATGCTAGTTTAACTTCAATTGTACACATTACTGTGTGAATTTAGTATGTTAAAAGGAAAGGCTTATTAGAGATAATAGTCAATTGTCACTTATATAACATCTGACAGAAAAACTTTTTCCACATACAACCTGACACAGGGTGCAGAGACAGATCCAAGCTGTCAATAAAGTCTGCCAATATTTGACAGCTCTTCCTATCCCCATGAAATACTATTAAAAACATTTCTTATTGTTCAGTCATTCACATCCAACTTTGTATAACCCCATTTGGGCTTTTTTTGACAGAGATACTAGAATAGTTGGTCACTTTTTTTCTTCAGCTCATTTCATAGATAAGACACTGAGCAAACAGGGTTAAGTGACTTGCCAGGGTCACATGGCTAGGGAGTATTTGAGGCCAGACTGAACTCATGAAGATGAGTCTTCCTAATTCTAAGTCTAGTGGTCCATTCACTGGGCTACCCAGCTACCTCATTAAAAAATAATTTTAAAAATACTGTAGCACAAAAACAAAGACAGCAACATAAATCTTGAGTCTGTAAGAGCAAAGGTGCTAGCACGAAAATCTACTATGATATACTTTACATTAAGTCACTTTGATTTCCAAATCTCTGTCTTGATATTCTGCCAGTATGGAAGCACCTTCCAGAGCCATAAGCAAAATGAAGCCCAAAGTTACAGAGAATTCACACAAAATGGGTTCATTCTTACTTTGCAGCATATCATTAGCATCATCCTTACTAGGTGCAAGGCACTTTGAGATATTCAAAAAAGAATAACATTTGTTAAGTTGGCTGTTACCTTGGAACTTATATTTTGGTTTAGAAGGGACATGTACATTTAAAAGTAACTATAATACAATAACATTAAGTATCAAATGAGAAATAGAGAACAATGGTAAAGGAAATCAGTGTCTTTCCTTGAGCAGATCAGCCAACCCTACGACCTCAACCAGTTATTCTGGTTTAAAAAAAAGACAGCATTATTAGCTTGTAAGAGACAAGAAAGCTGGAAAGGTTTCCCCCACCACAACTCTATAAGCCTTCCAAAGTAGAAATAACCCACCTACTTATGATAAGAGGATAACACATCCTCTCCTTTTCATTAATGTTCTTTTCATCTCTGTAACAGGCAGTCCTATTGAAGGTCTCTGGCTTTACATCATGTTCTTTTATTTTCATGTATTTCTCTAGCTTTGATAATAATTAATAAAGTATAAGAACTTGATAATATGACCTTTTCACCGCTCTGATGTCATGATTTTGATGGCTGTATTAATTAGCTCTCAAGACAGAAAATTTTTATTCCACAGTTAGAGAACAAATTCTTGGACTAAACTTCCATGGGAGTCAGTTTCAGAGAATGACAGAGCAGAACATAAAAGTAAATAATGCTGCCCTGTCAAGATCTCTATTGTTCCTGGTTCCTGAATGTATCATCCAGTATATTAGTTATTCCTTCTTGCTTTGGGTCACCTGAACACAAGTGGAGTTTACTTGGTGCTTGTTGACTGACAGACCTAGAAGCCTGGTTTGCTCACAGTGACAAAGGGCAAATGTGAATTTACACTGGTGAGGCAGTCTCTTCTGTCCACAAAAATACTCACTCTACAAGGACTATTGGAGACCCAGAAAACATTCTTGCTGGAGTAGCAGGAGAGAATGAACATAAACATTACCTAAGAAATTACTGGAAACCTTTAATTACTAACAAAACATTTAAAATGTCACATTTCCTCTAAACATAGGAAAAAGGCCTCAATTTGAACTTCCTACGGTCTAGAGAACTTTAGGGAAACTAAAAGGTCATTTTCCAAGGGACATGTCACCTTCCTATCTACTTATTCCTGATAATGCTCTATAAAGGTTCTAGATACAAAGAAGTTTTTTCCTATTAATCTTACAATGATACCCAGTAATGAAATTTATTTTCTGACCAGAAAGAGAAAAATACAATTTCTTGACTTAAGAAATTAGAATTTAAATAAAACCTTTCCAGTTAACTTTATTAAAACAATTTTGGTGTGATGTTAATTAAAGATCTTCCCCCTTCCCCCATTAATAGGCCTCATCTGGAGCCCATTAAGGGAGCCTGATTAAGGGAGACTTGTTTGGTAAGAATGCCCACACTTTTTGTTAAGTAATGAGGCCTAGGTGATGAGGGTCATACTCTGTGGCTCTCAAAAGTGTATATATATACCCTGAGGTGAAGTTTTGTTTTGTGGGGCTTACTATTTGGAAGAATGTTCAAGTGATATGACTAGATGAAACTCTGGGTAGCTGTTAAAGATCCCCCACCCCCACCCCCCAAAACCCAGATGTTGGTGCTCCTCTCTCTGGTCATATATGCATGTAACGGTCAGACAACCGGATCTGTCTGTTGATCTCTGATGTATGTATTGCTTACAGTCAGACAGTTAGAAGCTCTATCTGTTGGTCTTTATTTCTCTGCTTATATTTTCTCTGTTGGTATATGTGATTAAAGAAAATTATTGACCCCTCAAAAGTTGTTTTCTTTAAGAAAAGCAGATCAAAGAACCTGTGCTAGCAAGTCATCCTGGGTATGCTGGGGTGCTTGCTGTGACACTTGGTAATACTGTATCTTATATTCTTACAGCCTTTCAAATTCCTTGTATATTAAGGTTGAACTTTACCAAATCTTTCTTTCCCTTAAATCGCTAAAGATTTTCTCACCACTTTCTTGTTTCTGCTGAAATTTGGATAAAAGAAGTGCTTGGAGAGTGAAACCTGAGGAAACAGAAAACAAGCCAGGAGGAAAACTGTCTGGTTCACTTGTTTCAGAATACCTCCATAGGCTCAAGAAAGTAAAAATTATCTCTATTTTAAAATTGGAAAAAGAATGGTACCTACAAACTTTACACTAACAAATCTGACTGAAATTCCTGGTAAAACTTGCAGCCTGGAATCAGGAAGAAGTGAATTCAAATCTAGCCTCAGACACTTACTAGCTGTGTGATTCTGGGCAAGGAACTTAACCTCTTAGTGCTTCAGTTTCCTCATCTGTAAAATGACGATATTAATAGCCTTTACCGCACAGGATAGTTGTGAGGATGAAATGAAACAGTAACTGTGAAATGTTCACCGCAGTGCCTGGGAACACCGCAAGTACTGTATGGTAGTGGTCATCGTTATCATCGTCGTTGTCATCGTTCTTGTTGTTCAAACTGTGCAGCATTAACCCGACGGTTAGTGAACATATAAAAAGGGGAGTGGTGATGAAAACGAGCTAGCACGGCTGCACTAAAAATAGTCAGGCTAACTTTATTTACATTTTGATATAAAACAGGTAAGGAATATTGTACATAGGAAAATCCTTAAACCAATAAAAATCAACAACTATTATGCAATTGTAATATTAGTTCTACCTGTGACATAGTGACTTGCCCACCACCACATAGCCAGTTTGTTTCAGAAGTGGAATCTGAACACAAGTTATCTTTCTATTCACTAAACCAAAGTGTTTCATAAATTCAATAGGGGCAAATGTCTTCCATTTGGGTTCAACTTTTTTTTTCTTTTATAAATTAAGACAGCAGCTTTTCTGACAAAGATCTAAAGATATCTGTGGACACCAAATAGTAAAAGAGGCACAAAAATTCACTGAAGAGGTGAACTTACAAAGTAGAATAGATCAAACAGAAAAGGAGGTACAAAAATACTTCAAAGAACTACTTAAAAAGCAAAATTGGTAAAATGGAAAAAGAGATACAAAAACTCACTGAAGAAAATGATTCCTTAAAAATCAGAACAGGGCAGGAGGAAGATGACTCCTTGAGACATTAAGAAACAAAGCAAAGGTAAAAGTGAAAAAACAGAAGAAAATGTGAAATATCTCACTGGAAAAACACTGCTCTGGAAAATATATCAGTGAGATAATTTAAGAATTATTAGACTACCTGAAAACCATGATCAGTAACAACATCAACAACAAAAAAGCCATGACATCATCTTTCAAGAAAATATAAAGAAAGCTGAGAAAGAATTCACTGATGACCTCCTGAAAGAGATCCCAAAATAAAAACTCCTAGGAACATTATATACAAAATCTAGAGTTCCCAGGTAAAAAAAAAAAATCTATATCTATCTAAAATACATATGTGTGTGTGTGTGTGTGTGTGTGTGTGTGTGTGTGTATGTATGTATATTCCAAGCAGCCATAAAGTATCCATTCAAATACCACAGAACCACAGTAAGGATCACACAAGATATAGCAGCTTCTCCATTAAAGGATCGGAGAGCTTGGAACATGATACTCCAGAAGGACAAGGAGCTAGGATTATAATAACCTACCCAGCAAAACTGAGTATAATCCTTCAGGGAGGAAAAATGGACATTTGATGAAACAGAAGACTTTGAAGCATTCCTGATGAAAACACAAGAGCTGAAAACAGTTATCCCCTCCACATAGCAACTTTTTCCATCACAGTTTCAATATACTGCAGGCTGGCAAGAGAAATTAAATTGGAATAATCACAAGGGATTTAATAAAGTTAAACTATTTACAATCCTATATAGGAAGATGAAACATATAGCTCCCAAGAATTTTATTATTTTAAGGGAAGTCAGAATGAGTCTACATAAACAGAGGGCAAAAGTGTGTGAGTTGATTTTGTTGGGATGATCTCCAAAAAAAACCCCAAACAAATTGAAGGGGTGAGAAAGGCAGAAGGATGAAGGGAGAGGTAAAATGGGGAAATTTTTCTCACATAAAAGCACAAGGAAGGGTTTTTATAGTGAAGGGTAAAAGGAGGGGCGGGCAATGCTTGGACCTCACTCTCAATGAGATTATTCAAAGAAGGAAGAATATATACACACTGAATTGGGTATACAAATCTATCATACCCAACTGGGAAATAGGATGGGATGGGAATAAGATATATGGGGGAAGGGAGAGGAAGTGGGGGGGGGGCGGGAAGAGAATGATAAAAAGGAAGGCAGAAAAAAGAGAGGTAGAGATCAGAAGTAAAACAGATTTCTGAGGAGGGAAAGGATAAAAAGGGAGGGAGGGAAGGGGAGGGACAGGGGGAGAGAGAGAGAGACAGAGGGAGGGAGGGAGGGAGAGACAGAGAGAGAGAGAGAGAAGGATAAATAAAAGAGAACAGGATGGAGGAAAATACACAGTAACTATAACTGTGAGTGAACAAGATGAGCTCACCCATAAAATGGAAGATGATAGCAGAATGAATTAGAAATCAGAATCTAACATGTTATTGACAAGAGATACACTTGAAACAGAAAGATACAATCAGAATTAAAGGGCTGGAGCAGAATCTATCACCTTTCAACTGTAAGTAAAAAAGGCAGGGACAGCAATCATGACATCATACAAAACAAAAGGAAAAAGAGATCTAAATAAAAGAGATAATTAGAGAAACTACCTTGCTAAAAGGTACCATAGACAATGAATACAAAAAAATTTTACAGCCAAGTTTTTCCAAGAAAGGCCTCATGTCTTAAATATATATACTTATAAAGAGAGAGAGAGTGAAAAGAGAGAATTGAGTCAAATTTATAAAAATAAGAGCCATTCTCCAATTGATAAATGTTTAAACAGGCAGTTTTCAGAAGAAATTAAAGTTATTTATAATCATACAAAAAATGCTCTAAGTTGCTACTGAAGAGAGAAAGGCAAATTAAAACAGCTATTATGTAACACCTTACCATACCATAGACAACGAATACAAAAAAATTTTACAGCCAAGTTTTTCCATGAAAGGCCTCATGTCTCAAATATATATATATACATATATATATATATATATATATATATATATATATATATATGTATGTACACATACACACACACACACACACACACTTATAAAGAGAAAGAGAGAGAAAAGAGAGAACTGAGTCAAATTTATAAAAATAAGAGCCATTCTCCAATTGATTTGATAAATGGTCAAAGAATAAAAACAGGCAGTTTTCAGAAGAAATTAAAGTTATTTAAAATCATACAAAAATGCTCTAAGTTGCTACTGAAGAGAGAAAGGCAAATTAAAACAGCTATTATGTAACACCTTACACCTATTAGAAATGACAAATGCTGGAGAGGATGAGGGAAAATATGTACAAAACTGTAATATACTGGTGGCACAGGTACAAACTGGTCTAATCATTTTGGAGAACAATTTGGAACTATGCCCAAAGAGCTATAAAATCATGCACATATGTCTTTGATCCAAAAATATCCCTATTAAGTCTATATCCCAAAGAGACACAGCTAGTAAGTATCTCAGGTGGAATTTAAACACAGGTCTTCCTGACTTTAAACCCAGTGCTATTTAAGTGAAATTACCTTAATAGACAGTGTTATTTTCATTTGAAAATGTGTAATTCCCTTGAAAAATAGATGGAAAAAAACTTACAGGGAAAATAATTTGGTAATAAAACTAAGATTTATATGGTGCTTCAAGATTTACAAAGTGCTTTATATATTATCTCATTTGATGCTTAAGACAACAATCCCATGAAGAATCTATTAAAAAGACAAAAGTAGGGTAACCTAGTGGGTACAAAACTAAACCTGGAATCTGGAAGAACTGAATTCAAATCCAGTCTCAGAAATATCCTCACTGTGTGATTTTTGGGCAAGTCACTTAACTTCTGTCTTTTCTCATCTTCCTCATTCAAAGGCAAAATGGGGATGACAATAACACCATTTGTAAAACACTTTGAAAATCTTAAAGTGCTACAGCTACTTCTTATCATAGCTATTACAACTCCTTAATTCTCCCATAAGATATTAATTACCTACAACACATCTTAGAATTTATCCTTACAAAAGATCCTTAAAAGGCAGGCCAAAAACAAACATAGCATTATCAAACTCATCTATTAAATACACAAATTTATTATTGGAAGAAACCTTAAAAAACTTGTACAACCTCTTAATTCTAGATGAAGAAATCAAGTTAGTGAAATGAATTGACATACCAAAGATCAGAAACAAAGTAGCAGAGCGAGGACTAGAATTCATTATGCTAGAATTCTTCAGCATCTCAGACCAGAGAGAGTGTTATGTGGAACTGCTGGTAAGTCAGTGTAGGTAGATCACAAATTGCACAGAAAGCAGTAAATTATCTGCTACCCACTGTTTCAATAGAAATTTAATAAACTGAGTAAGAAATAGTGAAGTTTTGAAAGCCTCAAGTATCATGAAGACTTCACACACTTAAAAAAAAAATCTAATCTATTACCCACCTGCAATAATTTCTCGAAGTTTAGGATCCAGGTTAACAGTACATGGCAAAAATGTTTTTACATCTCGAGCAACAAGAACTGGTGTTCGTGAAGACAAAAACACTTCAAAGTTCCTTATATCACCATCAATTTCAAGCAATGGCTCAACATCTTTAGTTGTTGGGATATTCTTTGATATTCTTTGAAAAAAAGAAATGAAAATATCAATGTAAAATAGTCAATATTATCACTATATAAGCAGATTCTGCTAAAGGTTTAACAAAAAGATTTTGTTTCTCTTAAAAATTGTCAGCAGCAGTCGTCAAAACCAGCTGGTATAGGTAGAAAAATAGAAAATTGGAACAGACTAGATAAAAGAAAATCAGAAATGACAGAATTCAATAACTCTGTTTTCAATCAACCATATATAGAAGTTATATGAGGGAAAAAACTTCATTTTGATAAGAACTGCTGGAAAAATTGGAAAGGAATCTGGAAAAAAATAGGTTCAGACCAATGTTTTATATCTGAATTGAAAATGGATATGCAATCTTAATATTAAAAGATTCACCTTTCATAGTTTAACTAGATATATTCTTAATCAAATAAAGGACAGAGGCAATTAAAAAATTAAAAGAGATAATTCAGATTATATGAAATTCAAAGGCTTCTTTGCACCTAGGAAAAGAAAGTAAAAGGTAGAATGGGAAATTTATCAGATAAGAGTTTATCATCCATATGTATATGTATGTACGTGTATATGTAGGTATGGATGTATATACATGTATGATTGTATGTGTGTGTTTATATACGTATACAAACACAAGAATGAAAAACTAAAATACAAGACAAAAAGCTATTTTCTGATATGCTGATATGAACAAGTAGTTCTCAAAAGAAGTGAAAACTATTAATCACTAAAAATTTTAAAAATGCAAATCAAAATAACCCAGAGGTTTCTTTCATCTTACCCCTAGAAAACTGGCAAAGATGATAAAATATGGAACCAGTCAAGGCTGGAAGGGCTCTGGAAAGATAGACACTATTGGATATATAAAGAGATCTAAGCATTTTGAAAAGCAATATAGAATTATGTGAATAAAGAGGCTAAAATATTCATACCATTTGACAGAAATTCTACAAAGGGAAGGGAATAAGCATTATGTGCCTTAACACTGTGCTTTTAACAAATGTTATCACACTTGATCCTTACCACAACCCTATTATCTTCATTTCACAAATGGGGAAGCTGATGCAAACAGAGGTAAAGTGACTTGCTCAGGGTCACACTGCTGGTATATACCTGGAGCCGAATCTGAACTAAGGTCTTTTCTTCCTGACTCCAGGTCCGGTACTCAATATGCTGTGCCCTCAAATGCCTCTGCTAGGCATATAGCCCAAATCCAACACACTGATAAAAGAAAGTCTCAAATAAAAACAAAATATTCATAGCAGCACTTTTTGGGGTAGAAAAGCACTGGAAACAAAGTAAATTCCCACCAACTGAGGCATAGGTAAACAAAAGTGTGGTACATGAAGGTAATGAAATATTTGGTGCTGTAAGAAATTATAAATATGATAAATACCGAAAAGCATGGAAAGGTTTTTATCAATGAATGAAAAGTGAAGTAAACAGAGCCAAACACGAAGCATGACACCACAAAAAAGAAACACGACCACAAAGTAATTGAAAATGATTACAAAATTGCAAAGAATAAAAATAGCCCCAAAGAAGAGATATGAGAATATCTCCCCTCCCCTGACCTCTGCTTTTGAAGAGGTGGAGAATTTCCAGGAAATAAAATAAAAAGGTTATCAGACTTTTTTTGATGTATTGATCAATTTTACTGATTTTTTTTCTCCTCTTGCTCTGTTTTTTTGAGTTCTTTTTTTTAAAGGAGATAGATCTCTGAACAAGAGAGGGAGACATATACAGAGAGATGCAGGCATTGAAAAACCAAAGGTTATTAATAAAAATTTAATTTGAAAAATGTGACAAATACCTTTTTTAAAAAAAATACAACAGCAAAGCAAGATAGAAAATGTGTATTTTAACGGAAAGTATTACAATTAAAACTGAAGATGAGGAAAAGTATGTGGGGATATTAGATAACAGTTTACAACTCATTTCATGAAAAAAATTATTAGACCAATACAATCAACAGTTTTCAACTATAGAATCTGAATTAGTTTTAACTCTATTTTCTGAAAAGACTAACAAATTTAACCTCTTCCTCATCAGACTTCACTAAGGTAACTTCTGCTACCATCTCTTCCTTTCATCTCAGTCTCACATGAAGAGACTGGCCCTTCCCCTTGCCAAGCTAATCTCTCTATATGCAAAAGTAATCCCATTCCAACCCATCTTCTTCAGCATATTGCTCTATTACTCCCATTTTTTCCATTTATCTTTAATGTATTCCTTTCTATTGCCAATAACATTCTCATTATTCAAACCTCAAAAAACCCTCAACTAAGTCAACCATTTTCACTAGTCCTGTCACTGCGACCATCCTATATAGCTCTTTCCTCCCTCTTCTGGTGAAACTCCTGGAGAAGGACATCTATAATACATGCCCCCATTTCCTTTGCTCTCATTCTCTTAACTCTTTATAGTCTGAATATCTTATCACTGAAGTAAAGATGCTCTCCTCAAAGTTACCAAAGATCTCATAATTGTCAAATCTAATGGTCTTTAATCAATCCTCACCCTTACCGAACTCTGTAGCCCCTGACACCATGAATAACCTTCTTCTCCTTGATACTCTCTTCTCTTTTAGTGTTTTTGGAATACTACTTATCTCTTGGTTTTTCTCCTACCTATGTGACCACTCTTCAGTCTCCTTTGTTGCATCTTCACAGGTCACACTTTGCTCACTGTGTGTCACACAGAGTCGCAAGGCTCTGCCCTAGGCACTCCTCTTACTATCTTACCAATTTTCATGAATTCAATTACCAATTCTATACAGATGATTCTCAGATTCATTTGTCCAGTCCTAATTTCTTTCATGACTTCCAGTCTTGCATTTCCAACTACCATTTATACATCTTAAACTGGATGTCTCAGAGACATTTTAAACTCATCCTATCCAAAAGTGAAGTTACTATCTTTCCCCATACCTTACCTTCTTGCTACTTTCCCTATTACTATTAATGGTACCACCATCCTTCCAATAACTCAGGCACAGAACCCATGGATCACTCTTGATTTCCTTACCTCGTAATTAGTGGCCAAATTCTGTTATTTCTGTCTTATCTCATATCTGTCTCTCTTATACATCTTTCGTACCTGCCACCTTCTCTCCTATGAAAATGCCACCAGCCTAATACAAGTCTTAATCACTTCCCATATGGACCACTGCAATAACCTGCTGGTAGGTCTCCCTACCTCAAGTCTCTCTCCACTCAGTTGTCAAAATGAACTTCCTAAAGCACAGGCTTGAACAAGTCACCTCTACACTCAATAAACGCAGGTGATTCCTTGTTATCTCCAGGTTCAAATATAAAATGATTTGGCTAAGCCCTTCTTATCTTTCCTGTGTTCTTACACCTACACCCCACTTCTCACCCCTATCAACATACTTCGTAATCCAGTAACACTTGGCCTCCCTGCCTTCCTCACATTGCTCATGGATGACACTTTAGGAGCTGTCTCTCTCCCCCATTTATCTCCACCTCCTAGGTTCTTCAGCTTTCTTGAAATCTCAGCTAAAGTCCTACTTCCTGCAAGAAGTTTTTCCTACTCCTTCTTAATCTTATCTTCTAAAAATTTTTTTGGAAATAGTTGTTTGTATGTGAGCTCCCTGAAAGAAGGGGCTGTTTGCTTTTTGTTACTTTTTGCATCTCTAGTATTCAATACAGTACCTGGAACTTAATAAGTGCTTCATAAATGATAGCTGACTGATGAAAGTCTCTATATGATTTATTTGTGGATAACAATAACTATAATCCATAATTATTACTTCACATAAAACTTTAGTAAATAAAATGTGGGAAACCTCCTGAGAGGATTCTGGGAAGATGACAGAGTAGGTCAGAAAACTTTCAGCTCCAAATTTCCTCCACAAAAAGAGACAAAACATTGCCTCAGCGGGAACAAAGAGCAAAGGAAATAAATAAAAGTTGGGGTCAAACATTGTCTTCCTAATAAAATTTAAGAAGACCCCAGGAAAGACTCAACCTCCAGGGGTTAGAGGTTCAGCCTGAATGAAGTGCAAACATTTTCAGGCTCTGGAAAATCATCACACAAGCCCTGAAGGCAGTTGGGTTGAGAGGCAGCCTCAGCCTTAGAAACTTTATCTGGTGGACAACTTGGAGATTTGAAGGGTAAATAGATGTTTTAAGGACGTTCTATGGTCAAGGGATTCCAAGTACACACCTGATGAGTACAACCGCAGAGGAGTGGAGACCCTGCTGGCTATAGGCACGTGCAAGAGACTACAGTCTCTGCTTTCAGTCCCAAGGTAGAGAGGACAGTGTAGTTTGCTGTCACCTGAGAGACCACAGGGAGCAAGATCATTTGCAGGAGAGCGTGGCTGGGAACCATAGGTTTAAGAGTGGAGAGGATAGCTCAAAGTTGAGCCTTGGAATAGATCTCAGAAAAGAACAGCAAGAAGGACCCGAGATTCGAGGCATCATTCCCCCATACCTTGGTACTATTATTTAAACGAACAGCTGCTAAATAAATGCATAAATAACAATGAGTAAGCAAAGGAGAAACAACCCAATCATAGATAGTTACTATGGTGATAAGAGAATTCATATGCAGAGGAATGGGAAAATGGAGCTAAAAAAACCCCACTCCTTTCTCAATGAGAAACATCAAATGGTCCCCAGGCACAAAAAGAGTTCTTAGAAAAACTTTGAAAAGGACTTTTAAAATCAAATAAGAGACACTGAGGAAAAATTAGAAAAGAAATAAGAGCAATACAAGAAAATCAAGAAAATTATGAAAGTCAACCAACTTTAAGTAAAGAATCAAAAACTTAAGGAAGAGAATAATTCCCTGAAACTAGAATTGGAAGAGGAAAAGCTAATGGCATTCTCCTGAGAAGATTCTAGGAAGATGATGGAGTAGGTCAGAAAACTTTCAGCTCTCCAAATTTCCTCCACAAAGAGAGACAAAACATTGGCTAGTAGTACACCAATAAAATAAAACAAAATCAAAAGAATGAAAAAAATAGAAGAGAATGTAAAACATCTCATCAGAAAACAACTAATCTGAAGAACAGACTAGGGAGAAATAATATAAGAACAGTTGGACTATCAGAAAATTACAATTAAAAAAAGAATCTTGATACAATATTATAAGAAATTATCAAGGAAAACTGCCCTGAAGTTATGGAACTAGAAGGCAAAGCAGAAACAGAAAAATTCACCAATAACTACCTAAAAGAGGTCCCAGGTGGAAAACTTACAGGAATATCATAGCCAAATTTTGTAGCTCCCAAACTAAGGAAAAAAGATTGGAAGTAACAACAAAAAAAGTAAGTATCATAGAGTTAAACCAAGGATTACAATAAGACCTACTAAGTTCAAGAACCATAGGTCTTGAAATATTGTATTTTATAGAGCAAAAGAGCTGGGATTATGATCAAGGATAATTTACACCCAGCAAAATTAAGTATAATCCTGAATGGAAAAAAAATGGACATTTAACAAAGTGAAAGACTTTCAGATATTTGTGACAAAAACAGCAGAACTTAAGGGAAAATTCAGCACATAATATCCAGGAGAAACATAAGCTAAACATTAAAGACCAATTATTAGGGAATCAATGAGGTCAAACTGTTTACTTCTTATATGTGAAAACATTATCAATACCTTATGACCATGATTATTATTTAGGTAGTTTAAAAGAAAGGCTTGGTCTGAGCTGAGTGTAACGAGGTGACTAAAAGAACAGTGGAGGGAGATAAAAAGGAGCAATTATCTCATACAAATGAGGCATAAAAGGAAAAAGTGATACAGAAGAAGATAGAAGTGGGGAGGTGCTAGAACCTTACTCTCATTGGGGATTGGGTAAAAGAGGGAACAGTACATACATACATACATACATATACATATATAAAATTAGAGGGACATAAAATTTTTCTAAATTCAGAAAGAAATAAGAGGGCAAGGGGATAAGGTTGAGGTAGAGGATAAGGGAGGGACTCTTGAAGGTGTGGGTAGGTTAAGGAATAGGAGGGCAAGGTAGCAGGTAGAAGAAGAAAGCAAGAGGAATGAGGAGAAATAGGAGAAAACAGAATGAGAAAGATAGTGAGGAAAAATACGAAGGAAGTAACTATAATTTAAAATGTGAATGGGATGAATTTATAAAATGAAAACTGAGAGATTAAAAATTTGAATTCACCAATGTTGCCTTCAGGAAACAAAAAATGAGAGATACACACAAAGATAAAATAAAGGGCAGAAACAGAAGTTATATGAAAAAAAGCAGGCATAGTAATCATGTTCTCAAAGTTAAAGCTAAAATAGATTTTATAAAAAAAGTAGGGAAACTAAACTATATGTCAGCAATATTACTTTATATATTGCTTTAGACCATTTTAAAATAACCAGACAGTATAAAATACCTGAGCGTATACTTGCCAAAATAGACACAGGAACTACATGAACATAAACATAAAACACTTTTTATACAAATAAAGTCTGATCTAAATAAGTGAAGTAATATTTATTGCTTATTTATAGGTAAAACCAAAAATGAAATAAAACCAAAAAGAAAAAAATGACAATTTTAACTAACTAATCTTTTTATTCAATGCCATCCCCCAATTAAATTACCAAAAAATTATCTGAGTTAGAAAAACTAACCAAGTTCATTTGGAAGAACAAAAGGTCAGGAACTTCAAAGATACCAGGGGAAAAAAATGTAAAGAAAGCAGATTCAGCTATATCAGACTTCAGGCTATATTATACGGTGAGAGCATTACTGAAGTATATAAAATGCATAATTTTGGTTATTATAAATTATTATTATAAATCAAAATTTTCCTATATAAATAAAAACTATGCAGCAAAGAATAGAAGGAATGCAGAAAATTGAGGGGAAACTTTCACAGACAATCTCTCAGACTGGATGTGATTAGGTTGGAATATTGCTGGTTTTTAGGAAATGACATCATCCTTCATGAAATTATCAAGGAAAACTTCCCTGATATTCTAGAACCAGAGGGCAAAATAAGTATTCAAGGAATCCGCTGATCACCACCTGAAAGAGATCCAAAAAGAGAAACTCCTAGGAACATTGTGGCCAAATTCC
>CM053769.1:248605757-248795334 GCA_028658325.1 Potorous gilbertii
CCCCCCCCCCCCCCCCCCCCCCCCCCCCCCCCCCCCCCCCCCCCCCCCCCCCACAAATGGGGAGAAAATTTTGGAACCCAAAATTTTGTGAAAATGAATGTAAAAAGTTAAATAAATAAATTTATATAAAAAAAAAGAAATCTTTTGCTTTGTTTCTATTAGCTACTCTTATAGTCTTAGTGGTAAAGTCATACCTATTTCCCTCCCCTCAAACAATTTACTGGGGTTATTCTCATTTGGGGTGGGACTGTCTCTTGGACTTTCCATAATCTAGAGTATTTGTTAATAGTTATTAGCATTTTCTTCTGCTGAAAATATACTTCTCATATTTTCAGCCTCTAGTTTTGGTTTGGAATTTCTGTACCCTTGGTAAGGTTGAAAAGGCTTTTTTTTTTTTTTTTGGTCCTATCCTCCTATAAGGTCTGGATACAAAAGCTGGTCTGGATAGGACAGCTACTAATGAGGCCTCATTCTCTTCTTTGGTCTCTGGATTACATCTTGGTGTTTTGGTGATTGACAAGGATTTCTGGAGTTGGGTGGTCTTTTTCTCCTTGTCTTTTTTTGCACAATACTCAGTTGTCAATCTCAATGGTTTCAGGCTTATTGCTCATCCCAATCAGTGCTAGAAAGGTGTGCAGATGTAGCCTTGCATTCATTCTAAAAAACTTTCCATGTCTGAGCAATGTATACCTAGGATCTGTCTCCCTATGAAGTGTCCTATTGTGACTAATTCTATCTCCTAGTTAATTTTTATCATGCTTCTGACAGGGCTGGGATATGCCTTCACCCTTCATTCAATTTAACAAGCCTCTGATAAGTACTTAATATGTACCAGCCATTGTGCTAGATGCAGAAAATCCAAAGGGAAAAATGAAATAATCTCTAACCTCAAGGAGTTTTCTTTCTACATGAGGAAACAATGTGTACACAGATAATGTAAATACAAACTAAATAAAAATTAATTTCAGTGGAGGGGAGAACATTAACATAAGCTTCTTGTGATTTCAGTAGCATTTGAGATAAGCCTTAAAAGGAATTAGGTAAAAAGCTGAGGTAAGGAGTGAGAAGATTTCAGGTATGATAGTCAGCCTATACAGAGCTAGAGAGGCAAAAAATGGAAATGAGCTAAAGGGAAATGGCAAGTAGAGCAATGTGGTTGGAACATACTTCAGATGATCTGGTTTGGTTGTTTTAAGAGGCAATATAGCTCATAATTTTACATTAACCTACTTAATAAATTTATAAAAATGAGTTTATATTCTAAACCAATATATAGTCTTTGGTTGCTTTTATTTATTTTTGGATGGAAAGGAATTTAAATGTTTTGCTGGCTGTGGTAGTTTCTATGCTCTTTTGCTATCTTTTTTATGGTGACTATTTTATATTAGTCAAAATTCCTAAGGAAATGTTAACAGCTCGTGTCATCTACGAGTCAGGAAGATCTGAGATCAAATCTGCCTCAGGTATTATTAGCAGTGTGACTCTGGGCAAGTCATTTAAATTGTCTGCCTCAGTTTCTTCATTTGTAAAACAGGGATAATGATAGCACCGACCCTACAGATTTGTTTCAAGAAGCAAGTGAGACATTTAGCACAGGATCTGACACATAGTATGCTCTTAATAAATGCTTGTTTCCTTCCTTCATCTGTTCTTTTACCTATTTCCTGTTTTTCAGTATCAACAGCTCATTTAAGTAGGTATGGTGAAGTGACCTCCATTGTATTCCACATATTCTCAGTTTTATTTTTTCCCTCAATTGATTTTAACTTCTGCTTTAATGAGCTGACAATTTGGCGGGACACAGAAAGGGATTTCACATCATTTACCAGTGGTTTCACGTCTGTTAAGACACGGATAAAATGCATTTTTTGGATACCATTTGGCGATCACCATATTCAGATTCTTCTGGCTTTCTTTTTAGAGCAAGTATTCACTATATTCAAACTTGATGTTTCTCTGTGGTCCACAAAAATTTTAGCCTCTTTCATTTTTTGATGCTGACACATATTTTTTAACATTTAATTGCAGATTCTTTTTGGTAATCTAGGCGTTCATTTATATTGGGAATACCAACGTTTCTTCTGAAGTTCGGTTCCTTCTGAAGTAATTACTGTTGTTGTTCATCCTGTGTTTTTGAAGTAGACCAATGACATTACAGTGATGTCTTGACTTGCTTGTGAGTTGGATTTAAGTGAAGCACAGTTGCATGAAGGCTTCGGCCTCCTCTTTTCCAGAGGCATCAAAGTCTAGTGGATAGACAAAAGTCAGAACTGGCAATGACCCAGGATATATAGTCTTCAATGTCTGACCAAGCTCTGAGTGCTCCATAGCACCTGTTTTAGCTGTCTTCATGGACACTGGAATCAATTGTTTTCATTCACTCATTCTGCAAGGGGAAGCCCATGTGTCAAGAGAGCTTTTACCATGGTATGTCGGCTGAGAATGCTACAGCTTCTTGTAATCACAGGTGAAAGCTGATGGACACAAAAGGTGGATGAGCAGCCCGGAAAAGCGCTTGGCAAACTCTCACAATAGAGATGCTAGTTCTCCCTGTACAAACCATATACCTCACCAATAATTACAGTAATATTTACAGAAAATCTAAAAACAATGTGATTCTTGGCACATTCTGAGAAGTTTCCTACTACCAGCACAACATAAGTTGAGCAGGACTGTATAGGACTGAAGGCTGTTTGCAACTTATTTTTTTACATCTTATTTGTTTGTTTCATAGGCAAAAAGATTTGCCACCAACAATAAGCCTCTTCACACTAACATGGTTCTTAAGCAGAAATTCTACGTTGTTTGGGCCACATTCAAAGTCTGAGAACAGCAGAACTTGCACTTTGCTACCACAGCCTTTGAGAGCACAGAGTCATCTTCACTATCCCATGAAGCTTCAAAAGATTTTATTGTTTAGTCATTTAGTCATTTCTCACCCTATGGTTTTCATGACCCCATGGAACATAGCATAACAGCCCTTATACTCTTTGCTATCTCCTGAAGTCTGTCCAAGTTCATGTTCATTACTTCCTTGACTCTCTCCATCTCACCCTCTGCCATCCCCTTCTGCCTTCAATCTTTCCCCCAAGACCTTATAAATCTTATCAGAAAACTAATAAAAGTCAAATAAGCAAGATGGTGTACCTGCAGCCAAGTACTGGTATTGCTATCACTATTCCAACTTACAGCACTTGTTCTTTGCCCAGAAAAAGCAAGAAGGGGCTTAGAAAAAGGGAATGAACATTTACATAGTGCTTGCTATACTCCAAACCCTGGGATAAGCGCACTGCCACGTTCAATCCTCTGAACAGCCCTAAGAGGCAGGCACCGTTATTATTCCCATTTTACAGAGGAGGAAACTGAGGCAGAGACTCAGTGACATGTCCAGGGTCACACAGTTATAAAAGTCTGAGGATACACTTGAACTTGAGTCTTCCTGAATCTAGGCCCAGCACTCCCAGCAGTTGGGAGACTGGTCTAGGCATCAAGTGCCTACTGACAAACAAGATCATAAATTATATAAATATATAGACTTATAAAATTAAACAAGTCCACATAAAATATCTGAAAAGTTTTTAATAGAAAAATTTCTTTCTTTATGGAATTGGTATTATTATAGAACAAAATTAAACAAATCTAGAGTTTTCAAAGTTTTAATTCTCAAAGTAATTTAAGATTATTGCCAAATTCAGTCAGCTAAAGGAGTAGTTTCAGAAGATCATTAACTCTTTCAAATCTCCACTGAAATATACTCAAACAAATTATAACAGTAGTCTACTCTAACAACAATATTTCTACTACTCCCAATAGTGAAATTCAACATTTGGCTAACATCCAAACAGAAGAAGAAACATATGAGAATAAAATTAGCCAAAAAAAGAACAGGATTCTAGGGAGGAGATAATAAAGTATGTTAATTTCAGTCTAGAACAATGATGGTTTCTTATACATCAAAGGGGGGGGAGGGAAGAAAAAGCTTCCCAAACTAGTGCTACAACTGTTCAACAAGTCTACTACAACAGCCTTCAATTTCCTTATTAAATACTAATCAAAAATTAAATGTAGACCTAGACTAAAGGCTTCCCAAAGATATATACATTTTTTTCTGGGAACCATGCAACTCTGACCAAAAACAGAAATTAAGCAGCTAAAAAGGTGGTCCACCTATTTCAATTTTTTGAAATTATAAAACAAAATACTGAAAAAAAAAAGAAAAAAGATTTAAAGAAAAACACACAGCTGACAAGTCACATGAAACCAATTAGTGAAATTTTAATGTCTGTTCTGCTCAAGTCTGAATGTGAACAGTGTTCTGAATATGATGAACAATACTGCTGTTCACAGGCCAACAGTTTACTGCTGGTTTACAGACTGAATTCTCTATTCTAACCTTTTGAGCTTAATATGTTAAAGTCTTCTGCTGAAGGAGATATTTATGTAAATAATAATCTTTTGGCAACGATCCATTGAAATCATGTGTCCTTATTTTGCAGTTACATTTTTCAAAAGGAGAGTAGATAAATTTTAAAAGAGATTTCACTCTTTAAATAAATATTTATTCAAATTACCAATATTATGAATCTCACGAATTAACGATATTTGTAGCAAAATGACCTACAAAAGTATTATGACATCTTAGGTATCAATGAGGTAGTAATTTTAATGCAATATCACTTATAACACCAACAGTACAATATTTCATCGTGCTACCTTCTAAATAATTTTAAAATATTTTGCCTATAAATGATAACTTTCTAGAGGCCTACATTTAATCCTCAGCCAAAGTAAATGTGTTTGTTTGTATACATGTGTGTATGCATCTGTATATGTATGTATGTATATATATATATATATATATATATATATATATATATGTAATATGCACAGACATATACATTCATTTAATTTTCATCTGAAATGTATTTTTAAAACTTCTTTTGAGAAAATTTGTATTCCTTATATTTTATGTAAGACAGTTGCCCAGACACTTCATATGTAAAAATAAGATTCACTTTAAATACTGTAAAAGAAGCCTCAACAAGGCAAAATCAAAATGCTGCTTTCCAGTTCTTCTAGCACTTTCTAATGAGTAGTGAATTTTTACCCCAACAACTGGCAGCTTTGGATTTATCCAACACTGATACAAAGTTAAATAAACAGAAACAGGAAAAAAATGCAAGCAATAACAAAATTGCAAAAAGGAACAACTTTAAAGGACTTATGATTTCTAATCAATTCACTGCTAAACCATGAACCCAGAGTATCAACGATAAAGAATGATACTTCTTCACAGATGGTCTCAGTATGTACAACACATAGTCTGACAGAATTAGGTATAGACTATCACCTCAGAGGAAGTACCAAGATATGGGTCAAACTTATACATACAAAAGTTCTCATTATAAACAAATTAGAGAAGCAAGGAAGAAAATTCTTTCAGATCTGCTGATAAGAGAAGCATTAATGACCAAAGAAGGGATAAGGAAGTCACAGAAGATAATATGGTCAATTTTGATTACAGGAAATATTAAAAGTTTCTGCACAACAAAATCAAAGGAGCTAAAATTAGGAGGGAAGGTTAACTGGGAAAAATATTTGCAGCAAGTTTCTGTGATTAAGATCTCAATTCCAACACATGAGGAACTGATTAAATTTACAAGAATAGAAATCATTCCCCAAATGCCAAATGGTCAAAGCACAGGACCACAAGTTTTCAGAGGAAAATGATGTTCCACTTCATACCAACCATATTAGCAAAACTGACAAAAGAAGAAACTGACAAATGATGACAAATTACAGGAAAATTGTAATGCATTGTTGGTAGAATTGGAAATAGCAAGAGGATGGTAACCATCAATTGGGCAATGATTGAAAAAATTAAGGTAGATGTAACAGAATTATTATTGTGTCATAAGATATAGTTTCTGAGCAATGTTGGAAGAATTGTATGACCTGATAATCTATAATTAGATGCTAAATTGTGATATGGATCATAAGTGCCATAGGAGTTAAAGAAAAAAACTTCACTTAAGCAATGCCTTAAAGGATGAAGAGGGTCTTAATGGATGGAGAAAAGAGTTATACAAGTTGCCTTGATCTCCCCTCGGTATTATAAATCTTGACTGTTTCAATGAAGACAGAGTTTCTTAAGTATATAGTATCAAAAGATACAGATAAGTATTTTTGCCAGAATCATTAGAATATAAACTTATTGAGGGCAGGAACTGTTTCATTTTTGTCTTCATATTCTCAGAATGAAGTACAGTGTCTTGGATAGCAGGCACTTAATGTGCTGAACTGAATAGAAAAGATACATGTATATTTTAATGTTACTACATTTAATCTTATATTAATTCAATCAACCTGTGTGTGGAAGGACAAAAAGCACCCTATACATTTTTGGAAAAGACAATAAAAATGGCAATAGCTTTAAATTTAAATTAAAATCATTTCTTAAAAATGTCTTTTGACATTCACTATCCTTTCTGTTCCTAACAACAAATCTTAGAGGTAGACTATAATGATGGTTTCAATCATCACCTTTACAAAAAAATCTCTCACATTTATATTTCTAGTCCTAAGTCCTCAGACAACCTCCAAATGCCCACTGACCATTTCTACTTGTATGTTAATATTCCCCAATCTAAACTTGTTCTTTCCAAATTCTACTGGTCCTTTTAACCTCTCCATTTCTGACACTGGCACC
Organism: Potorous gilbertii; assembly: GCA_028658325.1. Classification (NCBI taxonomy): domain Eukaryota; kingdom Metazoa; phylum Chordata; class Mammalia; order Diprotodontia; family Potoroidae; genus Potorous; species Potorous gilbertii. The sequence continues at coordinate 248,612,467 of CM053769.1, forward strand.
ACCTCTCATGTTCAACAGCGGCCAGGTCTTACCCATTTCACCTCTGCAGAATTTCTTAAACATTTTTTCTTATCGCCGCCACATTAGTTAGTATGAACTTCCATTATTATCCACCTGGCCTACTACAATGAAGCAATCTTCCTGCCTCAATATGTTTTCTAAAAGTAGACACTGAGTTACAGAGAAGGATTTAGCCAGAAGGGAAATCGCCAGACTAAAAAGTTGGGAGAAAAAGTCTTACCTACCTGAGGAAACCCCAGTACTAGGGTTTATTCAGGAGAACAAATGGATTGAGGGAAATGAGAAATTAAAGGTCAACAAAGATTCAACTCCCACCCCCATACCACCATTGACAAAATTACCTTGTAAGACACCACAAGTCAGGTTTTCTCTTCCTTGTTTAGGAAGACGATTTAGTAACCTTCAATGAGATCTTTTTTACATAAATAATTGAAAGAACTATGGTGATGCAATGTGGGGAATTTTTGGTATGGCAACTTCCTCTACCAACAGAGATTTCAAACTACCTCTGTCTCAGGAGAGAAATCTTTGATGGCACTAGCATTTAAGAGACCTGTCCAGAATCATAGAGTTAGAGAATGACACAGGCAACAGATTCTGAGTCAGGCTTTTCCTACATTCTGCTGCACTATCTCTCTACACCATCTCATGAGCATCCTCTTTCACTCTGTGACCAACAGTTCCATAAAACTTCTTAGATGCCAGCAAGCAAAAGATATCCATTTATTTGTATCTAATCTGTACATTATATCTGGGTCATTCTGTGTGCATTTATCATTGTTTGGACAAGTACATTAAAATCAGTATGATTCAATTAACAAGTGAAGAATGAGAATTCCTTTAATGGTTTCCAGTGGTACTAACAAACTAAATACATTTATAGCACTTTATGTAAAGCCTGCAAAAGGCTTTTACATTACTTAATAATGAAAATAACGATAGGATTTATATAGCACTTTACAAATATTATCTCATTTGATTCTCCTAACAACCCTTGGAAGTAGGTGCTATTACTATTCTTGTTTTATAAATAAGGAAACTGAGAAAGGCAGAGGTTAAGTGAATTGCCCCAAGTCACATAGCTATTAAGCGTCTACAACAGGATTTTGAATTAAAGTCTCTCTGACTCCAAGCTTACTACCTGCTGGTCTAGAAAAAAGATTTGCAAAATGCTTTACATATGATTTCATTTGATCCTCACACTGAAGTTTTATAACGTTCCTGTGAGGTAGACAGTACAGGTAGTTTTTTGTAATTTTTTTTTATTTTAAACTTAAATACAAAAAGCTGCAAGGTATACTTACAGACCATAAGAGAAGACTCAATATAAAACAATAAATTTCCATTTCAAGAAAATCTATATAATAGCTACTACACATTGTTTTCAAAGCTGCCTAGCTTTTCTTTGCTTTCCTTCTTGGTTTTTCTTTTGGTCTTTGCTAAGCACTTTGTTACTTTATTTTATTTCCCTCCCTCCCCCCACTAACCTAAAGAATGCTACAATTAAGAATAGATATGTATACATATAGATAGATCTCTCTAACTATACACACATATACATTCACAGACATATATGGAAGACCCTATTATGCTCATTTCCACTTATCATCTATTTCTCCGAAGGTGTATAGCATCTTCCTTCATATATCCAACTCTTTCTATGTTTTTCTAAATCAACTAGCTCATCATTTTGTATAGCAATACTCCAACCTGATCACATCCTATCTGAGAGATTGTCTAGATACTACAGGTATTAAATGAGGCTCAGAGAAATGAAATGACTTGGCTATGGTCAAATAACTAGTATGTGTCATAGACTGGATTTGAATCTATATCTTTAAAATTAAAAGCATGGAATTCCTTTGCTCCTACTTCACAAAGCACAGGCTCATAAAGATAATGGTGAAAAGCAGTTTAAAGAGGGTTTGGTAAATGTTATCAAATGGACCTGAGAGGCTGAGGCTAAGGCCTGGATGACCTCAAAGGTCTAATGTCAGCACTAAATCCTATGATTCAAACAAGAGATCTGTCATCGTTCAAGTAGAATTACATAGATAACCAAGAAGTGTGCACTTAAACCAAGTCTTCTAGAAAGGTCTAACAGACTGTTATAATAAATGGTCTACATTTGGGGTTGCACTTAGCACGGAAAAATTCAATAGCAAATTAGTTCTTTATGAAAGAAAATCAAAAGATACCAGCAAGCCTTTGCCAGAAAAAAAGTCTCAACATAAATATGATTACAGGGGTAATCAAATGCTGAAAATCCTAAAAGTACACTTACAGATGTTTACCACTAAAATACATCAAAATTAAATCACTTAATAAATGTAGATGATGAGTGCTACAGTATTCAATACAAAGCATTTGTAAGCTCATATTTAAATATGTAATGACAATGAACATTTAAACTGGTTTCTTAATTTGGAAGGAAAATTATGCAAGTATTTAATTTATTGGAATTTTGTGATGACTATTTTAAGGCTGGCTAGTAAGGAAAAATGATCCAAAATCAAAAAACACTGGTCTAGTGTCCTACCAAAATAACAAATATTTGAATGATAATTTTTATTGGAAAGCTGCTCCTCTAAAATAACTTTTTTATATCTTTTGAGGGCTTGTCCCAAGAAAGAATCTGATCTTTTTGACTAGGGTTAGACTCCCAAACGTAATACTTAGAAACATTAGTTATGCTTAGTACTTGATTTAGATAAAGAATCAAATATTTTCATTATGCTAGTATGTTGATAGCCAGAAAAAAGCTATTTATTTCCATAAATGACCTTAAAACTTGATTTTTTTTCCCATTGTGGAACACTGAAAACTCTTACAAAAAAGTGCTAACAGATTTAATTTTACTTTTCCTTTTTTAAATTCTTTTTTTAAAATGCTTTTAAGAACCAGTTTATTATTCCATTTCAATAAAGTCACACTTCACATTTCAAGGTCTAATTTGTCTCCCAGCCTTTCATCTGTCCACTCTGCAAATCATCTTGCAAACATATGCCAAAGTGATACTTTTTAAAAAGTACTAATGCCTATCACTGATAGCTCCCATTTCCCCATTGCCTTACCAAAGATTATATAAAACAAAGATAAAAAGAGGAAGGAAAAGCAGTTCAGAAGACTGTCACATCAACCATGCCAGATAGTTATTACATGCTCAGAATCTCCTACCTCTCTCTCCATGAAGGGAAGAGGCATATTTTCTCCACTTTTATTAAGGCTGAACATGGTGGTTATAATTATTTAACTTTCAGTCCTACCTTTTTTGTTTTATTTGGGTTTTGGTGTAAAGAAGTTTCCCTATGAATGTATATCCCTTAACTGCTCCTCAACTTTCTATGCTTAGAGAACTATCAATGGACAGTGAGAGGTTAAGTGGCTAGCTAGTGTCACATTACTGATATTTGTCAGAGGGACAACCTGAGCCCAGGACTTCTTTACTCCAAGGCCAGCATTCCACCCACTATACCACACTACCTCTATTTTAAGTTGTTTTTTCTGATTCTGTTCATCCTGTTGGAGTGATGATGGAGGCTGTTTTCCTGGCTCTGCTTATTTATCTAGGCTTCAGTTCAGATGAGTGTTTCCACACTTCTCTACAAAGTAAATCACAGGTCTGACCTTGATGCTCAAGGAGTTCTGGTGACTCCCTTGTCTCTAAGATAAAATAGAAACTACTGTCTTTTGCTTTTGAAGTCCTCCACAATCTGGCTCCAGATTCCTTTTCCAGGCTCAGGGGCCATTTCTGCACTCACTCTGTTCCAGATGAACTAGCCTCTTCACACTTCCATGCACATGACACTCCATCTCTCTGCACAGCCTGCACCTTGTGCCTCCAATGTACTCCTTTTAGGATCTTGAGCTTCCTTTAAAATCTCAGTTCAAGTGCCACCTCCTCCTGGAAATTACTAAATATCTATTTTGTATTTAATTTTCTACGCACATGCTGCCCTAATAAAATAGAACTCCTTGAGATCAAAGATCGCATCCCTTTTTTGCCTTTGGCACCTCAATGCCTGGCATGGAAATGTGCACTTAAAAATGGCTGGTTGACTAAGTAGGCCCTATATAGTGTTTACTCCCTTCCTTTCCCCACTGAATGAATCAAATGCCAAAAATATACCACTCAGCTTAATCACTTTATTCACTAGATATAACTCAAAATGACACAACTACTTCTCAAAATCAAATTTTTCATTTCAGTTAATGTCAGTGAGGATTTTTAAAAGAACACGCACCATCCTCAAGGGAAATTCCAAGGAATCCAAAAAAGTTTAAGGTATTACATTACCTGTCGTCTTCCAGGCTGGCCGAGAGGGGAGCGCGGTGTCTCCATAACTCAGGCCCCCTCGGGAGGCAATTGCAGCAGCCAGAGGCTCCCGGAGCAGGCAGGAGCTCAGCAGCAGCTCCACTACACAAGGTCTCTGCATAAACCCCCTGAGGGAACTGAGCCTGGGAGGCGGCCCTGCCCCCACCTGAGCACCAGAAATTAAGCTTCCATTGAATAGCAGCCAGGACTGTTGCCAAAAGCCCTGAGGCTGGGCAGCAGCATTTGAATCTCAGACCCCAAGCACTAGCTGGGCTGACCTAGGCCAGAGGTGGAGGGGACTCTCAGCAGTCCAGTAACTGGCTGGGAAAATGCCCAGAAAAGGGAAAAAAAATAAGACCATAGAAAGTTACTTTTTTGGTGAACAGATGTTAGCTCCTTTCCTTTTTGGCCTCTGTATCCCAAACATCTGAAATAACTATCCAATGGACTCAGGCCATGGAAGAGCTCAAAAAGGAATTTGAAAATCAAGTTAGATAGGTGGAGGAAAAACTGGGAAGAGAAATGAGAGAGATGCAAGAAAAGCATGAAAAACGGGTCAATACCTTGATAAAGGAGACCCAAAAAAATGCTGAAGAAAAAAAGGTATAACTTGTCAAGGTGATTACTCTTAAGAAGACAGTATTTATTTGTATATGTTGATATTGTATGTTTCTTTTAAAGTTGGCTGTTTAAAGTTGATAGTCACACTTTGAAAAGACCTATAATTAATTAGCCAAGAAATTAAATCAATTTCTTAAATACAAGAAGTTTGGCAATTTTTAAAGTATTACTCCTAGAACTGAAAGTGTCTTCATTTTGAAATAAAACAAATGGTTTATGCAATATGTAATAACTTTATTAATAGAACTATACAAATTAAATCTACTCTGAAAAAGAATGAAAATGGCTATTTTTGCCAGTATCACCTAGTTAAATGTAAAGCAATATAGATTTGAATTTTAAAAGCATATTGTAAGTCTGTGGGTGCTAAATGTTAATTGCACTTACTGAATTACAATTATGTTGCCCATAAAAATGTTACATCTTGACTATGTATTGTCCAGTGTTAATAATGCTGGAATCCCCAAGGTTTCACGCACACAAGTTGTACGGTTTTGGAGACACCATTAAAAAGAACCAAGGAGAACTCAAATTACTAAGATAGCTACATTCACTACTATTCTCATTCTCATCGTTGTTGTTGTTGTTGCTGTTTAGTAAACTGAAAAATAAGGAGAAATGGACTAACGTCCTATCTGAGTACAGTCCACAGATATGTTTAATTTTTCCTGATTCTCCCCTTCCCTCCCCAAATGTCTACCATATTCCAGGGGAAGTGAAATGACAATCTGTCTGGTCACTGCATTTAAGGTCTAGGAGCTAGTTAGATAAAAAGCTGAGTGACACAAACTGCTTTCCAAAATGCTTGGACTCATACATAGTTCCACCAACAATGCACTAGTGTACCTATCTTTCCACAGGCCCTCAGGCAAAAAAGAAATTCTCAAAATAAGAATTGCAAGGTATTAATAATGAACTAACTAATACAATTCCAAATCACTAGTAAGAAAAATGAAAATCAAAACTGATTTTCACCAATCACCAAGAAAATTGGCAGAGAAGACAAAAATAATGTGGACAAGACAGAGAAATATACATAAACTTTTGATGGTGCTATGGACTAGTCCAACTATTTTGGAAAACAGTTTAGAGTTAAGCTTTTTTTAAAAAAATGACTAAAACGTACATACTCTGACCCAGAGATCACAGTGCTAGGCATACACCAAAGGAATTCAGGACTTAAAAAAAAAAAAGATCAAATAAACACCAATATATGCATAACTGTCCTTTTGCAGTGGCAAAGATTTGGAAACAAAGTAAATGTCCAGTCGATAGGAAATGGTTAACAATATTATATTTTAAAATAGAATGTTACTACACTATAAAAAATGACACAAATGAAAAATTCAGAGAAGCACAGAAAGATGTAAATATACTAACAACAAGTTAGTAAGAAGAAACAGAAAGGCAATAAATAATGACCACAGAAATTTAAATATTAAGGAAAAATTAACAAGGTCTAATTATAATGACCAAACTTGGCCCTGGGAAAAATACAATTTCCTTTCAATCATCATCATATATCGTCATTGTTGTCATTGTCATCCTGATTCTGAAGTTAGCTGAGATGCTATCTATTCCCACTGGAAAGAATACTTGTGTTATTGAAGTCCATGAACCCACTGAAGCTGATCTAAGCTATCTCTTCTAAGAAAATTTTTTTAAAAAATAAAGAGCAATGAAGTTCACTAAAACCAATCAACATCAATCACATCTGCTGGTATATGCATTTTTCCCATATCCATGGTCTCCCATGTCTTCAAAGACTGAAAGGAAATATATTTTTCCCAGAGCCAAGTTTGGCCATTGCTTTTCTATTTCTTCAATGCATTCTTCAAAGACTAGCCCTGAGACTTTGTATAAGCTAATTAACCCTTTTGGGCTTTAGCTTTCCAATCTGTAAAGTAAGGGGACTATACTTGGTGACTCCACTCAACTCCCTGCTCACACAGGTCCTTCCTAGCTCTAAATTTATGAACTTACTTTTCATGATAAATTAGCATAAAACATTGAAAACTCCATCATAAATTTTTTAAAAATCTCTTTTAGAATGTTTTTCCCTGTTCAATTAAAGTTATACTTTAATAAAGCTACCTAGCCAAAAATTACAGCCATCTGATCAACATAAATTGTTGAAAAGGCTTTTACAAACAAAAATACCAGTTTGTTACATTAAAATTGATATTCTAAAAGATGCCTAGGCAAAATCTGGGGCTAGAACCAAGAAGAAAAGATCAGTATTACAAAGATGACTACTTGGAGTGTTATAAAGATTGTTTAATTTCTTTTACTTTTTTTTTGTTTTTCTCTATCTTTGGTCCTTTTATTCTTTTTTTCTTTACCTATTACCCTTCATTTTAAAAAAATTTTGAGTTCTAAATTCTCTCCTTCCCTAAACAATACAATATCAATTATACACTTTTTTCATTTATTAAAAAGATAAAGTTAGCATTCTGAAAAATTAAAGTCCCACCATTTACTGCAATTAATAAATATGACTGGTGAGTAATCTGTGAAAATTTAAAAAATGTTTATGAAAACAGGCAAATCACAGCACAAATATTTTTACATCTTGGATTTAATTATAAAACTATATAAAACCAAAACTAATTTTAAAAAAATTAATGTCTCAACCACACTGGATCCTGGATTAATTCTAAAATGGACACTTGATGAGACTACCGGCAAACATCTATAGTTGGAGAAGTACTGATTACAATGGGTCAACATGACTTCATCTATAAAGAAGTCATGCCAGACAAATCTTATTTCCTTTTTGAATAGACTTATTAAATTAGTAGATGATAAAAATTCTGTAGATATAGTTTTACTAGACTTTAGCAAATAATATAACAAAATATCTTACATGACTCTTGTAATGAAGACAGCAAGATATGAATTAGACAAGAATACAGTTAAACAGATTCAGAACTGATTGAATAGCTACTCAAAGAGTGTTTGTTGGTCTGATATCTACAACCCAAAGATTGTTAATGGTCTGATATCAACATGGCAGGAGTTCTTCAGGGGAGTACTCTCAGAGATGTGTGTTGGACCTTCTGTTTAACACTTTTCTCAATGATTTATGTAAAGGTACAGATGACGTGCTCATCAAATATGCATGTGGCATATTGCTAAGTAAGACAACTAATAGAATCAGGAACCAAAACAATCATGACAGGCTAAAACACTGAGTTGAATCTAGTTAAGTTGAAATTCAACAAAGATAATAAATGCAAAACTTTCCCCACTGGTAAAGAAATCATCTTCATATATGTAAGACTGGGAAAGTATGGAAATATAGCAACTGTTTTGAAAAATATTTAGGGATTTTAATGGATTGCAAACTCAACATGAATCAGTATGATGTGGCAGCCAAAAAAGCTAATGTGGTCTAGGGATACATTAAGAGGAGACATAGTTTTCAGGAATAATGAGGTGATGCTTTAAATGTATTCTCCTCTCTGTCCTTATGAGATCTCTTCTGGAGTTCCTGTGTTCAGTTCTAAGAGCCATGGTTTAAAAATATCATCAATAAAGTAGAAAATGGACAGAGGAGGGCAACCAGGATGATGAAGGACCTTAGCTTAATGTCATATGAGAATCAATTGAAGAAACTGAGCATGTTTTACCTGGAGACAAGGAGACTAGAGAGAATATGACGATGTTTTCACGTACTTGAAGGGCTGTCAGTTGGAGAAGAGATTACACTTTGTCATCTGCCTCCCAAGAGCAAAGGAGGAAAATTTAGTCTTGATTTCATGAAAAACTTGCTAGCAATCAGAATAGCCAAAAAGTGGAACACCTTGCCTCAAGAGATGTCCCCCTCCTTGGATATCCTTCATGCAAAGACTGGCCATCCAATTGTCAGGTAGGTATGTTACAATGGAGATTCCTTTCATGTGTGGGTTTGATTAGTTGGCTGCTAAATTCCCTTCCAACTCTTAAATTTTGTGACTTTTTTTCCTGTGGAAAGGTATAAAGCCATTTAAGGGATCCAGATTGTCATTTTAAAGTCAAAAATGGAAGACAACTAAATCATGGAGTTTCAGAGTTGACAAGGCCCATAAATTCAACCCTTACAACATTCCCAAGTGTTGTTACTCAGCTAACCACGAATTTTCCGTAAAAAGTAGAGAGGCCAACCAGCAAAACAAAACAAATGATTACCCTGCAAGGAACAAATTTTAGATGAAAGCTAAAACAGTTTTATCATTTAAAACAGAAAAGATTTGATTTTTTTAATTCTCAAGTAGAACAAAGATGAATTATCTTTATAAAGCTGCTTCATGAATGGCTGTGCTCAAAATACATTTATATGTATCACTTGATAAGGATGAGTCTCTGACTATAGCTAGAATAGCCTTCCAGTTACACCCTTTTACCAGGCCCAATAGTTTTTTGTTTCATCTTTGTATGATCAATATCTAGCAAGGCAACAGGCACACGACAAATGGTTGTGAATTGAATTTTCAAAGTGAGAAAATCTACCACTGCTCATAATCTGCTAAAATAAGTTTCTAAAACCCAGCATCACCTTCACACCATGTTATGGCACTGAAAGGAGAATATAAATGGTGAATAATTAATAAAGCATAGACATGTTTTTTTAAACAAGCATAGGTATATTTGTGGAGTGAAGAGGGGGGAAATAATTATATACAAGGTAGCTGATAAATAAATGCTTGTTGAATTATTAACTTCTTTAATTAAAGAAAGTGAGGCTAGAGGAAGTCATCATTTCCCTTTGTTTACGAAGGCACCCTGGGAGAGATGTGAGGATGATTCAATTCAACTGAAAGTAATATGTATTTATTAAGTGCTTACTGTATGCAAGAAGACACTGTTTCTAGGGGACATACAAAGACATCAAGATGACACTCAAAACTCATGGCTCAGTACATAGTGCTGATCTTGGTAACTCAAAATTAGAAAAGTAAAGAAAACTTACCAAAAATAACAAAAGGGATGGACTCAATAAGTCACAGAACTAGCACTTTATTTTTACTCCAAATTACACTTATAACTTTGATATGTATGTAAAAGAAGGAAATTGTATATAATTTGGGAAAACACAAGTGATTTAATAATAATCAACTAAAAATTAATCAACTAATAACAATCAACTTGAAGGAAAAGGAAACTAGTAAGAGTCCAGGGAGGGACAAAATATAAAGACAGAAAATTAAGCTAATGAAAACTTAGCTTAATGTTAGGCATCATAATATAATACAATCATTTATTATGAAAGGTCTAAGAAGAGCAATAGGAAAACATTCCTTGAATTATTTAAAAATAGACTAGACCAAGTATCAAAAAGTCTGTGGGCTAACAAGGAAATGAACCAGAGACCTTAATATATGAATGCAATGGAAATTAGATATCATGCTGAAATAACTTTAGAATTTATGAAATTATTAACTATTAATAAAATAAAAATAACCTTAAGGTACTCTGTTCCACATCATAAAGGTATTCTTAAAATATCTTCCGAAATAACTATTAGTGTCAGAACAGAAACTGAAAATATGATTATCTTTAAGAAAACTATGTTTAATCTGATCTTTTAAAATTTTCTGTCACTGCTTAAAAGGTTTACTGAAAATATCTGAAGTAGAGTTTTATATAGAAATAATTCAATGGTTGTCTAAAATACTATAATAAAAAAGTAGACAAGATAATGCTTATCTTCAGTTTTTATTTTACTCCTTTTCTTACTTATGTATGTTAACAAAAACCCTCAAATGATTTAGACAAAAGCTTTTAGCTCAACACATAATTGCAACAAAATTACAATAATTGTACCAATTAAAATAATCCTGAATGAACAGTATGTCATCTTAATGTTCCAATGGTTTATAGAAGGATCTACTTAATTAGCTGAAATTGCTTTCCAGTGTTAGTATCAAATGTCATTTGTTAAAAGTTGAACAATTTAGAAAATAATTTAACAAAGCAATTTTACCAAACACCAAGAACCAACATTTTCTTTTTCAGCTGCATAAAGCAAGCAGATGTGTCATCAAATTGCTATAAAAATAAATGAGGCTTTTTATGGGAAAAAAATAAATTTTACTACTAGTGCTAAAAAATACTATTTTCTGATTGTTTTACTAAATCAGATTTCCTTAATAATCAAAGGAATGTATGCCAGTCATATCCTACTGATACTTTGAGCCTAAAAATGCAACCTTTTTCATATTCAAGTAACAGAAGTAAAAGTATTCAACTACTATTTAACTAGAAACAGAAAGGATATAGTCCTAATTTAAATATAATAAGATTACCAAGTTATCATCTAAGATTTCATTATTACAAACACATTTTAGTGTGTTTATTATATTATGTCATTTCCTTATTAATTCTCCAAAAAGGCTAATTGGTTTTTCTTATTTCTTACTGGATATGTTTCATCACAATCTCTATAAATAAAACATAAAGTATTCTTCAATTAATTGTCTTTTAAGAAGCCCACAAAGTTTTGACATGAAAAAATTTTAATACTTCAAAACATTTTTTAGGTTAAATGCCCTACTGAAAGACAAATAATTAAGCAACATGATCAAATATGAAAAAACATACCAAAAATTGGCCATTCGGTACAAATGAGATTTTAAAAATTATTTGTAACTTTTCTGCCTCTTTTTAAAAGACTTTTATACCCCAATCAGACTATGAGTTCCTCAAGATGACTGCAGTATATCATTTTTTTTGTATCTTTCTCCTTCCCCATTACACTCTACATCCTTAAACAGATGTGCAAAGTTAAGTACAGTCTTAATAAAAGTCTTTAGGAAAAGGCCTGTTGGATGAAAAAATAATAAACGAATATAAAAAAATCCAAGAATAAATTTATGTCTCCATCATATTCTTAGCTCATTTGCTTAAAGTAAATAACATATAAAGTTTAAGCAGAACAAGCTATATTCAGAGAATATTACATAATAAACAACATAAATTTACAGTTAAAAGAGACTTCTGGGTTAGGCCTAACAGGCCAGGCCAGTAGTAATTCACTGACACTGAGATACTCATGGACTATAGCATATTTAATGAGGTTTTTTCAATCACAAAATCAGTAACGATGCAATATTGATTTATATGGAAGTGGCTCCCTTCTGTCTCAACATTTGTCATGGTGGCAACATCTAATCAGAAAGGTATATTGACTCACAAGGCAGCAGGACTCAGCAAAATCTCAACTGAGAAGACTGCTCATAGGCTGGACTTTTAAAATATCTTAAGCAGCCAGGAAGCCACACAATTTGTTCAAGCTCTAATCCCTTAGATCAATAAAATCATGAAAACAGCCTCCTCGTCCCTTTTAAAGAAAAACCAACCCAACTTTCACAAAACAGATACCACTGCTACCACAATATCTCAAAGTCCCCTTACCCATACCCAAATGGAATTCCTACTATAGCTAACATATGAAACAAATGGTCATCCAACCCAAATACCTCCAGTGAAACATATAATGTTAATGTAAGGTTAATGGTGGATAGGGGGAAAAGTTAAAGATCTTCCCTGCCCATTAATAGGCCTCAGATATCTTTTGTTAATTTCTAATGAGGCACTGGGTCACCCTTTCAGCTCTGAAAAAGTATATATATACCTTGAGGTGAGGTTTGACTTGGGGGCTTGTTTGTTGGAAGAAAGTTAGTGTGCCAGATGAAACTCTGGGTAGCTGCTAAGGAGCCCCTTGGCTTTGAAAACCCAACTGTTGGTGCTTCTCTCTCTGATAGTGATATATGTATTGTCTTCATCGTCAAGAAGTTTATATGTTAATAGAGGAAGACCAAGCATCTTGGAAAAGATAGAAGTGACCAAAGAAAAGTATTATGGTTTGCAAAGTTACAGAAATAGAAGACTCATAGGAGAGTAGAGGGACATGCCCTTTCTCAAAGCAAGGGTAATATTGACTTGATTACAATTCTAGAACTAGAAATTAGGGTGGAGAGAGTACAGTAAGTTGATAGACAGGATCTAAATTAAAGAAGTATGTAAGTTGGTAGTTACTAACATCTCAACTAGGTTTTTTAAAGCAATAAAATCATGAATTTTCATGAACATATTCAAACATATTCATCCATGCAGAGGATCATACAAAATTCCTTGACAGATAAAATTAAAGAAAAAACTTTGCTCAATGATCATCCTCTGATGACTAACATCAAGCAAAACTAAATAGACAGATAAAATACTTCCTAAGTGCTTACTATATGCCAGGAACATGCTAAGGGCTAAGAATACAAACACAAACGAAAAAGGAAGACAACCCCTAAATTTAAGAAGCTTACATTCTAGTGGAAGAATACAATACATACAAGAGCTAAAACATAAAGGGAAAGAATTTGAGGGTGGGAGTGGAATCAGTTTCCCACACAAGGGCAAGGCAGAAAAACAGTGGAGAAGCAGTGTCTGGGGAGTCATGAGCTACTTCAGCATGGGTGGCAGGGGTGTTTCCTCAAATGAAATTTAGGAAAGGAATTCATTAGAGCATAAAAGCCTATACTTACACCACTGACCAAAGAAACATCACTATTATGGAGGATGCCCTTAACTAAGTCCAAATGGAAGATTCCTTACAGACAAGCAGGTTTTCAAAGTGCTCCTGTAAGTCACTGTGGTGATTGCATCAAGGTCCAAAAATACTACAAAGATTCCTCAACAAGTTCCACAGACACTTTCTAAAGTGGTAAGTGCATACTTAATATAAATTGTAACATTCAATTGAAGACATGGCCTGAGTTTGTCCAATAACAAACATATCTGTGACAAGCACCACCTATGAACAATAACCTGGGTCCAAAAATAAATGGAAGGAGAGAAGAATGGACTGCATTTGGAAAATTCTGTAAAGATTCTTAGCTTTCTCTAACACAAAAATCAATCTTTGTAACATCAGTTTTCTCACCACAATGCTATGTGACTATAAATCATGAAGCATGATGCTATTCAAAAAACCACCAGTGGGTCTTTCACATCTCTTGGATCAAATACAAACTCCTCTGTTTCACATTTAAGGTCCTTTACAACTAACTCCAACCTATCTTTCAATACTTATTGCATATTACTCCCCTCTTCATTCACTCTATGGTTAAGTGACACTGATCTTATAGGTCCTCACAAATAAAATTTTTATCTCCCATCTATCTCCAAGCATTAGCACAAACCATCTGCCACAAATGGAATGCACAAAATCCCTCCCCTCCACCTCTTGTAATCCCTAGTTTACTTCAAAGCTGAGTTCACTCACCACCTCCTTACATGAAGAATTCTCCACACACCCAAGCTACTGGTACTCCCACCACCTTCAAGGGGCAGGAGCTACTGACAGAGATGCCAAAATAACTTTCAGAAATTTAATGAAGGATTTTTTTTAAACGGACAAAAGAGAACCTAAGTCCTGAGAGAAAGAAACAAGTGGAATAGTCTCAAATTCTGTATCTTGTATTTGCTGTGTAGATATTGTATATACTCATATATTATTTCCCTTGCAGAATGCAGTAGGCTCCTTGAGAAATAGTGACTATTTCAACTTTATCTTTTTATTCCTAGAGCCTTGAACATACAAGGTGCTTAATAAATTCTTGTTAACTGATTATTTTGATAATTTATGTATATGTATATATATAAAATATATTTATAGCACTTGAAGGTTTATAAAACATTTCCTTCAAAACAGCCCTGTTAAGCAATTAGTAAAAATATTGTTTATATCATTTTTAATTGGTGAATAAACCAAAATTCAATATGTGAAGTAATTTTACCAAGGTAACTAAATAAGAACCACTAACTACAGCAATTAGGATGAAGGGTTCTCTAGGATGGCAGACTTTAAAACAAGGAACCTCAAACATTTTCCCCAACCCATTATGATTCCTTCTTTTATTGGCAAGTGCCTCTCCAAATGAGTTACAAGGTAACCCCAATGCCTATAGCAAAGAAGGGAAAACGAAGACCATGCACAAGCTCTACTGAACCCTCAAATCTACATTCAAACTGCGGCAATGCTGCAGTGCTCAACAAGGCTTTCCCACTTCTCTAGGGCTTCTATCATTTCCACCCTAGGCAGAAGCTCCTTTCTTGCAGTTAGAGTTCCAGAATGCCTCAGTTAACTTCTCAGCTTCTGCATCTACAAAATGGGAACAATGATACTTGTGCTACTTACCTCACAGAATTTTTACAACACTAATAAGCACTTAATAACCCTTAAAATTCCGTATGAGTTACTATCAATGGAAGACTAAGATTACATCCGGGTGCCACCTCAAACTACTGACTTACACTGAGTACTGACAAAGAATCCATGAAAGCCCCCAAGTCTCTCATTTGAACTGCTTCCTAAACTATCGCTCTTGCACTTTTACAATTGCTTTTTTGAAATTTGAAGAAGAGGGAAAGGGATGCAAAGAGTCCAGTTCTGTCTGCCAACATAAGCTACTTTTTCTAGTTTCTTGTCACCTAAAAGTTGAAGAAGCTGTATATCCTATCAGTATTTTTTGTACTCTACTACCAAAAATCTTATAGTAATTATAACTTTTTTTAAGTGAGCACTAAACTGAGATATGATCTTGTGATAAGGCTAAAATAGCTTTCAAAACACAATGAACACTATGGAATCATTTGCTTTATATGGACATCTTCAAATTATGAAATACATATTCAAGAATAGAAATGACATGAAAGTCTATTAACAAAATACTATTAATAATTAATCACCAACACAGAAGCTATACAGCAGCATGCCACTTCAATTTTTCTATAAAGTGTACGTTATTGAAATACATGGGAATAAGAAAAAGTAAAAGTTCATTAATATTCAAATATATCATCTTTTAAAACTATATAATTGAAAGATGATTGAATAAAAGAGAACTGAAGAACAACATGAAAGTTCATAGAAGATAAAAACTCTTTAAAATACAATCTAGTGATTATCAAAGAGAGTAACAGACTGATTAGCGATAAAATAGTTCAAAGAGAAACATGATAAGCTCCCAGAACTACACAGAAAGATCAACAGAAATCATAGAAGCTGGAAAAAGAAGTCAGGGGCCACCAAGGAAACCAGCACTAGCTCAAATGAACAGACCAAAAACCCACAGCAACACACAGGCTGAAGACTGAAGCAGCACCTTAATTCAGTACCCTCGGTGAGGCCAGAAGAGTAAGAAGTTCTAAACAGAGATCATGGAGTCTATAGTACTTTGATGTAGAAACATTAAGAGAGGTGAAAGTTTTTAGTAGAAGCCTAGGAAACAGACTGAGGAACAAATATGAATTGATCACGCCATTCCAAGGTAGAATGGAGGTAGAAAGGAAGGTGAGTAAAGCCCGAAATCATAAATTGAGACTTGAAAATAGAGGTCAGCAAAGAAGTTAAATATAATGAAACAGATGTCAAGGAAAAGAAGTCAATTATAATGAAACAGATGTCAAGGCAAAGAAGTTAATTATAATGCTAAATATTATAAGTATTTATATAATTGAATGTAAATTATATGAATATTTATAAATTTATTTATAAATAAAATATAATATATTATTATAATAATATGATATAATAATATATAAAACAATATAATATAATAAAAAATCATAAAGTTAAACATAATGAAATAGATGTCAAAATATTATAAAATAAATTCCCAGGCCCTGGGTTAAGAACCCCTGATTTACACATGACTGTAACACTGTAAGGAAAAGCAATGATGAAAGTCTCAAGAGTTCTGATCAATATAATGACCAGTCATGATTCCAGAGGAATGACTATAAAATGTGCTTCCCAACTCTAGATACAGGATGAACTAGAAGTGCAAAATGAGACACAACCAGGTAAAAAAAGGGTATCTAGCAGAGAAAGCTTTCCTTTTAAAGAAGAACATGGTCAATGTGCTGATTTGTTTTGCTTGATTATGCTGATTTGTTAACAGGGAGTTAATTTGTCATTATTTTTAGTTTGAAAGGAAGGAAAAGAATAGGGAAAGGGGCAGGAGCTACTGACAGAGATGCCAAAATAACTTTCAAAAATTTAATGAAGGATTTTTTTTAAACGGACAAAAGACAACCTAAGTCCTGAGAGAAAGAAACAAGTGGAATAGTCTCAAAATTAACATGCTAAATTTATTATAAACTTTTAAACAAACTATATAACATAAATTTGCAGTTTCATATACAATCCTCTTTTTCTCTTCACTTTTGTTGATTGCTAAGTTCAGAATGTCAAAAAAAAACCTGTTTTTAAAGAAAAAAGACCGGGTTCCACCACTTATTGGTCATAGGATCTCTGGCAAGATCATTTGACCTCTCAGAGCTTCTCCCCAACAGCACAGTGGGGAACACAATGGAACTATCTATGCTCTAGGGTTTTTTTTTAAGAAAAACATTACATAAGTTGCATAACACAACATAAATATGTGCTAGTATTATTACTTTTAATATTGATTAATTTCAGATAACTTTAATTATATCCTTTCTCACTTCCTTGTTTCACCTTAAGACAAGAACCCCAGGAGGCACTTGTTCCAATAGGAACAGCTCATGAAGTTCAAATACCTTTACCCAGTAACATCAGGAGTGAAGAAATTGTTCCCAACATAGATATACCACACAATTCAAAATACCTTCAGGCTCTCCTAAGCTTATCCTGAAACTTCAACCAAGGCCCACAGTCCCTCTACAAAAAACCATCCAGTCTCTCAGACCTCATCTTTTTCTCCAAAGACAAACAGCTAGTTTCTAAATAATAAAGGGAATATCTAGAAGGTACATCCCATACTTAATTCAATTATTACCATTCATTTTAGGAAATGTCTTAAATATTACACAAATGCTACCTTAAATTGTAAAGATATTTTGTAATAAATTAAAGTCAAGTATTTTGCAAAGGATGTAAGGAATCTAACTTTTTAATTACACAAAATTACTTGGTTATAGCCTACTGAACATTCATAATTAAGTACTGCTATATAGAGAGAAGCATTTAATTTTTGGTAATAAAACTTAATATTATAACCGTATCAAGAGGAAAGAAATCAAGTCATTAATTTTGCAAACAGAAAAATGGTTTTCTAAACTATGAAAGACCAGATAGAATTTAATTCTTCAGAAGCCCTAAATAATTATGCAGCACTGCCATCTACTGGAACACTTACTTAGCATAGTGTGTACATTTTTTTAAATAGTGATTTAATGTTGAATTTAAACAAGGTAAGACTTAGAAGAATGAAAATCCATGAAAGGAAAATAACTACTAATATTTTATTATACTAGAGCAAAAATTTTAATAGGTAAAAATTTATCAAACATCTTTTTAGAGTATTTGTAAAGTTTCACTTCTATGTGCTAAACAGTAATTTATAGTGATGATGTTTTTCAAATTAATTTTGACTGTATCTATTTACCTTTCTCAGAGATAGACACCTGGAAGAGCAACTCTATCTTTTAAAGGCATGAGGTATATTTTGAAAAATAATAATAAAAGCATATGCATTCTTACTGCAGATTTTACCCACAATATTAATTTGACATTTCTATATCCCTCTGAAATATGTGCATATGTTCTTACCCACTCCCAAGCTCTTCCAAGTCAAAGAACTGTCAAATCAAATATAAAGCCCTACACATATTAGATGTCAAATGCTTTAAAATTGCATTGTAAATGAAGTATGGGTTTTCTAGAATCATGAATCAGTTCTATCTAAAAATTCCAATGTTACAAAGATAATTTTTAAGTGTTCCACCCTATTTATAACAAAACAACTATTAGAATTTTTGATTGTCTATAAATTTTAAATTAGCAACTAGTATTATAAATGTGAGATCCTGAACTTCTTAAGTAACTCTTAATGAAAATAGGTCAAAAATAGCAGAAAACAGATTGACACTGACCACAATAATTCAATATGGAACTTTAACCAATGTAAATCAATGACCAAAAACATAGAGACAAAAATGCCTCAGTCAGCAACACTATATATTTGGCAAATTGCCAAAGGCAACAATAGTTTCAAATATAGGAGTATACCACTACAAAATTAGTGACAAAAGGGGTTCACTAAATCATCTAGTCCAAGCCCATCATTTTACAGTTCTAACTCTCTGTTCTAACACTACCACTACCCTGGTGTCCTTATCACATCACATCTAGATTATTGCAATAATTTGCAGAATGGTATCAATGCCACAAGTACTCTCCCAATTCCAGTCGATCCTTCACTCAGCTGCCAAAGTGATCTTCCTAAAGCACTGGTCAGACCATGTCAGTCCCTATTCAATAAACTCCAGTGGTTCCCTATTACCTCCAAGATCAAATATAAAATCCTGTTTTGGTTTAAGACTTCCGGAACTTGGCACTTTTCTACCTTTCTGGTATTCTTCCATGTTACATCCCATCAATCCCCCACCAATGACCTCTTTGGCTGTTTCTTACTCAAGAAATCTGATCTCTCTACTCTGGTTATTTTCCCTGGATATCGCCCATGACTGGTATTCTCTCCCTTCCATCTCTATCTTCTACCTTTCCCTGCTTCCTTCAAGTCTCAGCTAAGATCCCATCTTCTAGAGGAAGACCTTCCTGATTCCTCCTTAATATTACTGACGTCCCTCTAAGATTATCTCCAATGTATCCTGCATATATCTTATTTGTACATAACTGTTTTCTGTAAATAGGATACAGCTTTAGTTCTTCTTTGTGTCCCTGGTGCTTAGCATAGTATTTGGTACAACACGGACTCTAAATAAATGTTTATCTGATCTGAGGAAAATGAAGCTCAGAGAAGTTAAGGTCTTAAGTGACAGAACAGAATTTGAACCCAGGACCTCTTGATTCCAAATTTAGCACTCTTCCCACTCTAAACACATCTGTAAAGAATTTAGGAGGCAAGGTGACAGATGACAGATGAGGGTAAGACTATGATGACGCCTAGTTCACAGAGTAGAAGGAAAAAGTCTGGCCACAGAGCCAGCTAACTCCAGTTATTTTAAGAGAACTTAAAGATGAAGGCTCAACAAAGACAATAAAAAAAAGAAAAACAGAAAACATTTGCAAAGATTGTCATAATAAATCCCGTTCCCCATCAAGAACAATAGAGGTACTCTACTTAGACTCTAAAATCATAGTCCTAGACATGTTTATAGAATGGGTAAAAATGGCACTAAGAAGAACAAAGAAGAAACAAGCAACTAGGACAGACTAAGTGTACAGATAGAAGATACAGCCTGGAAACAACACAACAACATAACATCACTGTGGGATCAATTCACAAAATATCAGAAGATCCACCAAGTGGATAGAGAAAAAAAAAATCTTTGTAATTGTTAATACCAAAAAAAGTAAATGAGAGAAAAATAGCAAACACAAACCTAAGTGCTATATTTTTTCCTTGTAAAAAAAGACTTATGACTCTTCTACACAAACATCAAAGATATCCTCAATAAATTTATTAGTATGGAACAGAGATTGCCACAAGTGACATGCTACTATGTTCAAAGGGCTATAAAACTGCACATACCCTTCACTCCATTAATATCACTACTAGGTCTATATACCAAAGACATCAGAAAAAAAAAAGGGAAAGGACCTACTTGTACATAAACATTTATAGTAGCTCTTTTTATGGTGGTGAAGAATTAGAAACTGAGGAGATGCCCATCAATTGGGCAATGGCTGAACAAGTTGTGGTATACAAGCGTAATGGAATATTATTGTGTTATAAGAAACAACAAGCAGGATGATTTCAGAAAAACCTAGAAAGACTTACAAGAACTGATACAAAGTGAAGTGAGCAGAATCAAGAGAACACTGTACACAGTAACAGCAATACTGTGTGATAATCAACTGTAAATGACTTAGCTAGTCTCAGCAATACAACCCCAAAGGACTTATGAAAACTGCTATCTGTCTCAAGAGAAAGAATTGATGATGCCTGAATACAGACTGAAGTATACCCTCCCTCTCTCCTTCCCTGCCTCCCTCCCTTCCTTACTGTCTTCTTGTACAAAACAACGAATACAGAAATGTTTTACAATTACACATGTATACCCTATATCACCACACGGAAAGGGAAAGGAGAGTGGGGTAAAATTTGGAACTGAAAACATTAAAAAAAAATGTCAACAATTGTTTTTACATGTAATTGGAGAAATAAAATACTTAAAAAAACAAGTGACATTACAATCAATCACATCTTCATCACCTCCAAATTAACTGAAAGAAGTACAGTATATCAGATCCCACTGCGCTTAATATTTGTTGATAATGGAAAAATACCTTAGTTGGTAGAGTAGAACCCTACTTTGAAGACTTTTTTCCAACCAAGTGCCTCCCATCCATTAGCAAAATCATTCAAGATTTTACGAATGATATTAAAACAGAAATAACATCGTTCAATGATTCTCTAATAATAAATATCAGGTAAGACTCAAAAAGAAAGTTCATCTTATGTTTAAAGATGTCTGCCACCGTAATGGAGGTAATCTAGTGCAAAGTCTAATTGAAGAAGGACTCTGAACGGCAAAGTCCTACAAATGCTTGTTTGTATATGACACTATGATGGAGAATTAAACTTTGCACTGACTACAAGAGCTCCTAAAGTAAATACACAACCACTGAAAAAAGTTTAGCATCCTCACTCAGAAAAGAAAAGCTAAGTGGATGAAGAACATCCTCTGCTAAGACTATGACATAATTTTGGAAAGATAACCTAAAGAGATTGTTCACAGGTATCTATATTACATATAGATAGTATAAACAGATGACCTAGGCCCAGAATTAAAGAGGAATAGAGCAGGACAGAGTGTCTTCAAGAAAATGAAAAGCTCCTTTAATGATCCTACCACTTATCAGAAACAAAGGCTCATATTTTTAATACCAATACTGTGCCAGAGTTGATCTATGACTGATACATCACATAGTCCCCAATGAACTGAAAATGACAACATAAGGAGCAACAGACAGATATATGGCAAGTTTGTGGAAGCTGCAACATATAACAAATGAAGTACTTTGAAAGGGAAAAGAGTAAAAGAGGTCATCAGGAAAATGCAAAGAAAGAGAAAACGGTCATGTGGTAAAGGGTAGAGATGACAAGGGCCCAGACAGACTGTTCCACTGATATCCTCATGATGAAAGAAAAAATCAGAAAAGGCTTCCAGCTCTTTGGGTCAACCCCTTGTGATGAAATTATTGGAAGTCATGGAAAAGAGTCAAAAAAGATAGGCAGGTATGTATTATCTACAATTTGCATAACTGGAGGAAACATCCAACTTGATATGATCACATACCCCTTTGAGTACCTTTATTAGCCCAATCAGATTCTTCTTTTAGGGGGGTGGTTAATGTGTATAATTTAAATCTTATATAATACATAAATGGAAAGAAAAAATTTAGCTAAAAGCAGAGAACATGAATTTAAAGTTTATACTTAAGAGGGACTAAAATAAAATACTACCAAAATATTTTGTATTGCCCTTACTATATAAAGAAAGCAACTTAATACTTCAGACCAAATTGACTGCAACAGTTCAGGAGAGATTACAAGGGACTGAACTAGAATAGTAACTGTGTCAATGGTAAGAAGGGGACAGGCATCTTGAAAAAGCAAAATTAACAAGACTAAGCAAATAACTGGACATGGATTGGTAGTGGCTGTAGATGAGTTTTTCACTTGGTAATTTTTCATTTTACAAACGTTTCTGAGATATCACAGAACATAATGAATGTTTGTGAAGGAACTACAGAGAAACTTCACTTTAACTACACTCACTTAAGGTCCAATTTGAAAATCTGACCAAATATGGCAATCACAAGATCAAACAAATCTTTTAATTTGAGTCAGTCAGGACTACAATCAGTCAACACTTCTTATTAGGTGAAGATATTAGACAAACTTCCTTAACTTAACTTGATAGGGTCAATTTATGTCTAAGGTTTATCAAGTAACATACCACGTAATTTAATGGGATACCAATACTTTCATTGTTTAATGATCATCAGGGATAATTAGTATTTTCTAAGTTACCTGAGAAAGTACTTGCACACAGATCTTCTAAAAATGACATTTTTCTAAATAACCAAATAACAGTTTGAGTGGTATGATTGTTTTCATTATTCCCTGTAGTAAATAAAAATGCTCAAGGAAAATATGTGTACGTGTGTGTGTGTGTATGTGTGTGCATACAGAATACGTATACCAAGTATTAATTTGGAAAATTTTTGTATATGTGTATACTGATAAAGGCAAAATATTCCTACATTAAAGTGTTGAAATCTGCTACATACTGGCACAAAAGTATATCTGGGAACACAAGTCTGAAATTATAGCAAATATCAAAAGAAAATTTGATTCAATATACAAAGATTCACTTTGTATACTCTCCCAGAACACTTTTAACACATAAAGAAACTACAAATTCAATTCAACTGAAAAGACATTAAAAAAGCATGAGTTATCAATTATAGTACCTCTCATAGATGGTTTTTAATGTCATTTGATCGGGAATGCCTTCAGTTTCCTCCAAATACAGTATGAGCCATGAAGTTCGGTAGGGCCATTGTTCTGTAATATTGATCCAGCTAGCAAGCCTATCCCAATTGAAACTAATTTGATTGGCTCTCAATAATCGTCCTACAGAGGATGAAAACATAACATTTTGTAAATTAATATAAGTACAAGCAAAAAAAATGAGCAAACTTTCCAGGAGACAAATTACATAATTTAACTTTGCTCTAAACACAAAAATGAAACACCAAGTACATCAAACATTGATTTTATCTTTTGTGATCATCTGAGTTGTTGTGAATTTTCTAGTTCTTTAAGCAACTGACTATAAAATAACTTGATTATAGCTATTATGATACTGATTTTCTTTTATACATACAAACAATGAAAACCAAGATCTCATAAACCTACCTGAAAAAAGTGTTTTTATGTTCACTCCAGAACGGTAATATCTTAAGCTATCCTAGAATTATGTGTATCTTGCTATACACTTCAGGAAAACTAATAATACCTACTTTAGATATGATTCATATACGGACTTCAGCATCAAGTTAAAGTATAGACTGGCTTTATGAAAACAGGTTATGCTGGTTAATAAAGTAATTTAGATTACATAAATTTCTAAGATGCTTTCAAGCCAGGGACTCATGAATGAAACTTTTAGTCTTGGACTTAAAAAATAAACAGGTAAGATCCTGAAAACATTTAAACAAAACCACAATAGTGACAATAAAATTCACAGATATTATGCCTGAGAACTTAAACTGGTACTTAGAAATGGAAAAAATTGTGTGGAAAAAACCCCATAAATTTGATATAATATTTATTTGTATGTTATTTACACTACAAAATGGACTCAATAGTTTACACTCAGGTACAATCTAAAGCCAAAAAAACCCCCAAACTGTCTCATTTAAAAAATTTAAATTTTAATTTTTCTTAAATGATGACAATTTTTTAGTTTGATGAATAAGATATCCTTTAAACAAATAAGATTCATCTTTAAAAATAAATTTGCTTAAGTGTACACCCTAATGAAGTTGCTGCACATATCTAAAAATAAATCTACTGTACTATTGCTAGCAAACACTCTCTTCCTCATTTCTGCATCTCTATGATACAAAATCAGACCCCAACACTATTCTCTGATAACGTCATCCCTTTTTATTTTGACTACACTCTTCTCATTTCCCTAATACTGCCTAACCTAACACTTCCATTAGGCCATAAGGAATGACTACACTACCAAAAAACTATTTCTTAAATAAAACTGTTCTTCTCAAACTCTTTTCAGACATGGAAACCAAATGACACTTCATCCCTTACCATTCTCTCCAGTACCTGTGCTCTGTCTGCCTTTCTATACGATGAGCCAGGGGAAATCAGTACACTTCTTCAATCAATCAGCAAATATTTATTAAGTGCCTATATGTGTCAAGCACTGAGCAAAACACTTAACAAAAATTATACCAATGGATCCTCAAAACAACCTTGGGAGGTAGGTGCTATTATTATACCATTTTACACTTGAGGAAATTGAGACAGAATGCATATAAGTGACTCGCCCAGAAAATCAGACAGTAATAAAAAGACTACCTAGATGAAGTCAGAGGCTAGCTAGAGTTGTAAAACTTAAGTCGTGA
Source organism: Potorous gilbertii (assembly GCA_028658325.1). Lineage (NCBI taxonomy): Eukaryota > Metazoa > Chordata > Mammalia > Diprotodontia > Potoroidae > Potorous > Potorous gilbertii. The sequence continues at coordinate 248,637,573 of CM053769.1, forward strand.
TAGACAAAGATGGCATAGTAGCATGATTTCCTGAAGTTCCATTTAGCAACACGGAGATGGAATAAAAGAGACAGCTGACAGGAGCCATTCAGAGTTGTGATTTAATAAGAGGGCATGGAATCTGAGTGTAGAGGATACCGTAGTGTATGAAATCAGTTAACTAAAAAGTAGGGAGGAAAGGAGCTTAAGAACCAAGGTAAGAGCCTGAGAAAATACTGAGGATTGGGATAAGATAGAATGTCACAGCTCTTGATTATGGAAGTGAAATGTCTGTTAGAAGATGGTTAGACTAGATTGTAACTGTACCTGCGTGCAGTTAAGGGGAAGCTTAGCTATTAAGATAGTTAGGGAACTATCCACATGTAGGATAAAGTCCCCTAGTATAAGCTGCAGAACAACTGTGGAAGAGCAAAAGAATTTGAGAAAGGAAGAAGAAAGATCTCAAGGGAAAACTGCTGCTTGATCTAAACTGGGTGATAAAATTTTGAGAAAATGACTTTCAAAGAAGAGATTACAGATCAAGTTCCTTCCAGAAGGGAGAGTCTATGCGGAGCATGGGGGAACCACAGAGTAATCAAAAGGTGTGTGCATGCATACAGGGGAGGAGATGGGAATAAAAGAGAAAGTGCCTCGAGCCAGTTTCCTGACATGGCCTCTTCCTTCCACGGGGCAAGTTTTCTGACTGGCTTCTAACTCCCAGGGTAGGTCCTCTGGGCTAAGCTCTTTTCATTTGCAGGGGATCCTTCCTTCCCACAGCTGACAGAAAGATACCATTCCTTCCTATTCCCTCCACTTTATCCCCTGGCCTAACATGCCTGCAGTTATAGGAGAGGAATACTATTCCATCAAATTCCCCAACTGGTCTCCTCAAGAGAGCAGAATGAAATAATACCACCCAGATGCCTAACCCTTAGTAAAGTTAACTTTCCAAACTCATTCAGCAATGATGTTTAATCATCTCCCACCCAGTCATACCCTTCCCATTCCAATGATCTCAAACCCCCAACTGTCTTTTTACATAAACCATGTTCTCCACTGCCTTCTGCTGCTACCTTATTCTCATCCCCCTCAATCCAACGCCTACCAAGGTGGCACGTCAAAGCTACCCATCTCTTCAACCACGCTCTTGTGAATATGTGCTCTGTAGGTAACAAACTATCTTTTATCAGACTTTTTTTATTTCCCACTTTCTTCAACTTCTGGCTCCCTCCTGTGCTACACACCCTCCTGGCTATCCCTTCTGCGATGGGCTGTACTTGCACTTGTTCTTCCCACTCCCTGCCACTTTCAGACTCTCCTTCTACCTCCATCATTCAGTTATCTCTCCAACTCTGAGAGATAATCAACCCAATCAAAATTCTGATACCTATTATCTACAACCTCCAGGACATTCTCCTTTTTTCAATGCATTCAGTGGCTAATCCAATTTTTCTTTTCTTCTCAATTCCTGCCTTCATAAAATTAGGAAACTTAAACGTACATACCAATACCCCCTCAAATTTCTTAGCTCATTTCCATGACTTACTCCACCGTCGCACCTCAGTTACACAAAAAACTTAACCACACTTGATCTTGCTATCACTCCATGTTCACAACCTTGGGAGTTCCCTGTCCTTCCACTTCTCCCTCCACCATGCAGCCCCAAACCCTGTTCTTCACCCTCACCATGACCTCCTATCTTTAAATGTCTCCTAGACATTTCTACCTGGATAGCCCATATATATGTAAAAATGAACATGTCTAAAACAGAACTTGCTATTTTTCCCCCAAACAAACTTTTCCTCTTACCTTTTCTATTTACATCAAGGCACCACCATCTTTTTAGTCAACTAGCCTTATAATGTTAGCATCATTCTCAAGTCTTCATTCTCTTTCACTACTGAAAAATCAATAAGCGATCAAGTCATCACCAATTCTATCCCCATTACATGTGGCTCACTCATCATCTTCTCTCCATTCACATTTCTACCACTCTAGTTCAGGCCCTCATTACCTCTCACCTGGACCACTGGTTTCTATTTGGTCCTCCAGCATGCATCTCTCCCCTCCCTAATCCATACTCCACAGAGCTATTCCAATGAAAGAGGGCAATATGACACGGGGCAGAGAAAGATAGACTTGAAGTCAGGAAGATCTATTTTCAAATCCTATTTCTGGTATTTCACTAGTTATGTGATTCTGGACAAGGCATGTGACCTGTCTTAACATCCAGCCTCCTCAGCGACAAAGTGAGAGAATTAGGTCCCGTTCATCTCTAATTCTACGATCCTATGATCACTCTTACTACAATAACTGTAATAGCCAGTGTTTACATTGGTGCCCGCCTTACAAATACTATCTCATTTGATCCTTAGGACAGTTCCAGGAGGCTGGGGGTATTATTATTGCCATTTGACAGGTAAAAGAACTGAGGCTGAGAGGGCGAGTGACTCAATCAAGGCCACAAAGCTACTAAGCTTGAACTCAGGTCTTCCCGATTCTTGGCCCAGAACTCTATACACTGCAACACCTAGCTAGCCAGCCTATCTTTCAAGGTGATTTACACATTACTTTCCATAAGATGCCTGATGACTCAGGTAATCTACTTAACTGGCCTATTTCCTGTTCCCTGTAGAACTACATCTTGCCTTCATGTTTATAAAACTGTCCCTCATCCTAAAATGTTCTCCTCTTCCCCTTCACAGACTGGGAATTCAGCTCCTTTCCAGGATCAGCTCCAAAATACTACTGACTTCTAAAGGCCTTTCCCGATTGCCCCTTATGTTAGCTCCAAGCACTCTGCTCCTCCAAAAATATCACTTGTTTTTATTTCATATGTACATTATGTTTATTTATCTGTGAATATATTTCAACTTGAATGTTGATATTCTAAATGTGAAATCCTTAGCCAATGATCAACCAATTACCAAGCATTTATTCAGCATCTACTATGTTGCAAGCATGTCCAGTGCTAAGTGTTTGGTATACAAAGACAAAAGGAAAATAGTCCTTGCCTTCAAAGACATTTTACTCTATCCACAGAGATAATACTTTTATGTATACATGCAACAGATACAACGTAAATGTTGGGGGTCAGTTGAGGGGGAAGAAACGCTAACAGATCATTGAGAGGATATAACCCTGGGTGAACTCAATCATATTTAATCTTAATTAACAGTCCCAGTATAAATAAAAACAGAAGGCAAAAGAACATTACAACTAAATGGAACAGTGAATCACCGATTCTTTGGAGAAGTTTATTTTATAATGTATTCAAAGACAGCAAGAATCATCATTTCATGAGACATTTGGTCATCTTATACTGCAGCAGTCATAAATATCTGCAAAACCACTAGATACTTTCTATGATCCCCTGATATCAGATGTACAATGTTAAAAGAAACTGATGAAAACCTATAGGAAGTAGAGTGAACCCTGAGGTGAACTGATTAAAGAAGAAAACAAACAAAAAAAACATTTAGAATGAGCAGGCAAACATGGATTTTGATCTATACAGTGGGGAAGAATACTGCTATCAATAAGATGAAAGATTCGTTAAAGTTTTCAAATGTTTAATTACCAATATGTTTTTTAACATCCAAATTTATAAGCTGAATTTTAGGTGTGTGGCCTCTTGTTATTTCACTAAGCATTTGTTGTATTATGGAATGAGGTTTTAAAGAAGTAAAAAATGGTTTTAAAAATACCTTCTACTACATTCTTAACAACGTAAATCTTATAAGCAAACTACATTGTGTTACTTTAACTTGTTCCTGAAAATGTCATTGGGGACAATCAGAGATTATTTCCTACAGTAAAGGAAACAAGAGTAAAAGACTTACCTGTCACAGAAACAATATTAAGTAGTCTTCTCATAGTCTGAGGACTGATATCACTGAACCAGTCCTCTGTCACTAATAGCTTTGTAAGATCAAAAGACATCTGACGTGTAATGCTCCGCTGCATCTGTCTTCTTCGGTAAGTATCCTAAAAAAAAAAACACAATGCAAATGAGAATTCATTCATATGACAAATCGGAGAATCTAAGAACTTGAAAAAGAAAATGCTGAAAGGGGAACAATGAGAGGGGCTGGACCTATCCTTTCAATGGTAAAAGAAATAGTACATATAAAATGGTGTAAGGTGTGTTCAGGAAGGACCAGTACCTTTAGCGTGATGGCTGCCAAGCCCTTTTCAGGGCTGTTTTCCACCTTTAGTGTCCATCTGTTCCACCCAACTCTCACCTGAAGAAGCTGCAGCAAGCGCAATGGCCACACCCCAGTAAACTGTTTCGGCAGACGGGCCAAAGCAGGTTGAGAGTAACCAAGGATACCCAGGGAGCTGTAGTCACAACCCTGCACACAGGCAGCCCGGGTCATAGGGTCGTTTCTCACTGGAAGAAGCAGTGGGACATGGCAGCCCTGAGTGTCTGAACAGCTTTTTAAGGATTGCACTGGTCACCTCCTGGTGTGAGGAAGGGGGCTAGAAAATGTGTCCTGAAAATTGCCTGCTTACTCAACCCTGGCCTGATTATCGCGGCAGGTGGGGAATCTCACTCTATGGTTGAAACACACAAAAAATGTACAAAATGTACAAAAACATCTACAAAGATGATTCCACTCCCCATCGGCACATGAAACATGCACACACTTGTCTTAGACAACACAAAATCTAGTAGACCTGAAAGATGAACTTCTCCTATTACAAAAGAACTCAAAAGGTATCATTTCCAAATAGCAGCCCTGAGTGAAACAAGGCTGACAAATGAAAGTCAGCTTACTGAAGTTGGAGCTGGATACATATTTTTCTGGAGTGGCCACAGTGAAGGGGAGCAATGTGATGCTGGCATAGCTTCTGCAATCAAAACTAATCTAGTCAGCAAGATAGTATGCCTGCCAAAAGGAGAGAATGACAGGCTCATGACAGTGTGATTGCCACTTGCAGGAAAACATCATGGCACCATCATCAGTGCCTATGCTCCCACCATGATGACCCCTAATGAGGTCAAACAAAAATTTTATGAAGACCTAGGAACCCTTATCACCAATGTGCCAAGAGGATAAGCTTATCATTCTGGGTAATTTTAATGTTAGAATAGGATCAGACTACCAGAACTGGCAGGGAGTCCCAGGGAGGAATGGAGATGGAAACAGCAATGGTCATTTACTGCCGAAGACTTGTGCATTGCATGACTTTCTCACCTAAACTTAATAAAACTTCATGGATGCATCCTTGCAGCAAATATCAGCATCTAATAGACTATGTGATTATAAGAAGAGAGAGATAAGATGTGAGAGTGACAAAGACAATGTGTGGTGTAGAAGGTCGGACTGATCCCACTTATTTTTTCCAAGCTAAATATTCACATTCATCAAAAGTGCCAGCCCCAAGGCAAAATGACTACCAGAAGAATTAATGTCAATGAATTAGAGCTCTTTTCTGAGCATGAACAGTTTGTTGCTGACTTGGAGGGAAAGTTGAGTCAACACACCATTGGCAACAGTGGAGCAGAAAAGGAGTGGACAGCTTTCAGAGATTTAGTGTACAGCACTACATTTGTTTATCTGGATCAGAACACTCACAAACAATAAGACTGGTTTGATGAAAATGATGGGGAAATTCAGCAGCTGCTAAATGAAAAACGAGAATTCCACAGGATTTACCAGAAGGGTAGTTCATTCACCTCTTAGAAGTCAGCATTTAATTCCATCAGAAGCAAAGTACAAGCAAAGCTTAGAGAGATGCAGGATTCCTGGGTTCAGTAAGAAGGCAGATGAAATTCAGTTTTATGCTGATAGTAACAATCCAAAGTGTTTTTATGATTCTCTGAAAGCTATTTATGGACCAAAAACCTATGGTGCGTCACAACTACTCAGTACTGATGGAATCACAGTGATTAGTGATAAGGACATGACCCTAGAGAGATGGGCCGAACACTTCCATAATGTTCTCAACAGACCGTAAACAATCAATGCTGAGGCCACTGACCTTGAAGTCCCTCCTTAGCTGAACTTCCAACTGAGGAAGAGATTTTGAGGGCCATTATGTTCCTTTCATGTGGCAAAGCACCTGGTGCTGATTCTATTGCAGCTGAGTTTACAAGGTAGAGGGTCCATTGCTCATACAAAATTTTCCAGGCTATGTGGCAAGAAGAAGTTATCCCCAAAAAGTTCAAGGATTCCTCCACTGTCCATCTCTATAAAGGTAAAGGGAATAGATCACAGGGAAATCTCTCTCTCTCTTAGTCACTACTGGTAAGATTCTTGCTAGAATTCTCCTTAATAGGTTGATCCTTCATCTGGAAGATGGTCATATCCCTGAGTCAGTGTGGCTTCAGAAAGGGCAGAGGAACAGTAGATACGGTGTTTGCTGCCTGACAGCTCCAGGAGAAATGCCAGGAGCAGAACTGAGGTAAGTACATAACATCTGTAGATCTGACCAAGGCCTCTGACACTGTTAGTTGTGAGGGCTTATGAAAAATTATGTCAAAATTAGGTTGCCCACAGAAGTTCATCAGTATTGTAGGTTAATTTCATGATGGCATGTTTGTCTGGGTTCTGGATAGTGGACAATGCTCTTGTGCCTTTCCAGTCACCAACAGAAACAGGGCTCTGTGTTTGCTTTTTAGCATGATGTTTTCAGCCATGATGTCAAATGCTTTCAATGAGGATAAACATGGCATCAAGGTCCACTACCGTACTGATGGTAAGTTCTTCCATTTGAAAAGACTACAAGTCAAGATCAAAGTGGAGGGAGTGTTGGTGCATGTTTGCAGATGATTGTGCACTCAATGCAGCCTCTGAAGCTGAGATGCAAAGTATGGATCAATTCTGTGCTGTCTGTGCTAATTTTGGCTTAATAATTAACATGAAGAAAACACAGGTGCTCCATCAGCCACCACCATACCATCTATACATGGAATCATCGGTTACACCTAATGGAGAAATTTTGAATGCTGTGAATAAGTTCACTTAACTTGGCAGAGTACTTTCCAGGGAGGTTTACACTGACGATGAGGTTGATGCACACATTGCCAGAGCTAGCTCAGTATTTGAGAGGCTCCAAAGAAAAGTGTGGGAAAAAATCGGACTGACTCTGTAGAGCCATTGTGCTGACCTCATCGTTGTATGCCTGTGAAACATGGAAAGCCTACCAGTACCATGCCATTTGAACCATCTTCAGAAGATTCTGAGGATCACCTGGCAGGACAAAGTACCAGACACTGAAGTCCTTACTCAAGCTGAACTGCCAAGCATTCAAACTATGCTTCAGAGACCAATGGATTGGTCATGTTGTTCAAATGCAAAATCTACATGTGCCAAAAAGACTATTTTATGGAGAACTCACATGGGGCAGGCGATCATATGGTGGTCAGAAGAAGTGTTACAAGGGCACTCTCAAGGTCTCTCTCAAGAACTTTGGATTTGACTGTGCAACATAGGAGACACTGGCACAGGACCACTCAGCATGACGAGCCCACATCAGAAAGGGTGCTATGCTCTATGAGCAAAGCAGAATTGAGACAGCCAAAGTAAATGTATGATGCGCAATTTTGGAATATCCACCCAAATATTCACACAGACTATCTGTGCCCAATCTGTAGCAGAGCATTATGAACTCATATTGGTCTGATCAGCCATAGTGGGTCACATTGAAACTTGAGTTTATCATGATGATGTCATTTTGGTCCCCTTCAAGAACAAAGGACAACAACCAACCAACCACTTTCTTTCAGATGAGGAAACTCCTGCAAATGCTAAGTTTACACCTTTTATGCAACTTACAGCCTTACAGAGCTTCCTTGAGCAGAAAGAGGTTGTGATTTGCCCAGGGATAAAATAGACAACATGTGTCAGAGGCAAGACTTGAACTCTCCCGGCTCCAAGGTTCGCCCTCTATCCACTGCGCTATGTATGGTGTCTGCCTCTCAAAAGAAGAAAATATTCTGATCAATATTATATTACCACAAACACCTCAGATTCTCAACAAAAAAACAGAAAGTAATCAACCTACTCCACCTAATTTCACGACTCAGTCCCCTCTGTGTTCTAGACACCGCGCTAAGCAGTTCTTCATAAATATTATTTGATCTTCACAACAACTCCGGGAGATTGGTACTATTATTATCCATATCTGACATTAAGGAAACTGAAGAAAACAAGGGTTACATGAATTGCCCAGGGTCACACAGCTAGTAAGTGTGAGCTGGATTTGAACTCAGGTCTTCCTGAAACTGGATTTGGGGGGAGGAAACACAGAATGTAAGCAAAGGATCAGCTGTAAATATAACAGTATGACAACACAACTTCCCTACTTTGTCTATGCCAAATTTCACTCTCTGATGCTGAACAAATAATAGTCTTAGAACTCAAATATAAGACAAACTGTTTTATAACACTATTCTGATCTGAAGCAGACACTGAAAGGGGAATTTGGGGAACAAAGAACAGTATGTGCAAACAAGGTCCTAAGCCTTGTTTTGTTATACTTATCCAGAGCCTGAAATTACTACAAGATGCTATAGGTAAGCTAGACATTTCCATCCTAAAGAACTATGAGAAATGTTCTATTGCTTGACTTGCTGCAACCACATTCTATTAATATGATCCTGAAATGTTCCAACTACTCCTACCTTGACCTTAAAATTCCCTTTGACTTCCAACTCTTTACTACCTCATGTCTTTTATCTTCTCAAAACAGTGTGAAAAGACAATAAATTGCTTAGCTTTATTTAAGGTGAATGAAAGTGGACATGGCCTTCCATTATGTATCTGTAGTGTAGGTTCTTCCCTGTAGCTGTAACAATTAAAGACTGCCTTGACCAAACAAGAAAAATACTGAGTAATGAATAAATCCTACAACAAGCATTGTTGATTGAAGAATTTGGCAAATGTCATCTCTTTTTTTCTTTTTTCTTATTTTATTTGTTTGCAGTGTTCTACAATCACTTTCATATATCTTGGATTTTCCCCCTCCCTCCCTACCTCTGTGCTCCCTCGCTGAGACAGCACACAGTTTTACACAGGTTCTACACATACATTCCTATTAAATACATTTTCACCTTAGTCATGTTGCATAGAAGAATTAAAATGAATGGGAGAAAATTATAAAACAAACCAAAACATAATATAAAAGAAAATGATCTGCTTCATTCTGCTACTGAACCCCATAGTTCTTTCCCTAGATGTGAAAGGCATTTTGTCTCAAGAGACCACTGGGAATTATTTAAGTCCTTGCATTGCAAAGAAATACCATCTACCAGAAAAAATTCTCACACACTGTGGTTGTTGCCATGGACAAAGCTCTCCTGGTTCTTCTGCTCCTTTCACTAAGCATCAGTTCATATAAGTCTTTCTAGGCCTCTCAGAAGTCTTCCTGTACATCATTTCTTATAGCACAACAGTATTCCATTACAATCACATACCACTATTTATGAAGTCATTCCCCAATTTCCTTTGATTTCCAGTTTTTGGCCACCACAAAGAGAGATGCTATAAATATTTTTATCCATGTGGGACCCTTTCCCATTTTTATGATCTCTTGGGGATACAGTCCTAGAAGAGGTATTGCTGGGTCAAAGGGTATGCACATTTTTGTAGCCCTTTGGGCATAGTTCCAAATTGTTCTCCAGAATGGCTGCATCAGCTCACAGCCCCACCAACAATGAATCAGTGTCCCAACTCTCCCACATCTTCTCCAACATTCATCATCTTCCTGCTTTGTCATGTTAGCCAATCTTGATGGGTGTGACGTGTTCCTCAGAGTTGTTTTGATTTGCATCTCTCTAATCAATAGTGATTTACAGCATTTTTTCATGTGACTTTAGATAGCTTTAATTTCTTCCTCTGAAAACTGCCTGTTCATATTCTTTGACCATTTATCAAGTGGGGAATGACTTGTATTTCTGTACATTTGACTCAGTTGTCTATATATTTTAGAAATGAGGCCTTCATCACAGACACTAGTTGAAAAAATTCTTTCCCAGTTTTCTGCTTCCCTCCTACTCTTGGTTGCACTGGGTTTGGTTGTGCAAAATCTTTTCTGTTTAATGTAATCAAAATTATCCATTTTGCACTTCATAATGCTTTCTATATCTTGTTTAGTCAAAAATTCTTCCCTTCTCCATAAATCTGATAAATACATTATTCCTTGCTCTACTAATTTGTTTATAGTGTCAATCTTTATACCTAGATCATGTATCCATTTGAACTTTATTCTTGTGGATGGTATCAGGCATTGGTCTATGCCTAGTTTCTGCCACATTGTTACTCAGTTTTCCCAGTAATTTTTGTTGAAGTGAGTTCTTATCCCAGAAGCTGGGGTCCTTGGTTTTATCAAACAGTAGGATTGCTATATTCATTAACTACTGTGTCTTGAGTACCTAACCTATTTCACTAGTCAACCCCTCTGTTTCTTAGCCAGTACCAAGTGGTTTTGATAATTGCTGCTTTATAGTACAATAGCTGGGCCACCTTCCCTAGCATTTCTTTTCATTAGTTCCCTTTTTTTCGAGATCTTTTTTCTTCCAGATGAATTCTGATACTATTTTTTCTAGCTCTAGAAAACAAATGTCTGATAGTTTGATTGGTATGGCACTGAATAAGTAAATTAATTTAGGAAGAATTGGCAAAAGTCATCTCAAGTGGCATGGAGGGCGGAAAGGCCTAGCAATATACAGAAAGGGAGAAAAAACCTCATAGGCATCAGGTGAAGGAGGAAAATTGGTAGACAGGATAAAGCAAAAGATTCTCAGCACAAACAATCCTGATTTCTCATCACTTACATTTGTTACATTTTTTTCCTTGCAGTTGTTTAAAGAGTATATTCTTTTGGGTAAACTGGGACACGAGTTAAGTGAAGGAAGTTACTAAAGAAGAGAGCAAACAAATAGAAAGAGCAAGATATGGCACATCTAAGTATATAACAGAATTGAGTTAATATGGCTCTCTGCTCAGTCAGTCAGTATCTGAGAGGCAACCTGGAGCTTCTGCAAGGAAATCCAATGATAAAGTTCATTTGAAACGTAACAATTCAACAGTTATAAACAGTTTTAAAAACACATTCTACCTTTGTTTCAAATGCATTACAACAACACAGAAGTCTGACTAAAAACAAGCATCTTACCCGTCTGTTGAGGGCTGACTTGCTGCCAAGTTTTGTCATTTCTGCAAGGCTGTTCTGTGAAACTCTTCTGTCAGCATCTTCATGTAATCCTTAAAATAATTGATGAAGACAAACAATTTACACACTGAAATACTTTTGTGTTACTGTTACTTTAAGTAAGCAGTCACAACTCTCCCAAGTATTTTTAAGTAAAAAGTATTCTCTTCAAAAGCAAATCTAATTTCTAGCTGTTAGTAAGAAATTTAATGGTTTAAAAGTTTCGTTTTTACCTGTGCTATCAGAACATACAACTTCTCCATTTGAAGTGGCAGTTACGAGAAATTTTCTTGCACTGCTTAATCCACGACTATTAAGGAAAACAGGCAAATGAACTATATTGCGCATGTAGTCATGACCATTTATATTTGAATCACGAAGTACACTATTGAGATTCTGGTTAATTGCCTTTATGATAATGTGCGGATCACTTGCAAAAATAGCAATGAATGGACCTTTTGAAAACAGAACTCGGACCTGTAACAGAAGAGAGGTTTACATGCATATGTGTTTTGACATACATATATATTCAAATATATCAGTCACACTTATATACTTACTTTTGATATAAATTAATTTAATAAGAAACACTATACTGGGCAACAATCAGTGCTATGAAACGTGATAGGACTCATCATCCTCATCTATCAAGAACTTACTATTGCTATATGAGACAAATGAAATAATGTTATTTTTTGAGGCAGCTAGATCCCTGCACCTGAAGGTCAGGAGTACCTGAATTCAAATATGTCCTCAAATACTAGCTGTGTCACCCTGGACAAGTCACCTAACTTCTCTCTATGCAGTGTCCTCAATAATAATAGCACCTACCTTCCAGGATTGCTGTGAGGATCAAACAGTATCTGTAAAAAGTGCTCAGTATAAGTGGCTGGCACATAGAAAGTAATTAATAAATCTTTCTTTCTTTCTTCCCTCTTTTTCTCCCATTCTCCCTTCATCTTTTCTTTCGAGATCTCTAAAATGCTCCTTGATGGTGACAAAAACAATATAAATCTCTTCACAGTGTGACGATAAAAAGTACTGGTTTTCAGAAGTCAAAAGACCCAAATCCAACCCCCAATTCTGATATTTATTAGCAGTGTACCTAGGAGGAATTTGTTTCTGAGTCTCAGTCACTTCGTCTGTAAAATGGAGATAACATTGCTTGCATTACCTACATGAAGAGTTCTGCAAACCTTAAAGTGATTTTTGGTTATACATTTAATATTTGTTTTGTGCTGCTCCTAGATCTGACATTATTCTATCTATTTTATCTTTTGAAACTCACTCATTCTCCAAGGCCATCTGATACTTCCTTGTTTATAAAGTTTTTCTCAACACCAATCATATTTCATACTGTTTTTTTCTTTTACATCTCTCCAAACTCTTATCAAATTACCCTTTATAATTATTTGTTTGAGTTTAACAAATTTATTAGTATATTAGGAGAAACGTTCATCTTGTCACTCAATTTTCTCTCCCATTAAGACTATTATTTCATTTGAAGCAGGAAAATACTCAGAGGAAGAAGAATTCAGACTTTAAATTAAGCAGGGATTAGCCAGATAGGTGTTCTTTTATTAAATTATTCTGATAAGTATATTTCAATATGATTAGTTACCATTGTAATCCTATGTATTTTATTTTATATATTTAAAAACATTTACTGAGAAAAGGTTCTTATTTCCACAGTCTTTACCACAATGCTAAAAGAGATCCTGATGCAAAAAAAAATTAAGAACTCCCACTTTAAACCTAATAATAAAATGGACAAAAATGCAAAATTTGCCTAAAGCATCTAATTGTAAATTTATGCATCTTGATGTGACTAAGACAACAAGGAAGAATTAGAATTAATAGTCTTACATACATTTTCAGTTTTTAACTTGGGGCTTATCTTAAATATAGATGCAACCGAGTAACAGTATTAGAAATACACATTAAAAATCAGGCAGCATCTTAGTCGACATTTACCAGTGGTACAAAAGTCTGAAGCTACCTTCAAATTTAACATCGAAGGAATTTTCAAGAAAATATTACTTATATAAGGTCAAGCTTTTAAAAATGGTAGTGTGGATGTTTCCAAATGGATCAGAATTCAAAAAAACTTAACTTTACATACACAATTAAAAATTAAAGAAACCTCTCAGAATTTAAAAGACTCACAGAAAAAGTGGTAAGATCTTTCATAAAGTACTTTTAAAGATCTATTTTCTTTTATTTTTACTACCTGAAATGAGCTAGTGATATACATACATATATATGTATATATATGTATATATATATATATATATATATATATATATATATAGAGAGAGAGAGAGAGAGAGAGAGAGAGAGAGAGAGAGAGAGAGAGAAATAAAGGGTATAACACTGTTTGCAATACCTAAAACCTAGACTTATTGCATATATTTACAAAATTTATGAAATATTTACCAAAATTTACAAATATTAGATTATACTAGCATATTATGAAAAAACTGACTACAGTTCAAATTAAATTTCATCAAATAAATAAAAAATTTTTATTTTCTAACAAATGTTTTAAGTGTATCTCATATTTGTAAAGTATTAATGAATTTTGGTATGTAATTTCCTTTTAAAAATTAAAAAAAGCAAAATATATTTAAGAAATAAATGAATGTGTGTTTCTCTGCATGTAATGTTTGTATATAGTATGTAAACACATATTTGTATATGAATGAGAATTCTTTTTGATAGTAGCTTGCTTTTCAAAAGAAACACATTCTTTAATATTGACCTCAGGCTCTAGAGAAAATCCTTACCAGAGCTTCTTTATACCGACAACTCAGAGGCACATTGAAAATACTAAATTACTCCCCCAATGACTTCTTAAGTTAAAAAACCATGAAAGTAAAACAAGAACTGTTAGGGTTAGTCAAACTATATCATGTCAAGAAGTCGATGTTTTTTCTTGTTTCTATTAAAAGGTAAGCCTCTGAAGCACTAAGGGCAAAACCATGCTTTTTGTATTTTATTAAATAAAAAATATACACAGGAAAAAAGCTGTCATATTTCTGTTTTGTCTAATTTACTTTCAAATCAATGTTGCAGTAACGTTTTCCTCCCAATACAGTAATTCTTCCCTATAGGGTTTTTTTTATGGAAGTTAGATAGCTTAGGTGAAGCTCAAGTTATATAACTGTTTTTCATTTGAACATTTAAAAAAACAGAAACATAGTTGTTTCCTCCTTCATGTGCTAATAATTGTGACTAAACATGCAGTTCTTTCAAAAGTATCACGTGTCCTTTTTATTATCTATACTCCTTTGAAACTAATCACATGAAACTACTAAATTAGTAAATGTCTTGAAATCTGCATATAAAGCATGAATTATCTCTAATTTCCTATTTTCACTTCTTAATATATCAATTTCTAAAGTGACATGCACAATAATTTTAAGTGATTCTTTAAAAAAAATAAAATTTTTTAACACCTCATCTACCCCATAGCCCAATCAATCTCAAAACATATTTAGTCATCATCTTGGTCATGGACATCTCCAAGGTGAGACTTCATATTTTATGAATTTTAGACTTAAAATATAAGTTATAAGATTAGAAAAGAACTTAGAGACCATTTAGTATGAAAGCTTCATTTTACAGGTAAGGAAATTGAAGCCCCTAAGAGGTTAAATGATTGGTCCAAGGTCAAAGAGTTAATGAACAGCAGAGTCAAAATTCAAGTATGTATGCCACTGACTCTAAATTCATTGTTCTTTACTATATTGCTTTTTCAGCTGTCATATCTTCTATAAGATCTGTTTCTATAATGCAAAATATTTTAGCTTGAAATACTATCTTATGTTATTACTGATAAATCAAAACTGTGCAAGTAATTGAAAATTACTCTTAAAAAAAGTATTAATAAAAAAGGACATATAACATACTCCGTGATATCTACTTAATGCAAAACTCAAATTTACTTCAATTAAAATAATATCAAATTTTGCCTCTATAGTCAACTACCAAGTATATAAAACTCTTTGAATAAGTTAAAATGACTGCAAACATACTGTGTCTAGCATCTGCAGGACTTTGTCTTGCTCACAAGCATCCAGCCCATCAATGATAACCACCAGTCTTGTCTGATTCTGAGTGAAGCTGTCTATGGTTTTTGCCTTTCTAGCCATCAATTCCACTTCACATTTCAGAACCTGCTCAAACAAAAGCATTGAAGTTATAATGAAATATTTCCTAAAAGAAAGTTATTTTTTATTTTAATATTAATGCAAAATAATACAGTAAAATAAATGCAGACTCAAGAGTCTAGAATCCTGCTTTAAATTCTGGCTTCACTCATGATATTACACTACTCTGAAAAAGTTACTTAGAGGGTGAAATCAAGATGGCAGAGGGGAAGTTTTGCCTAGTGCTATCAAGACATCTCCATAACAACTTAAAAAAACATGCCAGACTCACAGAAAACCTAATAAAAAGTCACAACCAGTTTTTCCAGCCCAGGGCAACTTAGGAAGACAAACAGAAAAGTCTGCAGATGCTAGGGTAGAGGCTGATCAGGAGTACAGGGTAGTGGTAGTGGCAGCAAGACAGGAGCAAGCACCAGAGCAGAATCCCAGAGGACTCCTTAACTAGTGCTGGGGGCCCCAGTCATCTGGCAACTCTGGTGCTTAACGTCCAGTTCTAAGTCACAGATCCAGGAGTAAACAGCAACAGCTGTTACCAAGCAAAAGGCCATAGATGAATAGTGAGCACAAATTCCAGAAATTAAGCTTGTGTGGCTCTGAGTCCAAAATCAAAGAGATGACTAAGTTCTAACTTTTAGACCAGAACCAAGACTGGAAAAATAGGGCAGGAGACTCAGATCAAAGAGCAGCCAGCAGGCTCAGTCTCTCTAAAACTGCAGAACCTCACAGTAGGCTATCAGTCATTAAGTCTAGTCACAGTCTATTGAAACTCAACTACATGTAAATCCAGAAACCCAAAACTGGGTCAGGAACTTCCAGAGTTTATACCAGGAGGGCTGCAAACAGACCTTTCCTTGGATCACAACCCTTTAGAAGCACCAAAAACTTGCAGGTTCCCCACATAACCCCAGAAATATATAGAATCCAGCACTAACATGAAGTCCAAAGTCAAGAAGTAAGCTAGAAGAATGAGCAAACAAACAAAAAAAGAAGCTGGCCATAAAGAGTTACTATGGTGACAGGGAAACTCAAGATCAACACACATGGAAAAAATGACTTGAAAACATTTATAGGCAAAATCTCAAGGAAAAAGTATAGATTGGACATAAAACCCAAAAGAATTCCTAGAAGAGTTAAAGAACTAAAAAAAGTGATTTAAAAAAACACTTAAGAAGAAAAAATGGAAAAAACAAGAGCTAACCAAGGAAGTTATGAAAAGAGAATTAACAGCTTGATAAAAGAGGTACAAAACCTTACTGCAGAAAATAACATCTTAAAAGTTAGAATTGGTTAAATGGAATTTAATGACTCCATGAAAAATCAAGAAATAACAAAAAAAATAGAAGACTGAAAAAAATAGAAGAAAAGATGAAATATCCAACAGGAAAACCACCTACCTGGAAAACAGATCATAGAGAGATAATTTATGCATCATTGAAAGCTATGAACAAGGTACTTGGAATTAAAGAATTCATCACTGGAAGGGAGCTTACAGAGAATGATCTAGTGCTTTCATTTCACAAGTAATAAAACTAAGGCTCAGGGAATCCTACAGCTAATAAAGGAGAGACAAGAATGTGAACTCAGGTCTTCAGACTAACAATATTTTTTCTATTATACCGTTCTGCCTTGCCTCAGTTTTCCTGGGAAGAGCCAATATGTATTCCTTTTTGTTACTCTAAAAGAAATAATTACTGTTTATGGAAAGACCCGAAAAGCCCTTTAAAATCCTTGGAAATAATAGTTTACTTGTCTTAAAAAGATATTATTACTTGCATTTCATCTCAAAAATTAACTTCCAGAAAATCAACCAATAGTAATTTATTAATCATCTTCTACATGCCAAGCATTATATTAAGCACTGAGAATACTCAAACACACACAAACTTAAATAGTCTGCCCTCAAAGAACTTACATTCCATTAGTAGGAGCCTGTATGGATTAACATGTACAAAAGAAACACAAGGTAATTGGAAGGAAACAATGTAAGTTAGAAGCATAAGGAAAGGCTTGGGGTCTGAGCTGAGCTTCAAAGAGTATAAATTCTTAAAAGCAGAGATGAAAAAGAGAGTACATTCCAGCGCATGGGTGACAATCAAAACAAAGTCATAAATACGGCAATAAAGAATTGAGTGTGATAAACAGCAAGACTGAAGGAAGGAAATGAAGGTATATTAAGGCTAAGGGGGCCAAGTGAAGACAGGAAGTGAAGGACTTTAATTGCTCCTAGAAGTAATAAGGAATTAATGGAATGAGTGACATAAAAAGACCAGTGCAAAAGACAGATCAGAGATTTAGACCTTTCTAAAGCTACAGCAATAGTTGAGGAAAAGTTATAATGAGAGTCTGAACTAGTGTGGTGGCCAAGTAAGTGGAGAGAAGGAAATGGATGCAAAAGATATTATAAAGGAAGAACTGATGAGAATTGACAAGTGAGTAAACAAGTGGACAATAAGTGAAAGAGTATTAGAGTATAACTCCAAGGAAGTGAACCTTCATGACTGGAAGAACTGTGGTGATCCCAACAGAAAAAGGTAAATTCTGTTGAGAAAGATTAATGAATATTGTTTTGAACACTGAGTTTGAGATATCTATAGAACATCCCATTTAAAAGGTCCAGAAACCAGTTGGTTAAGTGGAACTGAAGCTAAAGATAGGAGATATAGAGTACCATACAAAGAAAGATAAATATAATAGGATATATATATATTCATCAATCACAAAGCATTTATAAAGCACTTACTATATGATGCCAGGCACTGTTCTAGAAGGTAAGGATACAATGACAAAAAAGAAACAGTTCCTGCCCTCAAGAAGCTCACATTTTATCAAAGAAGACAACATGAATTTACAAATACATACGCAGTAAATTGAGGGGAGAGAACAAAACAAGTAGCTAAGGAAATCGAAAAGTTTCATGTAGACAGTGGTTATTAAAAGTGATCTATGTAGAAATAGTAATTGATCTCAATGGATAAGAGATGTCAAGAGAAGGCTCTGGAATATACCCACAGTTAAGGAATGTACCTGAATTTAATTCCAAAGGAAATTAAAAGTAAAATTTTTAAAGATCACAATGTTTTTAAACACAGCTCAATGCTTATAATCCGAGAAAATTCATGAGCTACAGCTTTTACTTATAAATATTTCAATGTTTACTTACCTTCATAAAACCTTCACTTTTCAACTTGTGCAGTTTGGTGGCAGCTTTATGGAGACGTTTACGCTGAGAATTTAGGATAGAGTCTAGAACTTTCCACCAAGTACGACAATTTAAGATGAAAGCCAAACCAACAATAGACGCAATTGATATAAGAATAGCATTCACAGTCAGATGTTTTTGGTCAACTCTAAATATAGCAAGGAGGGTGATTCCAGCAATAATACATCCCAAGATGAAAATGAAGATGACAAAAGATGGGAGACAGCAAGTTTTCTTCCACTTTTTTTTCCCTGTAACACATAAAAAGTTTTTGCCATTATTTATGCTTCTAAAGTCTAGATAACTTAATTCAATAGTCAATGTACAATATCAAATTATTAGAATGCAAGAAGACATTTAAAATAAATAAAATAATAAATGAAAAAACAATAAATAATAAAATAAATAAAATAAGGAATTTAAAATGTGTAAAAAGAAATAAACAAAACTATTATGTTAAAATACATAAACTAAGAAATATAAAAGTTCTACCTTGTGTATCTTCAGTCTTGAATACTCGAAAAAGTCTTGTGGCCAAGAAACCAAATTCCCTTTCACAAGCATCAGAAAGAGTTGCAATCATCTCAGCCAATGAAGTTTCTCCACCCACACTAGAGAGTCTATTGTAATCTGTAAATAAAAACCTTCCGAAAAAATAAAATATATTTTGTCATTATTTGAATAAAATTCAAATTATAAGTCGTATAAACTATTTAGATTATTCATTGACTTTTAATTAATCTTTTTTATAAATAAAAAGATTAAAAAATTTTTACATTTTCGAACAGTCAAGGAACATGAATTAGTTCTGATAAATTCTAATTTAAAAAAAAAAATTTTTATCCAACAAGAAGAAAACAATCACAAAATATTCAGTATGAAAGGGGGCCTTAGAATCAATTTTGCCCAATTCTTTTATCTTACTAAAAAAAGTGAAGCTTTTAGGGTTTCACAGCCAAGAAGAATAGCTAGGTGGCAAAGTGGATAGAGTGCTGAGCCTGGGGTAAATGCATAAATACTATATGACCTGCATACTATTACCCAAGTAATATTCCTTTAGAGAAATATAACTTTCAAAGTCTTAGAGAACCTATCCATTTAACCTCACTGGACATTACTCTTCCTTTTTACATTCTGTGATTTTACAATCCGGTCAAACAAACTGCTTTTTCCTTTGATCACTGTACATCTCCTATTTCCAGGCCTCTGAACGCCAGTTCATCCCAACACACCAGGAATGCATTCCCTCCTTATCTACACCTCACAGTCCCTCTCTTCCTTTAAGATGCATAGAAAGGTTTTTGTTGTTCAGTTTTTTCAGTCATGTATGGCTCTTTATAACCTCATTTGGAGTTTTCTTGGCAAAGATATTAGAGGAACTTGCCATTTCCTTCTCCAGCTCATCTACAGGTGAGGAAACTGAGGCAAACAGGGTTAAGTGACTTGCACAGGGTTAAAAAGCTTGTAAACATCTAAGGTCACAGTTGAACTCAGGTCTCCCTAACTCCAGGCCCAGCACTCTATCCACTGCATACACCTAGCTGCCCATAAAAAGGCTGATGTGGACCTTATCAAGAAATAAAAATTTTTTAACTTCAGTAAAGGTGTTTTTTTTTTTTTTTACTTCATGTTCATTCCTGGATACGGGCACCTCACTCTCCCCTCTGGAACTGAACTATACATTTCAACAAAGATAAACAAGTTAAACCAAAAATAAAAACTGATTCAATGACTAAGTCTGACAGTGTATTCAACGTTCTCTTCTCATGATTCCATATCTCTGCATTTCGATAAAGAAATTGTGCTGTTCTTCAGGACTAGATTGATTTCATACTTACTCAGAGTTACTTTTATTTTTATTATTCTTTTCAAGTACATAATTATAGAAAAGGTGTTTATTGTTCTTCTGGTTCTTTTTATTTTATTTTGCATCACATCCAAACAAACATTCCAAAATTTCTATGAATTCCTCATATTCAGCCACTAATCAATAAACATATATTAAGCACCTATTATTACGTGCCAGGCACTGTGCTAAGTGCTGGGGATAAGAAGAAAGGCAAAAGACCGTTCCTATCCTCAAGGAGTTCAAAGTCAAACAGACAATGTACAAACAACTATGTGCAAGCTAGATAGTTAACTAGTTAGAAAGAAAACCAGGTAGACCTACACATCCACATACACACACACACACACGGTATAAATTGGATATAATCAACAGAGAAAAAGCACTAGAATTAAGACTGATCAGGAAAGAATTCCTGAAGAAAGTAGAGTTTTAGTTGTGTTTGAATCCACAAGGCAGATGGATATTAGAAAGGACAGTAGTATGTTGGGGATGGAGAGGAAATTAATTTCTTAATGAACAAGAGTGTCCTATGTATTCATGTACTATAGTTTGTTCTGTCATTCCTCTAACAGGCACCTACTGTTTTGGGTTGACACAAAGAAATGCTACAAAAGCTATATCACATAATGGGGGTTTATTTCTGTTTCTTTTTATTTCCTTATAGTAAGATGAGGAATATGATCACTATGTCAAAGAATATGCATGGTAGAATTTTTTTTCCACATAATTTCAAATTGATCAACACTATAATGAGTCCAGTCCCATTTGCCTATTATCTGTCCTCTACACAGCCCCTTTTATTTCCTGAGTTTCAATGTATCCAAGAATCTGAAACCAGGTTTCCATATGAAAAAGTAAGTGAATCTTTCTAAAGTTCTTTATGTAATCAAAGTGGAATGAGCTGCCTTGGCAGGGGTATTAAGGAGGTGATTTCTGTTCACTGGTTATCTTCAAGCAAAGGCTGAGTTGATATGTTGACGTGTTGGTCATCTTGCAGTAAAGATTGCATTTGTGGCATGAGTTGTTGGCCTGGATGGCCTCTCAAGTGCCTGCAGCTCTAGAGTTATGGTGATATGATCCTAAGCAGTCACCCTGCCAATCAGAGAAACCAATTCCACTACCTCCTGAAGCCCCTCACTCTGCCTTCAGACAGCTAATGATGGAGAATATGGTTTTCCTGACATCATGGTTGAATTCGCCTTCTTGCAACTTTCCCCTATTATTCTTTGATCTATGCTCCAAGGCAGAAAGGAACAAGTCTAATGGATAAAATTTCATAGTAAATAATGCTATCAAACTGCACAATAAATTTAAGAAAATAAAAAGAATTTAAATAAAATTACTCATAATATAGTATCTGTTATGAGTGCAGCTGATTTTCTGAGAAGACTTAAGGCCTTATTGCCTCTGAATTTCTAAAATATAAGAATAAAAAATCTTTATCAATTTACTATTAAGCTTAATTAGGAAATATCTACAAACAAATAAAACATTACATCTTTCATGGCAACAAATTATTAACAAATTTAGCTTTTAAACCACCAAAGAATACCTCTGAAATTATATATTCCATAGAATTTTGTACATACCAAAAAATTAACATGATTAGAAGAGAAATTTTTCCTTAATCCATCAAATTTTTACTTTTGACTGAACATAGCACAGTGTTTTCCAAGAAAGAAAAGAGCAACAAAATCACTCAACTTACCTGACGGGTAAAGCTTTTGTAGTTTGCTCTGGCAATTCAGGGGGGTTTACAAACATCAGTTTGAGGAGAAGTTCCAAGTAGCCAATATGTCTTGCCAACCTAGTGCTTACGACCCAGGCCCAATTCCAACTTTCCCCTTCCCTTCGACCACCAAAATAAATTACAGCTGAAATGTAAAAATAAACCCAATGAAATCATTTCAGGTAATCAGCTTCACCTTAGTTTCCCTAAGGAATAAAATTCAAGTGTCAGCTTTCATTCAGTAACTCACAAGTGAATTATATACTAGGTCAGTTTTAAATTTAATGCCAACTTCCCTATACCCAATGCCATAATCCTGAGCCATCCAATTACACGACCCACCACTCACCTACCTCTCACCAGGGTACGTTTAGGGCCTATAGACTAATTTAATGTTAGCCTAAGGAAAACAATTCGAAAAACAAATGTATGCCTGATCAAGGAGCAGAATACATAAAGAGTTCTTTTCTTGCAAATGCAGACAAGACTGGAGTGAGGGATTAGGGGTTGTTTTTGTTACCCTTGTTTCAGGAAAGATACAGCGATAGCCAGTGTTCCCCTAAACTAGAGGAGCTATGCAGTGCTGCAACTAGAAAAATGTAGTAACATAACTTTATTTAAATGAAGTCTAATGGAAGCAATATATGACTAAAGTTTTCTTATAACAATGTCTGGAAAAAGAACTTTACATAATAGATTTGAAAAGCTGCTGAAACCAACTAGAATTCAGCTTTTTTAGTTAGCATGGTCAAAAGAAGTAGTAGGCAAGTGTATGTAATTTATTTGGTTAAACTTTTCCACTCATTATATGTTACACTTCCAGCAAGAGTAATTTTAACTTTCATTAAAAGAAAATAAAATGTCAATATATTAAGTAAAACAATGAAATCTGACATATTTTTCAATGTGTGAAAAGCATGAAAGCAAAGACTTACTAAAGAATATATACAGAAGTGCCAAGAAGCTTAAAGCCACGGCTATTCCAAGTTTCAAATCCACAGTAAAAGCAAGCAATAAACCCAATCCTCCACAAAGTAACAATGTAAGAAATACTATAAGCCATGAGAACTGGAAAAGAGGCTCAATTTGTTGCCCAGCAAAAGTCTTCATCTCATCTGAAACAGAAATAGGATAAAACTCTTAAGAATAGAAATGAACAGATACAAAATCATTTTAAGGTCTAATATTTTCAAAACCTGCAAAACACTTTGAAAAAAATCAGAACAAGCAAGAGCACTTTAGTAATTTTTAATGTCTCATTCTACGTAACATTTTTTTTTCAAGAAATTTACAACACAATTTGTTCATAAAAATTCATGATGTGATAACTTTTTGAAAAATCACCTTGAAAGCAGGTGTAAATCTACCAGTTAGGTCAATTACTTTGTTTTCCAATTTTCTGAAACTGATAGAATTCCCACTTCCCCAAGGTGAGTACACAATTCCATACAAGCACTCTTGCCTATTTCAAAATCAAGTATGTCTACATCTGTCTCAACAGGAGAGATAACTGTGAACAAGACTGATTCACTTCTGGCTGCAGAGGTAAAGCATTATTTGTCACTTTTACGCGAATAATGAAGATGCCTGATGAGCAAGTCAAGGACATTTGGGGGCAACAAATGCTGAATACTTGTTAGTCAACTTATTTGACTTAATGAGGATGGAAGAGTAAATCTCAGCATTACAGGACATTGTGACTGGTTCAGGCTACCGTGTGTGAGCTGTGCATGTAACAAAAAACAGAGACTTAAGAGCAAACTGGAAAACTAGGGAAGGGAAAGCAAAGGCTAGGAACACCATGTACAACTAGGTGCAAATGCGTTCTCACTCATACATGCAACTGCACAGGATTTCCCTGGCCATGGCTATGAAATATAATGGTGGGACCTCTTATCCAAGTGGCTGCGGTAGCCAGTGGAACCATATTATAAAATCTCTTAAATAGAGGAGGGATCTTGAATTTGAGTGTAGAGAGGCAGGGACCTGATCTCTCAGACTCAGGAATGGTATTCTGTTGTTGAGAAGGAAACAATGTCATCAGATAGTCAGTTTCAGAATTCAAGCCTTCCGGAGAAATATCAAGAGTTCTTGGACTGAGGATCACACATTTGGCACTATAGCTTGAGGATCAAGAAAGGACTGAACCTTGATATAGAGAAGCAAAAACCTGGACTTTGCCATCTGCTACTACCACAAATTATTCTACTAGTACAATTCAGATGGGAAAGAGGTTGCTTCTTTAACAGACCTAGGTTCACTTCCTTTTGAAGTGAAGTTCAAGTTCTTAGTTCATCTAGCTACAGGTCTTTATAGATGGTTAGGGTGAAAAGCAAGCACCACTAGAATGTTGGGAGAGCAAAAAAGTTAAGTACAACCCTTTCAGGTAAGGCTAAAGGCCTGGATAGGTCACTAGGGTGAAAGCAAACAATGGAAAGGAGAAAATAATTTTACTGACTGTTTATAGGCCACTATCAATCTTTTATGTGCTTTTCTATTTTCTGTGAAGTAAAAAAATGTTGTCTTGTGCCTACTATGCTTTGTTGCCTTGCATGGCTGCATGCAAACTAAGACCCTTTAAACCACACTAGTTGGTGAAGACCTAGACACAAGCTGTATTTTGCAGTTTCACAATAAACTCCAGATGGGGACAAAATAAGCTAAATCCAGTCATTCAATTACCATTTATTAAGTACTTACTATTTATTGTCAGACACACAGCACTAAACACTGGGAATATAAAAAAGGGGGAAAAAAAAAGAAAGGCAGTCCTCATTCTTAGGAGATACAATTTGAGCCCAGTCCCCTAGAGACTGAACTTCATCCAGGTAAGGCCAGAGCCTGAGGTGCCACAACAGGGATTATATCATGCTTTACAAAATCCTACATATAATGCTTTTCTTTAAAAATATTTTTAATGATAATCTAAAAACTTACAAGAAATTCTTAGAAATGTGCTCTTTAGATATATGCATATAAAAATTATTTCATCGCTTTACCTTCCAATTTCTTGAGCAAAAAAGATTTCCCACTTCCCCACTGGGCATACAATCCCACACAAATGGGGGGTTGCATGGTTGGTTCACTAAGAATATCAGCCAGAGCACTGCTATACAAGTCATAACCAAGCATGTCTCCATCGGCATCAGTAGGAGACAAGTGTCCTATAAATTAAAAATATCACACAATTGTATTAAAAGATGATTTTACTTATGTCATTTGAAAGTAATACAAAATATTATTACTTTTTGGATTCATATAATCAAGGAAAATGAAAAAATACCTTTCAAATAAAGAAATAATGTAAATAGCCTTCAAGAAAATTAAAAATTAAATCTGAGTAAATGTATGCCAAAATAAGAAACTAAATGGAAGGACTTTTAGAACTTTTATACCTTGAATTG
Source organism: Potorous gilbertii (assembly GCA_028658325.1). Classification (NCBI taxonomy): domain Eukaryota; kingdom Metazoa; phylum Chordata; class Mammalia; order Diprotodontia; family Potoroidae; genus Potorous; species Potorous gilbertii. The sequence continues at coordinate 248,663,065 of CM053769.1, forward strand.
TTTACTGGATCTATTAGAAATATTAATAAATTGTGTTTAAAGCTTCCCTAATATAAATAAAAGATCACATATGAAACTTACTTTATAATGTTCATTTTTTTCCCATGTTAAAATCTTGCATATTTAATATTTCACAGAATATCTATTTCAAGTATGTGACAATGTAAAAGTAGTTCAGGAACTTTTGTTCCATAGATATAATAGAGGTAAACAGATCAATTAAATAAATGAATGTATACACTCATACACATACAAATACACATTCCTTGAAACAGCTGACTTCTTTATGCTTTCAAAAAGGAAATGTATTTCATTAAAGAAAAATAAACTCACTCAGACATAAAGTACTTACTGGCCCCAAATATTTGAGTTAAAATACTTTTCTGATGGCTACAGTCAATGTTGTATGGTGTCTCTCCTGCTTTGTTTGGCCTATAAAGCAGTCGTCCATCTTTTGGATTTCTTAAAAGAAGTTCTGCCAACTTCCGGCTTCTGCCACGAATGGCAATATGGAGAGGAGTATCTCCTTTCTATAAAATCATGAGAAATATTTGGTTTTTCATATATTCATACAAAATAAAATCTCCCAAATTCAAATTAAGTAAGACACAGCCTACTTAATTCAAAGTATCATTATCTTTTTCATCTCCACTTACTATTCTAGGTCACAATCTCCCAACCCCTAAACTTCCTTCCCTTTAATCTCTTTCCCTATCTGGAATGTCAGAGAACTGTTCCTAGTAACAATAGAAAAACAAAAACAGTAAAGAAAATCCAACTAAAGCCAAGTACAGTCTTTGGAATTACAGAGACTCTATTACTATTTTTTCTTTCAATTTACATTGTTTTAGTCATTATGTATTTTGTTTTCTTGGGTCTGCTTACATCATGCTACATCAGCTGATAGATCTTCCCGTGTTTTTCTGAATTCCTCATATTCACTGCTTCTTATATTCCATTATATTGATATAAAAAATTTTGTTTAACCTTTCACTAATCAAAAAGACTACACTTTCTTTCCAAGGCTTCACTATCACAACCAATTCTTAATTCCTGGATAATTCTAACCTGGTCATAAAAAAATATCTTTGATTATGCTGTTGCAGTATTTTCACTATGATGTTTTAAAAACTGTTGTTATCAGTATCTATTAGCGAAGTTCAATATGTCTCTTTCTCTGCCTAGCCTTGTCTGGTTTAGGTATTAGGAACATATCTGTCTCATAAAAGATACTTTGTTGCGTACTTTCTTATCAGTGAGAATGAGCTGGATGTCATGGGAATTAATCTCTCTTTAAATATCTGGTTAGATCCTCCTCTAAACCTGCCTACAAAAGAATTTCCTTTTTTTATCATTTCCCTTATAGTGTGCCTAATTTCATTTTCTGTGATTGTTAAAACTTTCTATGCCAATTGCCAAGTTGTTTCATTCCAACTCTATTTTTTCTCTAATTCCATTCCTGGAAAATCTAGCAATGCTGTACCAAAGTCTAGCAAATGTTAACTAGATCTACTACAGATTAACGTTAACTAATCTTAGAAAGGTGTAAACTGCGATTTGGAAATTCTTCAAATCATCTCTTAATTCAATCACGCATCAGTTCTTTCAAACTTTCTCAATATTTCTCAAATGAATGATTCTAACCCACATCCTTCATCATCATTAAAGGAACTCATCTTCTGTTTTATTGAAATTATCTGGCAAAAGTTCTTTATACTCTTCTTCTCATTCCATCTATCACCTTATATTCCCCTATCCATTCAATAATATCTCTAATTTTATCTATTTTAATTTTTCCCTCCTTTTTAAGAGAAAGAAGTTTTCTTTCCATTTGTTCACCGGTTTTCATCTTTTCTATTTTTTATCCAGACCCTTACTCTTTCTTGGTCTTTCTCTGTGTTATAGGACACTTTTCTTTCATTCCCTACTAGTCCCTTTCCCTACAAATTATTTAACCCCAACTGCCTCATCGTGGGTCATCTCCAGTCACCCTGATGAATATTTGGTCACTGGATTCAGACAGCTCTAGAGAAGAAGTGAGGCTGGTGACCTGCACAGCCTGCCCTTCCTTCAAAACAAAGTCAAGTGAAAGTCATGTCATTATTTCTCTGATGGCATGGTCTTCTTTGGCAGCAAAGGACAAACATACACACACAAATTATTTAAGTCTCTCCTATCATTTAAAAAATTTTTCTTCATTCTCTTCAGGTACTCCCAAAACTTTCCTTCATTTCACTGACAGATTTCTCAAAAAACAGACCCAAAAGAACCAAAAACAATATCTAAAGAACAAGGTTTAGGATTTTGTGGGTTTTGTTTGTTAGTCTGGCAGAAATTCCCTGCCGGTGAATTACTATCAATCAACGAATACTAATTAAACGCTTGCCATGTGCCAACAACTACAGCAAGCATTAGAGATACAAAGAAAAAAAAAGTATAAATAGACATGTCTACAAAATCTCAAAGAAGAGTCAGTGAAAGAAGTAGGAAGGGAATTAGAATACAATTCCAGGAAAGTCAATTTGCTGCAAGAAACAGTAGAGGACAAAGGATTGAGGAAACGGTATCTGAGGACCAAGAAGTACTTGGTCTCAATTTCTGCAATTAACATCCAAGTTTGAGAGCTCATGCTTAGACTACTGCAAACAGCCTCCCAAATGAATTCCATGTTTCCACAAAAAGGTACTGCTATGAATATTTTGGTATATATGTAACCTTTACTTTTGTTCTTGACCTCTTTGGGACATATGCCTAGCAGTGAGCTCTTTAGGTCAAATAGCTCCCACACTCTATGGCCACCACTTTGATAACATCTCTTGTTCCCTCATAAAACCAATGTCTACCAAATAAATTCTAAATTCAATTCCTTGGTTTTCAAATTCTGCCACAATCAGTCCAAATCTACTTTTATAGACTTATTTAATGGATTGGATACAGATCCAATTCTTTAGTGCAATTTAGACTGCTTTTATTATTCCTTTTACATACATGGTGCTTTCATATCTTTCGCATGTTGTCCATTTTGTGTGCCCTGATTCATCTTTCCCTGATCATAATCTAAACTAATCCACCCCCAAGACGGTCAAATGGCTTCTCTGATTTTCCTAAATAAAAGGCCTCTGAATATTTAAAATCTTAATCTGTACTATTCATATGTCATTTATTACATACTTCCTTCTACTGCAGATATTGTTAGAACTATTTTCTCCCACTTTTAAGTCATTAAGGGTGAGAACCACCAATCAATCCATAACTCTTTATTAAGAACTTACTATTTGCAAGGCACCATGCACCATCTTAACACTGGGAATACAAATATAAAGAACAAAAAAAATTCCTATTCTTAAAAAGTAGTTTTAATACTGGATAGTTTGGGAGGAAGAGCATAAGAAGTTGTGGGATCAGGAAAGGAATCTTCATTCAGAAGATGGTGTTTAAAATGCATTTTAAAGGAGGAAAAGGAATCTGAGGTAGAAGCAAGGAATGCCAAATACACATCACAAAAGTGGTGAGTAAATATTTATTGAAAAAACTAACATTCAAATGAACTATACAATTAATCAAGTATTTACTGAGAGCTTGCTATTTTCTCTGTATACAATTTTGTTGTCTGGATTGCATTTCAGTTGTATCTGACTCTTCATGATCCCTTTTGGGGTTTTCTTAACAAAGATAATAGAATATTTTACCATATTCTTCTCCAGCTTGTTTAACAAGGAAACAGGCAAACAGGGTTCAGTGACTTGCCCAGGATCACACAGCTAGTTAAGTGTCCGAGGTCAACTTTGAACTCAAGAAGGGAGCCTTCCTGATTCCAGGTCCAGCACTCTATCTACTGTGCCACCTAGCCTCTCCTCTCAAAATACAAAGTAACACACAAAATGTTACTTTATTCAAGTCCCTAGGGAATAACTTTAATAAATAGCTAACAGTTCAAATTGATACATGACTTTTTCACAATTAAAACGTTCAAGTGTTCTCTGATTGCAAGTTACTAAATGTAATACCTGTATTAAATGTATTAATAATAAATATATCCTATAAATATATTCATACACATTTATCTTAATTACAGAAATTTATACAAACATAAATAACATTAAATATATTTAAAATATTGAATATATTAAATATAATACGTATATCCTCCACTAATGTACCACTTCAATGCCTTTTCACAATTTGGAGACTGTCTTGGGTTCCTGAAGGCTATTCCAATGAAAGACAAACTCCATAGGTCCTACACTAAGTTGGAAAAGGTTCAAAAAGTAGTCCAACAATGATTACAATTAATATAAAAATATTCAAAAAGACTTTTTATCACACTAGTCCTTATTTTGACACAACATACTAAAACCAACTGAAAAGACAATACAATTTTGCAATCATACGTGTAACCACTCTAACTACACCTCTTCTCTCCACAAAAATAGACACACTCATGAGCTTGAATGGACACAACTAGTCAAGCCAAGCACTGTCATCCAAAATATTATCTCTACATAGAAATTACTGGTATGAGTTTGTGGGGGTATTCCTTCCTTTTTTTACCTTATCTACAGCGGACACCTTAGCTCCTTTATCTAGTAGAAGTTCAACCACTTCAATATTTCTCATCTTCGTGGCCTTTATAAGTGGTGTTTCACCATCCTAGAGACAAAAATGTTTTTATGTTTACCAACCTAAAAACTTTAATTAACAATGGTATTTTAAAAAACAAATTACACTAAAGTGCTAAAGTATAAATTTAAAGAATTTACAAATCCTAAAAAAACATGGAGTATAACTAGTTAACAGAGCTCAGTTTAAGATGGTCTCATGTTAAAAATTTGCCTTAAAAGTTTTTCTTTACCTAAGTTGCAAGAAATTAATTTTATATTAATATTACAATCATTTATGATATAATCATTATTAAGTTATACATTATTATATGTTATAAAGTGTTATAATAACATATTGTTATATTAATATTGCTAAAATGTACTTTAAGTTACCAACTAGACACGATAAAATGCAAATTTGAAAAATACTGCAGATCTGAACTGTATCCTAACAGCCTGGATACTTTCCACAGTTACTTTCCAACATTCAAACATATCTATATCCATATTGATGGAGGCATTCCCTATAATAACATCGATACCATCTATACTTTCTCATTCTGTGCAACTCTTAACCACTTACTCCCATGATATTAACCATAATTTACTGTGGATAAATTAGGACTACCTTCACTAAAATATTACATGCCTGAAGATTTTCAATTATAAAGAGAACTCTACAAAAAAAAAATAAACTTTTTTAATGATATGATGAGACCAAAGGAACTAAATAAATACTCCTGTTTTCTTTGAATTTATATTAAGCTAAAGCACATACCTTTGAGCATATTTCAGTATCTGGATTGCACTGCAGGATATCTCTCACCATTGCTGCATTACCTTTTTCAACAGCCCAATACAAAGCAGTTTTATTATCCTATAAAATAAGAAGGTATTTTAATACAAAACACAAAGTAAAAAGTGGCACTGTGAGGATATAAAATATCACTGATAACATTCATGGCAGAAATAATTATTCACTTTAAGGTATGCAATGCATATGTCATTTTGGGTCTAACAATCCTATAAGGTTGTCATTTTACAGACAAGAAAACTCAGGTAAAGAGAGATTAAGTAATTTATTCACAGTCACACGGCTACCAAATATTGGCCTGTCCCTATCCCATCTTCTCCAGAAAAATGTTCCCACTCCCTTCTCCACTGTTCCTCACCTTAAATCTCTCCTAGTTGCTTTTCTACTGCCTACAACCATGCCCATGACTACCCCATCCTTAGACAAACCTCATTTGATCTACCTAATCCCACTCACTGCTGTCCTGTATCTCTCCCCACTTTGGCAACCACATTCCCTGAAAAAAACAGTTTGTCAAAAGTGCCTCCACAACTTCTCACTCTTTTTAAACCTTCTATAAGTTGGTTTCTAAATTCATTATTTAACTGCAACTGTCTCCAAAGTTACCAATAATCCCTTAATTGCCAAATCAAATAAGCGTTAGTACAGTGCTTGGCACATAGTAAGTGCTTAATAAATACTTACTAATTGATTTAATGGTCTATTATCAATCCTGGTAGACTCTGAACTTGCCATAGCAGTTGAGTCTACTGACCCTGCTCTTTCTGGATCCTCTCCTCTCTAGGTTTCTGTGACAATGCTGTCTCCTAGTTCTTTTCCTACCTGTCAGAAGCTTCTTCACAGCCTCCTTTGTTGGTTCTTCAGTCATACCAAACCCACTAACTGTGGGTGATGTACAAGATTCAGTCCTAGAACCTTTATCTTTTTCTTCAATACTATTTTACTTGATGATATCATCAGCTCCAAAGAGTTCAAATATCTAAAGTCAGACTGATTTCCATATCCACATACGCAGCTCTAGTCTCTCTGCTAAGCTACACGTAAGGCTGCCTCTTGGATATCTAAACTGGACGTACACTGGACATTTCAAACACAACATATCTGAAAGACAACTCAATGTCTCTCTGCCCCCAAACCTCTCCATTTCCTAACTTCTTTACTACTGCTGAGGGCATCACCATCCTCCCATTCACCCAGACTTATGACACTCCCTATTTTAACTCACTCTACACAATCAATCCATTATCAAATCTTATCATTACTACCACCATAATGCCACGTCCCCTTCTCTCCCATGGTAGAATGACAGCTTAGGCCCTTAACACTTGTCATTTAAACTACTAGAATAACCTTTTAATTGTTCTTCCTATATCAAGTTTATTCCCACTCCAATCCTTTCATTGTGCTACCAAAAAAATTTTTCAAAACATAAGGCTCAGCTTGCTGAATGAGTTCCAAAATGTCCCTGTTACCTATAGGATCAAAGAGAAATTTCTACATTTTACAATTAAAGTTCCTCCTAACGACTCCCTATATTTTTAGTCTTCTAACACTTTCCTCCAGTCATACTGGTCTACTTACTATTCATAACACAAAATATTTAATTTCGCATCTCTATGACTTTGTACCAGCTGTCCCCCATGCCTACAATGCTTCATATCTACCACTTAAAAGTTTGCCTGGTTTCCTTCAAGGCTCAGTTCAAACTCTACCTTCTGTAAGAGGCCTATCCTGGGTCCTCAGTGCTAGTGCTTTCCTCTCTAACATTACTTTCCACCTACTCTGTAATTACGTTGTATTTTTCATATTATCTCCGCCATTCAACTGTTCCTTTAGGGTAGGGACTAGGTTGGGTTTTTTTTTTTTTCATTTTTATTTTTTGGGGATGGGGTGGCTTTTTTGCCTTTCTTTGTATCCTCATCCCTTAGCACAATACAGAGTACATAGTAAACTTTTAATAAATGCTTATTGACTAGCTGGATTAAGAGGTCTCTGGTCACCTTGGAGATAGTAGTTGCATTACAGTGGTGACTTCACAAGCTTGACTGAAAGGATTAGAATTAATAAGAAGTTGATAGATTTAATAGAATTAATATTAGATAGATTTAATAGAATTAATAAGGAGTGATAAGAAACGGAAGGAACTAGTATAGGACACTCTGAGAATTCAGCAGGGAAAAGAAAGAAAGAGACAAAAGCTTGAGGGTTTGGAAGGGTCAAATAAAGGTTTTCTAAGAATAGGGGATATATGAGCATGTTTTCAGGCAACAGAAAAGAAGTTAGTTAATAAGTAGAATCTAAAGATAAAAGACTGAATGATCAGTGGAGCAAGATCCTAAAAGAGATAGAAAGGAGACAACTGTAGCGATTAGAACGAACGGCAACTTTTTATCCTAAGAAAAAATCCTACAAGCTAAGAAAAGTAACTACTTCACAGAGCATGGAGCAATGGATAAAAGGCTGGGGTTAAAGCCAGGAAGACCTGGGTTAAAAGCCTGCTTCTGATACAGGCTGCCCATATGACCCTCAGTAAGTTGCTTAATTTTCAGTAAATTCAATAAACAACTCTCTATTAACTGAAGAGAAGATCTGCACTAGCAAAGAATACTCCCTCATCTGGGAATTCCCTATCACAATGAAATAAGTTCAGTCCTCACTCTTATCCCTGATTCATAGGATTTTTTCCAAAAGAATTTTAGAATAACAAAAGTATATAAAACCTACTAGGTTTACAAGTTAATGTTTTTGGGTTTTAAGATAGTAGATGTTTGCTAAAACATGTCATTTATATTCCAACTAAAAACAATGTAGTTGTACTTACGTGTCCTCTAATATCTATGTCAGCATATTTGTGTAAGAGGGCTCGAACAATTTCAACATGACTACCCCTGACAGCACCGATTAGTACGGTGTCCCCACTCTGAAAAACAATAAATTGATGATGAGAAAGGACGACCTTAGATTTGAAATTTAATAAAACATCATGTTTTCTGAAAAATCTGATTTGGAGCAAAGCATATATCCTTAGCACTTCAAAAGATTTAGAAATCTGTTGGGACTAGGTACTACCTCTGCCAATGTAGACTGCAACCCCTCCATATCTCAGAAGAAAGTTTTGTAACATGCTGTGATCAGAAGTTTACCACCTGATGAACAACCTTCTTATAAGCCTCTCTAAAATTAATAATGCTGGTTCTAGAATGAAACCCATACCAAGTTTTTTCACTTTGGAAGAACATGCTGAAGTTTGTATCTTGCTGGGCTAGCTTTTGAAACAAGAGTAATTGCTTATGCAACAATGAAACATCATAGTATAACATTAGGGAAAGGCAAACTATCATTACTGATACAGCTTCCAGCACATACAACATAAATTTGGAAATTATAACATGACAAAAAAAATAACGTTGGAATAATGATTCAGCAATAAGTGCAAAAAGAAAGGCAATGGTCACCGTGAAATCTAGAAAAAGGGGTTAGACAACAATACCCTGCCGGCACGTCTCAGCCCCATCCAAGGGGTAATGTTCATTCCCTTACCCTCCCCTATAATCATACAATACAGAAGGGTAACTTCTTAGAAGGCCAATGAAAAGGCTAATGAAAGTACTCCTTATATGGTTATTTGACCACATGGTCATGTGGTTATAGGACTCCCTTTGCCCCTATAACTATTTTCAAAATGTAATTTCTGTTCATTAACTTGGTTCTCCCAACTATCTTGGTACTAAGAAGAGGATAAATACCCTGAAGAGAAACAGGTATTTGAGTTTTGTGACAGAAAAACCCCATACTGAAAAATAATAAATTAATTTTCTGGTTTATAAATGAGTTCTGTATTAATTTAGACAGCAGTGACTAACTGATGAAAGAACTGTCCATTGATATCGCACACAGATTTGGAATCATGGTGACAAACAGAATTTAATGCCAAATAAAACTTGGCTGAAAAAGTCAGCTACTTTACTTCATAGAACAAATCCCCTTAATAAAAGGACTTGTTCTGTAAAACTTGGACTCAGTCAAGAGGCCATACCCAAGGGCCTAGAAGGTCACATGTGACCTCTAGGTCACAGGTTTCCTACCCTTGGTCTAGGGGATCTTAATATTAATTGTATTACAGAGTAACCAAGTTGAAAAGAAGTCAAATAGAATCAGACCTGAGGGGGGGAAACATACACTAAGCTATTAAGCTATGACTGGCAATCCTTGAGAGGAGTTTCAATTCAGCAGCAGAGCTAGAAACTGGAATACGGAGGTAGAAAAGTAAGCAGAAGTGAAGAAATGGAAGCAGTAACTGCTGATGACTTTTTTCTAGTAATCTAGTTGGTAAAAGTAGAATTATTACAGGACAATAGCTTGAAGCAAGGTTGAACATTTTTTTAAAAGGACAGAAAGGTATATGCATGATGTCATAACACAATGACTCCTATTTGTAGTTTTTAAGGTTTATAAATTATATTCCACACATTATTTCATTGCTTGTCATAATGACCCTATGTGAAGGTGCTACTATTACTATTCCCCTTTTTTTTAACAGATGAGGAAACCGAGGATCAGAGAGATTAAATGTTTCTGAGCTGGAATTCAAACTCAAGTCTTCCTGACAGTTAGTGTGCTATCCCCAATACCAAGTCACAAGGAAAGAATCAGTAAATAAGGAAAAATTTAAGATTAAAAAAAGAGAATGGTCAAAAGAGATAGAAGATAATAGTACTAAAGGCACAAGGAGGATTAACTTTGGTAAGAAGGGGCCCCTACCTCCTCATAAAGGACCACAGGAAAAGAAGAATAAAGAATTACATAGAGATGTTTTAAGGTTTACAAGAGGGGAAAAGACAGAGATTATGTCCATTTGAAATTTTTTCTCAGTAGAAGAAGAGAGTCTTTATTTTAAGGAAGGAGGTAGGGGTAGTATGGGGTACCTGAGTGTAGAAGAGAAAGTTCATTACAGCTACTGTGGGGTGTTGTGACAAAGAGTCAATCAGGAAAAAAAGTGAAATATTGTCACAAAGCAATAAGGGCACCTCTGAGATAAGGAAACACAAATTCATACTGTATCTAGTTAGCAAAGTTATATGACTTTTTCCAGCAATGTTTAACAACATGATAGTATAGGAGTTCTTAATCCAGGGTCCATGAACTTGAGCTTTAAAATATTGACAACTTTATTTCAACAAAACTAGTTTCCTTTGTAATCATATTTATTTTATTTTAGGCATTTAAATAAAGGTATCTACAGGCTTCACTAGTCTGCTAGGAGAAGCAGAGAAAAGAGAATGGTAAGGATAGCCATATGGTAAGAAGAGCTTTGAGTAGCAAAGGCAAATGAAGTGGGATTCTGGGGGAGGCAGAAATGTCAAATGAAATAATTAACGACGAGATCCAGATTATGAAAAGAAGAAAGTTAGATCAGATCAAGGGTGATAGACTGTGAGAAGAGGAAAGGATAGAAGACTTGGATGGTGGTAAGAAATGTTTAAGAGAAGTGAAGCTGAGGAGGTAATGGAAAAATAAGCTATGCTCACAGAAAAGAATTTCAGAATCCAGGATAATACATGAAAACTAGTTATAGAAGATGGTATAACCTAAAATGTGACTATTCCTGTGAGTGGTTGAGGTAGAAAGAAAATCTAAGTCATAAGAATGGTACTCAAGGTGACATGAATAATGTGTATACTGAAATATTTCAGAAAGAGGGTAAGGTTGAGAGGAGAGAAGAAAATTATAAACCAAACTAGTACCTGAGAAACTCCTTGAGAAAAGAGAAAGATGTGGAAGCTGAGAGACTTCAACTAAAGTCTTTACTAGGAGTCAGAGGCAGTTGCTGAATGACAGTGCACATGCATGGCCTGGAAATGGCAATGAGGAAAAAACTATATCTGCCCTTTCTCCAGGCCCAGTGTGTCAGGGGCTTAAGGAATGCCACACACTGTAGCAGAAGGACAAAGATGTATCATTTTCTAAAGAGATCCAAATTTCCACCAATGCCAGAAATTGGGAAGAATGTAAAAAGTAAGAAATCTAGCATGAAGGAGCCTTTAAATGATGGTAACAGGATTATAGAGGGTATACGTAATGGAAGGGAAGGTTAGAGGAAGGCAAAGACTGAAGACAGAAAAAATCTGGAGTGGATAAAGATGAAAAAGCAAGGAGTGATCAGAAGAGGGTTTTCTTCTCAGAAGCAGGCAATACTAAAATAAGGCAGATTAGGGAAAATAAGGCAAAGTGGGACACATACTAAAAATTACATGAGGTCCTTCAAACAACAAAACCAAAAAACTTTGGTATAAACTGAATATTTTTAATGATGCTGATTTCCAAGTGTATTTATTTTTAAATGACTTTGTATAAACACTACCATTTAAAGAGAGGTATCATGGTACTAGATAGTTACTTTAAAATCAGCATGATCCAACCTAGACATATACAAACCCACTTTGATTCAGGGCAAGTCACCTGAAATCTCAGTGCACCCAGGCCCCCTTGTAAGACCATAGTTTCCTCATCTGTACTTTAAAAAAAAAAAAAAAGAGTATTTCTTTCTAGGAGCACCCTATACTGAAAAAAATCACATTAGGTCCAAAAAAAAAAAAGCAAACAATTTTGCATTTGCTGCATACGTGGCATTTCTCTCAGTAAAATGTGAGCTCCTCAAAGACAGGAATGGCTCTTTTTTGTCTTTATATCCCCAGCACCTAATACAGTGCTTAGCAAATAACAAAAACTTAATAGATTCTTAGTGAATTGAAAGGAATTAAAAGACATTTTTTAACAAATGGCAAAAAATATATACTAAGCATCTGAGGAATAAGTAACACAAGTATATAAGACATTTTCTAATAAACTTCATTGATTAATGTAATTATTCCTCTTCGGAAGGAAATTTTCATGACCCATCACTTACTCGATCAGGAATATTCACGTATGTTCCAGCATCAAGTAAATCCTGTACAATTTCAATGTGTCCCTCTTTTGATGCAATCATCAAAGCTGTATTTCCATCTTTATCTGTCAAATTCACATTTGGATTCCTTTTCAAAATTTCCTTTACTGTCTGCGTGTAACCACCCTTTACTGCCACAATAAGCGCAGTCATTGAGTTCTTTAATTAAAAAAAAAAAAGATTATTAGTGCATCCTGAAGAAGACCACATATTTCTAAGACCGGAATTCTCAAAAATCTGATATAATTGATAAAAGTCCTTTATGGCTTTGTGATCTCACTGATACAGGTATTGCAACATATCTACTAATGATAAAGAAATGAAATGCTTAGTTGTTAAAGATTCACTGCTAGGTTTATTACTTCTTCATACCCATGTGTTTCAAGAGTTAATATATAAAAAGCAAATTACTCTCTTATAATACAATCAAGTTTTAAAGAACAATCAAAACTACCTGTTTTGCTAAATCAAAGTCGGACATAATCAAGATGCAATAATATGCTCTAATTAAAAATCAAAAATAAGTCATTGATTTCAAATTATTACCATAATGTTTTTAAACATATCAAAAAAACCCAAGAATATCAATATGGTAACAGTTATAAGTCACTATCAAGAAATGTAATACATTTATCCTTCATGTTAGTTTAAAAATCGTATTAGCCAATATGTCTCAGCAATTCTTCTTTTTATAAAATGTAGCTCTCTTTCTGGTCATGATGATACACTATTTTGTGACCATCATTCCTAAAACCCTGCCTTTCTACAAGGAATTCACTGTGTCTCAAGCTTTTACTCTAAATAAAAGAGGTGTAACATACACTCTAGGGATTTTTAATTTCTCTCCTTCAAGTTAAACAATATTCATATGAGGAGATTTGTGATTTCTTTGGACTATGACCTTAAGAAAAGCCATTCAATCTCTCAATGTTTAATGTGAACTCAGGTCTGAATCCTATGATTCTTTGGATTCTATCTCTCAGGATTGTGTAGAAAGCACTTTATAAAACCTTCACTATATAAAAAGGAGTTATTATAATTTTCCAGATCTTAAATTTCAAGAATCAATTAATGTAATATGAACTAAGGGTTCAACAAATTCCATAAGGTTCATAATGTTCTTCAATTTAAAAAAATCATGCTCTCTGCTGACTTCTACTTCAGCAGTTAATAACCACAGAATATTATCAACAGTTATGCAAAATATCCATTTATTCATCCCACAAAGTCTTCCATATCCAATTATGTATTGTCAGATACCAACAGAGTAACATTTAAAAACTAAGTGTCTGATAAATGTTTACTGAATTAATTAATCTTTGGCTTACTGTCATTGCCTAAAGATCATGTTATATTTTTCAGAAAATTTTATCCTCATTTGGGTTAGACAGAAAGTTAGCCATCAAGAGCTAACACCGGATATCAAAGAATCAGGTAGTGAATTATCCTTATTGTAGTCTTACAGCAATAAAAAATATTAGTAATCTCTTCTGTAAATTCCTATAACATTATACCTATACCTTAACCATAACACACATTTTTAGCATTTCATTACATGCTGCTTTATACTATTCGTGAAGCATATGCCCCAATTAAAACTTTACAAGGGAAAATTATCTTAGGTGCCTCTTCAATATCTCAAAGTACTTTGTAGCATAATATTTGTCACTAATGGATGATCAAAAGACATATGTAGATATGCTTAACAAGGTAAAAAGTTTCACCTCTGATTCCATTCCAGTTTTAATCTGTTTGCTCAAAAGGCAATATAAGCTATACGCTGGCAAGTATAAAAATAATATTCATTTTAAAATATCTAGTTTTTTAATGTAGTATGCAAAATAATCTTTAAAACTATGCATTTGAAAATAATTTGAATTATTTTTTCTGCCTAACTTGAAAATTTTAAGTTTAATTTTAGCCCACAAAAATATTCATGTTAACATTAAATTCCTAAATACAAAAATTTAAACCAGAACAGGTAAGTAATCTACTATGTGACTTTACAAGAAAATTTTTTTCCATATTAATTCTATCTAAATGTGGAAAACAACTTTATACACACACACACACACACATACACACACACAGATGCAGAGATATTTATTTTCACTGCGTAAAATTTAATTATCTTTCTCCTTGGATAAATAAAAATATGAAGTCTTATCACTTGTTCAGTTTTAACGCGCGCACACACACACACACACACACACACACACACACACACAAAAACCACACACAACTTACAGCTCCTTCTTGATCAACATCTGCTCCCATATGCAGTAAGTGCTTAACACATTCCAAATGGCCCTTACGTGCAGCCCAGACTAAGGGGGTAGTTCCATACTGTAAGACAAATTTAAAGTTATTAACATTTATGTATAATGTCAGAAAAAATTCACATTCAGTTCAATTCAAGTCATACTTTGAAATGATTTATATAACTCTTTTTACTAGTTATGTCCATCTTAGAACTTCATTCATCACTTTAATCTCACAAATTCATGTTTCAATTAGGCTTCATATGATTATTTGGTAAATCTTCTGTTCATACTTTGTGGACTCCCTATACATTTTTCCACATAATTCCAATTTTTTTTTCACATTCCTCAAGCCTCCAACACCACCTCTGGCTTCTTCACTCTCAGCAGATAAATCTGCCTCCTGCTCTTCTGGGAAGATCCTTCATTGTCCCACCTAATCCCACTCACCAAAACCTCAATATTTCCATCTAATTAAGTTCTTTTCCTCTGCTTCCTATCTCAGAGTATGAGAGCTGACTCTACTTCATTATGTTCTTGGTCCTCCTCCTGATTCCTTCAGGGCCTTGCTCCATTAATTAAACCATTTTTTGTTACACCTTTAGTCTTCCCAGTTCTACTGACTCTTTCTTTTCTGTGTATAAATATGCATTTTTCCTCATCCTCATCCTCAAAGAAACAACTTGCCCTTAACTCTACTACCATTCCCCAGTGACCTATTTTACTTCTCTTCACAGGATTATAGAATCAAATATTCAGAAGTGCTTGAAACCTTAGATCACCTAGTCTAATCCCTTTATTCCACGATGAGAAAACTTGTCCAAAAGAGGTCACAAGTATTAATAGAACACAGCTAAAAAGAAATTACACCGATCTGTTAATCAAAAAAAAAAAAATAGCACAAGTCCATGAGACATGTTACAACTGGATTGTTACAAGAGAAATGAACATGCATATGGAATTCCAGGAATAAGGAGTTCACAATTCAAACAGAAGCCTTGCATATTTATGAAATTGCAACGAAGGGAGAAGAGAGCAATCTCTCTCCTAAATGGAAGTGGCATGGAAAGGGAAAGAGAATAGTAGAGATGGGGAAAGGATGAATCCCCTCTTAAAATGGAGGAAAAACACAATTTCCCTTTAGTATTGCTACACCATAAGGATAGGATAGTCTGCATATCTACAATTTCCATACTGAGAAGCTGTGCAGACTAAGTGGCATCTGTCTTTGTAGTTGGTTTGACTCCCAAGGGCATATAAGGAATCTGGATACAATCTGGTACAAACATCAAATCAAATAAGCTCAGGGCAAGAAGGTGGGAAGGGCAGGGGCAGCTTTGCCCTTGACATGTTCAGGGCCTCCTGGCAAACTCTGGGTCCTATGTTTCTGGAAAATATGACAACTCAAGAAGACAAAAATAACCTATCACTTCTATGCATCTCCAAAAGCTGTATCTCCAACCTTAATTAATCATTTTGATGCTGAAAATCCGACTGGCAACTATATATCTCCATAAAAATATGCTACTATCACCTTAAGTTCAATGTGTATTATCAACTTTTTCTCGAAACCAGTATCCCCTTCAGATATCTCCTAAGACTTTTGATGACATAATTGTCTCAGTCACCCATGTTCAAAAGTTCAGAATTATCCTTGAGTCTTAGCTTTCTCTCTTGTAGAACTGGTTGAACTAAATGATCTCCATGAGTCCTGCTGTCTCTAAACCTTATATTCCTAGTCCTGACCACATTTCACAACTAGTCTATTAAAATATCTTTCTAACTGTTACTTCAACCTCCATTTTCTATCACTCTCCAATCTACCATATGATCAGCTACTAATTTTCTAAAAATATTTCAGTCATTAATCCCACACTATCCAAATCTTCTACAACCTACTTCTGCTTCTAAAATGTTACATCCCCCTACTCTTTTACACAGACTTTGCATAAAGTCCAACTAGTCCACTTACTGTTGCTCAAATATGTCCAAGAATTTCAGAGAAAAAAGTCATAATCAATCCCACAGAACAATATTGTAAAAGGGATGCTTAAAGTAAAAAGGATCAGAAGCTCACAAGAACAAGATTCTAAAAATACAATTACAAATGAGAGCAATGAAAAATAAAAGGGGGTATTAATGAAAGAAACACAGGGTTGGCTACCTGAGAAGCACCTACCTAATGAAGATTTCCAAAAGTCCAGAGTCCATACTGAATACAAAAAACTAGGAAGCCCTTATAACAACAGTACCTAGAAGACTAATACCTAAAATTAGCTGAAGCTTGATAAGAATAATAAACCTAAGGAAAGTTAACAAAGATAATAAATGGAAAAGAAATTTCAAAAAAGCATACAATGACATCTTTTATCAAGCAGTCAGAGTAAAGGCAACACATTTTGACTTAAGGAAACAGAAACAGTACTGAAGAAAACAAAGATAAAAAGAACATTTTGACTAGGACAAGTATACATACATGGAAGAGGTTCAGGCTGGAGGTGACAGTGTTGAGGGCATTAAGGACTGATATTCTAGGTATTTGAGAGAGAAAGTTTACTAAACGCCTGAAAAAAATTTCAGAGTATTATTACCAAAAGGTAATGAAGAGTATTAATAGCTACCAACACACACCTCTTTAAATACTTTAGAGGTTTTTATAAGAATTGCCTACAAATATATCAAAAGCATCTTTGTTCAAGTTATCAGAAGAAGAGGCAATCTTTTGCAAGTAATATTTTATAGCAGACCACATTTTGACAATCAAACAACTGACTGAAAGGCAAAGACAATACAAGACCCCAGTGTGCCCGGTAAGGTGGCATTATGTTCTATTTTTTTTATGTGAATTCTCCCTCAGGGCTGTCAACCAGAAGCTCATTAGTATTAGGAACAAAATTCCTCCAGCAAAGCCTGTTCCAGCCCAGGGTATCTTCCCAGTTCTTAGATATACCAAGGGAGCATAAGGTCAACTCTAAATTGATTAGGAGAAGTCTTTGAATAAACCTACCTTATCAGTACAATTGACTTTAGCTCCATTTTTCAGTAACAGATGTACAATATCTGCATGGCCTCGCCCAGCAGCCCAAATGATTGGATATACATTGTATTGCTGAAATATTGAAAACATAAAGAAAATCTTAGGCATAAAAGTCATGTTTTATGGTTATATGTTTTGTATACTATTGGTCTTACACTTATATTTAGCAAATATTTAATACTCAAAATAAATATCAAAAAAGCAAAAGTTAAAATCTATGTACTGCATATCCCCCACAAACACATTTCTCTATACTGAGGAATACTCTGAATTATTAATAAATGCATTAAAGGACACAAATTCAGCCTTGAAGAATTTTACATACCAAGTACATTTCATCTGAGCAACGAGTTCAGCAGATATCAGTCTTTCAAATAACTTAACATTCATAATATACAAGTACTAAATTCCACTAAAATCTGTCATGGTATTTAGAATTTATGAATATTTCTAAATGCTTAAGACAGATAGAATTTGCTTTTCATTATAATTAGTAGGAATTAAAAATTAATTAAACTCCAAAAATTACCTTTTTTTTTTTTTTGAGACTGGGTCTCCCTATCTCCCCCAGGCTATTTATGGGCCCAATGCTACTACTCAACAACACAGAAGCTCATCCTGCTTTGTTTCTACCTTGGGCTGGTTTGTCCCACCTAAGGTAGTCTGGTAACCTGCTCCTAGGAGATTATCATATTGGTGCCAGACTTTGTGCAGAAACCCAATAGACTTTAGCCCAACAGCAGCTCAGAACTCCTAAATTCAAACAATCCATTAGACTCAGCATTCTTAGTGCCAGGGATTGTAGGTATATGCTACAAAGCCTGATGAGATCACTTACTATTTAAAATATTAGCATTTTACTTTTATGATTTCTTTCAAATAACATTAGAGTTTTAAGGTAACTGCTAAAAATAATCAGGAGTAAATTGGAAAAAATAAATTTTCAGTAGTGTTCTTACTGTTGTTCATGATAATCTTGAGCATTCTATCTATCTTGGAACTGTGATGAAATTTTCTTAAATGGAACAACTATTTCATCAATATTTACTTTCATGTAACATAAAAGATAAACTCTAAGCAATTTCTAGTATCTAAAGAAATATAATTGTTTACTTTTACAAATGATTTTTAATGAAAGCTTACCAGTCCAGTGACATTTGGATTGGCACCTTTTGAAAGAAGCAAATCTACTACTTCTGTACGGCCTTTATAACATGCCCACATAAGAGCTGTCCATCCTCCCTAAAGAAAACAAAGAACATTATAAAAACCTCTACTTTTTCTAGTAGAGATTTATCATAGGCCATTTAGCCTATGACACAAAAGTACTTGCATATATTAGTTACCACTAATCCTAAAAAAACCATTGTGGTTTTTTTAGGGGTAAAAGGGATAAAAGAGAAAAGAGCAGATGTAACACTACAGAGAATTGAAATTATTTTCCTGAAATCATCACAATGCCAACAATATCAGGGAACAGGAATCAGGTCTCCTAACAGGATTATAATCATACTGAGGTTTTACGGATAATAGAATTTTGAGACAGAAGGGTTGGATAATCTAATTCAATCATTTCTTTTTATAGATGAGGAAACTGAACTCCTGTGAAATCATATGATCTGGACCCATGTACCTTGACTCAAAATCTAGCACACTTTCCGTTACATCCCACCGCCTCTCCTTACACTGTAAGCACTCTTCTATAGCATTTAACTTGCAAGAAAAAAGAGGCCTTGTTGCATTGACAGTTTTTGCCTGTTAGCAAGCACTCCGCACCTGTACAGATACGCTACTGGTAGCGCTACGGATTCCTTCCTGAGAAGTCTTATTAAATGACTCACCCTGGATCCAAAGACATTCTGAAGATTAGAAGATATCACAACATATCAGCTACTGCACACAATAGGTTTAGAAGCTCTTCTTTCTTACAGAGGAAGGCTATAATAAACCATGCTATATATCATGACTGGAACAATCTCTTTAAACCTTCTATGACTAAAAAGATATCCTCACTAGGAGATTAAATTCATACACTTTATTTATTAAGGGTCTATTAGGTGTTAGGTGTCATGGACACAAAGACTCCTGTTATCCAGTAACACTAACATTTAAGACTGTCATGAAAAAAGCACCGGACTTTATCTCAAGAGAACGAGGTTAAAATTATGACAATACCTCTTAACTCTATAATCCTAATGAAATGTTTCCTCATCTATAAAATAATAAAAAGTGAATGATTATGGTTTATAAATACTAATGGTTAAGTGAACAGGCTTACAGGCATTTCAATCATATGCTACATTTTATAGAGTTAAACAATCAAATACTTCATAATAGCAAGATTACAATATAAAATCCAAAGAGGTAAACATTAATCATTAAACACAGCACAAAGAAAATTCATAGAATACTGGGTATAAATTAATAAGGAAACACAGTCGTTTCTAATTAAATTCATCTCAAGAGTTCATTCTGCATACTGTCTAACAGAGTTCCATACCATCGTCTTCTTCATCAGGCTATCATACGTCATAGTGATCTTTAATTTAGAGAACATAATATAGAGCTTATCTTCCTAAGGACCTATCAGCATGCTACAGTATGCCCTGTAGCCTTTCTAGATCAGAAGCTGGCAAACTATCTGATATTTTTCAATGTTGCTGGCCCTGGCTGACTGAAAGGCAGAATATTTTTTTTTCAAAGTATATGATACCATCCACAATGGTGTGACTACAGAAAATTGCCCAAGATTACTAAATCCAGTCATAAGGCCTCTCTCAGTCCTGTAAGTATTAAACTTACCCAAATCTCAATTTGTTTGTTTTTCCTGACAATAACTAAATCTGTTATAAAAAAGCACTGTGCCATCACATAATAGCCCCAGTCAGGTGAGGAACATAGTGGCAGAGGACACGTGTGAGCGTTTCATTTGATGCCCCACATAAACAACACTGCCTATCTACACAGTCAAATCTCCTAGTCCCATTCAATAGGACACAGACCACTTTGGCTCTGTGAATGAATCACCAGTCCATAAATCAGGTAAAGGATCCCTCCCTAAAAAATTTTTTTGAAGCTATAGCCTTCAGATAACTAAATGTACTTTACCCTAGTCAAGTTTGCAGAATAACTACTGTCTAAATAATATCTCAGTACTTATTTGAAGTGCACCACTCCTTAAGTGCCAACAGACTGTCATTCAGTCATAGAGCAAGGTCACCGTTACTTGCTCTCCACTCAACCAAAACTTTAGGTAATCATCTCTACAGCCAAAACTAGATATTAAATACTCATTTCAAAATTCTTCTTCTATCGAGATATTTAAATAGTCAAGTCTCCTGGCTGAGAGCCATGTTTGATTCTGTTCCTCACTGTGCTGTTAAGAGAATGGTGTGACAGTCAAATCAGATCAGTTGATGCCAGAAGCCTCATCCCACGAGTCACCTGACTGATATCTGCTGCTACAACTAGTGCTAGCAGGTTCATCCACCCCACTTTATACAGGAGATACAGAAGGGCAATACTAACTCTGAGGAATTTGTAGTCATCTCTTGGTATTTTTTAAGAAACTGTTCTGTCCAAAAGTTTGAGGGCACTCTTTAGCACCATAGTTCTTAAGGTGGAAAGAGATGTGGGGCAAGATGTAAGTTTTCTGTCAAGGAGACAATTTAAACTTATCCATGAGGTCTAAGTTTGTAGACATGTTGGTTACTATATACTACTGGCAGAATTTGTGTCATGGAAACCCAACTGAGATTGCAAGGAAATAATAGGTATTTTCCTTAAATATTACTGAGGTCCCCGATTTTGTATTTTAAATTGTATAGAAAGCATCCTCTTCTCTCAATCATCAATCACCATGGACAAACATTCAGTCCCATTAAAAGGCAATCTTTACTATATGGCACAGCAATCTCACTTACTTTGTCCAGCCGGGCCATCACAAACATTTTCCTTTTATGTTTAGCTTCATGCAGATCAGAAAGTAAATGGAAATTATGTTCACTGTTGCTGTCAGTACGCATGAAGTCCTTTTGATTCCTACCAATGCAACCATTTGTCATACTGCAATTGATGAGTTCTTTAGACAGGATGGAGGCATAAACCTTACCTATGCTGTTTCCAAGGATAGAGTTCTACAGCTGGAGGGCCAATTTCTATTAGTTTAAAATAATTAGCTGACACTCCTTTGAGACACAGTCATATTTGTGTGATATATTCAAAACAGTGGTTAAAATATGTCCCTTTGGCTCAATCTTCTTCCAGATCTACTATTTAATGCTATCTGGTCCCAGAGCTGTATGTACTACTATAGTATTTCAATGATCCCATAATTTGACTGAAGTAAATGGATCACAGAATGGGCTACCCAAGTCATCAAAGATGTGACTTGGTTTCAAGTTATGTATGACTGTAGGAAAGGTGGTGCTGGGTCTGGCTACATTTTCAAAGTATTCATGCAATGTTAATGTGTTACTCTGGCATTCTAGAGAGGTTTCACTGATATCTCCCTAACAGCAAACAGGCAATTAATTCTATATAGTCTCTGCAACTGGGCAGCTTCTTCTGCACAATTTAAACTATTAGATTTAAGACTGACTCAACCATGATTATATTTAAAACTCCTAGTCACTCTTCTGATGGTCTGAAAGTCTGGTTCACTTTTGCAATTGTTAAATGTTTAAATTCACTCATACAGCAATCCAGTTAATTATGAACTGATGGAATTACTAGGTGGGGATTTATAATATAAAGTACAGCCACTAATATAACAAAAAAGGAAAAATGATAAATGTTGGAAGGAATGTGGGAAAACTTGGACAATAATACACTGTATATTCTTGGTGGAGTTGTGAAATGATCCAATCATTCTGGAGAGCAAAGTTGGAAGTATCCCAAAGAACAATCAAACTGTGCATATACTTAGATTCACGGTACCACTACTAGTTTTGTATCTCAAATAGATTTTTTTTTAAAGTCAGGGATCTTTTTGTGGTGGCTAAGAATTGGAAAATGAAGGGATGCTCATCAACCAGGCAATGGTTGAACAAGTTGTGGTACATGATTGTAATGGAATATTATTGTGCTATAAGAGATGACAAACAGGATAATTTCAGAAAAACCTGAACGAACCTATATGAACCTATACGAACTGATATACTGTGAAGTGAGCAGAGCTAGGAGAACATTGTACACAATAACAGCAATACTGTGCAATAAAAACTGTGAATGACTTAGCTATTCTCAGAAATACAATGATCCAAAACAATTCTAAAGTACTCATGATGAAAAATGCTGACTCTAGAGAAAGAACTGATGTTGTCTGAATACAGACTGAGACATACATTCTTTCTTTTTTTTTTTTTGAGTCTTTGTTTGAACCTTCTTGCACAAAATGACTAATATGGAAATGTTTTACATGACTGTATCATATATATAACCTGTATCAGACTGTTTACCACCTTGGTAGGGGTTGGGGAAAGAAGGAATAGAATTTGGAACTCAGAACTTAAAAAAATGTCAAAAATTATTTTTACATGTAATTGGGGGGAGGGGGAGAATAAAGTATTATTTAAAAAAAGAAATGTAAAGTATGGCCATTAGTTTCCTTCTTCAGTGCTTCATTTTCAATTATTCCAGTTCAACTGTGAAATCACTACTCTTACCATGTGTTGGTTCTAGACTACCAACTTCCTTTCTAGCTTCCTCTGCACACCTTTGCTCCTTAATACCTTAGCTGAAAAATTTTGCTTAGTCTGACATAAGCCTATTGTTTCCTAGTCCCTGAGTTTCTGAAACCACCTGCCACTATGTAGGCATGAAAAAGGATAAAATTTGCCTTATTATCATCAAAGAGGGTATATGAAATCTTTTATCTAAACATACCCTCCATCAGTAGGTGCAGGCATATTTGGAATCAGACTCCATCTCTGGTTTTAATTTGTAGCATGCAGTTGTGTTTCCTTGTTGATGTTTTCTAAATTCCTTAATACTACAGAATACTGTCTGACATTATTACATCTAAAGGCAAGTTTAGAAGTCTCCATGCCTTTTATGAAATTTTGGAATTAGTCACAAATCTGGCATATAAAATCTATAGCCAATGGGAAGTCTTTTCTATAATTTTCTAAATTAGTATTATCTTCATTTAAGGCCATTGACACAGGACTAGTTTTAAGTAATATATTTTCTAAGTAAATGGTAAATAAAAACTGATTTTAAATTGTGATAACTCTTAATTTAACCCTACTAACTAAAACTGTTTCCCTAACTCCTTTCCCTACTATTATCCCTCATTCTAATCCAAATCATGTCCCTCACAAGATCAACAAGTCTTACTTAATAACAACTTATCCCTTTCCCTACTGTTTCCTTTACTGACTATCCCTAATTAGTCTACAGCTTCTCTTACTGTTTTCCAGACTTTTCTAGATCTTTATCAGTGAAAGAATCTATGATAAAATATATGTATATTTAAAAATACTGAAATTGATAATATTAAAAGAACCACTAGTCTGTTTACAGTACATTACAACATCAAATATCAAAGTAAAAAGGAAAAGGGTAATCAAACCAGTAGCAATTAAATCAAAACAGTTGCCTGTTTTTAAACTGGAAAATTGAATATATTTCCTTTAAAATTAAAGTACAGAGATCAATAAAATACACAAAAATTATAAATTTTAAAATTTTATTTTTTAAGATGAAAAAGAAGATCATATAAAATGGAAAATTTTACCAAGCATAGGGAGTGAAGTAGGGAAGTAGTTTGGTATGGAATAAAATCTTTTGTGGCAGGTGACAACAGAAGAGACAGTAGTCTTCTACAGATATGGGATCATAAGGACACAAGAAGAGAAGTTAATAAAAGTTGGTAAAAATTAGTAAAAGCAAATTAAAACTTCATAATTTGTAAGTATAATATACTGCATAAAAATCAAACCAATTCATATTTGGTTTTGGGAAATATTTCCTAAAAATTACACTGGCCTAAATGCAGAGTACTAATGTACAGCAGAAATGTGAAACAACTCAAGACAGGAATCAAAGAAGCATAAGCACAAATACTTATTGATGAAAGGGGCCCCAAAGAATATCCAGTCCAGGCGATTCATTTTACAGATGAAGAAACTAAAATAAGGCCCAGAGACAGAATAAACCCATCTCTTCAATATTTTTTTTTTGAGAACAAAATATTATTTATTTAATAAGAGTTCATATTTACATAGTGCTTTAAGGGTTGCCAAGTACATTTTATGAATCTTACTTCTTTTGATCCCTATAACAACTCTGAAAAGTTGATGCCAATTTTAATCTTCATTTGACAAAGGAGGAAACTGCAGCTGAGAGACAATTAAGACCTAAGGGTTTGAGGCAGGATTGGGTCCCAAGTCTTCCTGTCACCAATTCCAACACCCTCATTGTGAACCTCCTTGGCTGAATCCCCCTCCTCACCCTTGCAAACTGTGGGGGAGAGGGGAAGAGAAAGCTGAAACTGACCTGCTTTGCTTCTTCCAGTGCATAATTGACAAAATTACCCATTATCATAGTTTCTACCCAAGACTAGAATATAGAAGCAAGGGATGGCTTATAGGCCTCACTGAGGGAAGGAGAAGCTGGGAACACTTAACAGATTTACCCCATCAATGACACAAACTAGTCACTTATGAAGCTTTCCTCAACCATTATTTTTCCTTTTCTTTTCTTGAAATGTGATAATTATTAAAAGCACAAACATACTCTAAGAGAATGGGATTTGAAGCAGGCCCAGTGACACACAGGACTGAAAAACTGTCAGAAAAGGAAACAGATGGTCAGGCCCAGGAGACTGCTCCTTTCTTTTCCCAGGAAGCAGTCTTTGCAACAGACAGGCCATTTGGAGCAGTGTGTGGGGAGCCTGCATTCGGGACTGCGCTGAGGACATCAGGGGTCTGGGCTTTTCAAAAAGTACAGGAGGCCCTTCTTGGCTCCTCATGATTTTTCTCTTCCACATTTTGCTTCATTCCACAATGCCTAACAAACCCCCCATCATATGCTTCCTGCTACTTTTAGCTATCCAACTTCTGATAGATGAAGGCAGTGCAGTGTTACATTGGCAGGATTTCATTTTGCCCCAAAGCCTTCTCCAGGAGCACGTTCTATCTAAAAAAAACTTTTTTTAAACTTTAAAAAAATTTAAATTAAAAAATTGGTTTTAAAAAGTAATTAAAATTAATTTTTTTTAACAAGCAGCTTAACTGAGGAAGGCCACCTAGACTATTGGAAAACACTGGTTTTGAGTCATATGATCCAGATCCAACTTTGACTTCAACCCCCAAGTCCATCTCTTCAATCTTAAAAAAAATTTTCATGTAATTCTTCAACCTAGCATCCAAACTTCTGGGGAAAATGGGCTCCTCACATTTGTCTTACTTCCTCTCTTCTCATTCACTTTTCAGCCCTGTACAGCAGGTTTCTGACCCCATCACTTAATTGAAACTGCTCATAAACTCATATGCATTCCTCATACTTATCTACCTTGGTTGGATTCAAGCATTCCATTACATTAATATGTCACAATTTATTTAGCCTTTCCCCTAGGATTTCTGTAATTCTATACATAATGCCTCTATGAAAATTTCTGAATATAGGTCCTTTTTTTGTTTCTGCTAAAACTGTCAGGGTATAGTTTCAACAAGAGAATTACTATGTCAAAGGATGTGATTTTTTAAAAATTTCGACTGAAAACTGCTCTTCAAAAAGTTACAAGTTTGTAGTTCTAACAGCAACCAACAAGCATAGCTATCTGCTCAAGCTCCTCAGCAATGAGTTTCAGTCAGTCAGTTAACAAGCATTTATCAAAGACTTATAATGTGCCAAGCACTCTGCTAAGCACTGAGCATACCAAGACCGTAACAGTCTCTGATTTCAAGGACCTCAGTTTCACTAGTTTTAATTACTGCTGCCTATTTGAGAAGGGGCACACCCTTCACTTTGCAGCTAAGGAAATCGGAGAGCAAAAAGTTTAAGTGGCTCACCCAAGGTCACATAGGTTAAGTCACAGTCATAGCAATAAACATTATTCCTACTATGTGTTAGGCACTCTGTTAAAGCAGGATACAAATAAGAAAAAGGCAGTCCCTGCCTTCAAGGAACTTACAATCTAATGGGGGAAGAAAACATACACAAGGAAGCTAAAAGGGAAGGCTACCAGAAGATATCCAGCTGGGGCCATGATGTTCATGCAGCTGAAACCAAGCAGGAAAGCTTTTCCAAAGCTGCAAAGTTTTGAGCCCTCTATGAAGGAAAGGAGTTTGGGAGAAGTTTATTGCTCTGCAGCCTTCCAATCAGAGAGGAGGGGTAGCTGAGAATGTGGAAGAGGACAGTACTATGGCAAAGCTAGGATTGGCCCTCTCAACTCCAAATGTAGCATTCATACCACTATACCAGAGGTTCTTGACTTTGAGTACAAGACCTTGTTTTTAAAATATTTTGATAACTGTATTGCAATATAATTCATTTTCTTAGTGTTTTAAACATTTAGGAATATTATTCTGAGAGGGATCCAGAGACTTCACCAAACTGCAAAAGGAATCCATCAAAACAAAAGGCATGCTTCAAAACCTCAAGTGGCAAGGAACAGGTTCAGGTTCTTATATTCCAAATCCAACAGTCTTTGAACTATACCAGGATGCATCTAATGGATTACCCACATCGATCAAAGAATCTTCCACCTACCACAAGACCTACAATAAGGATCCCCATTGTCCAGACGACTCAATGCTATGGGCCTACTTTCAGTAATAGTGATGCTTGCTTTGGTTTGGGCAAGGCCATACATAACCTCTCTGGTAAGTAGCAAGAGATCCCCTGCCACAATACCTAGAGGGATCACCTATTCTTTTCAAGTTCTGTATATGCTTTCTCTCTGATAGAATGTAAGCTCCCTTAGAACAGGAATTATTTCATTTCTGTCTTTCCTAGCTCCTTGTACAATGCCTGGAACATACAGAAAGTCTTTCATATATGTTTTATGATTGAGAAGCAGCAATTAAATATTAATCATTAACTTAAACAAAGTTTTTACAGGATTTGTTTTGGACCAAATTAGAGATGTATATTTCCAGGAATATTCAATTAGGTCAATTGGCAGGGAATGGTTTAATACACAAAGTTAGATAATTGGACAAAATAAAAAGTTAAACTTGACAATAATTAAAGTAACAACTGAACATTTTCAAATCCAACAAATATGAATTCTGTTCATTTCTAGATTTTCTAAAAATGTCAAAACCACCTAACGAAAAATAAAAACCATGCTGTAAAAGTGAAAATTGTGTGGCATGTCTAAACTGAACTAAATTATCATAAATGTTGAAAAATATCTTGAAAGCTAAAATCTTCAACAAAACAAATTTTTTTTGAAGGGTTCAGTGTGAAAATACTGTACTGTCTACCTTCCAAATTCATACTTGAAGAAAACCAAAGTAATTTTTCCAAATGTTTTTAAATGCAGCAAAGCAGTCCTATAAAAAAATCTCCATAAGCTATATTAAAAGAGATGTTGGAATATTAAGCTCTGAAATAAATTGACATTGATTTAAAAAATTCTAAAAAGGTCTATACTCACACAGATTTAATGGATAAAATTTCCCCACATCTTATAGTAACTGCATAGTTTAAAATGCTTCAATATTATTTCACATATTTAAAAATAAAAGACTGCCTCTAAAATGTATCTAAGTAGCAACATTTTAGGAAACATACATACCATATCTTTATGCTCCAAATTAACATTGCATTTAAGTAGCTCCTTCACAACAGCTACATGGCCTTCTTTTGCTGCTGATATAAGGGCTGTCCAATTATCCTTAAAAAAACATACACATTACCATTTCAAAAATAACAATTTCCATTCAAAATAGAGAAAAATATTTAAAGTATATTCAAAATGAAGAGGACATTGGAATGGCTTGATTAGCACTGAAATGCAACTTCACTCAATATAAAGATTCATCTGTCTACTGCACCCTAAAATTATTCAGGTAATGATAGTTTATAAATGATTTTTACAACTGCTTGTTCTGGCATTTCACTAAATTTCTAATAGCATACTAACTTAAGTAATCATTTACTATAACTAAAAATTAAAGTCTATGTAATAAGATTTCCAAAAACGCTTCACCATGTACTAAAGAGAAACTCCAAAATGATTTAGTTTAGGCAATACACAAAAACAGTTGTCAGACTTTTAAAAAAAAGGAGATATACTTTCTACTATAATTCCTTTTCATATGTATAAACTCACAGAAGGATTTGAATGAAAAAACTAAGACATGACAGACATTTAATGTGTATGCATGAAAATAAAATTTAAAACTTTTTTAAATATCAAAGGGTTTTTTTTTAAGCAAAGAAATATAATAAGGATGTGAATGAATTGCCTACCACATCTTCCAGATTGCAATTAGCTCCATTCTTAAGCAGCTCTTTTACTATCTCAAGATTGCCATTTTCAGCAGCTAACATCAATGGAGTCTGACCACACTGGAATAAAAAAGAAATACATGACTTGTCAAAAAGCCAGGCTTTTATTAAAATGTCAGGTCAAATACAACAGACTTATAGGATTTTCATGAAAGCAGTATTAAAATTCTAGCCATCTGGATATTATGCTTTGATTCAGAAATGTGACTGAAACTTTTAGTGTTTCAATTACCTTTGATTTCTTGATGTAGATACTCCTTCCACTAAGGGACATCGCAACCCTTCTGGTGACATGGAGAGTTGGCCTTTTACAGTTGCTGTGAACACACTCTAATTTTCAGAAAGTTCCTTACAAGCTAAATTTGTCTCTAAACCCTAAGACCTATTTCACATAAATTGTTTCTTAGCCTTGCTTCCCTCATCCTGTATTTATTCAGCTGATATTCTGAGCCCAATTATAGTGTTCTATATTTATCTCCATTTAATTTCATTTTATTAAAGTTAGTTTATCATTCTAGCCATCATCTGTCAACCAATGGATTGGTTTTATCTTTAAGTTTAAAGTACGTAACCTAAGTCACTTGTGAAAATTTTGAATAAATAGGACAGACCAGTGTGGCACTCAAAAGATCTCTGTCCAAGTAAATTAAATTTTATTAATCTATTTTCTCTCCCTCCAATTCCCTACTCCATTAGAAGAAAAAGAACTTCTTTGTAACAAGTACGTACAGTCAAGCAAAACAAATTCCTTCAATGACTGTAGCTAAGACAGGTCTCATTCTGCACCCTGACTCCATCACCTCTCTGTCAGATGATAGATCACATGTTTTGCCATCAATCCTTTGTAATCATGGTCACTGTTATAATCAGAGTTCTTAAAGCTTTCAAAGTTGTTTGTTTTTACAGTTCTTGTAAACTGGTCTCTTGATTCTATTCAATTCATTCCCCCTCAGTTTGTACAAGACTCCAAAACTGTACATTTTAATAACATTGATATTACAGTATAAAGAGCTCTTCTGGTTCTGCTCACTTCAATCTGCATCGGTTCATTCAAGTCTTTCCATGTCACTTTGAAATCATCTATTTCCTCATTTTTCATGGCACAACAGAATTCCATTACATTCATAACTCATAATTTGTTCAGCTATTATCCAATTGGGAGGCATTTCCAGTTTTGTGCCATCATAAAAAGAGCTACAATAAATATTTTTGTACATATAGGAATTTTTCCTCCTTTGATCTCTTTGTGGCATAGGCTTAGCAATTATACAGCTGGATGAAAGGGGATATCAATATTACCTTTCTTAAAATTTAATTTGTTACATATTAAGCTCTAAACTGTCTCCATCCCTTCCTCTCCACCCCACACTAGGGAAGGGCACTGCCCATTTAATACATGTGTGTGTACTTGTGTGTGTATGAACCATAATACACATACTTGTATCTAACAGTTCTTTGAAAGTGTACAGCATATTCCTTCATGGGTCCTTTGTAGGTGATCAGAATATTTATAACAGAATAGCTTGGTCATTCATGGTTATTCTTCAAACAATACAGCAGTTACTGGATCCAGCATTCTCTTGGTTCTGCTCACTTCACTTTTCTTTCATGCAAGTATTTTCATGTTTTTCTAAAATCAACTTGCTTATCATTTCTTATAGCGCAGTAGTATTCCATCAAAATCAAATATCACATTACCTTTTTTGATTAATTTGTTTTCAGTTTTCAACAGTCACTTCCATAAGTTTTAAATTTTCTGCCTTTCCCTCCCCACTCCCTTCCTGAGACAGCATGCAATCTTATGTGGGTTCTACACATACATTAAAATTAAAATGAATGGGAGGAAACATGAAAAAAATCAAAACAAAATGTAAGAGAAAAGAGCCTGCTTCATTCTGTGTTCTGATTCTACAGTTCTTTTTCTGGATGTGGATGGCATTTTGAATCAAGAATCTTTTAGGAACGTTTTAGGTCCTTGCATTGCTGAAAGATTAAGTCTACCAAAAAGAGTTCTCTCACCGTTACTGTATATAATGTTCTCCTGGTTCTGTTCATTTCATTCAGCATCAGTTCACCTAAGTCCTTCCAGGGGTCTCTGAAGTCCACCTGTTTGTCATTTCTTATAGCACAATAGTATTCTATTATATTCATATACCACAACTTGTTCAGCCATTCCCCAAATGATGAGTATTCCCTTGATTTCCAGTTCTTGGCCACCACAAAAAGAGCTGATGTAAATATTTTTGTACATGTGGGACCCTTACCCATTTTTATGATCTCTTTGAGATACAGCCTAAAAAGTGGTATTGCTGGGTCAAAGGGTTGTATGCACATGTTTGTAGCCCTTGGGGCATAGTTCCAAATTGCTCTCCAGAATGGTTAGATCAGTTCGCAGCTCCACCAACAATGAATTATACTAGGTTACAATGTAACCCCAAGTTGTGGTATGTAAATGTAATGGAATAAATACTATTTACTATAAGAAATGATGAACAAGAAAGACTTCAGAGAGGCCTGGAAGTACTTATATGAACTGATGCTGAGTGAAAGGAGCAGAACCAGGAGAACTTTGTACAGAGCAACAGCCACAGTGTGAGAGGCATTTTTCTGATAGACTTAGTCCTTCACAGCAATGCAAGGACCTAAAAAATTCTCAATGGACTTTTGAGGCAAAATGCTTTCCATATCCAGAGAAAGAACTATGGAATTGGATCGCATAATGAAGCAGGCCATTTTCTTTTGTGTTATGTTTTGTTTTATGGTCTCTCCCATTCATCTTAATTCTTCTATTCAACATGACTATGGTGAAATTGTATTTAAGAGGAATGTATGTATGGAACCTATATAAGATTTTAAGCTGTCTTGGGGAGGGAGTGGGGAAAACAGGGGAGGAAGGGGAGAAAACCTAAGATATATGAAGGTGATTAAAAAACACTGAAAACAAATAAAATTATTTAAAAAAAAAATAATGAATTAGTGTTCCAACTCTCCCCACCACCAACATTTATCATCTTCCTGTTTTGTCATATTAGCCAATCTGATAGGTATGAGGTAGTAGCTCAGAGGTGTATTGAGTTGCATTTCTCTAATCAATAGTGATTTGGAGCATTTTTTCATGACTATAGATAGCTTTAATTTCTTCCTCTGAAATATGCCTGTTCACATCCTTTGACCATTTATCACCTGGGGAATGACTTGTAGTCTTATAACTATGACTCAGTTCTCTATATATTTTAGAAATGAGGCCTTTACCAGAGATACTAGTTTTAAAAATTCTTTCCCTGTTTTCTGCTTCCCTCCTAATATTGACTGCATTGGCTTTGTGCAAAAACTTATCCATTTAATGTAATCAAAATTATCCATTGTGCATTTCATGATGTTCCCTATCTCGTTTGGTCATAAATCTGATAAATAAACTATCCCTTGCTCCCCTAATTTGTTTATGGTATCAGCCTTTATACTTAGATCATGTACCCACACTTGGATTTTATTCTTGTGTACAGTGTCCACCACTGGTCTATGCCCAGTTTCCACCACACTATTATCTAGTTTTCCCAGCAGTTTTTATCAAGTAGTGAGTTCTTATCTTAGAAGTCGGGGTCCTTGGGTTTATCAAACAATGCTATAATCATTGACTACTGTGTCTTGTGTACCTAACCTATTCCACTGATCTACATTTCTATTTCTTAGCCAGTACCAAGTGGTTTTGATGATTGCTACTTTATAATACAATTTGAGATGTGGTGATATTCTGGACCATTTGTTCTTCCAGATGAATTGTGGTATTATTTTTTTCTAGCTCTAGATAATACTTTTCTGGTAGTCTGATTGCTGAAGCACTGAAAAAACAATTTAGATAGAATTGTCATTTTTATTATATTAGCTTGGCCTACCCACGAGCAACTGATGTTTTTCCAGTTACTTAGATCTGACTTGATTTGTGTGAAAAATGTTTTCTAATTGTGTCATACAGTCCCTTAGTTTGTTTTGGCAAATATTTTATAGTATCTACTGTAACTTTAAATGGGATTTCTCTCTCTATCTCTTGCTGTTGGGCTTTGTTAGTAATATACAGAAATGCAGATGATTTATGTGGGTTTATTTTGTATCCTGCAACTTTGTTAAAGTTGTTTATTATTTCAAGTAGTTTTTTGATTCTCTACGATTCTGTAAGGATATCATTATATCATCTGCAAAGGGTGATAACTTAGTTTCTTCTTTGCACATTCTAATTCCTTCAACTTCTTTGTCTTCTCTTATTGCTAAAGCTAACATTCCCAGTACCATATTGAATAACAGTATAATAATGGACATCCTTGTTTCACCCCTGATCTTACTAAAAATGCATCTAGCTTGTCCCCATTATAATGCTGGCTGATGGTTTTAGGTAGATATTACTTATTATTTTAAGCAAGGCTCCATTTATTCCTATGCTCTCCAGTGTTCTCAATAGAAACAGGTACACTGTATTTTGTCAAAAGTTTTTTCTGCATCCATTGAGATAATCAGATGATTTCTGTTGATTTTGTTGTTGATATGATCAATAATGCTGATAGCTTTCCTAATATTGAACCAGCCCTGCATTCCTGGTGAAATCCTACCTGATCATAATATATTATTCTAGTGATGGGTGCTGTAATCTTTTTGCTAATACCTTACTTAAAATTTTTGCATTTATATTCATTAGAGAAATTGGTCTATAATTTTCTTTCCAGTTTAGCTATCAGAACCCTATTTGTATTATCAAAAGAATTTGGTAGGACTCCTTCTTCATCAATTTTCTCAAATAGTATATATAGTATTAGAATTAACTGTTCTTTAAATGTTTGATAGAATTCACTTGCAAATCCATCTGGTCCTGGAGATTTTTACTAGAAAGTTTGCTGATGACTTGTTCAATTACTTTTCCTGATAAGGGATTATTTAAGTATTTTACTTCCTCTTCTGTTAATCTGGGCAATTTGTGTTTTTAAAAATATTCTTCCATTTCATTTAGACACATTACTTTTAAGTCACTATTCTGATCATTTAAACAGCTCCAAAAACACCAATTTATCAGTCCACTTCTCTCCATTTCTGCCATTCCATACTTTGCTAAATTTCAGATATATAACATGTAAAACATTCCCTTTGTTCTAGCTATCCAAGAACCTTGTCTAAATTAAATTAGGCTAGTTTGAGATGACTAAATGTTCACAAGCCATCTCTTTAATAATACATTCTAAAATTTTGCCAGAAATATAAACAAACATCACTGGCTTATAATGTAAATACCCCACATTCTTTTCTCTTAAAAAAAATCAGTATTTTCACATTTCAGTCCTAACCTATATTCAGTTCTAGCTCTTATATTCTTTGTAACTTTTTCAGAACAAATCACACCTACAAGTTATTGAAAGTAACCCTGGTAAATACAATCCATCTGTACCCTAAAAGGTATCTTATTATTCTTTTTTATCTTGCTAAAGGTACTATCTTTTCCATCTTCCCTCACTTCTGAGTGTTTGTAATTTTTTTTAAACCTAGCCAGAGCACAGTACACTCCTTCGCTTCATGGATGTACTTAGTATTTTGGAGTTCAGTCTCTGCTCCCACCCACTCTTACTTGTCCTTTAAGTAAGCTAAGTTACATATTATGATAAATGATGCTTTACTTCTGTTTATGTCTTTATTTCTGTCATCTAAAATTATCTAAAAAATTTATCTTTCAAAAGAATGTAAGATTTAGGGTCAATAACATTTAGGGTCAAAGGAACCCTATTCTAATCCCAGCTCTACTGCATGTGTAATTTGAGGCAATCACTTGACCTTCTGAGATTGTTTTCTCACCTGTAAAATGAGGGGGAGGGAATAAATGATCTCTACTTTCTCACTCTAAATCTATATTTCCTCATGCATTTGTTTTCAAGGAGGGGCATAAATGTATAGTATTAGTATTAATATGCTCAGATTAAAAATTGATAGGAAAACTGGAAAGTAACTCAGCAGAAATTAAATTAAGGACTAGCAATTACTATTTATTTAATCTGACAAGTCTATAATCTTCAAACACTGTCCATAAAAGGCTCATAAAGAGCAGCACATTACAACAGAAATAGGTTGAAATTTGGGACTGAGTTAAAAAATAACTTATTAAAAAGACAACATTTAAACCCAAAATATTAAACCTCTTTAACATTTACAACAACAAACAAAAGCAACTGATTTTCAGAAATAATCATCCTGGGTCATTTCATGGTCCTTTACCAGTAATATGGTAATAAATGAAAAAAACTGGTTTGTTACAAACATAGCATATATTCCATTCATTGTTGTCCTTCAAAGTAGTATCTTTGTGAGGCTACTTATTTCAACTATTACATTACTTTTAAGTGTTTCTGGAAATGTCTCCTTTGGAAATATCTTCAGAACCACTTTCCCAAACAAGAATTTTGGTTTTATCACTTTACAGCCATATTTGCTTTTTAAACATAAAATAAGTTGCCCACTAGTTCACCTACTTTACTAATCAGATTTGACACCTAGTAATTTTTGGCAAAAAATCAAATAGACTCATGAGAGGATGATGATTGCTATAATTTTAATATTTCAAAGAAAGTGCTGCAGGCTCCAAAGAAAATTCTAAAATAGAATCCTACAACTTGCAGCAATTTTAAGCAATGCCAGCATTATTGGAATAAGTATATAAACTCTCAAGGCAATTAGCTGGGTTTTTTCTTTTTTAATCAATTATTTTTCAATTAAAAATTATTTATTCTCTCCACTTTCCAAAGCCTTCAGAAAAACAAAACCTTTGACAAATATGCTTAACCAAGCAAAACAAATTTTCACGACATTTATATCCAAAAATGTATATCTCATCCAACATAATGAATCCACTACCTCCCTGTCAGGAGGTTAAGTATTATTTATTATTGGTACTCTGGAATGGTTGGTCTCAAAGAAACGAACATTAAAGGGGATAAACATTCAGATAAAATTCTGATTAAGGTTTTAAAAATTAGTCACATTACTTTATTAATTACTCATGTCTATGACATGTTTAACAATATACAAAAGTGTATTCACATTGTGTCATCTGATCACCATAATAAGTCTGCGTGAAACTCGAGTTTTCTCATTATATGGTTCTTAATAACGAAGGAAAGTAGATAAAATCATTTTGTAAAAGATTTTCAATAAGAATTAAAACAAAAATTGTTTTCTGCTTACTTGTAAACAGTCAGAAAAACTTCATTAGCTACAGCACTAATTAACTAGCATTCTAGTTTAACAAGAGTTTACTGTATTTCAATTTAGTCATACATGCACTGGATGTTATATTACTGAGTTTCAGTCTTCAGAAGGAAAAAATAAAACTGCCTATATATTTTATTTGGAATACTAAAAGGGTGAAGAATAGCAGATGAAAGTATCTTTAGACTTCTGTAAAAATAAAATTCACTTCACCAGTTAAAGAATCAAAATATTTGACAATATTTCCCTAAACTTTAAAGGGAACCGTAAACAATCTAAGTAGATACAAACTCTATTATTATTCTACTTTTCATCAAATTTCATTAGATATAATCATTCACTGACTAGAAACAATATTCATTTATATTCATTAAGCAATATTTTGTGCATAAACCTAAGTTATTTACTATAATAAGTAGACCACATACCTTATGACAATAAAAACAAAAAGCTCCTTTTAAATGTCTACTGATGTCATCTTTTTTTTCTTTTCCAAATGAAGTTACTTGTTCTGATTCATTTTGACTATGAAAATAGCTGTGAAGTAGAATTTAGTTCCTCTGTCTTCCAAAAAAGAAATCTATTTACAGTTTGCTATTTGTCTGTCCTTCATTCTAGAAGAGGACCATGACATTAAGATGATGACACGACTTGCAGTTGACTTTGATTTGAGTGAGGTAGGGCTGTGCAAGGTCACCAACCTCACTTTCCTCTCCTGAGCCAACTGGGTCCAGTGGCCTGATATTCATCAGGACTACTGGGGATGACCCAGGATGCAATGTCTGGACCTTCCTTTCAGGCTAAGTCTTATCACATTCTCACTTTGAGTGAGATACACCCATTCAATGAATAGGCTTCTGTAAATAGTTCCTCAAGGGATAGCCCCTTTAATTTAAAAAAAAGAATCAAACTGGGATGGGAAGACCCTTAGGGTTCCTGGGTGAAAAAGAAACAATTACCATTCACTCTGTGCTAGGTGGGTGGGGAGTTGTCCAGCCTATGAGCTCCAGAGTGAAGTGGGTTTAAAGCTTGATCTTTGAGCAAGAAATGTAGCCAGTAAACTCAGAGAAAAAAGGTAGCTTTTAGGCATGGAGTGTACCTTCCCCTGGGTAGAACACCAGAGGATAGAAGAGAAGGAGGAGAAGAAGGAAAAGGAG
Source organism: Potorous gilbertii (assembly GCA_028658325.1). Lineage (NCBI taxonomy): Eukaryota > Metazoa > Chordata > Mammalia > Diprotodontia > Potoroidae > Potorous > Potorous gilbertii. Next base: position 248,700,583 of record CM053769.1, read on the forward strand.
AAGGAGGGCTAAGAACACCTAGATTCAAGAACTACTTTTGACCCATCTACCTTGTGTGACTCAGTCCTCCAGAAAATGCTCTAAGACTATCAGCTGCAGACTATCGGGGGTCAAAAGACCAATTGCTCCAGAAACATTTCACTAGAATTTGTGGTTAAACAGAACTATTCCTAATAAAATTCTAATGATGTGATGGGAATTTTATTTAATGTAAAAGGTATGTATATATACAAGTATGTATACATATATGTACATGTACATGTATGTTTCTACATATGGGAGGGAGAGAGAATGTACAGCCCTGTGATTTAATTGGCATAGAGAATTAAGGGAGGAAACTGTCCCTAACAGTACAGATTGGTATCTTCTCTGCTATTCCAAATAAGAATGTCTACAAAAGAATTCTATCTCCAAAGTTTCACAGCAGGTCTGTAGGCACTCAGTAAATATCTACTGAATTCAAGTGAATATTAAACAAAGATTTCTAATAAAAGCTTTTAAAATTAGTAAAATTAGTCCTTTTCTAAGATGCCTCACTAGAAAACTTCATTTCTATGTTAATCATGTGATAAATATTCACTAGTTCCAATATATACTCTTATTTTTAATTCAATATGATCACACAGTAGGACAGATAACTAATGGACAGCTTGCTCTATTGGTATTAACATAATTTCAATAGAGCTGGAGAAAAAGAATGCTGAAGACCACCAATTCCTCTCCACAATAAATGGACAATAGTCACACAGGTCTTCAAGGATACAGGTGATATAATCCACATCACTGGAAAGAACACCTGTATGTAAAAACACATATCCAGTGATGTACTGGAGAATCACACAACTGACCAGTACTGGGCCTACAGTCCATTAAAATCTCCCAATCTTTTCCAAACATTTCTATCCCATTTTGCTCTCCTGACAGTAATTTTTTTTAACCCAAGTGTAAGACTTTTACATTTATCCCTATTCAATTTTGTCTTACTAAAATTCAACCTAACATTCAATACAGTTAATCTCTTTTTGGATCTAGTATATCAGCTATCTTCCCTAGCTCTGTGCCATCGGAAAATCTGATAACTAAACCATCTATACTTACATCCAAGTAACCAATAAAACTGTTAAACACAGGGCCAATCACAGATTCCTTCTGAGCCAGTATAAACCAGTAATGATTAGTATTGGGTTCTGGACAATCAGTGAATCAATAACCACTCCCATTATAAAACAAATAGTTTGAAGGTACAGAAGATAAAAAGAAAATATCTCCACTATCAAAGAGCTTACATCCATCAGAAGACAAAAATATAAAGAAATAGAAGGTATTATTGGGGTGGTACGGGAAGGCATCATGTAAAAAGTGTGCTGGAGCTGCATCTTGAAGAAAGTGAGGGATTCTGAGACAGAAGTAAGGAGGGAATGTATTTCAGACATGAGGAGATGGGCCAGTGAGGGTTCTAATTATTTCTACTAATCCGTTTTCCAATTTTCCCATAAATTCTCAAGAATAAAGTTTTTTCCCTCACTAGCGTATTTTCGGGTTAACGCTGGGTTGCTATGTTTGAGTCTTGCCTAACCCAGTTTCTCAGGTCAACTTTTCTATTTCTTTTAACATGTACCAAATAATTATCATGATTTGTTGTTGTTCAGTTGTTTTGGGATATTCCTGGCAAAGATACTAGTTTGCCATTTCCTTCTCCATTTCATTTTACAGATGAGGAAACTGAGGCAAACAGGGTTAAGTCGCTCGGCCAGGATCACAAAGGCACTAAGCATCTGAGGGCAGATCTGAACTCAGAAAGATGAGTCTTCCTCACTTTAGACCCAGCATTCTATCCACTGTACCACCGAGCTGCCCCTTTCATGATTATAGTAGGAGCTTAATAAATATTTACGGAACTAAACTGAGACATCAGTGGAGCAGGTGGCATTAGTTAACCTTTGTTCTTGCCATATGACTGCCTACTTGCCCACCTCCTTTTCCAGTCACAGAACTCCCTGATAGCATCTTTTATGCTGCTTCAATTATTAATACAAATAAGTCCTGTTAGTACAAAATTCCTATTCTAATCCTGCCTTATGAAGCTGCAGTGACTTCAGGTTCTCAAAGTCCATGTCAGTAAAAAGTTTTACTAAATTAAAAAGGCTTTCAATATGGATTCAGTTATCAACTTCAATTGCATCTGCTGCTAAGCTCTTGTCCAGTAATCAGTTTGGCTAAGTACAGAGAAGGTTATCACAAGAAGGCTAATGACCAGTGGTACACCCTATTTACAGTGTCACCTAATTGCCCTGATGGAATGACTTAGTTATGGATACTTAAAACTGCTGAGAAAATTGGAATAGCGGTCAACAACAACAAATGGCACAAATTAAGTTTAGAACAACTCACACACCATACAACTTGATTAGCTCCAAATGGACACATAATCTAGATACTGATGGTCACATAATTGTGAAGGAGCAAGGAAGAAATTACCTTTCGGCTCTATGCTTGGGAATTCATGAATAAACAGATCACAAAACAAAATGGACAAGTTCCATTATATAAAATTTAAAAGTTTTTGCACAAATCTAATGTAGTAAAATTTTGAAGGGAAACAGATAGCTGAGAAAAAAAAAATCTGTTAAATTTTTCTGATAGGGGTCTCATATCCAACAATAAAAGGAAGCATTAGTAACTTTTAAGACAAAAAGTCATTTCCCCAATGGATAAATGGTCAAAGGATACGAATAGGCAGTTTTTAAAGAAAGAAATCCAAGCTATCAAAAATAATATGAAAGAAGTTCTAAAGCACTAATAACTACAGAAATGTAAACTAAAGCAACTTTGAGGTTCCATGTAACAGCCATCAGAGTGCCAAAAATGACAAAAAAGAAAATAACAGATGTTGGAAGGGCTATCAAAAACAAGTATACTAGTACTGCTGACTGAGCTGTGAACTGATCTAATCATTCTGCAAAGCAATTTGGAACTGTGCCCAGAAATTTACCAAATTGTGCATTCCCTTTGATCCAGCTACATCTCTATTAGGCCCATATTCCCAAAAGAAGTCAATAAAAATGAAGAAATATCTATCTATCTAAAAAGATTGATTGCAGCTCTTTTTGTGCTAGCCCAAAATTGGATACTAAGGTAGTGTCCTCCTAATGGGAAATGACTAAATAAATTGTGGTATATTAATGTAAAACAATATTAGTGAACATGATAAAATGGACCATTTCATTGGAAACGGAATGCTTTTATGAAATGAAGCAGAAAATAATAAACAGGACCAAAAGAACAATTTATACAAAGATGATATTATAGGGAAAAAACTGAAAGACTTTCAAATTCTGATCACAGCAATGATAAGCCTTGAGTCCAAAAGAATAAAAATGAAACAAATCATTTCATTCCCAATAAAGAAATAATGAATTTAAAATGCAGAAAGAATGCTGGAGAAAATGTGGGGAAGTTGGAACACTTGGAGTTGTGAACTGATCCAGCCATTCAGAGCAATCTGAAACTATGTCCAAAAGGCTATAAAAATGTGCATACCCTTCGACCCAGCAATACCATTTCTAGGGCTGCATCCCAAAGAGATCATACAAATAGGAAAAGGACTCACATAGACAAAAATACTCACAGGACCTTTTTGTGGTGGCAAAGAATTGAAAATTGAGGAGAAGCCCATTAATTGGGGAATGGCTGAACAAGCTATGGTATGTGAATGTAAGGAAATGATGAACAAGTAGACTTCAAAAAAACCTGGAAAGACTTATATGAATTGATGCTGAGCAAGGGGAGCAGATCAGCCACATGGTGGAATGACTAACTTTGATAGACTTGGCTCTTCTTGGCAATGCAAGGTTCTAAGACAACTCCAAAAGACTCATAATGGAAATGCCAGGCATGTCCAGAGAAAGAATAGAGAGTCTGAATGCAGATGGAAGCAGACTATTTGCTCTCTTTTTCCTTTTGCTTCTTCTTTCTCATAGTCCATTCCATTGGTTCTATTTCTTCTTTGCAACACAACTAAGGTGAAAATATGTTTAATGTGAATGTGTATATATATGTATACATAAATATCTATATGTATATATACATATGTAGAGAAAAAGAGAGAGAGAGAGCGCCTATATCCGATTGCATACTATCTTGGGGAGGGGGGAAGGAGGGTGAGGCGGGAGGGGGAGAAAATTTGGAACTAAGAAGCTTTCAGAACTGAATGTTACAAACTAAAAATAACTAAATAAATTTTTAAAAAATAAAACAAAATGTGGAAAGAGACATTCATTTTTAGACATGACTAATATGGGGATTTGTTTTGCTGGACAACATATCTACATACTGAAGGATGTTTTTTGGGTTTTCTGTTGTTTTTTCATCGGACCACTTGAGTGAGGGGAAATAGTGAGAGGAATATATTCTTAAAATAGTTGTCACTTGAAAAATAAAAAAATAAACTTTTAAATGAAAATAGAGAGTTTATATTTTCAATTAAATGAACAATCCATGAAAAGATTCTATTTCTTTGTCTTACCTCATTTCTTTCATCCACATCCTTACATTTTTCTAGAAATGCTTTTAGGCCAGGAACATTTTCTTCTTCTACATAAGTCAGCAGACTATCACTCAAAAGGTTTGCCATCTTCACAGAAAAGCTTCAGTTAGTTAAATTTCAGTGCCTATTTAAAAAAAAAATTGAAGTATATTTAAAAACGTGACTAGAAAGCAAAAAGAAAAAAAAGCATTAAAAATCATCTACAAATCCATACCTCCTAAAGACAATGTCATTTTAAATCAGTCCTTTTTATTTAATGTCAAGAAGCTATGGTAAAAAAACCAAATTATTTAGTAGGAATCTTAGAATTCAGTTACTAATTTCATCTTTCTTTCTAGATTTCCAAATCTACAGTTCTGTCTTTACTCCTTCACAGAGAAAGCCCACAGATTCTGCCCACAGCATAAGTCCTAAAAAGATCTTATGTTTATTTACTATCATCATCAAAGTCTCTTGTTACCAATTAACCAAAACTTTAGAAGAAAATCCAAGAGTATATGTGTGTGTGTGTGTGTATACACACATGCTTATAGATAAAATGAGAATCTATGTAAAGCTCTTTACAAACCTTAAAGCAATCATTATCATGTGATACATGAACAAATGAAACATTAAGGGTTTTACTCGTCATGTCTTAATACATATATATATTCATAGAATAAATAGTGGCTTAGAACGCTAATAAATCTTTGCACTGCTCATTTACAAAAACTTTATCTTTCCTTGCTATCCTCCGACATTCTGCATTCAGTTGGGTATACCTTTCCCTTCTCCTTTACCTTTCACTTTCCTTCTTTTCATCAGTTAATCGTAAAGCTTCATCAGTGTCATATTGCTTTCTTCCTCTTTGGAATGATTTTTGTTGTTGCCTCCTGCACAATACTGCAAACCTCTACGCATAGTTCTTCAGCACGCTACCAGATCTAATCACTTAAATCTATTTATCACCACCACTTCATATTCATAAGGGATGTTATTTAGGTGAAACCTATAGTCTGATAGTTTTCCCTACTTTATTCAATTTAAGTCTGAATCTTGCAATAAGAAGCTCGTGACCTGAGTCACAGTCAGTGCCAGCTTGTTTTAACTGACTATATAGAATTTCTCCACCTTTGCCTGCAAAGTATATATTCAATCTGGTTTCTATATTGACTATCTGGTGATGCCCATGTGCAGAGTTGCCTTTTGAGTTGCTGAAAAAGAGTAGCTCTCTTGACAAAATTCTATTAATAGTCTCTGCCCTGCTTCATTTTGTATGTCATGGCCAAACCTGCCTGCTATTCCAGTTATCTTTTGATTTCCTATATTAGCAATTCTTTATGATGAATGTGACATCTTTTTTTGGTGTTATTCCTAGAAGATGTAAATCTTCATAGAGTTGATCAGCTTTGGTCTCTTTGGTATCAGAAGCTGGAGCACAGATCTGTATTACTGTGATGTTGAATGGTTTCCTTTGGAATCAAACATATCATTCAGTCATTTTTGAGATTAAACCTCATCATTTTATTGACTATGATGGCTACTTTATTTCTTCTAAGGGATCAACTGAATTAAATTCACTCCACATCCATTTAAATTCACTGATATCCAATATATTGATGTTTAACCTTTCCATCTCCTGTTTAACCACATTATTCAGCTTTCCTTGATTCACAAGCCTTACATTCTAGATTCCAATGCAATATTAATCTTTATAGCACTAGAATTTCCTTTCATCACCAGATTCATCTGCAACTGACCTTCCCTTCAGATTTGGCCTAGCCACTTCATTAATACTAAAACTAAGTGTAGTAGCCCTCCACTCTTCCCAGCCATGTATTGGACACCTTCAACCTGTGGGACTCAACTTTCAATGTCATCCCTTTTATCATTTTAGTATTATCCATGGAGTTTTCTTGGCAAAGATACTGGAGTGGTTTGCTATTTCCTTCTCCAGTGGATCACTGGTAGGGATCAGATGGTAAGGACTTAATAGAAGCAAAAGAAATTAAGACGTGGCAAGAATACACAAAAGAACCACACAAAAAAGATCTTAACATCACCTATTCTCATGATGGTGTGGTTACTGATCTAGAGTCAAACATCTTGGAGAATGAAGCTGAGTGGGCCTTAGGAAGCACTGCTAACAATAAGGCTAGTGCAGGTGATGGAATTACAGCTAAGCTATTTAAAATCCTTAAAGATGATGCTATTAAAGAGCTGCATTCAATATGCCAGCAAATTTGGAAAACTCAAGAGTTGCCACTGGATCTGAAAGATCAGGTTACATCCTAATCCTTAAGAAGGGCAATAACATGGAATGTTCAAATTATCGAACAACTGCACTCATTTCACATACCAGCAAGGTTATGCTTCAGATTCCTCAAGCAAAGCTTCAGCAATATGTGAACTAAAAATTATCGGAAGAACAGGCTGGCTTTCAAAAAGGCAGAGGAAACAGACACCAAATTGCCAACATTCACTGGATTATGGAGAAAGCAAATGAGTTCCAGAAAAACATCTGACTACACTAAAGCTTTGGACTTTGTAGATCACAACAAAATATAACAGGTCCTCAAAGAGATGGGAATACCAAATCATTTTACCTATCTCCTGAGAAACCTACATATGCAGGTCAAGAAGCAAAAGTTAGAATCAAACATGGAATAACTGATTGGATTAAAACTGAAAAAGTAATATAACAGGTCTGTATGTTGTCATCTTATTTAACTTATATGCAGAATACATCGTGCAAAATGCAAGCTGGATGAATCAAAAGACAGAATTAAGGTTGCCAGGAGAAATATCAATAATCTCAGATATGCAGAGGATACTAATCTGATGGCAGAAAGTAAAGAGGAATTAAGAAACCCCTTGATGAAAAAAAGAGGAGAGTGTAAAAGCTGGCTTGAAGTTAACATTCAAAAAACTAAGAATTTGGCAACTGAATTAAATACTACTACATGGCAAACAGAGGGAGAAAAAATGAAATGCTCAGATTTTATATTCTTGAGCTCAGAGATCACCGCAGACAGTGACTGAAGCCCTGAAATTAAAAGTTGCTTGCTCCCTGGAAGGAAAGCTATATGGCAAATATGGACAGAACACTAAAAAGCAGAGACATCATCTTGCTGACAAACTCCATATAGTCACAGTTATGGTTCCAGTAGCAATATTTGGCTGTGAGAGTTGGTCTATAAAAAAAGCTGAGAGATGTAAAATCGACACATTCAAATTGTGGTGCTAGAGAAGACTCTGGCCACATAATGAGGAGACATGACTCATGGGAAAAGACCCTGATGTTGGTAAAGATCAAAAGCAACAGGAAAGGGGGACAGCAAGGAAGAGGTGGATAGATAGCATCACAGAAACAACATCAAACATGAACTTGGATAGGTTTTGAGAGATAATGGGAGAATAGAAAGGCTTTTTGTATTATGGCCCATGTGGTCACAAAGATTCAGTCATGACAGAACAACTGAACAATAAAAATAAATCTTTTGTCTCTATAATATTAAAATTGTGAATTGACTTTTTTACTTTAGAATTCATTCATATGCAGGCTTTAAAAAATGTTAAAAATTTATTTGATTAGAGTCCCCTCCATTTATTATGCTAAGCTTTCTTTTCTTGCAGGAAAATCTTGGTGCATTCAATGTCAAATGTATAGTTTTTCACACAGCTCTTTTCTCTCTTCATGAAGGATGATATCTTCCTGTTCTGACAGTTTAATTATATATAACACAAAGATTATACACTATATAATTATATATCATATGTGATCATATATACACATATACAATTAGGCTGCCTATACTTGGGGGGGGGGGGTGGTCCAGAGAGAACAAACACATTCTACTATTTGGCTAATACTCAAAGCCTTTCCAGAATGGTAGAACCTACTAGAATTTATGTTCTATTGGCTTAGCCTTCAATAACCCAGTCTCACCTGGGTGACATAATGTTTTTGCATAATATATCATATTATTATATACTATTTATATGTTTTATATATACATATACAAATATGTAAAATAAATAATATGTAAATAAATATAAAATTAAGCTGACTATATACCTTCAACATTTTCCACAAAGTCTTACTCTAATGCTTCATTGTATCTTGGAGGTGATACTGGATTTTTGAAGGCTAAGTCGAGTGGAACCTAAGTTTTGGCAGGTTCTTCCATGCTAAAGAAGCTTTGAATATGGCACAAGTGAACAAATAAGTCTATTCTCAGTAGACCAGCCTCATTAACTACAGAAAAGTTTGCCATTAGTAGGGTTGTCATCTTAGGGATCAATTCTTTGGCCATGGCAAACCAAAAAACAAAGAAAAATACAAAATAGCCCTTAGACCCTTCTGCTTCTAAAGAGATGGTGACAAAGAAGCAGAAAAAGGAACAAAGTGTGCTTCTTTAAGAAGCATACATTTTTTAGATGGTCTGTAAACTTTAATTTGACTGTTGGTACTCTAGGAATCAGAGTGCCTAGAGTGCTAGGCCTCAAGTCAAGAAGCCTCATCTTCCTGAGTTCAAATCTGGCCTTAGACACTGACTGTGTGACCCCAGGCAAGTTACTTAACCCTGTTTGACTCGGTTTCCTCATTTGAAAAATGAGCAAGAGATGGAAATGGAAAACCACTCCGGTATCTTTGACAAGAAAACCCCAAATAGGGTCACAAAGAATTGGACACAACTGAAAATGACTGAACAACAACTAATTCAAACTGTGAGTCTCTTGTCCAAAGACAAATAGACATAATATTGGGGGAGTGAATCTTGACATTCTTGCTATAAACAAAAAAACAAGAAGGAAGGTGCAATTAAAGGAAAGGAGGACTCATGGGTTCTCCTTGAAGAGGCAAAGAGAAGAATTATCAATATTGGTTTTAGTGTATATCCAAAAGCAAAAAGAAATAACAAATGTTAAAGCTTTTTGGTATCTCATACTGAAGTACTGATGATAAATATCTGAAAAAATATAAGGCCAGAAGAATAATTTTACCTTTTACACCAACAAAAGCTGCAGAGCATGAAGAGGTAGAAAACTTTCAGGACGAACTTGACAAGATACACAACCCTCCATTCCCTCCCCCAAAGTAAATTAGCATACATTTTGATAATTTGTGACTTCCATGAAAAGGTGGGGAAAAGTAAAGATAGTAAGAAATAAATCAGAACACAAAGGTCGAAGAGATGAGAGATGACAACAACTTGTAGACTGCTCAGAAATTTTTAAATCATGATTACTTTGAGAAAAGAATTCATAGTTCCTGACACTGAATAACATCACAAAAAATATGAAACATCATATTTCAATAGTCGGAAAAGATTAATTATTGATGCATAAGTTTGTACAACAGACCACCAACTTGTCAGAGTAAATTTTAGAACTGGCAAAACACTAGGAGAATTAATGTAAAAAAGACATGGCTTGTATTTGAAATACTCAATCTTGAATTATTTAAACAAGTAATTAATAATATAAAATGAGAAATAGACAATAGAAATTACAACAATATTGATCATTTTATAAGAAAATTTAACAAATAAAAATCAATTGCCATAAGACCAAAGAGCTGAGAAAGCATCTAATCAATAAACAGTTTAACTACTAAACACAGCAAAGCCAAAGGCAACATGGACTCAAAATCTACTGAATGAGGACAACAGATAATCAAAAGCAGCAGTATCTCATAAAACAGAGAGAAACAGTGGAGGGTAAAGTCAGTTTCAAAGAAAGTTTGTAGAGTGATGCAACTAAGCAAAGGCATACTAAGGATACTTAAGGATGGGAATGGAAATAGGGCAACAAAGAAGAAAAACATGGAAAAGCTAATTATAACAAACCATTTTCACCATCAAGAGGCACCACCGTTGGGCTCTAACTTACAGTCCCATTTCTGGTTATAAGGAAAGTAGAACTGTCACTAAAAATAAAAGAGATGAAAAGAGTAATTGGATGAAAACATTCATACCTACAAGAGGCAGCACAAATAGACAATGAAATGAGCCTAGAGTAGAAAGGGGTCATTAGATTGCCTTTAGTGTAGTTCTGTCTTTCAGTCATAATTAATTTTTTTTTGTGATCCTGTGAACCATAATGTCAATGCTGATGGGGTTTTCTTAGCAAGGACATTGGAGTGGTTTGCCATTTCCTTCTCCAGTTCATTGAGACAGAGGTTAAGTGACTTGCTAGTAAGTGTCTGACACGATATTCAAACTCAGATCTTTCCTGACTCCAGACCAGGCACTCTATCCACTGAGCCACCTATCTTTGCCTCTGGATTATCTTTAGGAAATCATTAGGATCCTTTAATGACACAAAGCTCTTCCTAGGCAGAATAACACATCTTTTTAATGATGATTTACAGTGATGCTGTAAGTCAGCAAAACATGACACAGAACATTCTCCAAAGAAATGAAAGTAAACATCACAGAAAAGGCAATGGAGGAATATGGTGAGGGTGAGCAAGTAGAACATACAATCAGTAGGGACCTTTTAAGAACAAGAGTAAAAGATAGTCGGCAAGGTGGCACAGTAGAGAAAATGATGGGCCTGGAGTCAGGAAGATCTGAATTCAAATGCTGCCAAAGATACCGGCCATGCAACCTAGAGCAGGTCAGTTAACTTCTGTCTGCCTCAATTTCCTCAACTGTAAAATGAGAACAAAAATAGCATCAACCTCCCAGGACTGTTGTGAAAGTACTTTGCAAACCTTAAAGAGATATGCAGATGCTAGCTATTTTTATCACCTTCATTAAAAAGATCATTAAGGAAATGTATGATAGGAAGATAAGGGCTGGTCACATTGCATTAAGAGAAAATGAGGAAGGTCTCTAGTATGTTGGGCTGACACTCTGAAGAGTTTATGGAAAAACATGAACAACAGCTGCATGAAATGGACAGATACATGGACTGTGATCTGCAACAGTCAAATGGAAGAGATCACAGATCCACTGGAATCGCAAGAACTGAGAGACCATTCTCACAAAGACTGAGGTAAGAAACTTCTAACAAAAGCTGTATATACTTTTTTGACTAATGGAAATAAAAACTCAAGACTGTGGACATTTTTTTCAGGTAAGCTGCATTATCTCTTTTGTTACCATGGAAAATAATGAGGGCAGAGCCAACAGAGCTCTCTAGCTTAAGATGCTTCAGGAGAAACTGGGAAACACAAGCTCACAGTCAAACTAAATACAACTGAGATCTCTTTGTCTAAGTCAATTTCCTCATTAGGCTGGTACTGAGAACTACAGAATTATGTAATTTTACAGCTGGAAAGCACCACAAAGGCCATTTAATTCAACTTATTCTCAAAAAAAAGAAATCTCCACTACAAACATATCCAACAAGTCTCCAAACATTGTTGGAATTCCTGATTATGACTCTACTTCTTCAGGTACCTCATCTTGTCTCTAGTCCTTTGAGCTCCTCTACTTGATTCCCTGATTCTGGATCCGCAATTGATAAAAATGGAAAATAGATTCAGACTTTCTACACAAATTTCTCAGTCTTTAATCTCCTTCCCTCCCCTCTTCTCTTTACTAAACATTCTTATTAGGTATAACATCCTCAACACTGAAGCTTGAAGGAGCAAGTGCTTTCTTCCCCTCAATAAATTCAAGACAAACCTCACATTTTGCTACAAACTCCCCCAAAAACCAATAAATCAAACAAAATAAAATTTCCTTATTGCAGTAAGTTTGTGCTTTTAAATGAGTAAACCACCTATGCTGGAACTCTCTAACACATCTTCCTTCCCTATGAGACTGAGCACTGAGAAATTTCATCATGTTTTAAGACTGAATCTGCCTGGTCCTCATACCATTAGCGTCTTCTTCCCCTCTGACTGGGGTCTATGACAGAGAGGAAGGACGATGGCCTCTAAGGTCTCTATTTAAAGGGGTGCTCAGCATATTTTTTCTCCACTTCCCACCAACCTCACCGATTCTGGACTTCTCTGAAACTCTCCAACACAACCCTTTATCAGGTACCTTCTTTGCCAACCTCCTTTTTAAGTATTTTTTTTGTTTTCTCCTATTAGCTTATAAGCTCTGAGGGCAAACGCTATGTTTGTACTTGTATTTGTATCCCCAGTATTTAGCCTGTCACAAAGCGGGAGCTTAATAAATATTTACTGCTGACTAAAATAAAAATTAAACATGTTTAACCTACCATTTGATAAGACTGAAGAATAAATCTTTGAGAAGATAATAAACAAGGGCTCATGCTTTATAACAGTGTCACATATGTTTATATAACTTTAAGCTGTAAGTACTACAAGCACTGTCCTTGTCATGGCTTTGTGAAGCAGTGAATATGGAGAAGTATTACTATCTTCATTTTATCAGAGAAAAGCTGAGAAAAGTACAAAGCTAGAAAGTCTCAACACTTGAACTGAACTGAACTCATGATTCCAAGTCCATCATACTTAAGCTGTGAAACTGCCTCACTTAAATCCAATTCACTCCCAAGTCATCACCCTCATGATATTGCTGGTCCTCTTCCAGAACAAAGGACAAAGAACGGCAAACAACATTCCACTATGCCACTATGTCTTGAACCAGGGATATTTATATGTTTTCCTTCAATAGTGGGTCACATGATCAGAAATATGTGCCACCAGAATTAGATCAGTACTTTTAGCTTCAATTACATTTACTGATTCAAACCTGTTAGCATAAAATCTAACATATACAGTACACGGATGTTTAAATTTTACTTGCCTACTAATTCATACGCACTGGCTAATTAGGTATGAATTTTTGTGGCTAAAAATCTCAGACAAGCTTAATCTGACCTGAAGGCCACACACTAGCTACCTTGGGCAATCACAGAATCATATATTTATAGGTAGAAGGAACCTCACAAGTCAGCTAGTTAACCCCTTCATTTCATAAAAGAGGGAACTGAAGCCAGAACAGTGAAGTTACTTGCCTAAGGCTTCAGACTGCCAATCAGTGAGAGGGCCAAAATTCAAACCCAAATTCTCTGACTCTAAATCCATAATTAACTTCTCTCTGAACTATTCATTGAGAAAAGAATTTCTATCCACACAATCCTGAGAGTACCTTCAATTCTACTTATCTCCAAGACAAATTTTTATTTTTATTTAATTAGCATACAGAAGCTGATGTAAATATTTTACCAAAACTGCAGTCCTTACGTTCTTTATGTAACTTGTATTTGTATAAACCTCTAGCTAATTAAAGCCAGGATAAATACAGTTGTGCAGGGGATCTACAGATTAAGAGTTAAAATGGCCCTCCAAGGCCATCTGATAATAAAAACAGCTAGCATTTTATATTATACTTATTATGGGCCAGGCATTGTGTGAAGTGCTCTGCAATTGTTAACTCATTTGATCCTCAAGACAACAGTGGAAGGTAGGCACTCTTACTATTCCCATTTTATAAATGGGGAAATTAGACAAATAGCTATTAAATGAGGGTTAGTAAGTGTCTGAGGCCAAAGTACTACTTGTACATGGGCAAACTGAGATTCAGAGAAGACACATGAGCTGCTCAAGGTCAAAGAGCAGTTACTGGCCAAGAGTCAGATAGAGCCTTTATAGTAGGGCACACAGAATTTATCGGTCAGAGCTTTACCAGGGAGAAAAATAGTTGAGTATTATTGCTCCAGCTTTCTAGGATTTTTCATGATTTTATGATGTCTTTCCAGCTTGAAATTATGTTGTTCCATTTATATCTCTAGCAGAATCACAGAATTGTCAAGAAACAAAAATTTTTATGACTTAAGTCCTGCCATAGAGTCAGTAAATAGTACCTAAAGACAAATACATTTAACCCAATGATCTAAGCGTATCAAGTAGGATATTTTAAAATAATTTACATTGGTACAGAGAATTGATCTCTGAGGGAAGTGATCTTAGCTTAGCTACAGCAGTTCATAAAGACAAGACAAACTCAATTTGATATACAATTAATAAGTACCTACTATGTGCAAGGCCCAGGTCTTTTTAAAAAAGTATTCCAATAGTTGTTAGATTTTTCTTTGACTTTCTTTAAAGGGGGGGGCAGGGAGAGGGAAGAAAATTCAGAACTGAAATTAAAATAAAATTGAACTTGAAAAAGATTGTTGAAATTTTTTTAATATATAAAATTATTATAATATTAGCACTTGCCTCAAAAAAAAAAAGGAAGGAAAGAAACTTAGGGATTCTACAAGGACGAGAGGAGAGTATTCATTACAGACATAGTGGGAAAAGGGGAGAGGGAGAGTCTTATTCAAATGTAAAGAGGAGGGAAATGGAGTATTAAGTATCAGAAAAAGCCAACAAGTAAGACTGACCAGAACAGAAAACATGTAAAGGAATTTAATATAAAATAAAATTGAATAGGGGAAAAATTATTTCAATATTACAACTTACAAAGCATTTTCATACACATTATCTCCCTGATACAATAAACCTGTTGGCAAGGCATATATTATAGTATCCAAGTTTAAAATGAAGAAATTAAATTTGAGAGACAGTAAGTATAGTCTAAGACTCCACAATATTAAGTAAGAAACAAGAAACTGAGTCCTTTGGCTCCTAGTCTGGGGCTTTTTCCATCTCTCTCCAAATACTGATCTGTTCTGCACTGAGAAGGTACTCCTTGTAAATTATAAACTACTTATCTGAACGGGCCTGCACATACAAGCTAGTGCTAAAGACAGATAATCTCTCTGTCCAGAAGAATTAACCAATGAGTCTTTAGAGTTCACAGCTTTCTCTCCGTTAGTCCATAGTCCTATTCCTATATAGGAGAGTGGCAATAAGCCTCTAAGGTAGTGTCACTAAATCTCTATTCTAAGAGCTAAATGCTGTAACAAAGATATAATTTAGTAAAAAGCCAAATGCATAAAAAAAAAAAACCAGGAGCAACAATGTACTATCTACCTACCAAAATGGCTATGAGAATCAAAGAGATAAAGGAGGAAAACATCTTTAATAACCCTGATGGACTATATTAATGCAAGTTATTAATGTTCATTTTTGAAAAGGATGCCCCTGAAAATCTAATTTGATGACATTTAGCTATTTATAAATTTATGTTACAAAACTGGAGAGGGTCTGAGAGATCATCCAGTTCAAGTATTCTTAACCTGAGATCCATGAAGCTGTTTTTTCAAATATTTTATTAACTATTTCAACATAACTGGTTCCCTTTGTAGTCTTTTGTATTTTATTTTATATACTGAAAACATTATTCTTCTTAGAATAACCCATAGGGTTCATAGCCAAATAACCAAAGGGGTCCAAGACACACACACACATACACACACACACACTTAAAAAAACCCCTGATTTAGTGGAACATTCTCATTTTACAATTTATATTTTACTTTCTTTCCACAACAGGAGGCTGAAGCCCTCCCAAGAAGACAGAGAACTTTTTTCTTAAAATTCACCAAAGGAATCTAAGGAAATAAACTCTTACTGCTTGGTCTGAAAGGCATTAAATAAGACCGTCATGATGGGGCAGTCTAGTGTAGCAGAAAGAGTTTAAGATTTACAGTCAAATAATCTAACAAATCTGAATCAGAGAGATGTCAATAAATCACTTCAATGTGACTGGCTTAAAATTTAAGACAGTACTTTCCCCAAGGGCGTTTTGGAACCAGTTTGCACCAGTTCCAAGTTGATTGCTAAATTTTCAGTATGAGCATTTATAATTTGGAAAACTAGTGCTACAAATCAGGGCTTAATTTATTGTTTGATTGTGGGTATATTTTTTTCCTGAGAGTCAGCTATTAAACATTTACCAGGATATCTCTGACTTCACTTTTCTGAGCCTTAGGAAAGTATTAGATCTCTTCAAGATCCTTTTCCTAGTTCTGAATTCTATGATTTGAGCTCTCAGATTTTAAAATGATTGGTTAAATGTCATCAAGCTCAATTCTATATTCTATAAAGGTGCCTGTAATAATTGTGTATACAGAGACACATGTACATATACACACATATACTATTTAGCCAACCATTTAAAGATCATGGAGCCTTGCTGGCTCCTGAGGGCCACTGGGCCCTGGTGGGGGTGGGTGTGTGTGTGTGTGTGTGTGTGTGTGTGTGTGTGTACATATATATGCATATAAATACATACACATATATAAATTTACTTCTTTAGGATTATAAAGCACTTCCTATGCGTTATCACTTTGTTGTTGTGTCTGACTCTTCTCCACTCCATCTGAGGTTTTTCTTGGTAGAGATACTGGAGTGGTTTGCCATTTCCTTCTTCAGCTCATTTTATTGATAAGGAAACTGAGGCAAATGGGACCAAGTGACAGCTACTAAGGATCTGAGACCAGATTTGAATTCATGAAGATGTCTCCCCAATTTCAAGCCTAGTGTTCTATCCATGTGCCACTCAGCTGCCCTTATACATTATCTACCATGCAATCCCCAACTGCGCATGCGGTAGCCTGGTATAATGAAAAAGACAAAGGACTTAAGAGTCAAAAGATCTGGGTTAAATTCAGATTCTGACATTTGTCCGTGTCGTTATTTGCCTCAAACTCAGATTCCTCATCCACAAAGCAATCAAGACAAACCTGCATTGTCTACTTCACACAGTTGTGCTTCAAAGAATTTTATGTTTAGAGAGGGAAGGTACCTTAGAAGCCAACTCTCTCTTCTTACAGGTGAGGAAACTAAGGTCCGGATTACATAATTGGCTCAAGGTCACACAGAATAACTAAGCCCAGAGGCTGGATCCGAATCTTAAAAGAAAACTAAAGGAAAAAGCCCCGAAGGAAAGAGCTACACGAAAAGTTATAGGGCAGCAAAGGTAGGAGGAGGCAGAAGAGATCTCGCCATTCCTGAGACCTCCCAAGCCCCCGCCCTTCCGAGGGAAGGAGCGCAGCCCGCCCTCTGGGAGGATCTGGGGTCTAGAAAAATGACTGCGCTGCCGCAGCCCCACCCCCACATCCACAGTCCCCTTTTGTTTAAGATCCTCGCCTGAGCCGGGCAAGGCCGGCGCAGGCCACCTCCGGCCGGGCCGGGCAGGTATGGGGCTGCCCAAACTTGGGTCTGGGAGCCATCCGGACACACCCATCACGGTCTTATGTCGGGGTGTGCCACACACGTACGGACTGACATCTCCGCTGCCTCTCACACGGTTAAAGCCCCGGATTATTCAGCCGCAGAGACCGTGGAGCTCTTTCGGCTGGATCTCCTCCTTTCTCACCCTGGACACACTCACTCCCTCGGGGAAGGCGCGCACACGCACCCCGCTAGCTCCCTCCTCTGCGAACACATGCACACACCTACACACACACGCACACACGGGCTCCCTCCGCAGTGAACAGACCCACCCTCGCTGTCTCCTGTGTACGCGCGCACACCCGCGCACACACGCCGCCCTCCTCTGTGCACACAACACACCCCGCTAGCTCCCTCCTCTACGAACACACATGCACACCCGCACGCACGCACACGCACACGCACACCCACAGGCTCCCTCCGCAGTGAACACAGACCCACCCCTCACTCTCTCCTGTGTACGCGCGCACACACAAGCACACACACACGCCGCTAGCTCCCTCCTCTACGAACACACACACACACGCTGGGAACACAGACCCCCCCCTTGCTCTCTCCTATGTACGCGCACACACGCACGCACACACACACCGCTAGCTCCCTCCTCTGCGAACGCACACCCCCTCACTCGTTCCCTCTATGAACACACGAACACACACCCCGCTAGCCCACTCCTGTGAACACCAATACACCTCGCTAGCTCCCTACGTAAACACACACGCACACACCGCTAATCCCTCCCGAACACACACCCACACACACACACACACGCACATACACATACACACACGCACACACCCACACACACACGCACACACACACACACGCACACACACACACCCACACACACACGCACGCACACACACACACACGCGCACACACGCACACACACACACGCACACACCGCTAATCCCTCCCGAACACACACCCACACACGCACACCCACACACGCACACACACACGCACACACACGCACACACACACGCACACACACGCACACACACGCACACACACACGCACACACACACACACACACACACACGCTCACACACACGCCCCTCCTTCCCGCTCCGCCGGCACCACCAGCCACCCTCCCCTCCTCCCCACCAAGCCGCTGCCCCCGCCCTACAGGGCGGACATCCCGCTCCCCGTCCCCCGGCCCCCACTCACCGTCCGGAAGCCCGGCTGAGGCCTCCCCCGGCCCCCGCGGAGGAGCCTCTTTACGGCTGCCGCTGTCAGACCGGAAAGAAGGGGACTCCGAGCCTCCGTCTACCACTCCGCCCCAGCGGCCATTTTCCTCCTTCTCCCTCGAACCGGCAGATCACGTGCCGCCGCGGGGGCGGGGAAGGAGGTGGAGCTTCCGAGGAGAGGGGCGGGGCTGGACGGGGAGCCGGGGCGGGGCGGGGCGGGGCGGGGAGCCGGGGCGGGGCGGGGCGGGGCGGGGAGCCGGGGCGGAGGAAAGAGGAGCGGGGCGGGAAGGGCGAGGTGGAGACGGAAAGGAGCGGGGAAGGGAAAGAGAGGAGGAGAGGGGGAGGGGAAAAGGGGGAGGGGAGGACGTCCCCATCCTTCCCAGGGGTCCTGGAAAGCGGATCTGGAGGCCGAGGGCAGAGGCTTGACATTGACCTGCCCTGACGCCTTGACTCGTCACCCGTAAGGTCAGAGCTGAGGATGCCACCGCGGACGGCCCGGGCGGGGTGCGCCACCCACCCCTGGCGTTCCTAAAGCAGGGACTGGGTGAGCACCTGCGAAAGGGGCTGCGGAGGAGCTCGCTGCTCAGCTTCCTTCTGAGCACGACCTCTAGGATTCCTGGCCATTCAGAGCGATACCTTTACTAAGGTTCTACTAGATGCCGGGCGCCGAAGGCGGAAGGAAAAACATTGTAGGGAGCTTACACTCTGGGCGGAGGGAGGGGAGGGGCCCAGGTAAGTGTAATTCACAACAGGGCGTGCCCTCCCAACCGTGCAACCACGTGAGAAGACTAGGAGTACGCAGGCATCAAACCCTGGAACACCATAGGGGATACCTGGGACCGGGGAACATGTATGAAGGGCTGTACAGGTAGGGATGCAGTTCACACCCCTGCCACAGGATCTTGCATCTGGTGAGGTATTTGCACTGCTTTCTCTGGGTGTCTTCTCTTAGCTAAGCTTTACCTTCTAAAATAAGCCTTTCTCATTACCTTTCCTCCATTTATTTCATATATATATAATATATATATATATATACATATACCTTATTTATATGTATTTAGTTGTTTGCATGCCATTCTCCTTGAGAACAGGGAAAGTTTGGGACCTTTCTAAGTATTCCCAGTACTTAGTACAATACCTAGCACATAGTTGGTGCTTCACAAGTTCTTGTTGACTTACCAAAAGAGGTATCATGTTGGGTACTGGGAGTACAAAGACAAAATTAAGATACTCATTTCCCTCTAGAAACTTACATTTGATTGGGGAATAAAATATGTAACAGGCAAATAAATACAAATAGTTTGAGGAAAGAGAGGACACTAACAACCAGGGAGACATCAAGGAAAGTTTCCTAAGATGGTACTGAACTGAACCTAGAAAGAACTGGAAAGGGATTCTGTTAGCAGGAGGAGAGGAGTTAGTGAGTATATGAACCGTAGACTTCCAAAGCATTTCCATTTTGCTAAATTTGAATGTAATGGTTTAAATCCAAACCAAGGGCACCAAAGACAGCCTATGTAGCATGGATAGATAGATACTTGATCTGGGATTCAGCCTATTCTTCTCCAGAGAGAATATAATTTCCCTCTTTGTGGGGAGTATAATTAGGGCTTTGATTAGGTTCTTACTCCTTTACTATCCTACCTTCAAGAGTGATACTGGGGCTAGAATTATATCTATCAAACAAATATTTTCATCCTATGGATGTTACTTTTTAGGAATGGGGGGAGTGGCCCACTAGAATCAAGACAAAGAGGTAAAAAGCATTTATTTATTAAGCACTTAGTGTGTGTTGGGCACTGTACTACAAATGCTGCTAGGATAAAAAATACAAGCAAAAAGCACCTTACTACATTCTAATAATGGAATAGAGCTACAGACAATAAACCAAGATTTTAACCTTGAGGTAGTGGCCTTCAGATCAGTATGGATTCCTTCCTTTGCTATTTTCAGGGTACTCATGAAAGTTATTAATAAAACCATAACATAATACTTGAATCTGCAAGCCAAAATGAAAATCCTGGCTATCTGAACAGAGTTGTCCTTAACTTAAGTGTATTTAAGCTAGCAACTACCATCTTGTATTCCTCTACCTCTGTATATAACACAAACAGCCAAACATCCATGGTCAATCATGAATTTTTATGCAGAGGTAGAATAAGGAAGGCATTGCAAGAGCAATCATATAAAGTACATATTAGCATACACAATCAGGCAAAGAATTAGTTAAGGGAGATTTAAAATCTTTTCTGGTTTTTCATCAGTTATCCAAGGAGCAGTCACTCAGTAGGCTCTTTCTGAGTTCTTTGTCACATAAAGCAAAGACTGCTCTGAGGCTTGACAGCCATGCTTGGTCCTCAGCCCTGACACTGCATGCTGCAAGAGGTCCTCAGGAAGCTGGTTGCCATAGCAATGCCATGTTTTTTCTTCTTCCTTGCTGTAACTCAGCTCTTCTTTCTCTCTCTAATGTCCTGCTGTACAGAAATAAATTCCACTCCCCTTCTCAAAACTGACAATAATCCAGGCAAGAGCTGTTCCATTTTAAAAAAATAATGCTCTGTCTGAGACTACAAATCCCAACATGCCTAAACCTTGGATTCTTTTACATTTGGCTAAAGATAATAGACAACAAATCGGTCGCCATGTCCACATTCAAAGTCCTGGTAAGGCTTGCCAAAGTTTGCTGTTCACTGCCATAGTTTAAAAGAACATAGTGTCACTTCCACACTGTCATGACATCTGCGAAGGCCTTAGTGGTGCAGAACAGAATAATTTCTTTTAAATTTATGGGCATTGAGGTTACATCATTCCTGTATGAGTAGTTGCCAACTGCTTTCCCTTTGATAGGGAATACAGGCTCTAGCATTTATGGCATAGAACAAGGGGATTTTTAGTAATCTAGTTTAATTGGACTATTTTCTGTTTACCTCCTTTTCTCTTCAACTCTGCTATTACACAGAAAAATTCTAGAACAAAACCTTATGTAAAATGGTCTCTGATTAAGTTCAATTGAAACTGAAATAAGGGAAACATTGACAATGCCATCAACAAATGTCCTATAGCCCTAAGGAACTTGGTTTAATTTTAAGTCTATAAAAACATTTTCAGTGTTTATAGGTCAAGCTTGATTTGAAAAAAATATATTCTCAAGGGGCACCTGACATTCTGGAATTTAATTTATTCACTATTGCAATAAAATGATACATGAGACATTCAGGTGTTTCTGCAACTTCATATATATGGTTTCTAGACTACATGGACCTGGTAATATCCATTCTTTAGGTCTGCAGTCACTTGGAGCAGGCTAAGTATGAAGGCTTATCCTGCTGTGCTAGTAGCCCAAGGTAATCTTAGTCCCAATTTCGATATGGTTCCTGGGTCATACCTTCTCATACAGAGGGACAAATTGGAAAGTATCTACCACAGGTTCAAGGAACTGATATCTGTGTAGCAATGATACTTGAATTCAGGAGAATGAGAGGAAGAGCCCACAGATCAGAGCCTTGGGGGCAATCATGCTTAGGGAGTGAGATCAATTCAATAAAGAAGACTAAGAAGGAGCAGTCAGATAGTTAGGATGAGAACCAGAAGCAAATAATGTCATCGAAGCCAACAAAGGAGAGAGTATCCAATCAGGGAGGGTGACCCACAATGGCCAAACGCACAGAGAGTTCAAAAAATTAAAGATTAAGGCAAAAAAGAAAAGATTTAGCAATCAAAGTACCACAGGTAAACTTTGAAAGAGCAATTCCTGTAGATTGGTAGGGTCAGAAGTCAGATTAGAAGGGATTAGAAGGCAATAGATGGTGAGGAAATAGAAATGCAGACTGGAAACTACCCTTTTCTAGAAAGTTTGACAATAAAAGCCAGAGTAAATAAGGATGATAGTTTGGAAGAATGAGAGAGTCAAATGGAAGGTTGTGTTTTGTTTGTTTTTTAAAAGATAAGGTAATCCTGGGCATGTTTAGAAGCATCAATGAGGAACCAGCAAATAACTAGAAATTTAAGGTGAAAAATAAGGAATGAACAGAGGGGCAATATCACAGAGAAGACAGTTAGGGGGTGGGATCCAGAGCACAACTACATAAGTTAACCACAGCACAGAGAAACACCATCTCTTCCACCAGACCGGAGTAAAGAAGTGGAAGATGAGTAAAGGTGCAGAAGAGTTGAGGTATGAAGGAATGGAAATGATGAAGTTCAGGATAGATGAACTCTGTTCAGTAAAGGAGGAGGCAGGGTCATCTGTTGACAGAGCATGATCTGGGGGTGGTATTGGGTACTTGTAGTCAGCTAGGTGTTGCAGTAGCTAGAGTTCAGCAAATGCTGCCTCGGACACTTAGCTTACTCTGTGACCTTGGACCTCTGTTCCCCTTAATTTCCTTAACTGTAAAATGAGGATAACAACAGTGCTTACTACACAGGATCAAACGAGATAATATTTGTAAAAAGCTGGCACATACCTAGCAACATGACTGGCACATAGTAGACACTATATATAAATATTAGCTACTATGGTTGCTGCTGCTGCTATTACTTGAAGAAAGAACAGTTGTTTTATGGAGTGTGAAAAAGTTGATCAGGAAATAATAAAGGATCACCTTTCAGGAGTGATGGCTCAGTTTGTCAGAATATACAAGATATATATATATACATATATATACATTATATATGTATATATATGTATATATATATGTATATATATGTATATAGTATATATGTATATATACACACATATATACATATATGTATACACACACGTTATATATATATATATAGTGATGGCATTAAATATAAAGATTTCTATTAAGTTAGTGTCTTAGAATGTGAATCAGTGCAAAGATAGCCACAAACACTGAGTCACACACCATTAGTAACTAACTTCATATAGCTATCATTTCAACTGCTCACATTATGGTTTATGAATCATCTTTAATAGGAAAGTGGCAAGAAGCTCATGATCTCTGATATAAAATCTCCCTAGAAACCTACTATTAGTGGGCAATTTTTTTGACTTGATTTATTCAAAAGAGCAGATGACAGAAAATATGACTTTGAGTCATGTGGGCTCTTTTCCTGTACTCTATATCACATGATATTCTCTCGATTCTGCTGCCACAAATATCTACTGGCACAGTTGATTCCACTGCCTAACTTGCTGCTGCCATTGGTGAAAAGTGACTATCTATATTAAAATGTTGATTTTCAAATCCCTTTTCATGTCCTTTCTTGTTCTTGGATAAGAAAATATATTGAAGAGAGGTTTTTGTGTTTTTCCTTAGGTCCTTCAGAGGTTCCTAATTATAACCAATGCATAAGTATCTTTCGTTAGTTTATCTTTCAGAAGAAAAGAGTAAAAAACAAGTATTTCATTTAATCCATCCATTACTCACACCACTCCATGGTGACATGGAGGTGACCCTGGGTAATCAACAGTTACACTAACAGAACATGAGTTCTGGCAAGTTCTACCATTCTGGAAACTGGCCTTGAATACGTGGTCATACAACATACCGTTTGAGGTCTAATCAGCTGGGGTCATCATCAGCAAATTGGACACATGGGGATGGATTCTTTAGCAATGGCAACACATGAGACAAAGAAATATACCAAATGGTTCATTTCCTAATTGCACAATGACAGTAAGGAAAGAGAATAGACTATCTAAGCATGATTCCAAAGTATTTTAAATATGTTATTTAAACATATTAAAAAAAACATTGTAAAGTAGTTGCTACAAGAACCAGATCTAGCTAGTAAATATCAGAGGCATGATTTGAATTGAAGTCAATCCTGACTATGAATCTAGTACTCTTTAATTACTGTGCCTTCGTATAAACATTTTTTAGGCAATTAGGTGACTCAGTGGATAAAGGTCTGGGCCCGGTGTCAAGATGATCAGAGTTTAACTCTGATCTCAGACACATCCTAGCTATGAGACCCTGGACAAGCCATTTAGCCTCTTTGCCCCAATTTCTGCAACTGTAAAGTGAGAAAAACAGTAGCACTTACCTCTCAGGCTCCTTGTGAGAATCAAATTAAATAGTATATGTAAAGTATTTAGTGCAGTGCCTTGCATATATAGCAGGTGCTTAATAAATGCTTATTGCCTTTCCCTTACTTCCTCCCCCTCCCTCCCCTATACTCTGAGTTCTTTATCTAATGATGAAGTTGATTTAATAGAACCATAATAATAAAGATATCCTCAATATAGAATATACATGAAACCAAAAGACACAAGAAACTGGAGCTAAATGGAAAGACAGCTCACTGGTTCTCCTCAGGGGATGAGTTGGAAGAATTGGTTTGATCATGCACTCAACACTAATTTCAGTTGTTTCAGTTATGTCGGACTCTTTGTCACCCCACGTGGGATTTTCTTGGCAAAGCTACTGGAATGGTTTGCCATTTCCTTTTCCAGATCATTTTACAGATGGGGAAACTAAGGCAAGCAGGATTAAGTGAATTGCCCAGGGTCACACAGCTAATAAAGTGTCTGAGGCCAGATTTGATCTCAGCACTCTATTCATTGTGCTACCTAGCTGCCCATAAAAGCAATTAGAAACACCATAACAAACAGGTGACATAAAAATGGAATGGATTTTCCAGCATTTCTGTCATGATATTGTCATGACTTGTCTTTAGCTCCCCACTTTTCTTGATGATATCATAGTTAATAACTGATAACTTAAAACTATGTCCCCAGCATAACTGCAATGTCATAGACCTGGAGAGGACCTTAGTTTAGAAAGGTCAAGGTCACCCACCCATTGCATCCTGGGCCATCTGCAGTCATCTTAACTTTTGTCTTGCCCTTGGACTTCTATAACTTGGGGAAGAAAGTGAGGCTGAGAACTTTGTGCAGCCCTGTTTCACTATAATCCAATTTACACTCAAATCAAGTTATCACTTTATGATATCATCAGTCCTCTTCTAAAACAAAGGACAAATGACAACTTTAACAGTTGAAATTTTGTGGCTCTTTGGATGGAGATGAAAGTGACCTGCCCTTCGTACACTTTGCATCAGCCTGTGGAAACGATCCTCAAGGGATCACAGATTGAAGGGATGGCTCCCTATTATAGCTATAGGGCAGCACTCTCTTCATCGACAAATACAGAAATTAAGAAATGAGGTTGATTTCTGGTTGCTTGATGGAGTTCACAATCCTTCCTTCCAAATTTACTTCCTTCTGGTAGATCTTTTAGTGTAAAAAGACATTGTTGGATTCTCTAGGGTAGAATGGATGGTAGCATATAACTTAGTATGACCAGAAATAAGGAGCAAAGAAAGGTTTGGAAGTTTTGACCCTTGCCTTTACTCCTTTCTCCAGCTTGCTGCTGAGGAAGCAGGAGTCCGATGAAATGGCTTGTATTTCTCTTTCTTACCTACCACCGAGGGAACAGGAGCCCCATGGCTCCACTCCTACATTTTTTCTCTCTGTGGTGGACGAGGAAAACATTGGGTTTCTATTCCTCTCAGTCCTGCTTGCTGCTGATTTTAGGTAGATTAAGTAGCATCGACCTGACTATGAAGCCTTTTCCTCCCTTTTTCTCTTTTTCTCTGCTAACAAAATCTTTGTGGATGAAGACCAGATATGTCTAACTTGCCCTATAAGAGGTAATCATATCTAGTGGCCTCCAATATATAGAAATAATTATGTATTGATATTTCTAGAATTATTGTTAAGGAGATTTGCATTTGTTGAGTGGGTTTCCTCAGTGTGCTTGGCAGTTTATATTATACTAGCTTGGTATGTTTGGTGCTGAACTTAGAATTTCTCTAGGGTCTATATTTGATAATCCCTATTAAATATCTCTTTACAGAACAAAAGTTGAGCAATTATTTTGTACCTTTTTCTTCACTAGCATCCTAAAATTAAGTCCAAAAGATCCTAGGAATCCTGGCAGCCCAATTTATTTTGAGGGTGTAGCAATCATAACTAGTGAAAATTGGCAGGGATTCCCTTCTGCCTCCCAGTCCCAGGCCTGTTACCATTTATATTCATCGTCAGTGATAGTGGAATGAACACAGTTTGTAACTTAGGACCCAATGTGAAATACACAATTATTCAATGTGAGGCAGAAGAAAAGAAAATGGATCTTAAGAAGTTGAAGTCAAGACAGGTAGCTAGACTAGAGTTACGATACCTAGACGATATTGGTGCTGAAGGTGACACCATTCTGAAGGTGCTAAGGGATAACTTTTCAAGATCTCAAAGAAGGGAAGATAAAAGGGTGTATATTGGAGCCAAGATTTTTTAAATTTTCAGTTTGAACATTTACCTCAGAATTCCGGAAAAACTATAAATTAAGGCTTGATTTCTTGTTTTCTTGACTATCTAGACGTAAGAAAGCAATGGCAAAAATGTTAATAATGAAAATTAGTCTTAAAAGTATGTCATGTGTACATTTTGTTATTAAAAATATTTAGCAGCACATTCCTGGAAAGATACCAAAAGAATGGAAAAATCAGGGGATATGATTACTACCTCCTCTGAAAGTGAGTGAAAAAAATATTAACTTGCTGATATATATTTACTTTATCTTTATAAAACCTTTATGATAATTCCTTATGATGTGCTGAGAGCACATAAGTCAATAAGCATTTTTAAGTACTTCCTACGTGCCAGGCAATGTCCTAAGTGCTAGGAATACAAAAGATGGTAGAAACATGCTCCTGGGTCTCAAAGGAGCTCACATTTAATTTGTTGTTGTGTTATTTCAGTTGTGTCTGATTTTTCATGACCCCATCTGGGGTTTTCTTGGCAAAGATATTGCAGTGGTTTGCCATTTCCTTCTCCAGCTAATTTTACCGATGAGAAACTGAGGCAAATAGGGTTAAGTGACTTGTTCAGTCACACAGCTAGGGTCTGAGATCAGATTTGAATGTAGAGGAAGACAATATACAAAAATATATAGTTAATTGTAGTGTATTTAAAAAAAATAACATATATATGTATACATATATACATATAATCACCAGGAAAAGCAAATATACATACATATACTATCTATCAATTTAGTAAATGGAAGATAGGGAAGGAAGTAGCAGCTAGGAAGTATTATAAAAGGTTTCTGACATAAGGCAGGATTTGAACTGACTCGAACAAGTTAGGGGAAAACTAAAAGCTAGAAGGGAGGAGAGCAAGTATTCTAAGTACAAGGGGCAGCAAAAACATGGAGGAAGGAGATAGAGTGACGTGTCAGTAACTACAAAGAGGCTACTATACATGAATTATATAATGCATGAAGGAGAATAAGTTCTAAGATGTATGGAAAGGTAAGAAGGGATTTTGAAGAATCAGAAGAAGTTAATTTTGTAAGGGTAGGAGGGAAGGAGTGTAGCATGGTCAGACATATACTTTATAAAATTCACCTTGGCAACTGATGAAAATAAATCAGTGGTATTACTTGGCTGGGAGACTAGTTAGAAGGCTAGTATAGTAGCCCAGACAGAAGATGATGAAGGACTTGAACTAGGGTAGTGCTATGTGAGTAGAGGGAAGACTACATTATGAGATATATTATGAAGGTAGAAACAAACCATTTGACTTGGGAACAGGTTGGGGTAAGAGGAAGTGAGAAATCCAGCATGACAAAGATTGGGAGCCTGTGTTCTTGGGAGAATGTTCAGAAGAGGGAAGGCACAGTTTGAGAAGCGATGATAGGGAATAGATTGAGTTCTAATTTGGACATGTTGAGTTTAAAATATATACAGGACATTTATTTTGAGATATTCAAAAGGATATTGGTGATGTTGAGGTTTGGTAAGTCATGATTGACAACAAAGGGGCAAGACATTCTCTTGCAGAAGATAGCGTAGAGTTGGGTGGCTCAGATTGGGAAGGAAGGATAGCGTCAACTGACCAAACAAAACCAAGGCTGATATAGCATCCAGTATTTGAAGATAAAAGCAATCACACAGAAGGGAGTCACTACTACTGACTAGGCAGTAGTCTCACCTTGCACTGATGTTAGATCTGGCCTGTGAGTGACATTCTGTGTAGGAACGGAAAGAGGTACCTGTCGTCTTGTCTGCTGAATGCCACCAATCTCGCATTATATGTCCTTGCCTTGTGTTTGAGGATTCACATCAGACCACTCTAATTCCAATTCTCAACATTTAGGCCTGACACCATGTCCAGTTTTGTATTAGAATCAGTGTGGTCATCTTAACTGGACGAGAACTTACCACTAATGACTGAGTCAGTCAAGCAATCAAAAAGCATTTATAAGCACCAGCTCTATGCCAGGCACCATACTGCTTAATAACTGAGAAGCAAAAAAAAAAGTCTCAGCCTTCAAGGAGCTCACAATTTAATGGGAGAGACAACAGGCAAACAACTATGTGCTAACAAGCTATATGCAGGATAGATAAGAAATCAGCAGAGAGAAAGCATAGAATTATGAGGGATTGGGAAAGGCTTCCTGTAGAAGGTGGGATTCTAGTTGGAACTTTAAGGAATACAGGGAAGCCAGGATGTAGAGATGAAGAAGGAGAGCACTCCAGGAATGGGGGATAGCTAAAGAAAATGCCTGGAGTCAAGAGATGGAGTGTTTTGTTAACAGGAATGACAGAAAAGCCAGAGTCACTGGATAGAAGAGTTTGTGAGGGGGGTATAAAGTATACAGCTGAAAAGATAGGGGGGAAGATAGATTATAAAGGACTCTGAACACTAATTTATTTGATCCTGGGTATGATAGGAATTTATGGGGGCAAGGAGCAGGAAACAGACCTAAAGTTTTGGAAAATCACTTTGGCAGCTTTAAGTATGAACTTGAGCAGGGAGAAACTTGTGGCAAACAGATGAACCAACAGGCTACTGTAACAGTCCAGGTGAGGAGATGGCCTGTACTACGGTGGTGGTAGTGTCAGAGGACAGAAGAGAGAATATTTAAGAGCTGCGGAAAATGTGAAATCAACAAAAAAAAAATTGATATGGAGACCAGGGGGCAATGAGTAATAGGGAGAAGCTGAGAGTGTGAGTCTGGGGCATTAAGAGGACAGGATGATGGCACCCTCAACAGTAACAGACACATTTGGAAAAGGGGAGTGTTTGGGAGGAAAGATAATGGGTTCAGTTTTAGACATGTGAGACTAAGATGTCTGATAGACATCCAGTTCAAGATATCTAACAGACAGTTGGAGATGCAAGACTGCGAAGATGTTATTGAATTATCAGCATAGAAATAATAATTAAATAAGTAATAATTAAATTAAATTAAACAAATAAATAATTAAATGAGATCACCCACTGAAGATATAGAGAAGGAAGAAAAGGCCCAGAAGAGAGCCCCATGGGACACCTAGTTTGTAGGCATGACCTGGATGCAGATCTAGCAAAGGAAACTGAGGAGGAAGGGTCATATAGATAGGTAGAAGGCCAGGACAGTGTCCTGAAAAACTGAAGAGAGTACCGAGGAGAAGATGACCAACGGTATTAAAGGCTGTAGAAAGGTCAAGAAGTATGAAGATTGAGGAAAAGTCATTGGATTTGGCAATGAATAGGTCACTGATCACTTTGTAGAAAGTAGTTTTTGTTGAACGATTAAGACTGGAAACCTAATTATAGAGTTAAGAAGACAGTGAGAGGAGACATAGAGGCATATGTTGCAGATATCCTTCTCAAGGCGTTTAGCCACAACAAGCAGGTGATATTAGGGTGATAGTGGAGATGGAAGAATCAAGTGGGGGAGATAGGAGATTTCCAGTAAGTAGGGAAGCAGCCAGTGGACAGGGAAAGACTGAAGTGTGAGAATGAGGGTAAAAGAGGGGGCATTCTGTTGAAGGAGACAGGATGGAATGGAATTACTTGTGAAAATAAAGAGGTTTGCCTGAGAGGCCCATATATATGGCATTCTGACAAAAATGTGGGAAAACTTAACCAAAATTCTTTTCTGTCCCATATCTGTACTCAGTAACACTGGGGCAGTGTTATTTATGATTACAGAATACACATTATCTGCTGGCGTTTAGGAAATTGGAATTCATGGTTTTACTTGATGGACAATTGTCTCTGGTGTAACTTTTTCAACTAGTTACTGCTACCATTTTTGGGTTCGATCAGATAGCAAAGAGATTATATCTTGCTTGGGTCTCTTCATTCTCTGTACTTAAACAAAATCAAACAAATAAAAAAGGATCTGTCATCTTGTATCACCACAACTCAGAACCATACTAATGGAGGCCATCTAGTCGATTTTAGAGATGCTGAAACCAAGGCACAGGAAGCTTACATAACTTGCTCAAGGTCGAAGTGATAGAAAGCATCAGAGGCAGGATTTGAACTTAGGTTTTCTGACTCCAGAGCCTGTATTCTTTATCTTGTATCACAGTCTCCTGATTAAGTCTGTGCCTTCTGACATATGAGCTTCAGTGACAGTCATGACAATGTTACATTATCATTGTTCACGTTAGAACATGATTGATGAAATCTTTCCTTAAGGAAAGCATTCGGTTATTTTTTTATATACTTGTTTAAGAATTCAATGTGAGCCACTATAATATGCTGAGCAGTCATTAATAAAAATGCATTAGCCTAATTTTGTTAACTTTGAATTCTTGAAAAATATTCGTTTTCAACAATCCCATTTTATTAAAACAAACACATTCAGTTATACTTATGAATACATGAGTTCAAATGCCAGAAGATCATCCAGTGAAGGGATCAGTTATGATAACTTCAGGCCTAGTAAAAGGTGAACAGAAAATTTTCCTAAAGGACTTCACTTTGCTGTAATTCAATCAGAAGACTTTGAAATTAGTAATGACATTCAAATTTTTTGAAACTACAGTTTAATCAATTTTAAAGACACACAAATTAGAAAAACATTTATATGTCAGTTAAAAACACCTTTAAAACATTGCAGTATGCTACCAGTGCAGCTTTGACAGAGACTAGAAATGGATAATTATTAAAATGATATCACAATGTAACGAACAGTGGTATTTTAAATTTACCAATCACCAATACCTAGTTTATGGATATGTTGAAAAATAACACTTTTTAAAAAATATATTTTGTAATAATAAAAATGAAAATCACAGACACTATAGTCTAATTTCAACAAGGGAAGGCAAGGGGAGAAATACTGTAAGTATTGATTGCTAGAGTTGTTAGTTTCCCTCTAATGAAAGGGTCTCTCTTCTGCAAAGACATAAAACTCTTTAAAGCAGAACCAAGGCATGAATTAAATTAATGACACATTTTAATTTCTCAAATGGAGTAACTTATGATAGCATCCTCAGTTCCCTGAATAAGTTTTTGCTTTCCCTCCTTTTTGCTTTCTGCTAGGCCCTTCCGAAGACAGAGATCATTCTTTTCTAGTTGATCTAATATAAATTTTGTGTGCTGAACTGGAACAAATGACTATTTAGTGGTCAATTCTCTTTTCAAAATGAAGAAAAACTAGAAACAAGTTTATTCTTACAGACAAACCAGTATAATTGAATTTAAAATATGCTTAAACTGAGGAATCTTATGCAGATCATCCAAAATCTAAGTTAGGCATTTTGACAAATGAGTAATTGTTCCATTAAAGAGACAGCACAGATTATTACCAACTAACTTCTCAGAAAAAGTTCAGACTCAAGTAGAGATGGTGCAGGAGCCAGATACAGCAGATGGCAGCTTGTGCCCCTCTCTCCATTAGGACTTGGACAAACCATTTATTTCCTTGGTGGGCCGTCCCATCTCTAGTAGTAAACATGGCTAAATACCACTGGAGAGATAGCTTCAGATGGGATAATGTGGTTTGACCTGGGCCTTTAAACAATGATTTTCTGCATTAAAGAGCTTGGTTTTTTTTTTTCTTTTAAAATGTAGCAGTAAAACAATAAAATAAAAATCACTTTTAAAGACATGACAAATTAGCTTTGAAGTAAAAATGTGCATTGAGGCTATATTTTGGAAAATTGTTTTCTTCCTCAAGTCCTACCCTGTGGTTTACATAATATTAAAAAATCTATTAAAATCATTAGGAACATTTTATTAAAATCATTAGCCAATGAGACTGAACTGGCTATTTCCATTATACACTAACAGCCTAGATAAAAGCAGCTAAATCACTGATGATGAGGGCATGATTACAAAATACCAACAAGGCAAATCTTTTCCTTTTAAAAGAATATCTATAATTTAAACAACTATAAATATATACTTTTCTCACATTGTATATGCAAACATAAATAGGAGATGTGGGTCTTAAAATTTGTGACATCCTAGGCTCCAAATCCTCAAATTTTTAAGAGAGAAATTTTCCTTTTTGAAAATAATTTTTTTCTTGTACATCAGAAAAAAACATCAATTTACTAGTGCAAGAGACAGACATAAATCCAATTAAGTCTTCCAGTTTTAATCTAAGATAATTATAAGGTAGGTAAGGGCAGGATGGAATAATTTCACAGTGTTCCTTATAATTCTGTCTATATTAAATCTGATATTTTATTTTTCAGCTTAGATGGAATTTTAATGACTTAGAAATCTCCTTAGGATATAGATTTATAATAAAAATTCTAGACAAACCTTTAGCCAAAACCATAATAACAGGTACCATTCAAACTACTTCTCTTTTATGTCATTTTTATCTTTCATGATAATGCAATTGTCTGGAAAACTTATGACTGCGTAATTACAAATAATTGGTAGCAAGAGGAAAATTAATTAAGCATATATTAGGAATGTATTAATTCTCCAGTTTTTCCATTTATGTTCAAAATAAGTGTATATAAATTACAAACAATGAAAATTAAATATTTAACCTTGCAAAAACACTATCTCAACCTTTATCTAACATATGAATTCTCTGATTAAATTAATGGTAAATATTTAGTTTTATTCAAGTAAAGTACTTCTTGTAATTTGAAATATAAAATAATTTTAAAATGAAATATATCTTAAATAATTTATAATGAAATAATTTAAGAAACAATTAACTGGTACTATTTCCTGGGTAATAAAATCAGTAAATGAAAAGGGGGATAAAGGATTATTTAGTGCTACTTTTTTTCTTCCTGATTTAAAATCATACTAGAAAAAAAAGCAGAGAAAGCAAGAGGAAAATTTGCCATGTTCTCATGTATACAAATTGATATATTATTAGGGAATCATTTTAAGAGATCTATTCAGCAGAAATGCTACAAAGACGGGCCTTTTGATTCATTGGACCCAAGGATTTTTTCATATGTTACCATGACAACATTTTGCACAGTTACAGCTCTTTTCCATGATATTAAATGAATACAATTATGATGGTGGTCATGTTCTTACACATATGTACAGAACTTGCTTAGTGATTCCACCCATGGCACTCCAACCCCTCTATGTACAGTGTGTCAGGATTTTGGAGTTGAAAAGGAACTAGCCAATAGCTAATCAAATTCTGTAGTTTTATAGATGAGTAAAAATTGAGACTCGGGTAAGTTAAGTGACTTGCCCAAGGCCACACACTGGTCATTAATCTAAGAACCAGGGATAAGAACACAGATCTCTGGACTTTCAGTTTTACTAATACTAAGGGACAACAATAATATAAATGACCTGGATTTCCTCAAGTGTTCCCTTGGCCACACACTTTCATAAGTTCAAAATATTCGGAGCTGAGAGGGACCTCAAAACTCATCCAATTTAATTTCCTCATTTTACAGATGAGAAAAATGGTGCTTTATGTACACATATACACACACACAAACTCAAACATGCCAATCCTAATAGAGTAAAACCCAAAGATTGATGGCATGAGATGAAGGGACAGGTGGTTTGTCAGACAACTCCATTTTTCTCTATTATTCATAATTCCAGAGAAAATGTTTATTTTAAAGTTAGAGAATTGCACTATGTAAAATAGTGATGGAGTTTTAATGATTTCAGTCAATATTATATTGATGATTGCTCACTTAAATTATAATAGAAATTAACTATGATTAAAAAACAAAAACCAGGAGGAAACTATAAGAATAATTAAAGCACACACTAAAGGTCTAACATCATCAAATCTAAACTATGCATAAGTTATGTGCATATTTCACCAATGCCAATTGAAGAAATGAAAAAATAAAAACTGACTGCACTATTATTTCAGGTTTTTTTTTTAAAGCAAGTGCCCATTAGAGTATAGTCCTCCAAAAGAAGTAGAAACAACACATGAATCTTTATAACATTTCACCAATAACTGATCAATCAACAAATATTCAGTAAGGTCCGCCTATCAAATGCCAGGCACTGTTCTAGGGATACACATATAGTGTAAGTGCTCCTCTGTTTTGACAGAGGATGAAACAATTTCTTTTTTAGAGAAAAGTAAAAGCTAGAAAAAAAGTGCACTGATCTTTCTGAAGCAAAAACCTATGCCATAATCCTTCCTGGACCTGAGGAAAAACACTTATTTAATTTGGCAAGGAGAATCAGCTACTTGGATAATTAGGTAGATTTTATGCAAACAAACTGAGTGACTGAAAAAGATTTTCACTTTTTGAGTGGCTATATAATATTATCATACAAGCAGATGATGACCAGGGAACCTTATAAAATAGTTGCTTAGTGTGGGAGGCAGCATTATGGGATGAAAAAACTCAATTGGAATTCTACCATTCACCAGGTGTGTGACTTGGGGAAAATCACTTTACCCTTCTGGACCTCAGTCTGTTCACTTGTAAAATGAGAGACTTGATTAGATGATCTTCCAAGGTCCCATTCAGCTTTGTAAACAAATTATAGCATACTAAAATGGAAGACTATTTCCTTGACGGCAAAGCAGACTAATAAAAACAAAAGTATCTGAGCTTCCCTCTGCTCCCTACTTACATACAAGGCTGCAATCTGGTGCTTGTGCTTTCCACTAGCCAGAAATGTCTTAATAAAACCAGTACCCTTATGGTTCCTCTTAAAGAGTGCTTATATCCTCTGCTACATTCACCAATGAGTGAAAACTCTTTTGCCAGCAAATTTAACTGGTCTTTCGGTGTACATTCATTCCTGTCCTCTTGTATTATTTGTGCATCTTAATTTCAATATGTTTTCATTTTCCATTCCTTCCTGGGAAGTTCTTAGGACAGGGCCAGCCCCACCTACATTTCCAAACAGGTGTGAAACAAGGAGAAGTTTCAACAGAGACTGAGCCAAGGCAGTCTGTGATATTATTTCTAAGGCTCAAAAAAAGTTAGTTCTACATTTTTGCTGATTAGAACCTGCTGAATGGCATGTGTCTTAGCTTTCTTTGCTTTTCCTAAAAAGAAAAAAAACACCATAAAATTCACCACTATTTGGTAATTCCTACATCACAGGTGGTTTTACCCTTAACTCAATTTGCTAATCATAATTTGTAAATGATAACATATCAAAAAGGAATTGGACAATGTGGAAAGTTTGCATTTAATGAAAATAAGGCAAAATAAAATGTCAGCTAAAAATAAAATGAAAATACATCTTTCTTCCTTTCTTGCACATACCAAATATCACAAGGTTTAGGAACCTTGCATGATTTTGTGGTGCTTC
The DNA here is from genome assembly GCA_028658325.1 of Potorous gilbertii. Taxonomy (NCBI): domain Eukaryota; kingdom Metazoa; phylum Chordata; class Mammalia; order Diprotodontia; family Potoroidae; genus Potorous; species Potorous gilbertii. Next base: position 248,736,849 of record CM053769.1, read on the forward strand.
CTGCCAACTATCCTTGTACAAAACTGTGCTATTTTTTAGTCACAACTAAGATCAAATTAATGTAAAGGAATTATGTGGCCGTTGGGAATAATGAGAAAGTTGTAGTATATTTCAAGGGAATTGTAAGCACGTGAAAATGTGCAAACTGAAACAAAAACATACTTTTGTACTTAGAGAACTTAAAAATCCCATTAAAAGGTGCTAATTACAGCATTTTATACAATATCTAACAGTTCTAAATATTACTTGGACAGGCTTTTCTAAAGATATGGTTTATTTTTTCTACCAACAGTCTTATGTAAATCCCCTTAAACTTTTCAGAACATGAATTAGGCTGGTCTATTTAAGAGGCAGATAGTTCATGATTAACCTAAAGGAACTTGCTTTTACTCTTAACCAAGTAAAAATGTTTTCCCTCCATGATACTGTTTTTAGCTCTATTATTTAATAATCCTTTCCTAATTCTATAGGTTTTATGTCCGATAAGTTGAGTTTTAAAATTCTAAAGAAATTTAGTTGTTAAATCTGTGAATATCCTAAATACAATAACAAAATAAATTCAGACATATTAGGGGTAAGTAGCACTTCTGCTGAGCACCTGGTACTTACTTACAATATATTGATCTGGGTCCTATGATTGCCAACTTGTCTCTAATTGCAAGGTCCACTTAGTGTTTTCTTCTTTTTTTTTAAAGTAAAAAAAAAAAACACTTAAAATATCAGTTTTGCTATATTTAAATTATATGTTTAAGAAAATCTTCTTAGAAGGGCTCAATTTGACTGATACACTATAATTAAAATCAGCCAATCTAGGTTACCTATATTTTGGCATTGGTAATGTTTACAATTCTGCATTCCACTTAAGTTGTTTTGAGATAACTGTAAGAAAACCCTTGAAATACTGAGATGTTTATTGCATTTTACAAACCATTTACAACATTCTGTTTAAATTCTTCCTTCTAATTTCCTTTACAGCATTTAACATTAAATATCTGAAATCTGCTTTTTACACAAATATTAAACATGAAAATACCATTTAGAAACAATTATTTCAGTAAATAGAGGGTTTAAGGCAAAACATTCATCTGGAAAAGTTAAATTTCCCTCTCTTCATCTAGATCGACACAATTGTTTCTACCCCCTCAGTGCCTTAGGATACACAACGTACATTCATCAAAGGGGCACACATATGACCCTATGGACATACGTTGAAGTCCTGAGTGCCCATTGAAATAATGGAAATATTTTCATATAAGGCATGACCCACAGGGACATGGCACAAGAGGGGTTAATTCATTCTATTTGCAGTCTATTATACAAGATATTCCCTATATATTTATGTCCTTTTTGTCACTTAATTTTGTTTCAGTTGAATACAAACCCCTTTAAAAGGTGCTAAAATTGTTTTCTGAAAACATGAAAAATAGCCAGCTTAATATTCTCTCCATCATTGTTTTAGTGCTGAATATCTGGGAGATATTTTTTGCTGCTGATTGCGCATGTTATTTGTTGCTAAATAACTGTTCAGTCCCAAAGGATTTTCTTCTTCCTCTAATTTTTTGGATTGTGAAAGGTGGTCTTCTTGCTGTATTTTCTTTCCTCCGTTAGTTTTTTTTCCTGGCAATAATACCACTACCAAGATGCCAGTAACGTGAAGGCAATAATACCAGGAGCTAAATGAAAAAAAAAATCATTTCATCAAATTGTGAGTTATTATTCATACAAAAGTACATGTTTTGTAGATGACATATCCAACTTAGGATGTTCCAACAAAGCTTCACTAATTTTTTCTCATGTTATTATAATTTGTAAGCTATCACTGCTACTGGATATTCTTAAAATACTACTATTTAAACCTGGACTGCATATAAGCCTGCTATTAAGTATCACATTCTATTTCCCCATAAGGGACATAGTGCTATGACTAAATATGGTAAATTAAAAACAAAAAAGATACTCATGGGTAACTAAATGCCCTGAAAATTACTTCCAAGAACCCAAATTATTCGATGAAATGCTGAAAGTAGTAACTCAAAGACAGTACAGTGGCATAGAAGGCTATAAAAAAAAAATTTAACCTGGGCTGTTCTTAAATATTCAAACTAACTTCTAACAAAATGGGATATAGTTTTATGAAGGCCATGCAAACTCAACAAATATTAAGAATGTAAAATTTTGATAAATTAGACAAATGGAAAAAATAGATGAAAGAAAACAAACCCTTTAAATACTGACATGATTTGAACCAAATACCATCAGGCACAAGCAATATTATTAGAAGGACTCTGGAAACAAAATCCAATCCACATTGATGAGCATAGCTATAAAAATTTAACAAATTAGTTAAACAATTTTTCAGAGTGAGTTTTTTGATGTCTCACACTTTATGACGATGACCATAAATCGGAAAACAAACATCTGATAAATAGCATTAATAGTTCTTTAATTGAAAGAGAGAGAGAAGTTAAACATTCCATATAGGAACCTGCCATTTTAATTGTTTATTAAAATTAATTTCATCATTTGATTAGTCAGCCAACCAACAAGTATTTCTGTGCTTGCTATGTTCCAGGAACCGTGCTGAGCTCCAGGCCTTCAAGATCTTTCACACAATGGTTACTGAGCTTTTTTGTCCTTTCAATATGGTCAGATGTTCATTTGAAATGTCTGGTGAAAATCATTCCACCTAGAAAACTGGCTCCCACCTTCATTTAAAAGTCTCATCACATGTAAAGAGCATAAACTGATAATGTATCCAGATGTAAGTAATGTGGCCAAAATCTACTCTACCTCATTTCCAAAGAAATTCTTTTAAAAATAAAAAACCTTAAAAAAACTTCACTGAGACATTTTAAAAAGATATACTTACCTGAAAAACAAAATGGAAGGTTTTATAGAGAGAAGTACAAATGGTACAACTGTGTAACTTATTGCTACTTGAGTTGCTATCCATGTTATAACATCATAAACTAATTTAACCTCTGGAGGTTCAATAAAGTAATGTCTAATGTTATTTCTCATCTGCAAGACAAAATTACAACAGCAAAATTATTAGCTTTCTTTTGTAAATTACATGATCGTATTTAAGATGCTTTAAATTTTGAACTTGTTAAAAACAGATGACATGCATTATAAGGTTGTCAAGTAATGTTTATTGAAACATATGTCAATACTATAATTTTATCAAGGAATAAAGAGCAACTACCTCTAAAGAAATTGTTGAGAAGAATATTTCAAGGGCACAAAAACTCAGAAACACCTTTTTTTTTCAATTTCAAGGTGGTCATACATCTAAAAATAATAAATTCTTAGAATTAAAAAAATAAATGCTTATGTTTCTTCTAGGGATAGATGTGGTCATGTTTAATTTATATAGATACTGTATCTACCTTTCAAACAGGTTATTTAGGGCTATTTAATTGAACCAATGGTTCTCTCCCCTTAGAGGCTATCATGGAGCGTTCTATATTTTTTAAATACAGGTTTGACTGTATCACTCTACTGCTCTTCTATTTTTACTTCTTTATAACACTTCCTCCCCGCAAAGTGATGGTGATTTCTTCCCTTCTTGATCTTATTGTGGCTTTATCCTGATCCTATGAATTTGTTCTAATTTTATTAGATTAGCATAAACTTGTAGAGGGGACTATTATCTTATTTATCTTTTTTTAATATCTCCAACACCTTGACACTCAACATGTCAAGTTCCCAATCAGTATTTGATAAATGAGTGGATCTTTGCTAACTCACTTTCTTCCTTTCCTTCAAAATAAATATGAAGGATTTCTATCTCCAAGAGAGAGTTTTAATTTATTAACTCTACTCCACAGTGACTAATCATAGCATAGACTCCTATAAGGTAGAAGTAGGGCTCTCTGGTTTTAACTCTGTTTTGTACTTGCTCCTCTTTTGAAGTCTTTCTAGGCAGAGCCACTTCTCTTGTCCCATTTGATGTGGAAGGCACAGTGATCACACTGTTAATGGAGAATATACCATTTAATCAACTCCTAAAGTCAAAGCAGAGATATTTCTAGCTGGCAGTGCAATGAAGTGATGATTTGAAACACATTTTAAAAAATGAAACTGCTGAATTGTCCTTGCAAATATCTTACAGGTAAAAATACTCTGATTTTGAAACATATAATATCTGAGTACTCACAGTTCGTGCTGCTAACGTCATTACCATCCCTGTTAAAAAGGTTAAGTAATATCCTGGATATACACCATGCCAAATGGCTGAGAGGATGAAAGTCTGAATGGTTGGGCTAAAGGAGGCTCTTTCATAACAGACCCTAGGGACATAAAGGGAAAGACACATACATATATGAGAAAAATGAGGATAATGATTACAGTAATACCCAATAAATGTCATATAATCATATCTCATTCCTTATAGCTAATCTGAATTTTTTTTTAGGAAATCTTAATAGACAAAGCACATCTCTCTTCTGTCAATAACTTGCTGTCACCCTAGGTAGGTTACTTAACCTTTAGGAAGGTCTACACTTGGAAAAAACAATTTCCACCTATTTAATTTGCATATTGTAACATTAAATGCAATATTCGGTGTATTGATGATTTTTACTTTTTATATAATTTTATTTACATTTCACAAAACACTTAAATTTTAAATATAAGAATACTAAGTGGTAGGTCCATGTGTTCTTTCTATACTAATTATCTGCTATTGCTAAAAGAAGGTAATGCTCCCTCTTATCCTCAAAAAACAATGCGGTATTAGAGATTACCCCCATTTCGGAGAGATCATAAAATTAGAATAAACCCTAATGCTATTTTAAAACATGGAAGACACTACAAATTTAGCCAAGGAGTAGACTCAGCAATTTTCAATGAAGAAAAATGCAAAATGCCAACAAAGACTGAGCTGATAGGAATCACATATCTAAAAACACTTACCTCTTAAGCCAAAGAGCTGTCTGAATATTCCAATTATCAAGAAACATTTTAAAACTTGTTGAAAACTGTAAGGAAAACGTTCTTATTATTTTGGACCCACAAAAATGAATTCCAAAGACAGATAATGTTCATTCATTTAAAATAACTTATGTATTTAATTAAAACATACTTTTACAACTATATATACTTAAAAATGAATTTCTATACAGATCATACCTGTAACTAGTATACAACACTATTCAGAGCACTGCAGCATGCAATAGATTACTTACTATACTGGCCTCACTGCAAGCAACAATTAATTCAATAGGCTGGATTCCTTTGGACTTCTCTGTCATGCCCCATACTAGGTGCCTTCTCTCTAATCCATCCTACCCTTGTACCTCCCCCTTATTTTTCAGCTTGCCTTTTTGTTCAGTAGTTTTCTTGCCTGCCATATTAACTGTCAGACCTACCTAGTGGTAACTGTTTACTAAAAAAAACCCAAACCATCCAGGTCCTTTTTAGTAAAGTTGACTCTTTGAACCTGAGTGAAACTTTAAATTTATTTCTATTGAACTTAGTCTTATTTGATCTAGTCTAATGGCAGGGATTTTTTCTATAGTCTGTCTCTGCCATTTACCGTGTTACCTATTTCCTCACCCCATCATCTGAATATCAGATAAGTATGACTTATATGTCTTTATCACTAGCATTGATAAGAAACGTAAAGTAATATTGATTCAAACATGCATACTTCAAGCACACTCCTTGGGAACTTATTTTCAAGCTGACATCAAACAATTAATGACTTCTCATTGTCATTCATCCGGTTCCAAATTAATTTAATTTTTAAAATTTATTTTATTGTGAACTTAAGAAATAAAACAAGCATTTCCATAACAAAGTCAAGTAGAAAAACAGAGGATTGCATCTGAAATTGCAGATTCATTATGCACAACTCACCATTCCTTCCAAATGTACAACAAAATTATCATGTAACTTTTTTTACCCTTATCCCCCCAAACTTAAAGATGGCTATTGTTATTGCGTATGTATGTGTGTATGTGTGTGTCTGTATGTGAGTGGGTGTTCTTCTGGATGCAAATAGCATCTTCCTTCATAGGATCTTTACAGTTAATTTGGGTCCTTATGACAGAATGACTTGGTTGCTCAGAGTTGTTCCTAAAACAATACTGTTGTTACTGTATACAGTGTTCTCTTGGTTCTGGTCATTTTGCTATTCATTACTTTGTGGAGATCTCTCCATGTTTTTCTAAAATCACAGAGCTCATCCTTCTTTATAGCAGAGTAATATTCCACCATGAACATATACCACAATTTATTCAGCCATTCCCCAACTGATGCACATCCCTGCAAATTGCAGTTCTTTGCCACCACAAAGAGAGCTGCTATAAATACTTAAGAACATTTAGTTCTTTTTGTTTTGCTCTAATCATCTTGAAACACAGATCAACAGATCTGTCAGATAGTGGCATTGCTGGGTCAAAGGGTAGAGGCAGTAATTTTGGGCATAATTCCAAATTTTCAAAATGGTTGGATCAACTCACAGATCTACCAAGAATGAATTAAGGTCCTAATTTTTCACATCTCCTCTAAAATGTGTCACTTTTCCCTTCTATCATTTTAACCAGTCTGATAGGTATAAAATGATATCTCAAAGTTGTTTTAATTTGTATTTCTCTAATCAGTAATGGTTTAGAGTATTTTTTCATATGACTATAAATTGTTTTGATTTCTTCATTGGAAAATTTTCTGCTCATATCATTTGACCATTTATCAATTGGGAAATGGCTTGCATTCATATACATTTGACAAAGTTCTCCCTTGAAGAATTGCCTAGAGATTTTTTTTCTCAGTTTTCTGTTTTGCTTCTGATCTTGGCTACATTTGTTTTGTTTATACAAAACCTTTTTTAATTTAATGTAATAAAATTATCCATTTTACAACTTACAATGCTCTCTATCTCTTATTCATAAATTGCTCACCTATCCATAAATCTGATAGGTAATATGTTCCATGTTCTTCAAGTTTTCTTGTAATATTTCCCTCTATATCTAGGTCATATATTCATTTTGACCTTATATTTATAAATGGTATAAGATATCAGCCAAATTCATTTTATTATAAACATTGTTTAGCTCAAATCTATTTGTTCCAAAAGAGCATGAAACTTTATCAATTGCTTTACTAAAATCTATTTGAACCACAACTACAGAATTTGACCAGCTTACTAATCTTGTCAAAAAATGAAATAAGGCTAGTCTAGTATATATGGCCTGTTCTTGATGATTCCATGCCAATTCTTTCTTTGCATAGCTTTCTTTGCGAGATATTCAATAATTAGTCTTTTAGTAATATGTTCCAGAATTTTACCAGAAATAAAAATCAACCTCAAGGACTGTTAGAGACTTCATCACCTGGTAATTGAATGGCTCATCTCAGATGTAAAACACCTAAACATATGAATATATTCAACAATTAAGCCCCATCTAAATGTTAACCTGCTTATCACACCTTTACCATGGTTTTAAGAGTGGAGTCAGAAATTCAGGCTCTTAACAAAACAAAATGGCACCCTTGTTCTTTGTTTTGCCATGTTACCCCTTATGAACTCATAAACTTCGTAGAGCAGTGAACCCCCTGGGTTCGGGGTAAGTTTCTCAAAGTCTATAAAAGGACATGAGAGTGGGCAAAGGAATCTTTCAGCTTCAGTCTCTCTCAGTATCAAGGATTACAGACGTGGATCACCATGTCTGGCTTCAAAGTTGCTTTCTTGTGTTGGATAGTTTTTTTCCTTGTTACTACTACTGTGTTAGTTTAGAGATGTATGAGGCCATGGGTTTTATTACAAACTTATTTCTTGAATTGTGTCTCCTGACAACTCTAGATGTCATTATTGCTATTTTTCCTGACATTGCAGTTTGTCTTTATGGTCTCTAGTTTGGTTGATCTAGCTGATATGTGTAAGCACATCAACAGAACTGTGCAATGGAAAAATGCTGGATCTGAAGTCAGAAGACACCACCACCTGCACCTCTAAGATCTTTCATTTCTTGCCTGTGATGCTATCATCTTCTAAATTGTTCCTCACAGCATCATTGTGCTCATAGAAGTCACAAGAAGCATACAGTAATCTTTCATCTGGGTAAGTATTGGGCATCTCTGTTTCCTTTCAGATACACACACACACACACACACACACACACACACACACACACACACACACACACACACACACACACACACATATATATATATATATATATATATATATATATATATATATCCTTTGAAGACTTCTCTGAATGCTATCAGTGGATGAAGATGATACCCATCAACAGAGAACCACTTACCACCAGTTCTCATTTTTTCCTCTGATCCTTATGGAATAAGTTTTTACCAGAATAATTCTCTCTGCTGTCATAACTTGGCCCCTTACAACCTTTCCAATCTTTCTGACATCTTACCCCTCCTCTCCATGTGTTCTATGATTCACTGATACTGGCCTTCCTTGCTGTTTCTTGCACATTTCTTGTACATTCTGTTTCCTGAACTGGCTGCTCCCCATGCCTAGGATGCTTTCACTCCTTAGCTCAATCTCTTGATTTTCCTGGTCTCTTTCAAGTCTCAGCTAAAATTCCCACCATCTAAAGAAAGCCTTTCCTGATCCCCTTAATGCTACTGACTTCCATCTGAGATTACTTCCATCTTACCTTCTCCATATCTTGTTCATATACAGTTGTTTCTATGTCAACTACTCAATTAAATTATAAGCTCCTTGTGGTCAGGGACTGTTTTTGCCTTTAAAAAAATCCCTAGTGCTTAGCATAGTGCCTGGCACATAGCTGGCACTTAACAAATGATGGCTGACTTGAGTTGGCTAGTGGATTTACTTCATCATTCCTTATAGGATAAGTGGCTGCTTCTTCTTCTATGGGAAGAACCTCAAGTAGTTTCTTAGGTCTAAGTGTTCAGGTTTCTTTCTCTTTCTCTTCTTTCTATGTAAAACTGTTCACTGTCCTCCAACTTTGTTTTGTTTTTTCTTTGCACGCACCTGAGATGCATGCTTAATAAATGCTTGTTGCCTGACTGGCATAGGACAGGATTCAAACTCTGGTTTTTTTCAGATCCTTTTCCCTTTTGATTTTTATACCGAGACCTTCTTTTTTGTTTTAAGTGATACTTTTATTAACCCTGAAAGGCAACAGGGAAGGAGGCAGTAGATTTAGAGAAACTGAAAATCAGAGAAGAATGAAGTTCAACACAGAGCTTAAAAATAACCTCCACTACCACAGGCCCAGTAAGTAGTCACTGACACTTTTTTGATGAAGACTTCCCATCAATCCACTCATTCCTGAGGCTGTCCATTCCTCTTTAGTAGAGTTCTTATTTTTACTAAATTTATCCTGACATCAAATCTAAGTCTGACTCTTTGCATCTTCCACTCACTTTTTTCTGACTCTTCTATCTGGGGGCCAATAAATAAATAAATGGATGAATGAATGAATGAATCTAAACCTGCTTCTAGAGGATAGCTCTTAAAATCTGAAGACACCTATTTTGTCCTCACTTAATGTTGTTCTTCTTCAAACCCGATGTCTCTAGTTCTTCCAGCTAATCCTCATATGGCATGGATAAAAGGCTTTTCACCATCCTGGCTTCCCTTCTTGGAACACTCTCCATGTTACTGTTGTCCTTTTTAAATTGTGACATCTGAAGTTGAACCATAGATGTAGTCTGGCTTGGGTAGGGAACAGCGTAATTATCAACTCCTTTTTCTTGGAAGTCCAAAACTGTATTGATTTTTTTCAATTGTCATATCATATGGTGTACTCATATTGAACTTACATATCTACTCATAATTCTAGACCTTTTGTCAGACAAACTGTCATCCAATCAATCAATACTTTGCTTAGCTTAAACTTGGGAAGAAAAAATTTCAAGGCTAAGTATATATTTTTCCAGCAGCTAGGACATACAGTGGATAGAGTACCAGACCTAGAGTCAGGAAGACTCATATTCTCAGGAAGATGAATTCAAATCTGGCCTCAAACACCAGATATATGACCCTGGACAAGTCACTTAATCCTGTTTGCCTCAGTTTCATCATCTATAAAATGTGCTGGAAAAGGAAATGGAAAACCTCTCTAGTATCTTTGCCAAGAAAACCCCCAATGGAGTTAGGAAGAGTTGGTCATGACTGAAAATGACTGAACAACTGAATATTTATCCATACTGAATTTTATTAAATTCATTATATTCAGTCCAGTGCTCTAACCTATCAAATTCTTACTGGGTCCTTTGTCATTCAAGGAAGACAAAATTTATATCAACTGAAAATTTGATTTACATAGGTGTCTTTATCCAACTTTTAGTTTAGAATGTTCAACCATCATAGGGTAAGCTTAAATCCCTGGGGAATTCACTCAAGACCTTCCAAACTGAAGTTGAACCACTAATGACCACTCTAGGAATCTGGATATTCAAATAGTTCTATATCAAATTTTAAATATTGCCTAGTCCAGTGGGCCTCAAAATTTTCCAAAGTAGTAGACCCCCTTCAATGTAAGCAAAACTTTTGCAGAACCCCTATAGTGAAATCCTGTAAAATTATTATTATTTTTAAAGCCTATTAATAAATAACATAAAGTTTATTTTAAAAAATCTACATTACTATCCTGAAATACTCATTTAGTAATGCCATTAAAAAAAGAAAGGTTGATCTGGCCTGACCTGATTTTCACAAGTGATAATAGCTCTTTGTGATCATCACTTCCTTTTCTAGAAATTCACTAATTGTCTTTTTTATTAATCTATTCTAGAATTTTTCCAGGGATAGAAATCAAAGTCAGTAGTTTATAGTTTTCAGATTCTACTTTTTTTGGGAGGAAACTGGACATTTGCCTTTCTCCAGGCTTGACGAACACCTCTCCCATCCTCCAAGATCTGAATATCACTCAACAGTCACATCTGCCATTTTCCCTATGATTATAGTTCCTCTGGGCCAGGTGATCTGAGTTCAATAAAAAAAGCTAAGTGCTGTTTTACTATCTCCTTACTTATTCTAGCAGTCACTTTTGTCCTGTCCTTCCCAGATTATGGGTCATTTTCCTTAGTGGGAAAAAAAAGAAGCAAATTAAAAGTAAAGTAAAGCAGATTTGTTTTCTTTCTAATGTCAATTATCACTGTCCTACCCACCCTGAGTAATGATCCTATATCTCTTCTACGATCTTTTTTCCCCCAATATAGCTTAAAAAAACAGTACAAAATGCTTTTTGTTACCTTGGCTTTTCTTGCCTAAACTTACTCTGATCTTTAGCACTCCTGGTATTATCCTTAAGGGACAGTGCTATGCTTTTGTATTGATCATGGTATTTCCTCTTGCTTCCATTCTCTGTATAGATCTTGTAAAAATCTGAGCTGGATGATGAGTCCTCTGGGCAGCTCCAACTCCCATTATTCCTCCTTAATGGATTTCTTCTCTTTCTGGTCATTCAGTTGGTCTGTCAGTAAGCATTTATTAAGCACCTATTATCTGTAAGGCACTGTGCTAAGTGAGTGCTGGGATTATAAAAAGGCACAAAAGTCAGTCCCTGACTTCACATGCTTCCTGGGTTGTCTTCTTTTGCAGAATTTTAGTCTATGGGATTCTCTTTTCTATTGAACTCTTTGATATCTGCCCTTCCAAAATCAAAAGAGAGATCTGAAGAACTAAGATAAAATTTGGAATAGCTGCTATGGGGAGGATGAAAGTAAATCAGGGAAGAATAAAATGATATCTGTGAAGTCTTGAGAGCCCAGTTGAGTTTAAAACTACAATTTTGTAATTGGGCGAGTCAGCACAATTTCTTGTAAATTACGCAGCATATCAGTAGAAACCAAGAAGGGAGATGATGGAGGTAAGCTAGGTTTGGGATTTGGCAAAGCATGAGCAGAGGAAGAAGAAACCAGAAACATATTCAAGGGTAAAGGACAATGCAGATGAAGTGTGATGGAATGGAAAGAACACTGAATGGAGAGTGAGCAGATTAGAGTTCTAATCTTACCTCTGTATTTACTAGTTGTGTGACCTTGGGCGAGTCATTTCACATCTAAGGCTTATTTTTCTCAGATGTAAAATAAGGAGGCCAAGGTTCCCGATAGCTTTGAGATGCACACACACAGGTATACACACAGAGTTTACTGTTATTCTAGTTTTATTTCATTATAATTCTCTTTATATTTTACGACATGCTGGTAGACAATGCCTGGTGAAATTAATGTATTATTTTTCCCCCTTGAAGATGAATAAAAATTCAAGGATTTCATTATTATATTTTACCAATGACTTACAAACTACATATCTTCAAATAGTGTTAATAAAACTACTATTCTACACTTGGGATATACAACTTAAGCAATAAGGCCGGTTCTATAAAGTACTACATAATAAATCATTCACCTACCTCTATTTGCTGGATTCTCAAATTGGAAATTAAATCCCAGCGTTCTTCTCCATTTTTATCATAGCCTTTAAAACCAAATCCAGCTGCATTATTAATAGCATCAGCTGTATTGAAAAAGAGTCAAGGAAAAATAATTAGTGTTACTAGTGGCCGTATTATCCCAAGGAAGCTTTACCATTGTACACCATTTTGACATTTGTACCACATTTTGACAGTCTAATTTTTTAGTTGATTTAGTTGATTACTGTTGAAATGACATGCTGATAGGCAATACCCTTGGAAATGACTGTAATATTTTTGCAAACAGTAAAGCATATACATGAGGTGTTAGAACACAATTATTTTAATTTTGCACTTTATCATTCCTCAGTCAATCTAGTTCATGTATGAACTGTCCCTGATATTTAGCACATATGGTCTTTTCCCAAATAATTTTAGTTTTACATATTTACTTGAAAAGTAACAGAGGAATATGCTGCCTTAAACAGCATTAAACATTTCCCAACAAATCACGCAAGAGAAAACAATTTAGAGACTATGTGTTGCTCAGCTATTTGCCTAGGGTATGTGACTGTAGGGTTCATTAAATAGTAACAAAATAATATAATATGCATATACATATTCTACATAAACAAAGTAACAGAAGATATGTGTTAATAACAATACCTACTTAATGTTTTAGCTATTACAGCTATTACCACCCTCCTTGATCTTAGTACATTAAAAGGGAATTTTAAAAAGAAGTCTTGGAAACAAGAGAAAATCACAAATAGAATATAACACATTGACAGATTCAACAATAAATTGCTAATATGTATGTTGCCTGTAAAATTTTAGGCAAATCACTTTGCCTCTGGGTTTCATAGACAGATAAATCTATAAGGAACCCTAAAAGGCATCTAGTATGTTTTCCAGAAGAAGAAACTGAATCCTAGAGAACTTCAATGATTCTCCCAAGGCTGCAGTACATGGCAGATACAGGATTGAACACAGGTCATGGGATCACCAGGTTAGAGATGGAGGGGACCTTAGAGGTCACTGAAGTTTAATCCCTTCATTTTGCAGTTGAGGTAACTGAGGTCCAATAAGGCTGTGACTTTCCCAAGGTCATATAACTATCAAGTGGAAGAGCCAGGACTCGAATCTGAGTCTTGTGACTCCAAATCCAGCACTCTTTCCACTGCACAGCACTGCCTCTAGTTTCCTCATCTATACGATGAAAGGAGCAGACTAAAAGATCTCTAAGGTTTATGATAACTTTAAATATATGATTCTACAGATAGTCTGCAAAGAGGTCAGCAATGAAGTAAGCTTAGGCTACAATGTAAACTGAATTAAGATAAAACAAAAAATCATAAATAAAACAAAGATAAAATGGTGAACAGTCACTGTCTTAATGCAAGACTTTCCTTGCTCAAGTTCACACCTATTCCACAAATGAATAATTAGGCCTTTTCTGAACTATCTGAGGAAGCAAAATATAAATACTAGTTGTTACTGGGATGATATTTAAGATGGGAAAGCCAATATTGCTAAAGGGCACTGAATTTGGAAACAAGAAGACCTAGATTCAAATTCTATTTCTTCTACTTAACTACCTATATAATTTTGGGCAAGACCAGTGGTAGGGAACCTGTGGCCTTGAGGCCATATATGGTCTACATCCTTGGGTGCAGCTTTTGATTGAGTTCAAGTTTTATAGAACAAACCCTTTTGTTAAGGGGATTTGTTCTGTGGAGTTTGGATTCAGTCAAAGGGCTGCACTTGAGGACCTGAAAGGTCACAGGTTCCCCATCACTGAGCAAGACCCTTACCTTTTGGGGGATTCACTCATCTATAAAAGGAGGGCAATGAACTAAATGATGTTTGAGATCCCTTCCAGATGTAAATCTATGAGCCCAAGAATATCCACAGTGGGAACTGGTAGCAACAGCATTTAAACCCCCCTGGGCTTCAGCTGAAGTCGTTAAAATAGGGCATTATACCAAGTACGCATTAACTGCAGCTGCATTTCTAATCACTATTACTTTTTAAAGCTTAATTGGTTTTTCTTGAAAAAGTAAGAGTCAACTTACTGCAAATGATTTTTTATTTATTCTTCATTTTCCAAAGGCCACAAATTTAAAAATTAGTTTTGTTAACCATTCTGCAAATATTTTTATCATTAGTACTACAATAATTATGAAAATGCTGATAAGATAATAGAACCTCATTTTATAAAACTACAATGACATTCATCTAGATTTCAAAGTTCTTTATGAAGATCAACGGAAGTTCCCAGCAGCTCCACAAATTTACCTGTATCACTAGTTCTGATAGGTTTGAAAATATTAAGAGGCCAGCCTCACAGAGCATTTTCATATAACCTACGGATTGCTCATCTCCTTAAAAATCCTGCATTCGGACAAATGGGCCATACTTCTTATAGAAGCCTTAACAGCATCAAAGGACATAGATAAACACTCATTCCTAAATCAAAGTCAGTATTTACTTTAGGTAACAGACATGACTGCATTAATATGCTGTCTTTAAAGATGGCAGTTTTAAAAAGTTGTCAATTTTAGATATTTTTAGGAATAACTGCTGTTGAAAACCATGTTAATAACATTAAATTCTACGAGAACAAAAAAAAAATTTAAGGAATACTGTAAAATTCACATAAGACAACAGAGTATTTTAATCTATCACTAACTTTATAAAAATTAAAATAATAAGCAAATTCATTTGTTTGGTAAGAAGAATGGGAGAAGTTGATCAAATTATATACTTACTTCACAGACCAATAATAGACCAGATACTAAATGCAAATCCAAAATGGCCTCCATATTACTTTAACCCTCTTTGGGGTTAATATGTTGATTTATTTATTAATTCATATAGGACTTATTAAGGACCAATCCTATGTGAGACTAATAATAGTTTCTCTAAAGACATTAATGAGTTGGATATTAAAACTCATTTAAGGGAAAGGTTCTGGAGGCATGCATTTTTGGGAACCATAGTTCTTATATACAGTGTGAGTTTTTCACCCTTCAGCTTAGTTAAGCCTTCAAAGAGACGTGAGCAGGTCAACTCAATGTTCTGAACTACGTTTCCCAGAAGTTCATGCCGCCAAGTTCCAGAATATTTCCCTGTCTATAGGGAAATCAGTCTGAATGCCAGGTATACAAAGATAAAAAAGAAACATCTTGCTCTCTGTGAATTTACAAACTAACTCATGAAATAAAGCACAGAAGAAAGTAACTATAATGAAAAGTAGTTGAAATTTGCCCAGTGCAAGGATAGAATCAGTATCTTATGACTTGTAATCTAAGATAAAACGATTACAAGTACAACTTCATTTGGAAATTGCAAAGGAAAAGATTTTTGCTGAAATGTATCCTTTTCTGTAATAAACTCTCTTTATGGAAAAAGATGGCAAGTGAAAGAATAACGGCACTCATCATTTAGTCTCTTTAATTTAAGGACCAGATAGTTGATAAATAAGCCCAGTTAGCCATAACGATAATGACAGCTAACATTTAGGTAGCACTGTCAGATTTGCACAGTGCTTTGCAAATATTGTATCATTTGATCCTCACAATAAGTGAGGCACTATTATCATCACCACCGTTTTACAGACGAGGAAACTAAGGCAAGCAGTGTTGTTAAGCGATTCACCTAGGGTCACAAAGCTATTAGGTGTCAACCACGGCCTCCTGATTCCTGATCCAGCATACGCACGACACCATCTAGCTACAACAGCCACTAAGTTACTATGTAATAAAAGTGACTGATTAAAATATGGTCTACTGGTGCACAAGTGAAACACTCTTTTAAACAACAGTAAACGTATTTGTAATAACTAGGCATTCATTACAAATAGACGTCTAATAACATCCTGAAAGAACAACTTAAATGTAAAGGAATAAAAAATGAGGCTTATCAGTCACAGCTTGAAAGGACCTGAAAGATTATCGAATCCAATATTTGAATTTTATATATGAGTAAATTGAGACCCAGAGAAGGCAAGTGACTTGCCAAAGGACATACTGGTTTCAAATAGAAAAGTCAGACATACTTAAAGGAAAAATACAGTTTTATTTGCTAAGTCACCTAGTGGCTATTAAAGTTAAACTTTTCCATTAGCCATTGAAAGGCAGAAAAAGACAGAAAGAAGAATATGATCAATGCTGAACATGAATTTTATTTTTTTTGCTTAGATTTCAAAATTGAGATTTTTTTTGCAAATCAAGTGAAAGTTATCAATTTATCTGTAACAGTATGTTATATAATTGAATATTTAAACACCAAATTATAGTACATTCAGTTTAACAAGTCAATCAGAAGGGAAAGCTTAAATACAAATGTCCAAACTTCCTTTACCATGTTTCAAAAACAAATCCATACTCAAAGTCAAGTTGTGACTAGAAATCTGGGGAAAAGTTATTTTTTTTTAAACAATTGCTTACAAGCTTCGAAATTAACTCAAAACAACTGTGAGAACTCATTTTTACAACATACAATTTTACAAGGACCTCACATTTATTCTGGTTCTAATTTAAAAAAATACCTATCATCATCCTCAAGATGGCACTCTCAACCACAAAATAAACTGACATAAATAGCTTTAAATGTTACTTACCTAAAGTCCATGCAAAATAATATTTAGGTCTGGCAGCCATAAGTGAGACATATAAGTAGATAACCTTTGTTGGTAGTGAAGCTGTAGCTTGAAAATGATCATCAATGTTGTATTCTACAGGTAATGTTTTGGAGATAGTCAAGTGAAATAATAAGGAAAGTCCACAGATTAAGAGCTTCTGCATTACTGCAACCTGAAACACACAAAGCAAAGAAAGATTTAATTACATCAACTCCCTGGAATGGAAAGAATATAAAATCCTTCTAAAAAGTATACAAACATATAATATAATAGAAACTAATTAGTTTCTATTACAAACATAGAGAGATGCTAGAACTGCAGGGAAGTGACCATTTGGCACATAAAAGAATTTTTCACATACATATAATTAATCAGTCCATAAGGACAAAGCTGAGACTATCTAGAAATCAATCCTACTCTTTCCTTCTCCAATATACTCTTCAGGAGTTACTTTTGTGACTCTTTTAAGAGCACTTTTTGGAAGTGCTTCTTTTGAAAATAATACATGTTGGAGGGGAGTGTGGAAAAATTGGAACACTAAGGCACTAATGCAGTTGTGAACTGATTCAACTATTCTGGAGAGCAATCTGAACTATACCCAAAAGGCTGTCAAACAGCACATACCCTTTGACCCAGCAATATCACTACTCGGTTTGAATTCCAAAGAGACTAAAAAGGGGGGACCTATTTATACAAAAATATTTATAGTAGGCTCTTTTAATAGCATCAAAGAGCTAGAAATTGAGGGGATACCCATCAATTGGGGAATGGTTGAACAAGTTGTAGTATATGAATGTAATGGAATAGTATTGTGCTATAAGAAATGATTAACAGGCAGATTTCTGAAATACCTGGAAAGACTTCTATGAACTGATACAAACTGAAGTGAGTAGAACCAGAACACTGTGCACAGTAACAGCAATATTGTATGATGGTCAAGTGTGAATGACTTAGCTATTCTGAGCAATATAGTGACCCAAGACAATTCCAAAGGTCTCATGATGAAAAATTTTAAGTTCAAATCTGAGGCCAGTTGTTTCTGGGTAACACTGAGCAAGTTAATTGCCATTGCTGAATTCCCAAATTAGGCAACTTACCTACGTCCCTTCTAGTTCTAACAAGCTATGAAAATAAAGATTTATCCCTGCTGCTTATTCCCTGGGAATTTTTATGCCAACATACTGTATTGATCCAAATATGAAGTCACCATGTCCCATGTATGTGTCAAGATCATTCAAAATGTCTTGGTAAATGCAATCATGGAGTTTGATTTATTGATGGATCCTGACCAATGTTAATCAAGAATAGATATAAGTACACCAAAAGTGTTCACCATTATAATACAGAATGTCCAATTCAATTCAGTTTTCAACAAGCATGTGCACTACTTAGGTCCTAAAGATAAAAAGATCAAGTGAGAAACAGTCTCTGAACACAAAAGGCTTATACTGTTCTTGTTCTATACAAACACAGGAATGTATGTATGTATGTATATACATATTGATCCTTATATTGTGTATATGCATATATGTATATATAATGAAAATTATTTGAGGAGATTGGAAGCACTTACAACTAATGAATCCGTTCAGATTTCCTGTAAGAGGTAACCTGGCACCTGAGTTGAGCCCTGAAGGAAGTCAGGAATTCCATGAGGGATGGAGGAGAAAGAGTGAATTCAGGCAAAGGCCTATGAAAAGGTAAGGAGATAGAAGAAGGAATGCTCAGTGCAAAGGAAAAGCAAATTGGGTTAGAGAGGTTGACACATAGAACATGAAAGGAAATAAAATATGGCAAGAACAGGAGACCTACTTTGTAAAGAATTCTGAAATGCCTAGATGAAAAGTTTTTGTTTTATCCTAGAGGTATCAAGAAGCCACTGAAGGAGTGACATGACCAGATATGTGTTTTAGAAAGATTACTCTGGCAGCCATGTAAAGGGAGAGACTAGACATTTTTGGTTTTCTTGGAAGAAACAAGAAATCCAAATAGGAAGCTGCTGGAATAGTGCAGGAAGAAGTGATGAGAACATAATCTAGGATGGTAGCTAAGTACAAAGAAGGGGACAGATGAGAGATAAATTGTGTAAATAGAACAAGTAACTGAAAATAGAGGGAGGAGAGGAAAGATTAAAGCCACGGCAGAGATTTCAAACCTGGGTGATAAAAAATAGTGGTACTCTTAACAGAAATAGGGAATTTTGGAAAATGACAGGTTTGGAGAGAAAACATTGAGTTCTGTTTAGGACATGCTGAATTAAGATGCCTACATCCAAGCAGTAATGTCCAAAAGTCAGTTAATAGTGGAGAAATGAAACTCAGGAGAGAGATTAAAGCTGGATATACAGATCTAGGAGTTGTTTGCATAGAGATGATAACTGAACTCACAGCTGATAAGACCACCAAGAGATAGAGTATAGAGAGGCTGGAGAAGAATGAGCAGTCTAGAGCCTTGCTGGAATCCACTGGAGAGTGAACATGGATAAGGATCCAAACAAAGCCAAAATGAGGAGTGACTACATTGGTAAGAGGAGAACTAGGAAGAAATAGGGATTATGGAAGCACAGGAAAGAAAGTATTTACAATGAGTAAAATACTAACAATGGCAGATGAAGCAGAAAGTTAAGAAAAATGAGTACTGAGAAAATGAACAACCTAATCTTCCTCTACAAAGTAGGGTGAGAGGGGAATTATGCCTGCAAGCAGTAAGGGGAAGAGGAGATATTTGTGTATTTGTTCTTGCTATACCTTTGAGGTAAATATTCCTTCGTAAAAACTTTTTTTTTTTTTAAGAGTTCACTGGTAATCTTAGAGAAAGCCATTTCAATTGAATGGTGAAGTCAGAAGCCAGATTAGAATGGGCTGAGAAGTGAAGAAGAATGTATAGAGATTTGTTTTTTGGAGTTTGGTTGTAAAAATATCATTCAATAAATATTTCATAGGTTATAGGACTCATCATAAATATGGAGCAGGAAGGAATTTCAGAGGCCATCCAGTCTAACCTTGTCATTTTACAGATGAGTAAACTGAGGTCCAGAGAGATTAAATGTCTTGCCCAAGGTCACACAGGTAATAAGAGAACAGAATTCAGTTTTGAACTTAGGTCCTCTGACTTCAAATTCTACATATGTTTTATTGTACTATATTGTGCAATAACTTTTTAAAACATCAACTGGGTCTTAGGCCAATAATACAAACATAAAGAAGACACAGTCCTTGCCCTGAAAGATCTATGGAGACAAGAGATAGAAGTTTATGAGTGAGGGACACTAAGCACGTCAATTTGGCTAGAACAAAGAGGGTATACAGGGGAATAATATGCACCAAGTATGGAAAAGCAGGCTGGATCCATACTGTGAATGAATTGGTGATGTGGGGTGGAGTAAGGCTGGGTATACACATCTAGGAGTTATTTCCAGAGAGATGTTAGGTGAACTTCTGAAAGCTGATAAAGTCATACAAGTGAGACAAGTCTCTCAAGAAGTGAAGACTCAGAGAGATGAGTAAAATGACTTGATAGTTGGTGGGTTGATCATCTTTTTTGTAAAGCATATGGAAGACCTAGACATGTTTACAGGCAATAGGGAAGGTGCCAGTAGACACAGAGAGAAGAGGAAGAATGGGAAGATGCAAGTTTCTGGAGGAGATGGGAGCAAATGAAATCAGGGCACTAGAGGATTTCCTGCACATGACAAAATCTCCCAAGATGTTCAAGTTTGCAGATGATATCATTCTAATTTTATCATTCCCCAATGACCACGGAACCTCCTCAATGAGATCCACACCTAAACAATGGCCCAACAATCCAGAGAGAGAAAAACTAAACTATAACTATTCACATTTACATGTGCATTTACACTCCCCCCCAAAAAAAAACCTTAGTGAAGTAGGAATAATAGATGAAATACACATTTTGCCCAGATTTTGATATGTAGTTGGATGGGCAACCCATTAAGTTAGTATATCAGTATATATTTATGTCTTTAGAAGGGCATTATAAATGTAGAGTCCAGAGTTGAATAGATGGAAGGAAAGGATCTATAATTCACCTTCTTAACAACAGTATTTTTTTGCTAATGCTATATAACACAAATTATGCAGCCCTACAAATGCTAACGAATAAAACTGTAAATGATACAAAAGGCAAAGGAGAGATATGTGGTAGGCTTTGATTGGTTGCTGAATATTGCTAATGATGAGTTTTTACATGCAAAAATGATTTAAAAGATATGATCCAGAAAAAAATTATCAAAATGGAGGCAGAATGGTCATGTTTCAAAAGTGAGGTGTTCAGAAATGGATAGCTTAGTTGTTGCATTGATACCGCTGGATAAGAATTATATTGGATGGAAGGCACAAATTGTCTACACTTCACCAATGGAGGGAACATACACACTGAGGAGACCTCAGATTCCATGAAGCCCAAGATCCCTAAGACTGACATGGATATATGAAAACATTGTAATATCTCACATTGTTTCAAAGCTTTTAAAAAATAACAAAAATATGAAAGCATTGAAGATGTTCTCAGGAATATGAGCACTGTCTTAATATAAGGAATATCTGGAATTTTCTTCCCACTAGAAAAAAAATTACAGAAAGTCAACCAATGTTAGAGATTACCTAGTTTAAACACCACATTAGTACAGATGAAGACCCCACAGAAATGAAATAATTTGTCTACCTAAGGATATTTTGGGAGCTAATGAGTGGCAGAGCCATGTATAAATTCCAGGTAACCTAACTCCCTCTCTGGTGCCTTTTCCAGTATTAGCACAGGCTTAACTTCAGTTATAGCAAGTAAATCCTTAGAAAAGTTGTGCTTAAGGTAATAAGGAAAAGACCATTCACTACAATGCTATGTATATAGTTAGGGTAGCTAGGTGGTGCAGTGGATAGAGCACCACTGCAGGAATCAGGAGGACCTGAGTTCATATTTCACCTCAGACACTTGACACTCACTGGCTATGTGACCTTGAGCAAGTCACTTAACCTCAACTGCCTCATCCTGGGTCATCTCCAGTCATCCTGATGAAATCTGGTCACTGGATTCAGATGGCTCTGGAGGAGAAGTGAGGCTGGTGACCTTCCCAGCCCTCCCTCACTCAAAACAAAGTCAAGTGCAAGTCATGTCATTATTTCTCTGATGGCATGGTCTTCTTCAGGCAGTGAAGGACAAACATACATATATACAGTCAAGCTGTATCTACTCAGGTAGACAGAGAGCCCAACTTCTTTTTCTGTTTCTGTTTAGTAATGCTGGACTATGCCAGTCTAATATGAGGACTAGAAAGCCTTGGAAGGGAACAGTGAAGAAATGAAGTGGTTAGAGTGTATTGAGGAAAAAGAAGAAGAAAATTAGTTTCTCTTATACTGCAATTAAATATTGAAATTAAACTAATTTGTACATTATTTCTCTGATTCCAAGTGAACTTTAACACTTTCTGCAATATTTCTCCACAATAATTGTCTACAATCATTGGTACATAGATCATAGAGGATCATAGGATTTAGAGCAGTAAAAAGGCACAGAGATCACTGACTCATTTATTTTACAGATGGAGAAACTGAGTTCATGTGAGGTAAAGTGGTTTTCCCAATGTTAAACAATTAAATGGAAGAGTTGGGCTATGATCCCAAATCTTCTGACTCTAAATTTAGTGATCTTTCTACTAAATCTGCTATACCACTGAATTTCTTCACAATATTTTCCGCACTCAAGAGAAATAGGAAAAAAAAAGCCAAACCTCAAGGACCTGATCAATGAAATAAATCAATCAACCAACAAGTGTTTATAAAACAGCTACTACAGTCAAGGATGGGCTTGGTGCTGAAGGTAAAAATGAAGTAGCTCCTCAAGGAATTTATCTTCAATCAGAATTTCAGACAATTATTAGGTGAATAACCAAAAGGTGATTACATGTATCCTTTTCCTCTAAATTTTATTCATTAGAAAAACTTATATCTCATTAAGAAAAAGTACCTTTCCACAGAACTGTAGCCATGGTATATTTAAAAAACAGACCTGAAATATTTCCAGCAACTGATAACTCAATGGACATCAGACAAGGATGTCTGATTCACTGGTGTGAGAGAAGGTAAAACATTTAAGTTTTTGTCAAAATTCAATTTCTGTAAAGTTTTTTGAACAGGACCTATGGTTTCACAGATAGTGAGGAATTACCCCTATCAATGCAGACTGGCAGCTTCTTGGTAACATCTAGTCTTCAAGAGCTGCCTTGGAGCAGTAAGAAGTTAAGGGACTTGCTCAGGGTCATAAAACCAGTATGTGTCAGAAGCAAGACCTGAACCCAGGTTTTTCCAATTCTAAGGCCAAACTCTCTATCTATTATTATGCCACACTGCCTCAATCCAAATGATTATATATTGTAATAATTAAGTTCATCCTATCAAAGGAAGCAATGAACATCAATTTTTCTCCCAGATGAAATCACATTTATACACTAAAGCATAAAATAAAGGAAAAATAAGTGTACAGTCAGTTCATGACCTTTCTTGATGCTTGGCAAATTAAACACTATTTAAAATTATTTTAAATTCTCTTGAGAAAAAAATTCTCAATCAGCTCTTCCAAGGTAAGTTTTTACTCTGGATAAGCAATCAAAATAATGACCGACACTAAAATCACAGTTCACATTATGTTCTCAGACTGTCAAAGTCTTCATCATAAAGTAGGACTAAAGAACACATCATTTATTGAACATGATCGGGGAATGAGATAATTTATATGAATTAACTTTCCAGAAAAGTGAAGGTGATCTTTTTCAGCATCAAGTCTTTATTTATGGAAATCTTTCTAAAAATTATCATTTCTCCTTGATGTCTTAAACACAGTAATGGTGAATAATCTTAACTGTCTTGATGACAGGGTCATCATCATGATCTTCAACTATCATACATGTTCACGTAATGAAGAGATGCCCTCAGGGACTCCTGAGATAAGTGGAGCATACTGTTATTTGCCTCTACACTGAATAGCCCCATAATACTGAGCTTTCTGAACTCCTGCATCATCTGTTTTGTTTATAATTTGTCTCACTTTCATCTACTGCTTCCTGTTACTGTCATATGCTGGTCTCTAGCTAGCAGCAATCTTCACCACCCTTTCCTGCATTTTTAAAATGTATCATGCAGGGAAAATTGGACAAATGACTTGCTAAAAGTGTATTTAATATATACTTGGGGAGGAACCTGAATGCTTTTCCTATGGATCAAGTATGTGGATTTTAATCTCTCTTAAGGTCTTGGAACCACTTCTTTGTGAAATAAAGGGAGAGAGACTCTTTGATCTCTAAGGCCCTTTTCAGAGCTTTAGCACTCAATGGACTATGTAGCACTTATTTTGGGTTCTCAGAGACTTTTGTGGGGCTTAGTCCCAATCGTTTTGATATATTCAGGTTAGATGAACTTGCCTACAAGGTGATGTCCAGGTAGATGAGGAGTTTGCTAAATTATTATTCACTATTTGTATAATTTCAGGAGGATAAATCTATTCTGAATTTCTACAGTAAAATTCTAAAACATTAATGCTTGTTTTTGAATTTTAAGTCATTATCTAAGAGATGAACTTTACTGGTCCTGATTTCTCAAAAAGTTTTAAGATCACAATGAATTTTCAGTGATTAAATACTCCTATAAAGAGGTTTGTCTCAAGCTGCATAGTAATACCAAATGCTTTGAATGATACCTTTTTGTCTTCCTGATATTATTTGTAATTATTCGTTAAGAACTAAACTATGAGAAACTCTCAAAAAGATTCTGAATAGTAAATAACCCTATTCCTTAAGCTACAAATAGCCAAAAGTAGCTAGAACCTATAGAAAAGTATCTCTATGCCTAGATAAAATTTGGATCCACTCATAACTCCTATTCTAAAATCGCCATCTTTTCAGAAGCAAAGTA
The DNA here is from genome assembly GCA_028658325.1 of Potorous gilbertii. Taxonomy (NCBI): domain Eukaryota; kingdom Metazoa; phylum Chordata; class Mammalia; order Diprotodontia; family Potoroidae; genus Potorous; species Potorous gilbertii. The sequence goes on from CM053769.1 coordinate 248,761,781, forward strand.
TGCTAAGAATTTATGTGTTTAAATATTTGTGTTGGTGTCTAATATTCCTCCTCTGGCTAGAACTCAACATATTTGACTCCTAATTTCTATTTCTTGTGATCACTTATTTTTCCTTCATAAGTACTCTTCTCTTTTTCCTATATTGCAATATATTTTATATGTAACTTTCATATCTAAGAGAGAAGCATGCACAACTTAAAAATGTCCAAAACTAACCCATTATCTTCCCCCAAAACGATTCCCTTTTACAAACTTGCTGATTTTTATCTAAGTTACCAGTCTCCTGGGTTCATAACCTTGGTGTTATCCTGGACTTCTCACTTTCCCTCATCACATATCCAATGTCTAAATCTTGCCATTCCTGTTTCCATAATATCTTCCATTCAAATCCTTCTCTCTACCCAGAGATCTCTCGCCTAGAGATAGCCTCTTAATCTTAATTGGTCTTTGCCTTAAGTCTCTCATCACTCCACTCCACCACATATGCTGCTGTCAAAATAATTTTCCTGAAGTGTAGATCTGACCACATACCTCACCGAAACTCCAGTGGCTTCCAACTGCCTCTAGGATAAAATATAAACTCCTGTGTTTAGCTTTTAAAGCCCTACAAAATTTGGATTCCAACTTCATCAGACATTATTCCCTCTCTTTTATATCTGAAATCCATCAAATAGTTCCTCTCTCTTTTCCTTACACATGATGATAATGACGATAAGCAGCATTTATGTAGTGCTTTAAGATATACAAAGCACTTTAAAAGTGTAAATTCATTTATTCCCACAACAACACTAGAATCTGAAGCCAGGATTATTGACTCCAAGTCCAGCACTCCATCCCCTATACCACCCAAGTGCTCTACTTCCCATCTCAGCCTGTTTGAGGGCAGTACCACATACCTGGAATGCACTTTCTTCTTACCTCTTTCTCAGGGTCCCTCTCTTCTTTTAAGATGCACCTCAAATACCATCTTCTGCATGAAGCCTTTCCTGATTTCCCCCTCCAGCTGCTAATGCCATCCCTTTCAAACTACTTTATATTTAACTACTCTGTATATATTTGCATCTATTTTCTCTATATGAAATAGTCCCACAGTATCACAGTATGTATCTGGAGTTGGAAGGGACCTCATCTAGACCAATTTCCTCATTTTTAGGAAACAGAAGCCCAGAGAGAAGTAGCATACCTTAAGTCATACAGGTAGGATTAGTTGTAGGATTCAAACCCAAATCCTATGACTCTAGACCCCATGTTTTTCCCAGTCACAAGGACTGGGAAATACATAATGCAAGGAAAGTGCGATGTAAAATCTCAGATTTCAAACAGATTTGCAATATCACTGATTGCATCTCTCCCTCCACTGAAGGGAATTTTAAATGGCTATGCCAGAGGAACACAAGCTGTGCAAAGTTCTATATCTGCTGGAAAGACTTTAGCTATAGTTCCAACAAAAAGTACAGTCTGCTTTTCAAGGATAAACCTAGCTAAATGTGGAGTTTCATCCTCTGTAGGATGGTCATTTGGCAATGAAATCCTTACTCATATCAACGTATAAAAAGAAAAGAAAAATACAAAATAGCCTTTGTCTTATGGAACACCCACAGTTCCAACTTTGTAATACTATTGGCAGAGTGACAGGAAGGGGGCAAGGGTAGAGTCTGCTAAGAAATACCTCATTTTTCAACATCCATGAACTAACGTAGTTGATGACATTTTTTATGTGAGTTCCTCATCCAATGATCAATGAGTAAACATACTGCTGTAAGAACTTGTTATCAAACTCGACAATCCCATGTACAAAAAACCCCCAAAACAGAAGGAAGTTTTACACTGTTAATAAGCAGAAAGATGGCTCACAACAACTTCCTAGAAAGGCAAATGGAAGAAAAGGTTTTATTTATCACTTGTTCACAAAAATGAGAAACATTATCTCATGGGATAGTTGGTCATCTCCTGTGGCAAGGCTGATAAACACCCAATACCTTCTGCAGAGAATGAAAAGGTAGAAGAATTTCACGTAGCATTCAAAAGGCCCCTTACAATTAATCAATATATACTTTGCAGCACCTTTGAAGCATCACTCAATTAGCAGTTATTATTAATTTTTATTATTTTTAGAAGCTATTTTTCCCATGATCTTCTTGGTTAACTCCTGTTACTTTTATTACTTTCCTGCAGTTTCATGCAAGTGGCCCAGGGAAAGGAATCAACAATCATCATCTACATTTATACACTGCCATATACTTTACAAAACATTCACATAAACAATTACATTTTCTCCTGATAACAACTCTATTATAAAGTATGAAAAATTTATTACAGATGGAGAAGCTGAAGGCAAGAGAAGCTACTGCCCATGTTCACAATCTACTAAATGGTATAGGTGATGTTCAAACTCAAATCTGCTTAATCTAAGAAGCACCACCTAAGAGTATTATTCACAGGAACAGTCATGAAGTAACAAACTGCTTCTCCTCTGGGAGATGTAGATAACTAGGACTCATATACTGAGTCAGATTAATCACTGAGAACTTTTCATCTTGAGTTTGGATTATATCTAATTGCATATTATTGATATACCCATTCTTTGAATGCATAATTTTTAAGGCCAAAGAAGACAGAAGTATTACAAATAAAGGATATCTTTCTTTGTATCTAAATGTCCTCTTAAGTCTGTTATAGAATTACTTGTTAAAATATAACAAAAAGCACGTAAGAATCATTAAGATATTTATTCATAAGCATTTCTTACTACCTTTTCAATGAATAACTTTTGAATATATTTTCCCTTAATAGTTAATGTTTCATTTTATTTTCTAGAACATATTGAACATATTCATTACTTGTGTGACCTAGGGCAAATCACTTAAGCTTTGAAGGCTTATTTTCTCATTTATAAAAAAAGTAAGTTATACTAAGTGACCTCAAAGGCCCCTTCCAACTCTAAATCCATAAACCTATAAGCATCATCTGAGGTAGAATTTAACATAGTTTCTGAGGGAAGCAATCTTGCCTTTGTCCATGAAACCAACAAGAGGTATAGATATTTATCTATTTAAATATCCTAAAATATTTTAAAGAACATTTTTGTTTAGATAAAACAAATCACAAAATATACTTGAAAATACTGATGTCTATAAATAAATAATTCAAAATAAACTTTTCATGCAATATTCTGGTACATAATAGCCCCATAAAATTTAGAGATCTTACATTTGGAGATGGTTCTGTTCTTTCATATTGTATTTCTTCTTTTCCATTTGCTTCAGACTGTGTCAGTTGGTATGATCTGCCTTCAATGAAAGTAATATAGTCTTTGTAAGAGCATAATGGGCCTGCCAGGATACCCATGAAATTACAGTTGTAACTTAAATACTCCAGTAGACTTGGCATGCGTCTGGAATTTAAAGACAAGCATCTTGTAAGATGTAGCATAATATTTTAAGAGATTTACCACAGGACTAGCCAGTCCTCCTACTATTGTTTTTTCCATTTCCAAAATAAATGAGATTTATTTTGCTTCAATTACTGTAATAAGAATGTGTGACAACAGAGTGCATCAAAGATCAATGGTGAGTTTTTAGATCATAAATCACTGTAGAAGTATTCATTCTTAAGTTTCCCACTAAGAATAACTTAAATACATGTATAATGATGTGGAAATCTATATAAATTATTAGCAGAGAATTTTTATTCTGTGGTCTGCTCATTATTCTATGTGAACACTGTAAGTCCAAACATGCTGCTGCTCAATATGGAAAAAAGCTAATAATTTTGATAAATCTTAAGTTGCATATGAATGAGGAGAATTTATGTTTTTGTCTTGTAGACCTAGTTCTATGATTGGGGGCTATGGATTTCTGAAAAATGAAAAGCTGTCAAAGAAAAAAGGAATATCCTGGAATATTTCAACAACCTGTGATTTCAATGGAGTGAAGATTCTCTCTACTCATGCAGACTACAACCTCTCTATGACTTAGAAGATCTTTAAAAGTTACTATAGCTGAAAAATCTCATCACCTGGCAGCATATATGGGTATGTACCCCTCCAAATTTTGCTAGGCTGATCCTTGGATAACATAAATACACTTTATCATAGGGTCTGGCCTTGAAGCCCTTGCAGTGTAGAAAAACTTGTCAGAGCTTGCACATGGAACTTCATGGTGATCTCCATGCCATAAGGAGACATGGCACCACAGTGGGTTTGAGTGGAGGATCTTAGGACATGCATTTCCTTAATTTGACATTTCTTTCTTCCTAAAAAAATAGCAAGGAAGGCCTACAAGTAGACACATTTAATTTTCAGTATGGGACTAAAATATTTTCTATGTCACACAAATATCCTATCAAACACCATCATTTAGCAATATTGGAAAACTGGCATGTTCTATTTCATTTAAAATTATTCTTCCCCCTCCTCTGAGGTTTAAAAGGAAGTCACATGAAAAACTATTCTTAATAACTATTAAAAAGATGAACTGGATTCAAATACTTTTCCTTTAGGCTTCAATACCATGGAAATAAGAACAGGATTTATTAAGCTTTAAGATTTATTAACTTATAATTTTAGTCTTTTGCTTGAAGTTCTGAAAGTATATTCTCCTTCCCTCCCTTCTGTCATCCTTCCCATTGCTCTGTCACCCTCCTCCACTGTCAAACATCAGAAAGTTTCTGATGATAAAGAAAAAATAATAAAAGGGAGTTACAATAAGTGTTAAAAAGATTTGAATTTGAATCACAGAACTTGTACTCAGGCAACTAAAGTCATTTTTATGATCAGTCACTTCAATAACAAAAAACAAAACAGTTACTAAAACATTACTAGCTTCACCATGGTCAAACTGGGTATAACAATCTGTAAAGACATAAGATTATAATTCTAAAACTTCAACAAAAATGAAGTTTACTAAAATAATGTTTGGTTCAACATTTGTAACAGTCAGAAAAATCATTTAAGTACTTAGGCTTTTTTTTTAGTAACTTGATATTTGATAAAGATTTATATTTCTATATTATAACAATGAGGACAGCTAGGTGGTATGGTGGATAGAGTACTGGGTTTGGAATAAGGAAGATGAGTTCAAATGTGGCCTCAGACACTTACTAGCTGACCCTGGGCAAGTCACTTGACTTTATTTTGTCTCAGTTTCCTCATCTGTAAAATGGTCTGAAGAAGGAAATGACAAACCACTCCAGTACCTTTGTGAAGAAAACTCTAAATGGGGTCATGAAGAATCAGACACGACTGAAAAAATGATTGGATAATAGTACTCTAATAATGATGATACCTAAAATTAACATAGAGCTTTACAATTCACTAAGTACTTTACATACATGATCTCATTTTGATGCTTACAATAACCTATTTCCCATTTTATAGATAAGAAAATGGAAATTTAATTAATAAAACCAGCAACACATCAATGGCAGGAAGTAAGCCTAGGTCTTTTGCCTTTAAGTCCATCACTTTTTGTACTACATAATTTTGTCTCTCTGAGTCTATGATATTATCCCATTTATGTAATTTAATAGATCAAATAAAATTAAATTTTCCATAATTTTATTAACTGTCATTTTGGTATCCTTTATGTATATTCTAACTTATTTTTCTAACAATTTTCTATTAGCTCTAGTTTTATATATAGCAAGACATTTCTTAATGAAACTATTTTTGTGTTACAAAAGATAATTAGACATTTTAACATTTTTAATACATTAAAATTGATAGCTATATAAAAATGAGGTACATGCACTATTAAGTTAGTAGAGTATAATATTAAAGCAATGATCAAGACATAAATAATGACACAAATGTTCATTTACTAAGCCAAAAAATCCAGCATCTCCAAATATGCCATTAGCCAAATCAATAAACAAAGTCATCTATTTGTGAAAATCAGTGTTGCTCTGACTCTATTAACATGGTATTAAAAAAGAAACCATATCAATTCACTTTATTATTTATAGCAAACCTTAGGTCATGGTAATAGAAGTGAGATTCAGCTTATGGATATCCTCTTCCACTTCTCCCTTCTCATCCCTACTCATCATAGTCATATGCACTTTAATATTCATATTGAAAAACCTAACAAGTTGACCTCATAATCTCTATGCTTTTTCTATAAAAACAATCTTCTCTTTATCCATCCTACTTCCACAAAATGTTAGCACTGTCATATCTTAGACTTCTTTCTGAAACAGGCCATCTCTAGGATCTGGAGCCACATCTAAGATATAAATATACCATCTTTAAGACCTTGATATTCGCCTCAGACACAACCTCTTATCTCTCTCTCTCATTAAGTTTATTCGTTTTTCCTTATCATAACCAACATAGGGCATAGGTCCAGGACCTGAGACTTTATTAATCTAGAGAATTCCTAGGTTAGGAAGCCACCTCTGCCAATGCAGGTGGGCATCATTTCCACAACTTAACAGTCTTGGAGAACTAACTGGAGCACAATGACATGCCCAGGGTCACAATGAGTATGTGTCAGAGGTGAGATCTGAACCCAGGTCTTTCTGACATTCAGGTGAGCTCAACATCCACTAGTCCCATATTCTTTATGGTCCCATGAACCTTTACTCCTGAGCTCTGGATTCACTTGCCTTCATACCCTGATCACTAATCACTGATGTCATGATCTTTCATCACTCTCAGCCTGTGAGTCCTCATCTCTGGGCAGTCTTTACAATCCAATTTCTCTGATTCTGCTTCAGAATTAGTAAATTTGCTGGAGAACGTAACGAAATGGAACTGATTTCATTCTCTATAAATTTATGGGCACAAAATAACAACAATAATGATAGAATTTACATAATATTTTGAAGTCTGCGTACATTCATACAGTGTTTCACCTAAAACAGAGGTAGATGCTGCATCTATTGTTACCCCAAGATTTCTAATGAGGAAGGTAAGAGTCAGAATAACTTGTCCAAGGCCAGTAATGGCTGCAGGCAGGACATGAACTCAGATTTTCCTTACTCCAGCTCTAGCAATGTATCCAGTATACCACATTCCCTACCTGGCCTCAGCTAGACCCCTCTTGCTGCTCTTTCCCCCTTCTCTGCTCCCTGTTTCACTGATCACAGTGACTGCTTCAGACCATTCTCTCATCTTTTGGCCTCTAAATGTATTCCTAATTCCTATACCTTCAGCAAGATGTCCTAGCCTTCAACTTTACTGAGATGATTAAGCCTGTGTGACAAGCTCCCTCAGTCCTGCCTCTGTTCCTCAAAACTTCTTGGTTTCATCAAATACATTTTCTCCTTGCTTCTAGGCAGAGGAAGAGAAATTCTTAATTCGGCCAATGGCCTTCACTTGTTCTCTTTATCTCCTTCCTTCCTATGTCCTCCAGGAATCTGAAGAGGCAATGATTCCTTCTCATGTATCTTCATCTATCTACAAAAATTCTCAGGTTTTTTCAGCATTACAAAGTCTTTTCTTAACCCTCAAACCTTAACATCAAGGGCACAATGATCCTTCCAGACATTCAAGCTCACAACTCAGGTGTTATCCTCAATTCTGTACTCTCTCACACTGCTCTCCCTTCTGCCTCCCATATCCAGTTAGTGGCCAAGTGTCAAGATTCCACTTTCCCAGTATCTCTAGAACATGCTTCCTTCTCTCCTCTGACACTGCAACAACCCTAATGGCAAGCCCTCATTACCTCACACCTGGACTACTGCCTTAGCCTGCTGCTTGGCCTCTCTTCACTCCAGTCCACTCTTCACTGAGATGTTAACGTGATCTTCCTAAAGTATACATTTGACCAATTCATCCCCTGTCCCATTCAGGAAACTCCAATGGCTCCCCATTACTTTCAAGATCAAATACAAAAACCAATGCTTGGTTTTTAAAGACTTAACTTGCTCCTCTGAAGTGTACAAAGTCTCCTCCACCCCATACTTCTCTAACCTTCTTATTACTTACTCTCCCTCCACATACTCTGATCCAATGACATGAGAGTCCTTGCCGTTCCTTGAACAAGACACTCCATCTCTTGACTTCAGGCATTTTCACCAGCTGTCCTCCATTCCTGGAATTCTCTCCCTGTTCATCTCCATCTCTGTCTCCTGGCTTCCCTGACTTCCTTCAGATCTTTGCTAAAATCCTACTTACACAAGAAGCCTCCCCTGATTCCCCTTAATGCCAATAGTGCTTTCCTTCTCCAATTTATCATATATATATATATATATGTATATATATATATATATATATGTATATATATATATATATATATACATATATATATATATTTATATCTTGTTTGTATAAAGCTATTTATGTGATGTCTACCCCATCTGATTGTGAGTTCCTTATAAGGAGAAATTGCTGTTTTTGTCTTTTTGTATACTCAGCATTTAATACATTGCCTTGGCACATAGTAGGTTGCTTAATAATGCTAGACTTCCAATACAGTCTGCCTATAATTCCTTCTCTCCTCACTTCAATGTGAAACATCTTGATAAAGGGTTACGCAGATTGCTTCCACTTCCTCACAATCCACTCCATCCTAAAAACTTTGAAATTTGGCACTGACCCTCACCACTCTACTGAAACTATTCTTTCAATGATTACCAATGAGCTAACAGCAAAATCTAATTTTTTTTTAGCATTCATCCTGTTTTACCTATCCATAGCAGACACCACTGATCACTTCCCGAACTAATCACTTTCCTAACTAATAGTAAGTCACACCTGTACAGTATGTGATTTAAAAATCATTTCCCACAAAACAGACCTGGTAAGATATTAATACATTTAAAAAATGAGTCTCAGAGAGGTAAGTGATTTGCCCATTATCACAGCACTAGAAAAGGATTTGAACCCAAGTCTTCTGAATCCAAGTCCCACAAATTTTCTACTACATAATGCTTCTTCTTTTCCAGGGCATTGTCTATCATTCCTCAGTCTTATGGACACCTCATTCCCTTTTATTCTCCTACTGCCACTTCTCTTTTTTCCTGTACTAGCCTGTGATCTTTCTAACCTCATATACTAGTCTTCCGAGGAGTAGCTAGGTGGTGCAGTGAATAGAGCATGAGTACAGGAGTCAGGATGACTTGAGTTCAAATCTCACCTCAGACTCTGGACACTCACTAGCTGTATGACCTTGGGCAAGTCACTTAACCCCAAATGCCTCATCTTGGGTCATCTCCAGTCATCCTGATGAATATCTGGTCACTGAATTCAGACGGTTCTGGAGGAAAAGTAAGGCTGCTGACCTACACAGTCCGCCCTCACTCAAAATGCAGTCAAATGCAAGTCATGTCATCATTTCTCTGATGGCATGGTCTTCAGCAATGATGGATGAACACAACACACACTAGTCTTCTGAAAGCTTGTCCTTGTTTCTCTTTTCTTTATTTATACATTCTCCCCAACATTTTCCTTCACTCGGCAAGTTTCAGTCTCTAGACAGATGACTGTTCAATCACTCTCTAGTCTTGACTTCCCTTCTGAAATTGAAGTCAAATATTCAGTGGTCTGTAGGATAATGGCATTGGTGTGCTCCATTTGCATCTTCCTAAATCTAGTCTTCCTATGATTTCTCTAGTTATCTATGAAGCTGTCTGTTTTCCTATTTTCCATATCTGAAATGTGCAGTGGTGTTTCATGCTTTGTTCTCCCTCACCTTTGGCAGTATTTGTGGATTTCTCTTCCCCAAGAGCTCTCACCTATCCCCTTCTCTCTCTTCCCACTAATATCACTATCATACAAGCCCTCATTAGGTACTGCCTAGACTACTATAATAGCCTCTTCAAAAAGTTTTTCCACCTTTTTCTCTTCAGATTCAACTGATCTTTTACAAGCCTTCTAGAATAATCTTTCCTTCGCACAGATCTGTCTGTCACACTCCAGAGATAAAAAACTTCCAAAAGATACTGACTGCCTGTGTGTAAAGTATGAATTCCTTTTCTAGGCACTCTGAGCCCTTCATGATCTGAAGCCACCCTTCTTACCCTACTTCATCTTATATTACTCCATCTTGCTTTCCTTTGCATTCTAATCCTACTCCCCCAAGCATTTTGCACACTCTGGCATCTTTGTCTTTATTCACATCTTTCTGTCTCCTGGGAATATTCTCTTCACCTACTGAATTCCTACTCATTCTTTAAAAACCAATTCAAGTACCTTCTTTACCCAATGAAACTTTTCCTGATTGTCACCCCAAAGAACTGCTGATGACCCTCTCCTTCTGGACTCACATACACACTTGCTTTTATAATTCTTGAATGGCCTATACAATTAATATTGCATATTACAGTGAGGTGGCTTTGTGTTTTACCCCTCACTGTGAGATCCACAAACTATGTTTTATCTAAATCTAGAATCTAGCATAACGTTCAGCATACATCTAACATTCGTTACTTGAAGGCTAGTGAATGAAAATAAGGCAAGATGTATTTTTTGCTTATGAGGGAGATGTTTTTTTTTATTTCTTAGTTGTCACATATAATACACATTAACATTCTTTTTCCGCTCCACAGTACATAGTAAACATGCCAGGAAAGAGATTAAACTTACCAATAAATACATTGTAAAAATATTATTTGCTTTTAAAAACTTTAAAGAGTACTGAACACAAAAGCCCAAGAGACTAAGAATTAGGTATTATAAAGAACTTACCTTACAGCCAAACCTTTCTGTGATGGAGTTAGTTCTTCTTCTTTTCGAAACATACCTATAAAACAAAAATAAGCTACTTCATAAATGATACATTTTTTTAAGGAGAGACAGCATCTTACAAAACTGGAAAGAGACTGTATAGATATGGTCTATGTCATTTTATTAAAAAGAAAACTGGTGCACCCTTCAGTTGTTTGAGAGAGTGAAAATGTAGAATATAATAGGATCACAAATTTTTAACCAGAATGGGCCAAAGATGCCATTTAGTCCAAATCTTTCACTTTACAGAAGAGTCGGACACGACTGAAACAACTAAATAAAAAGAACAAAGGCAAGTCATTTAATTTTACTGTATGCCTGGTGGTTCTCAAATGTCAATTATTTATTGCTTTTCTATATTGTTAAGAGCAATTTTCAATTCAGGGAGTTTATTTTAAATCAATGAAAATACTTCTGGACCAAAAATAAAACCACACTAAAAAAAGAAAAACCAGACTTAATCATTCTTTTGTAAGGTACCAAGTATAACAGTATAATTTCCTTTGAATGCTTTGCTTCTCAGTCCTAAACACTGAAGATGATAGAGATCACATCATGATATCATAAGTTATCTTTGCAATCCAGGAAGCATTTATTTGGTACCTACTATGTGCACTAGAGGTGCAAAAACAAAACAAAGGACAGTTCCTAACCTCAAGAAGTTTATCTTCTACTAAGTTTCAAAATCTAACAGAGTTATCAGCTGGAAAAATGTTATTCATAATAATTTTACTGAGGAGATTATTATGGGTGCACTGTATTGGAATATAGATGGCAGTTCCCCTGATTAGTCAAATAATTCCTTGTCCACTTAACAGATCTTTCCACTCTATTTGCTAAATAACTGCGTTAGTAAGTAGGTTACTAAGTACCATCAAAATGCATAGCTGAAGTGTCAGGTTATTAGTGCCGCTGAAAGTACTCTGGAAGAAAATATTTCAATATAATCTCACAAAAAACATAGGAAACTGCATTTTTAAGGAAATGCATGTTAGTATTTAAAAACACTCAGCAACTTGCTAGTGGAATAATAATTCTTTAAGAACACTTTAAAAAATGTAATTGAATATAATAAAAAACATATTTGAAGTAGTACATTTTGTCAGGTTCTAAAACACCTTAATTTAATACCCAAATCCACCACCCCCTTTCAAAAGTAACCTTCTGGTATCACCAACACCATCAAGAGGATTATGAACTTGCAAGAGGCCTGTTTTTACCACAAGTTTAAAATACTGGCACTGACCATTATTAGCTGAATGACTTTAGGCAAATCTCTTACTAATAATAGCTCACATTTACATAGTGCCTTTAGGTTTGCAAAATGCTTTACATATATTCTCTAACATGATCCTCACAGCTACCATAAGACGTAGATGCTATTGCTCTTCTTTTTTATAGATGAAATAACCGGTTCAGAGGGATTGTGACTTGTCGGAGGTCAAAATGCTAATAATTAACACTATAAACATCTTGCATCCTCAACTGCCTTTCAGACATCTTGAACTGGATATCCTGTAGATATCTTAAATTTAGTATGTCCAAAAGGGGAGCACATGATGTTTCCCCCTAAACTCTCCCTTTCTCCTAGCTTCCTTATTTCTGTAGAAGACATCATCTTTCCAGTAACTCAGGCTTGCAACCTAGGAGTCATTCTGGATTTCTCATTATCTCTCACCCACTATATCCACTTCTGTGCATTTGACCATACTTTCCCATGCCTGGAGTGTACCCTTTTCGCATTTTCACTTATTAAAATTTTTATCATTCTTCAAGGCTTCGTGTAGGTACTTCTACCTCTGTAAATGTTCCCTGAGACATCTGGTTATTAGTGCTCTTTCCTCATTCAGAGTATCTTGAACTTACTTATCTGTATACAGGTTGAATCCCTACAGAATGTAATCTCCCTGATGGTATGAAGTTTTTTTTTTTTAACTTCAACTCTCGAAAACTCCAAGTACCCAGCAAGTGCTTTGTACATAGTAGTTTTAATGTTTATTGAACTGAAATAAGTACTGGATCAAGAAACACACTTCTAGGTGGTAGAACAGCAGTTGTATCAAACAGGGTTGAGAATGATTGAAAATGAAAAAAGGAAAAAATTGCCAGGTCCCTTGGCTGCACATGATCAAGTCATGATAAAAATTTGTAAGAATTAATTCATGACCAATTGTAGCATTTTATCAAACTAAATGATGGATGTTTTATTGATAAATTCATTACGTAACTGAAAATGTTAAACTTGTATTGCTGTTCTTTATTTTTTAGCCTAGTATATTCTTATTAAAAATGAAGACAATAAGAAGAGGACAAGAATTTTGTAGAAGAGTACAAAACAGTACTACTGACTGAAAGCTGATTATGTGAAAAACAAAGCATATGTAGTTTTATATTTATTTAAAAACCACAAAACCCTCATGTGACATTATGTTTTCATACAAATTCCCTGAAAGGAAACAATCACCCAAACTTATACCAGAACATTTTAGCATAGCACAAATAAGATTTTGTAGGATGCTCAGGTAAGAATAGTTAATACTAAAAATTTTGTTTTCCTTTTCAATTGGCACAGTTAAGAGTTTGCCATGATAAAATAAATTTTACAGCATTCCTATAAATATGAAGACTCAATACTTTTTAAATGCTGAAAGTCAAAAATGTACACATTACATTGGATTCTGATTATATTTACAAATAATACACACCAGAATACCATTAAGAAAACATGTATGTGAACCACCACCAAATGAATACATTAGAACATTATTTAACTCAAAAGCACGTATTACATGTAAGGTACTGTAGAAGCCACTTTGAGGAACAGAGAAATAGGGCCTATCACTCAAGGAGCTTATAGTATAGAGAAAATACACAACCAAATCTAAAATGAAATATACAAAAGAACACAAAATGTAGACAATAAGCTGGGAATGTAGATATTTACAGAAGCACCAAAGTTTAACTCCTGTTCCACTACAAAAAGACCAAAAACAAGGTTTTAGAGTCTAACAAGGATCCTATTTCAGTATTTCAATGGAGATATGACTTTTTCAATATTGATTCTTCCTTTACCTGAACACCATGATGCATATTTCTGTCATCTACTGCTGTGCAATTCTCTTTCATGCCCTCATGTGGAATCTACCTCTAAGATCTAGGGGCCTTCCTATAAATAGATCAGGTGGATTCTTTACCAGCAAGCCCTGACTTCCTCTAAATGACTGACTCATCTCCTTTTATAGTCACACATCTCTCTAATGATAGTGACTTTTTAAAAGTTTTGATGTCTTGTTTTTACATTACAAACATTTCCAGACCACCTACACCCTGTGAGATTTCACTTATGGCAAAGTAAAACAATTAAGCAAAACTAACAATACAGTGACCTTTTTTCAAAGTACCTATATTTTCTCTCCCTCTTATACCTTCTTCTAACCCGTTGAAGAAAAAGAGAAAAGAATAACAAATTCTAAGTAATAAATATGCACAGTAAAGAAAAACAAATTCCCTCTTTAGTTCTGTCTAAATATGTTTCTCCTTTTGTACCCTAAATCCACCACTTCTCTGTCAGGGTGTGGATGGCGTGTCTCCTAAGTCCTCTGGAATTGTGGGTAGTCACTGCACTGATCACAGTTCTTACAGGTTTCAATGCTGGTTGTCTTTATAGGGCTGTCACTGTATAAACTGTTCTCCTGGCTCTGTTCATTTCATTCTTCATCAGTTTATAAGTGTCTTCAAAACTACTTCATTTTATAATATTGGTAACATACATATAAATTGTTCATCTGGTTCTACTCATTTCACTTAGCATCAGTTCATTTAAGTCTTCCTATGTCTCTGAAATCATCCATTTCCATACTTATTACAGCACAATTCATCACATTCGTATACCACATTTTGTTAAGTGACAGGCATCCCCTTAGTTTCCAGTTTTTTGCCACCACCAAAAGAACTGTTGCAAATATTTTATACATATAGAGCCCTTTCCTCTTTCTTTGATCCCTTTTGGGTATAGGTCTAGCAATGATAACGGTGGGTCAATGGGAATGTATATATTGCTAAATGACTTTCTGTGTATAATCCAAATTGCTTTCCAGAATGATTATATTTATTCCTAGTTCTACCAAGAGTCAATCAATATACCTGTTTCCATAATCTCTCCGTCATTTAACATCTTCCTTTCTGTCATCTTTGCCATGCTAATGGGTATGAGATAGAACCTCAGAGTAATCTTCATTTACATTTCTCTAAAAGGTAATAATTGGGGGCATTTTTTAATATGTCGATTGATAGCCATGATGACTATCCTAAGGGCTGCTTTTCCTGAACAATTCTAATGGGTAATATCTTGAAACATATTCAGTATTGTTGAGGGCACTGCCCTCAACTTTGGTTGTATCCCCAACTCCTCACTCTTACTGCCCGATAACCAATCTGTTGCAAGACCTGATGATTTTCACTTTTGCAGTATTATTTACATATGCCCCTTTCTCTCCTTGCAACCTTGAACCCACCCTAGTGCAGGTCTTCATCATTCCATGTCTGGAACTATGACAACAGCTGGATACTGGATCTCCCTGCCAAAAGTTTCTCCCCACTCCAGTCCATCTTCCATTCAGCTGTCAAAATGTTTATACTAAAGTAGAGGTCTGACTATGTCATTCCCTTATTTAATGTATTCCAATTTCTCCTTATCACCTCCAGGATTAAAACAAACAAAACTACTGGTTGTCAAAACCCTTCATAATTTGCCCCCTTCCATTTTCCTTACATATATGCCCTGCCCCATCCCGATACTCCAGGTACTCTCTGATACAGTGACACTGGCCTCCTACTTATTCTTCTAACAAGACACTCCATGTTCTGATTCTGGGCATTTTCATTGACTGCTCCCCGCACCATGCCTGGAATGCTCTCGTTCCTCATCTCTGCCTCCAAGATGCTCCTTCAGGTTCCAGAAAAAAAAACTCATCTTCCACAGGAAGCCCTGTGGCCCCTCTTAATTCTAGTCTCTTCCCTCTCTTGTTTATTTCCAATTTATCTTGTATGCACTTTCTTTTTATAAATAATTGTTTTCATTCTGTCTCCCATTAGATGGATAATTCTTTGAGAACAGGAGCAGTTGTTTGTTTTTCTCTGTATTCCCAGGGTTCAGCACAGTGAACAGCACATCATAGGTAATTAATAAATGTTTATTGACTGACTGGCTCATGTCCATCATCCACTACTCTTTGGGAGACCCTCAACTTGAGTTCTTCAGAGACTGTAGTATTCCAGGATGCATAATACCACCAGAAAATTAGTGTTAAAAAGATGAACCCTTGCTTCAGGGAGAAGCCTGGGCTAATTAACAAGCTGCTAGAATCCTAAGAAAATCAAGACCATTCTGTATATAATGGATATAACATTATGTGGTGCTAGCTAAAAAGATTTTCCACACATATAAACTAATACTCTCAAAGTGAGGGAATTAAAAAGCAGGATGAAGAAACTTGCCTGATTATTTGAGCCCACCTCTGTCACAATAAAGGACCCAAAGAGAAGAGAAAAGGAAATAAGCATTTAAACAGCACACACCATGTTCTAGGCATTTTTACAAATACTTTCTCAAAGTTTACTGGGGTCTTTTTCCTAGTATATACCTCTCTCTACTTGCAATGACAATAAACTTGCTGTTAAAAGGGAATGCCTGTCCACCCTCTTAAGACTACTACTCCTGAGTTGGGTAAGGGGAAAGGTAAGTGACTGAAGAAACAAATGTGGAAAGTCAAGACCTGAGCTGTTTCCTCTCCAAATCCCAAAGCTGCCGTTACAAAAATCTCTACCGTCTCCTTTAGGACATAAAGGAGGGCGCCCAGGAGCGTGGCGAGGCAGAAACAACACAGGACCCGAGGGGTCACCAGGACTGGTTTTGATCACTATTAACTATGTGACCGAAATCACTTCACTGCATCTGAGCCTTGGGGTCCTCAGCGCTAAGTACTGAAATGTAATAACACACAGACCATCGGCTGATGAAAGTGTTTTGTAAACCACTGCACTGAGCGGAGGTTGGATTCGTATGTAAATGTAAGCCATTATTAGGGTGGCTCCGCAGTCACTACTCTTCTGGTAATGTGATCCTAGACCACCAGGAGGGTGGAACGGGAGCCACGTAGAGCAGGCACCTCAGGCTGACAAAATTTAAAACGCTGGCCTAGTAACATGCTGTTTGTGTACTCTGTAAAGTCTGCTAGTAGAGAGAGGCCCTTCATTAGATAGGTGATCACCAGCTGATGGAATTTTCATAATGACAACTTTAAGAACTGTGATAAACAGGAAATAATCCTGTACGAATCCTTTCTTTGTTGTTGCTTTGATGCTGGGGGAGTAGGGGAGAGGTAGACAGTGCTAAGAGACTATCTAGAAAGTTTAGTTTACTGTTAGTACTTTTAAAGGACACTCTTTGCCCAATGAATAAGGGTATTACAATAAGGGAAAACTGAACTGCTGCCATAGATAGTAATTTTCCCTATAAATTAAATCAGAGAACATGATGATGACATTGCTTCTATGTAGAGAAACAGCTCTTATGTTCTCTTTTAAGAGGCCAACAAAGGAAGTGATAGAGTTGGTGTTATCTTGTATCCCAAAGCAACAAGGTATATTTCACTGGACACTTTGTCTCATCCTACAACACTCAGGAGGAAGATAAGATAATAGAATACCATGAATACAACTGTAGTTTATGGATCAACTTCCAGATTAGAAGATGAAATAAATGATTTGTAAGAAGAAATGGCAATATCTTGCAAAATCAGTCAGTGTATACTTTGATATTTGTGACTTCCATGAATAAAAAGAAAAAATATTAAGGTGAAAATTATATTATATTATATGATTTGGGATGATAAAATACTGAAGAAATCTCAACAATACTTAATATATATTCTCTTCAGAAGGGAGATGGAGAGCACTAAAGTAAAATATACTGTGCAATCATAACAAAAATGAAATTGACTTTATCTTGATAGATACAGCATAAATATAAAGAGAAGTCATCAAAATTACCTTTCTGTGTTCAGTCAGGAATATCAACTGATCAAAATTAATGCCAACTTAGCAGAAAGGACAAAGATGGAAGCAGAATGTAGTTTAAGTATGTCAAACATGATCACTTTTTTAAAAAAACCGTTAACTTCTCCCAAGCCAAGTAGTTAAAGTAAAGATCCTAAAGATGCAGATTTCTTAGTAAAACTGAATGGATACATAATAGTCACCACAAGATGACCACCAAAAAAGGGCCAAAAAACCACCTCAACTGGGAGACACAATCTTTATAGCAAAAGAAGATGCAGCCACCAGGGACAACAATGGTTTAGAGTACAAGTTTGTTTGTAAAACAATAAAGAGAAGCAAGGAGAGAAAATTCTAAGCAGTGTTACTTCATAATACAATAAGAAGGAGCTAGACAAAATGATGAGGAGATGACATACAAAGACCTAGAACAGCCAGAAACACTCAAATAAAACTCCAAAAATGTACTATTAAGGAACACTGATGAAGAATAACAGCTATAAACTTCTCCATTCAGCCCAGGATAGCACCAAAAAAACTGGCAGAATCCTGCTAAATCATGGAAAGAAGACAAGCTAGGGTAGGTAGAAAGTAAAATATGAAACCACCAGACTCTACACTAAGAGAGTGGACCAGGGCAGTGCCCAACACAAGCTACTTAGGGCCATTAATGCCAACTGAAGCAAGGGACAGAGCTGGAGCAACAGCCAAGGTGGAAGGACCCAGGAGCCCAACCAGTGGGAAGAAACAAGGTGAGATCAGTGACTACCATGGGTGATCTCAGAGTTCAATCTGAAACAGGAAACAGCGAAAGAGCAGCACCCAATACAGATGATTCAAGGGCCTTCCCCATCCTCAGCCACGACTGGGAGACAGAAATATAATAGTGTCCCATATCAAGTAAAAGGAGTCCATGCAGTGCCCAATGTGGGGTGATTCAGGAGATTTATATGAGGCAAGAAACAGGGCCAGAATCCAGGCAACCTGTATCTAAAGTAGAATTCAGGCAACCAATCAAGCATTCAAACAGTCTGGGTCAGAATCACAATATACAAGGTTAAACCATTTCTACAAAAAGTAGCGCCTAGTCTTAATCACTGAACTCAGGATTAAACAGGGCCTACTCACAGCATCCAGGAGTGCAGGAGTGTATTTTGACCCTAACACAAGCCCACAATCCAGAAAGTGAGGCTGGAGAAATGAATAAGCAGGAGAAAATGTCAAATACAATGTAGAAATACCTTGGACTGAGAGAAGCTCAAGGGGGTAAACCCAGAAGAAGAGAAAAATTCCACAAGTCCAAGTAGAACCTCAGAGAAAAAGAATGTCCTGGTCACAGGGACTACAAGAGTACCTGGAAGAAATGAAAGAAGAGATACAAAATGGAACATATAGGGAGGAAAAAATGGCAGGGAGAATTAATACCTTAGAACAAAAGGTGGTGAACTGGACTCAAGAATTCAACTTTCTGACTCCAGGAGACAGTAATAAATACTAAACAAAAACCAAAAGATTGAAAAAAAGAATAAAATGAATGGTATATATTATCAAAATAACTGACCTGAAATGTAGGTCAAGAAGAAAGAATCTAAGAATCAGTAGCTACCTCATGACCAGAAAAAATAAAGCTCAAATATAATATTTCAAGAAGTCATAAATGTAAATTGCCCAGATAACTTAGAACTAAGTGCTTCTAACAGAAAATAGAAATAATCTCCCTATCATCTCCTAAAACAAACCTCAAAATGAAAACTTATAGTAACGCCAAAGCCAAAATTCAGAGCTTCCAAATTAAAGAAAAAATACTGCAAGCAGCTAAAAAGAAAGCATTCAAGTACCGAGAAACCATAATTAGGATCACACAAGACTTGCCAATTAAGAAGTTCCAAAAGGCATAAAGATAAAACTAATCTTTATCAAGATTGATAATACTTAGGCAGAGAAAATCAATTTAAAACACCTATAGAATGTAAAAAAATGCTATAGAACTAGACTATAGAATATAACTATCAAACATTTTATTGAAAACATGAAGAGACCTAAATAATTTGAGAAAAATTGAATGGGGTAGGTTGAGCCAACATAATAAAAATGACAGCTCTGCATAAATTAATTTATTCCATATCACTGAAAACACAAAAAGATTACCATATAGAACTAGAAAAAGTAATAACAAAATTCATCTTGAGGAACAAAAAGTCAAGAATTACAAAGAAAATAATTGTTAAAAAGTTGGAAAGAAGGCAGCCCAGCAGTACCAGATCTCAAACTATATTACAAAGCAACAATCCTCAAAATGATTTGGAACTGGTTTAAAAAAAAAAAGATAATCTAATGTTTGATAAACGTAAAGACTCCAGCTACTGAAGTAAGGAATTACTATTTGATTTTTTTTTAAACTGCTAAGAAAAATGAACAGTAGTCTAGCAGAAACTAGATATAAGCCAACATCTCACACAATATTTAAAGATAAGTTCCAAACTGGTAAATGACTTTGATATAAAGGGTGACATTATAAATAAATTAGAGGAGTAAGGAAAAAATGAGCTTTCAGATGAATGGATATAGGAAAACTTCATGACCAAATGGAACAGAGAGAGTTGTGGAAGACAAAATGGACAATTTTAATTACATAAAAAATATGACGCAAGCAAAATCAATATAGCAAAAGTAGAAGGGAAAGAGGCAAGTGAATGAAGAAATCTTAGCAGCAAATTTCTCATATAAAATTTCATATTGAAAGTATCTAAGGAACTGATTGAAATTTATAAGAAAATCATTTCTTAACAGATAAGTGGTCAAAGTCTTCAAGGAAAAGAAATCCAATCTATCAACAACCATTTTCTAATAATTAGAAAAAGCTCAAATTACAGTAACTCTTAGTTTCCAACTCACAGCAATAAGAAAGGTTAAGATGACAATCTTTAGAAGAGCTGTGAGAAACCAAGCACACTAATGCACTATTGGTAGAGCTGTGCATTGGCATATGCAACAGTTTGGAACTATGCCCAGAATCACTAAATTATACATATATCTTTGACCCAGATACATAACTACCATATCCATGCTCCAAAGAAATCAATGTTCATGTATTAGCAAATGGCAAAAGAAATTCTAGTATATCCAAGTAATGGAATATTATTGTGTCATGAAAAATGATATAATTAATAGTTCCAGAAGAAACGTATAAACAGATACAGTGAGGTAAACAGAACCAAGAACAATTTACATATTAGAAAAACAACTTTGAAAGACTTTAAAACTTTTATCTTCAAGAAAACACAAACCATGATCGCAGATGATCAAAGATCATCTACAAGCTACTCATCAGAGTTAATGGACTCAAAATTCAGAGCGAGACATGTATTTCTAGACTTGACAGTTTACTTTTCTTGAGTATGCTTATTTGTTATAATACTTTCTTTTTTGTTCAGCGGATGAGTCGTGAGGAGAGGATGGGAAATTGAGGTGAGGGCCCAAGAGGAAGAGGGAGAGAAAAAGAGAAAATAAGTGTTTATTAAACAAAAAGAAATTACTTTTCATATCTTTGGATAGGGAAAGAGTTTGTGACTAACACAGGATAGAGAGGAACTCAAAAAAAATGAACAATTTTGATTATATAAAATTTAATTTTTCAAATTTAAACATAGTTTAAATTATGTTTATAACTACATAAACAAAAACAGTTAAAATGAGAAGGAAAACCAGTTAAACAGGTGGGGAATAACTTTGTTGCAAGTTTCTCTGAAAAAAGTCTCATCTCATGTCCACAATATATAAGGAATCGATTCAAATTTATAAGAATATAAGAATATTCTTATAGGAATAAAAACTATTGATGTTTGGATAAATACTCAATGGATATGGACACACAGCTTTCAGAAGAAGGAATTCAAGCTATAACTCATATAAAAAAATGTTTCAAATCACTACTAATTAGAGAAATGCTACTAACTGCCAATCTGAATGCTATCAAATTGGCAACTACAAAAGAAGAAAATGAAAACTGCTGGAAACCAGGGAACCTGGGAAACCTTGGGAAACTGGGCAGACTAACGTACTGTCAATGGAATTATTACTTGGTCCAGCCATTTTCAAAAGCAATTTGGAACTATGTCTAAAAAGTCAGAGAAATTATGCATACATACCTATTGATCCAGCTATCTTAGGACTATACTCCAACAAGATCAAAGAAAAAGAAACCTACAAAATTACACATAGTAGCTCTTTTTATTATAACAAAGAACTAGAAACTAAGGGGGTGTTTACCTATTGTGAAACTGTTAAGTTTTGGCATATGGATGTAATAGAATACTACATAGTAAAAAATGATGTAATGCACAATTTCTGTGAAATCTGGGAAGACCTGTGTGAACTGATGCAAAATAAAGCAAGCAGAACCAGGAAAACAATTTATACAATAACAATATTATACATATAGAAAAAATGATGAAGAATATGACAACTCTGAGCAATGTAATGACCAGTAATGATATTAGTGAACTGATGATGAAGCACAGAACTTGGAATCCCTTGACAAAGACGTGCGGGACCCAAGATGCTGCCTATGACATGCATTTTCAAACACAGACAGTGTAGGAATGTATTTTGCTTGAATATGCATATTTGTTACCAAGGTTTTCATTTTTTCTTTTATTTTTAAACCAAATGGCATGGGGTAGGAGAAAGAAGAGGAATAAGGATGTGGGGGTTAGAGGAAGGAGAAAGTAGAAGCAGTCAATTAAGACATCTTTAAAAATGCTGAGAGAAAAAAATAACAGAAAGGCCAAGAAGAGCCACAGAGAATCAACAGTGCTCTGAATGTTCAAAGGTTGAACTTATCATATACTTAGTAAGAAAAAGCAAGCTATACAAAACAGATTTGCAGCTTTTTGTTCAGTTCTCTTTTTATGTTTTATTATAATATGTTATTTCTACACTATGATGAGGTACTGAAATAAAAGTGGAGGTAGGATAGTATTGTTTTATTTATTTTAAATTTTGACTATATCTTTTGTATTTACATTGCCTTAATTTTTTAACATCTTTCACTCAGTGAGTTAGCTCTTCTAACAAAAATAAAAAGCATTTTAACAAAGAATAAAAAAAGAGAATAAAGCATTTCAGTAAGACTAGCTAACACATTAAGTGAGTTCAACCTAGGTTCTCTGACTAAATCCTCTAAGCTTTCCACTATACTATTCTGCTTCTAAATATATTACCAAATCATTCACAGCTTTTGTTTCAGTTTTGGTTGCTAATATGCATGTGTGCTTGCATACACATATTTATTAACACACATGAATATATATATATATATAATGTACATATATAGAGATACATGTGTATCTATATGAACATAGAGATACATTATAAATAACTAGTATCTAAGCTAGTTATCCTTTCCAAATTCTTTTATAGATTCTTCTGAGATTTGAAGTACTACAAAAATATCATTGGAAAAAAATAATTATTGCTTTGATTTTTTTAAAGACTGAACCTATGATTTCACTGTTGTAGGGAACTCCTTATGTAGAAAGTCCTTTCTTAAGTGGAGACTGGCAATGTTTTTAAAGTTTCCAGTCTTGGAGGGAACTGAGAGGGTAAGTGATTTGTTTATGGTCACACGGCTAAGAAGTGTCTGAGGTCTGACTGAAGGCCAACCCTCTGTCCACTGAGCAGTACTACTTCTAGAGTAAAAATTACTTAGCCAAAATAACAGGGGAAAAAGTCTCAATGAAGAATTTAAAATAATTCAGCTTAAAATCCTTACCATCGTGAATCTCATAAGCCAAACTAGTGATCTTCTGTGTAATTATCATCATTGGGCTGTGGCAAAGAAAATGAAAACATTTTAAAAGAAAAATAATAAACACAGTATCTACATATTTCAAAAAGATTTCTTCATTGTTTCTATGACAATAAAAGTTGATTAGAAAAAAACCTCATTCCACAATTTGTTTACAAAGATACAAAGATTTTGTTTACAAAGGTATGTTTCAAGGATGTGAATAGCAACAAAAAACAAGGTATCTTTTTTAATTCTTCAGTTTAGTTATAACATTTGCTTGTATAATCTTTGTGTAATAATTTGTAGGAATAAACAATATAAAAATGAACTTCTTAGGTCTATAGGAAATCATGTATGTAGCTATTTCAATAAGGGTTACACTTTTAAAGAAAAAGATATATATTGAGAGAAATGTCTTTTCCTGATCCCTCTGGACAGGTATTTCTGGGAAACAGTCCTTCACCTCTTTGTAGACATTATAATTTACCTGTGATAGCTATCAGAGATTTAAACCTGCGTAAAATAATGAAATTGAGACACTGAGCATAGTGTATCTATGAAATAAAGAAATAAAGTGCACCTAACAAGAAGATTTCAGCAAAACTAATCAGTGCATTCACCACGTCTAACAGCATATGGTAATGTTCTACACACAAAAGAAAGTTAGGTGAACCTTCTCATCTTTTCTGTGGTAACAAGTCAGGTCATTATAATTGCATAGCAGCATTTTATTCTTTTTCATGGTTGTTCTCTATAATTACACCTTTGCAGTCATTGTGTATGCTTTTTAAATTCTGTTTACTTCACACTCTATCAATGAGTATAAATTTTTCCAAGATTCTCTGAATTCTTCATATCGATAATTTTTATAGCATATAAAATTTCATTATGTCCATATAACAGAATTTGTTTAGCCATTCTCCAAATGATGGGCATCTACTTTCTTTTCACTTCTTTGCTACTACAAAAAGTGCAGATATGAATTCTGCATTGCATATGGGACCTTTCATTTCGTCCTCTGTCCTCTTTGGGTACATATCTAACAGTGGAATTTCTAAGTGAAAGGGCATAGACATTTTAATCCATTAAAAAATTCCAAATTGCTTTCCAAAAAAGATTAAACTAATTCACAGTTCTACCAGCATTAGTAGGTACCACTTTATATTTAAAAAAGTATACAGGACCCAGAGGGAGGAGATATGGGGGAGGGACCTTGGATGAATATCCATAGAGGCAGAAATAGAAATTACAATTACAGAAGTATATTACAGGCTCCCTTAACAGAAAAGAGAACTAGATGAGAAATTTGTGAAACATCACAAGCCCTGCCACAAAGACACGACATTAATAAAAGAAAATTTCAATTATTAGTCAATCAGTGTTTGTTAAGCATTTACTATGTACCAGGTACTGTGTCAACAGCTGAGGATACAAAGGAAGGAAAATACATGGTCCCTACCTTCAAGGAGCTCACATTTTAACAGGGGATACAACAAGTAAACCAACTATATACATACAATACACACATAGTTGTATATGTGAACTCAGAGAAAGAGTGGCATAAGGTAAGGGAAGAGGGGAGACTACCCCTAAGTAAAGCCCTGAAGGAAGTCCAAAAATGGAGGTGAGGAAGTAGAGCATTATAGGCATGAGGAATAGACAGTGAAAAAACATGGAATTGGGAGATAAAGTGTAGAATCAGAGAACAAGAAAGGTATGGTCGATGAACTATAGAGAGCACTAAAGAGAGTGAATGTAAGAAGACTGGAAAGGTAAGAAGGGGTCATATTGTAAAGGGCCTCAAAAGCCAAGTAGATTTTATATATGATGATGGAAATAATAGGAAGCCCCTAGAGTTTATTTATTAAGGTGGTAACATGGTTATAGAATTGAGGTTGACAATGATAGTATGAATATGGTCCTTAGGAGGATTGGCAGTGCCCTTAACAGTAATCGAGTTGGTAAGAATGAAGTGTCTGAGGGAAAGATGATAGTTCTGATTTGAACATGTCAAATTTGAGATGTCTATAAAACATCCACTTCAAGATGTCCTAAAAAGCAATTGGTTGTGTGAGATTAGAGCAGTTTTCAGCTTTAATCACTGAAAACTGTGTTAAGATTTTTTAGGACACTCTGTAGAAATGAAAATCATTTGGAAGACAATAACTAAACCCATGGGAGCCGATGAGATCACCAAATGAGATGGTATAGAGAGGAAAGAGAAGAAAGCCCAGAACAGAGTCATAAAAAGGAATACCCAAAGTTAGTGAGCGCGGCCTAGAGGAGGAGCCAACAAAGCAGCCTGAGAAGAAGCAGAGAAACAGGGAGGAGAAGTAGGAGAGACCAATGTCATGAAAATCTGGAGAGGAAAGAGTATCTACGAGAAGAGGGTGACTGACAAGGTCACAGGCCACAGAGGGGTCAAGAAGGATGAGGATTGAGAAAAGACTAATAGATCTGATATTTAAAGCATCACTGGCAATAGTTTCAGTTAAACTGATGAGGTTGGAAGTAAGATTGCAGAGGGTTCAGAAGAGTGAGAAGAAAGAAAGGAGAGACACCAATGGCTTTCTCCAAGGGCTTAAATACAAAAGAGGAAAGATAAAGGATTATGTCTTGTGGGGACCACTGGATCAAGAGAGGATTTTTAAAGAATGGGGGAAGATACGGGCACATTTATAGGCAGCAGGGAAGCAACCAGTAAAAAGGAAAGAATGAGAGCAATAAGGTGGAAATCTGCCAGAAAAGATGAGATTATGGGCATATGTTAAGGATTTTGCCTGGGCAAGGAGAAGGGTCACTTCAATTAATAAGGACACCTGCTGGACTTTTCTCTCTGCCAAAAGCAAAGCAGGAATAAGGTTCTGACTTGCCTTATGATAATTTCATCTTTCAAATGGTGGAGGAAACAATATGGAGAAACAATTTTGAGGAGCAAAAAAAAAAAAAGATTATCTAAATTATCTAAAACCATACTATGAATAATTTACCAAACAACTTAACTTTTTAAAACACATGTAATAACAGATGAAAGAAGTATAGACAATAATGTAAGAGGAATGCTAAAGTTTAGCACAGTCCTGTAAGAACTGTGTTAAGAATGCTAAAGCTCAAAATAAACTTAGTCTCAAAAGAAAGCTAAGAGGAACAAAAATAATTATTTTCAAAACTATAGTGAATTTTAATAAAATGTGAAAAAGGGATAACTTTGTTCAAAGACTCATCATTAACACCAAGATAGGCACAAGACATACACGTGTACGCAAAAAGGCTATTTTGTCATATAACATGTCTAGCAGCAAAGAGTCCAAATAGAAGAGGGGTTCCTTACTGATCATCAAGTTCCCCTAGATCCTCTTTGAAGACAACATTCTGGTGACTGCATCATGACCAAGAACAAAGCAATCTCCTAAAAGAGATTCATAGTCATTTAAAAGAGTTTGGGCTGCATTAGGATAGGTATAAAGTGGAGATAGTCCTACTGCACCACATGCTTGAGTCAGACTACATCTGGAAAGACACTGGCAATCTGAAGAATATCCAGAGGAGGGCAACCAGGAAGTCACAACAAAATAATAACAACAACACAAAAGATTGTACATGAAATCACAAATTTCTATGGCATGCAGCTTGCTTTACCTTTTCAGCACTTAATAAATCCAACATTTTACTTTCAAAGCTATTCAGCCTATTTCCTTCTCGTCTTCTTTCTGTTCTCTTTGGTGAATTAAACATTTTTTCAATGACCCTCTTTGGTTTGTTTCTTTCTATTTTATAATCTTACTGTTACTCTCCTCATTCCCTTTGCCTTCTAGCACTACCTCCCAATTGAAAAAAAAAACCCTTGTAACAAACAGGCCTTGTCAAGCAAAAACAAATTTCTACATGAGCCTTGTTTGAAAATGCATCTGAAGTCCATCTGTCAAGAGCCGAGTAGCATGCCTCTTTATCGTTTCTGTAGAATTGTGACCTCTGCAGTGAACCAGTTCTTCTATCTTTCCACATTTGTTTTTTACATAATA
This sequence comes from Potorous gilbertii, assembly GCA_028658325.1. Classification (NCBI taxonomy): domain Eukaryota; kingdom Metazoa; phylum Chordata; class Mammalia; order Diprotodontia; family Potoroidae; genus Potorous; species Potorous gilbertii. The sequence continues at coordinate 248,789,319 of CM053769.1, forward strand.
TTATGGGTTTTGTATGAGTTGTTCCCAGGATCCTATTCACTTTGGTGTATACCTGTTCAGACAAATTCTCCCAAAATTCTTTGAAACTGTCCTTTTTTGTCACTTCTTATGACACAATAATATTCCATTATATTCCCACACCACAACTTGTTCAGCTATAATCTAATTGATGGGTACTCCCTTGCTTTCTGGTTAGTTACAGAAAAAAAGAACTGCTACAAACATTGATCTCTGTGAGGTATGCAGGTCTAGTAATAGTGTCACTGGGGTCCAAGTATATGTTCAGTGTAGTGACTTTTGGGACACAGTTTCAAATTGTCTTCCCAAAATAATTGAACCAATTCACAGTCCTACCAACAGTATAACAGAGAGCCTGTTTTTCTGTAGCTAACACCTCTAGCAACTGTCATTTCCTTTTCTATCACCCTTACTTATTTGATGGGTGTGAAATGGAATCTGAGGAATTTAAATTAAATGGAATTTAATTTGCAGCATTTACTCTTTAAAAAATATTCTTCACAGCTAAGGCTCAGGCCCCATTTTAAGGATATATCCTCTACTAATCTCTTGCATACAGATGTGGAACAAGTGATGTTATATTTATGTTTCAAAGTTAATTCAGATGGCCATTAATCTTTCCTCTTATGGTAAAAAAAATTCAAATTTTAATTCTTCCTTATAATTCTCTATTCTAACCTTTTAAATATTTTTTTTCTACCTAATAAATTCTAAGAATACCTAGGCTTCCTGGGAGTTGAATAAATTTAAGACTGGTTTCACTCAATAAAAAGACATACTCTTTAGTATAAAATGTACCTTCCTTAAATGAAGAAAATTAGAAAATTAACATCTTAATTTTCACAGTATTTTTCAATAACTTCATATATTAAAGTCTTAGATTCTATAAAAAATGCATAAAGGATATAAATGTAATATCGATAAATATTGTATTTTATACATCCTTGTACTTTCTTCCATGATGAAATAGGATTTAAAAATTCAGCTGTACAACACTCCCGTGTATTTAGGTAGTTGTAGTTGTCTAGACTGCACATGTGAATGAAAGTAGAAAAATTTAAAAGGATTTTTCCCAAAGTTACATGCTATCAGTGGCAAAACCAAGAAGGCTGAATTGAACTATTACCTACTTCTTAGTGAAAAGACTATCCTTTCTCATATTAAATGAAAATGATAAAGATTAACAAAGTGGAATAAATCTATCAAACTATTTTCTAGTAAGTATAAAACTAAATTGGCTTTGTCTTCTACTAAGATAGTATTAAAATTCTATTTGTAAAAATACTTATCCTAATCAACTAGGCCTTTTATTATCTGACCCCAATCACAGGACACACTGAAAACCAGCGTTCTCCATAAAATAGTCTTTTAGACAAATGTACATTTGGCATTGGAACATGGGCCAGCCCATCAGAGTTGTGCTCTCTACAGTAGAGTTTCAATGCCTGGCAGTTTGAATCGAGAAAGGACCTCAGTGTATCTTATCCTGCCAGATGTTCTTCAGAATCTTCCTAAGACAATTCAAATGAAAGTGATTCAGTTTTCTGGCATGGCACTGGTATCTACTGTCCAGGTTTCGCAGGTATACAACAGTTATGTTGGCACAACAGCTCGTTAGAGTTTCAGTTTGGCAGGTTCTAATCTCTATTCTCTCCTATACTTTCCTAAGTAGCCTCCCAAACATTGAGCTAGCTCTGGCAATGTATGCACCAACTCCATTATCAATGTGTACATTCATGGAAAGTATATCACCAAGGTAAGCAAACTTCTCCACAGTATTCAAAACTTCTCCATTTGCTATATGGTTTCACGTATGGATGGCATGGTGCTGCCTGGTAGAGAACCTGTGTTTTCATGATGTTAACTGTTAGGCTAAAATTAGCACAAATAGCACAGAACTGATCCATATTCTGTTACATCTCAGCTTCAGAGGTTGCACTGAATGCACAATCATCTTCAAACAAAAAATTAATGCACCAACTCTCCCTCTACTTTAGTTTTGGCTCACAGCCTTTTCAAGTTAAATAATTTACTCTGGTTAAAGAGGGTAAAAAAATATATCTTCTCATAAGCAGGAAGAACACATACATGAGGCTTTTTACCACCTAGCTCCCTTCTTCCACTCCTTGCCACCCCTCCCCCCACTGGCTGAAGACCAGAGACCCCCTTAGAGTTGGAAAATAGGTAAGACTTGCTATTGCTTGCCTAATAGCCTTTAACAATCTTCAGTCTTATGGTTGAAAACTATCTTCACCATTTCAAAAGAAACAGAAGGCTTAACAAGCTCCTAATGATATGACTAGCAAAAGTGGGGAGCTAAGTTGGAATACTTCCCATGGAGCCCTTTGGCTTCACCAGGAGGGTCACGTGTACTTGGACGTCTTGATCATGGTTTGTCCCTTGTTCCCTGTGACATACAGTGGGAAAGAGAGATGTGCTAAACAGTTTAAAGCTATTAAAGCTTCAAGTAGCACTTAGGTTTTGGGGACACTGTTTTTATATGTAATTATGATTTGCATTGTTGGAAGGTGCCTCCAAATTGATGAGAACCTAGATTCATTTGAGTAATTTATATGTCTACATGTTTTCTCCCCCCAAAAGAATCTAACCTTGAGAGTAGATATGTCATTTTTATCTCTGAATCCCCAATGCCTAGCACAGTACTTGTCACATAATTGATGCTTAATATGTGCTTTCTAATTGAATGACATTTTACTATTAACAGTATAAACTTGTTTACATAAAAACTTTGTTGATCCCTTAGCTCCCTGTTTAACTTGGAAAGTAGAGATACCTTCAAACTTCCTCACCTCTGTCTCCTCTAAAAAGGTTTTAGATAAGACAAATCTTATTTGAGTCATAAAAATCAGCCCATTTCCAGGGCAGAAGGCTTCCAAAAGGAGTTGCTTATCGTTTCAAGAAAAGCAATAAGGAAATTGGACAGCTTCTTAAATTCTTGCTATAATAGAAAGCACGCTGAATTTGGAGCTAGATGATCTAAGTTAAAATCTGGTTTTGTCATTTATTACCTTGGTGATCTTGGGCAAGTCATTCAACCTTTGGGGCTTTGGTTTCCTCATTTGTAAAAGGAGGGAAGAGACTTAGGCAACTTCCAAGTTTTCTTTCAGCATTAAATCTATGATGAAGGTATTGACTTGTAGGTATTGACTGAACAAATAGAACAATGACACTCAGTCCTTCAGGTAAAATTCAAGATGTTATCATGACAACTTTAAACAGGTGAGAACTCTTGCCAACTTATTCTTTGATTTTAGGTTAACTGCCAAAAAAACCCAACCAAACAAAGCCTGGAACCATTTATATGACTTTGAAAGCCATCTGATGAACCGAAGTGATAATGCACAGCAAGCCTGTTTAGAGTGGATGAGAAAATCTAGTCATGCTCTGAGAGTCCTCTATAAACTAACAGAGAGTTCAAAGTCAAGGATTCAAGTTTTTGACAGCTTACATGCTGTATGTGCTGTACATCTTCCAAGGAAGACTATGTGAAGAACTACTGAGGGGTGGAAGAGAAGAATTCACACCTTGGTTTGAGGAGGAGCATGTAAGCTTCAAAGGGCCTGGCAAATGTGGGACTTCCTGTCAGCACCCTACCACTATCCCTGAGTAGCTGACAGCAGCATCTTCTACGGGGAGATAAGAATATACTGGATACACTGAGGAAAAGCAGCTTCAAAGCACACTAGAAAGAAACCAGGAGAAAGTTCTACCCGTATCCAAGGAGAAAAATGACGTCCAGCAACCAGGAGCTGTGAATTATCCCTTGGTCACGTGTGCTCTCAAAGCTTGGGTCCACTTTCCCCTGGACTTTGTATGTATTTGCTGAAGAATTTATCGTAGTCTTTTTTTTTTTCTTCCAGGAGAGCAGAGTGGTGGTGCAGAGAAAGCACCAGCTTTTATACCAGCTCTTTTTAGTATCCCATCTTTGTAAATATTCCTTTCTAACAACTAGTTAACTCAAACTGACTAACTGATATCAACAGAGAATGTAGGAAATAAACCTATGGGGCTTGTGAGCTATAATACATTAGAGAGATGCCCCCAACCCTTCAGAACTATCCTCTAGGACCCTGAAGGGAGATATACTATTTGAGCTCTGGTTTGCTAGTGTCAGCTGAGATTGAGTAAGTTCAGGGCCTCTATATACTACATTCTGGTCGCTTGAGTCAGTTAAGTAAGGTACAGCTACATTTTCTCTATCCACATCTGAAATGAGGAACAAATGCTTCCTCTACTAAGGGAAAATGTCCCAACATTCTCTGAATAGTGTAATTTGTATGTAACATAAAGTGTTCCCAAAATGTTATAACTAATGGAATATAACGGGATGGAAAAGGACAAATTGTCCAACATTTCACAGTTTCAACTAAGAGGAACCAGGTTATCTATCACGGGATTGTATCTTTGGAAAGAGAAGGGAGTTCATCTAGTCCAACTCCCTCATTTTACAGATAATGAAACCAAGCCCATGAAGCTTGAGTGATTTACTCAAGGTCACAAAGAGAGCAAGAATCTCAGCTAACATTTGAACCCTGAGTTTCTAACTTCAAATCCTGTGTTCTTTCTACCGTTCTTCCTATAATAATCTGAAAAATGAAGAAATATAGGATTTACTTATTATAAGAAAGAGAGGGTAGTATTTCCACCATAAAATACAATGGAACATTTTCAGAAAATGAACATTAAAATGGAAAGAGAAATTTTAATATCAATTGCAAAGATCAAATGCTATGTATAGAAGACTGTTAAATTAAGCTCCAAAGCTGATATTATCATATAAAACTTGTGCATGATTAAACTTAGATTGTAGAGCAATTAGCATTTCTGATTACCTTGCTTCCAATAATAACATAAAGACAATACTTTTACTCAGTCACTTTAAAAAGTGAGAGAATAGGTATTCTATAGAGTCCAGAGTCCAATATATATGTAACCTTACAGGCTCTATGCTTGCATAGTGCTTCTGTGAAGACAAGGGACCCAAGTAGACATTATCCACAGCTAACCAGTTGGTGTTATCTTTGTAACTTGGCTTCTGGGAGGCAGAAATCATAAGCTATAGAGTAGCCATTTTTGTTCCCCACCATATAGCAAGCATTGACAGAGCTGAACAGGTAATTTATCTCTGAGGACCAATTCCTCTGCCCCTTCCTCTGGTTGTAAACAGTGGGAATTGGAAGTGGAGTAACCTTCCTTCCCCTTACTGGCCAGGAATTAATGAGGCATGAATGGTATGTAGACCAGCAGGAAAGAACTTTGCCTTTCCCTCACATGATGGTTAAAGGGTGATTAGCAACTTAAAGTTTGTATCTCCTTATCCCATATATACAGTTTATGTAACTTTCTCTTTGTCTGATTAATGCTGCCATGGGAAGAGATTTGAATCTTTGAAGAAAGATGAAACACCCTTGCTTTAAGCTGAAGTTCAAGGAGAAGAGGAGATATTGTCTACACTTTGACACTCATTGAAATACTACCCTTCTAAGAAACCAGCTAGTTTCCATAAGAAGAGTCTGTAAGTGGAGAGATTATGTGTATACATTTATGTTTTATGTGTATGTTTATGTATGTATCTTCTTTAGACTTTAGAGGTTCTTAGCCCAATTAATCCTCACACTGACAAATGGATCAGCTCAACTCTACAACCCAAAAGGTTCTTTATCCATCTCCTACTCTCACTGGTAAATTAAGCCTGGAAAGCAGGAAGCTATAGACTTCCCCTTAGGGTTCTAGAAAGTACACCCTGAAATGACAGTGGGTGTTATCAGCTAGAGTCTCCATTCCAAGGTGTTCCTCCCCCCCGAATATTATTAGTTACTAAGGGGCACCTAGGTGGTGCAGTGGATAGAGCACCAGTGCAGGAGTCAGGAAGACCTGAGTTCAAATCTCACCTTAGACACTTGACACTCACTAGCTGTATGACCTTGGGCAAGTCATTTAACCCCAACTGCCTCATCCTGGGTCATCTCCAGTCATC
>CM053769.1:248795434-248809078 GCA_028658325.1 Potorous gilbertii
ATTATCTTTTATAAAGGCGTATTTATAAGTCCGTTGGCACAAGGTTAACACAAAACATTCCCCCAAAAGTCTGTGATACACTCACTTTACAAGTACATAGCTAGGGTACAAGAGAAAGTGAACTCAAGTGTGGCAAAGGGGTAATTCAAAGATACTAGAGTCCTTCTTCTGGAGTCTTCAAGATGTTCTCAGGTATGGTGTTTCTTTTGTGCCATCAGTGTCTAGTCTGTTCTTAGCTCTACTTTTAGATGCTGTGGTCAGTTGACTTAGAAACTATGCTCGGATGCAAATGAGAAAGTGGAAAAGTCCTCCAGACTTCCTAAGTTCATAAATTTTCTTCCCATCAAGTGGGAAGGGAGCAGACTGGACCAAGGCTCTGATCACTCACTTCCCAAATCAATGCCTTCCCAGGCTGTTAGCTTGAATGTTCTCTCCTGTCAGTCTGCTCAAATCTCCCTGTGTTCTGAATTAGTTCTCTAATTTTATGTCAGCTCCAAATGGAGTTACCTGTCCAAACCCAGTTCCTGTGTAATATCTTTCCAGACGACAACTGATTTACTCACTCAATACCTACTCTTACACATATGTGTATAAATACATGCATACATATACATATGTGCATGGACATATGTATAATGTTCCTAAAATTTTAAGCTTTAATAGCTTAAATACAAATACATGTGTGTATGTATATGCATATATACATCTTTCTCCGTACTCCTCCCCACCTTCTCTCTCTCTCTTCCCTTCATCCTAAACTCTTGAAGCAAAAAGGTGATCTTTGCTGCCCTATATGTGTCCACCAATGAAACTTTCAGCTACAAAAAAAAACTTTCCTCAAATTACCTGTCTTACAGGTAAAGGGGGCCTATGTCTATATTAGGAGATCTAGCAACCAACCCACCTGCTATGCTATTTGTCCAGGTTACCACTGGCCTTAAAACCTAACTGGCCTTAAAGAGAAATACATCTCCTAATGCTATAGATTGGACCCCATAAATTCCTGACACACAGGAGCTTTCTCCATTTAACACTAGATAATATAGTTCGATAGAACATAAATTTCTCAGATAGAATGTAAACTTCTTGAGGGCAGGGTCTGTTTTATTTTTATCTATGTACTCTCTAATCTAGGTATCTATTCACAAGGTCTAGACCTTGGCAGGTAATAGGCACTTAATGAAGTGCTTGTTGATTAACTAATATGCAAACACACAAGCACACAAGAAAGACTAGACCTGGGAGATTAATACACAAATGCTTGTTATTTTGAGGAAACTGATACACACTGTATAAGAAATTAAAAGAATGGATCAGTTTATCCAAACTTGGGAACTAAAACTACATAGTAATGGTTAAGATGGGTTACTGATCTTGTGAGACCCTGACTTCATGACAAATTCAACTTTGAGGATACCAATAAAGCAATGGAAGGATCTGCTGCTTTGCACTTAATTCTGACTAGTCAGAAAGTTTAGTCAAATCAAAGTTAGTTATAAGAACCCTAATTTGACCACACAGTCTATGCTTGGAGATCTTAAGAGAAATGGAAGAATAAATCAGATATATAATTTAAGTCAAAGAATTAATAGCTATGATCTTAAGAGAGACTGAGATATCAAAAATAGAGAACTCAAGAAGTATGAGAGCTTCAATTAGCAGTGCATCTGCAAGTGATTCTGATCAGAAACAAAAGGGAAGTTATCTAAGGTTAACTACAATGCCTACAGAGGGAGTTCTCTATTTGGCAAATTTTAAAATGAAATGTACAAATGATAAAAGATAAAAGAACAACATAGAATCTTCCACAAAATCAAGTTTCACCAGACTTTAAGAATACTCTGCTCCAAGAGGCAAAACCAAGATATAGGGGATAAGGAAGGAACTTATTTGAGCTTTCTCAAATTCCCCTCCAAACAACTTTAAACCATGCCTCAAAACAAATTCTGGAGCAGCAGAACCCACAAAAGGATGAGGTGAAACAACTTTCTAGCTCAAGATAACTTAGAAAGACTGCAGAAAATGTCTGTCTCATGCTAAAAAGGAGCCCAGCACAGGTGGTATCACCTGCCAGCAGGAGGACCTGAGTCCCAGCACAGATCAGCAACTGTAGCCCAATGGCCCCAGAGCATATGTGACAGAGCAGGCCAGTTGTGAGGCCTCCAGTCCCTGGCACAGCAGGCGAGTGGCCAGGCCCAGAGGTCATAGTGTAGCAGGTAAGTTGCCAACCCTGGAGATCCTGGGGCAGCAGGAAAGTATCCAAGTGCAGAGACTCCAGGACAGCAGGTCAGAGGCCAGGGAACAGGCCTTTGGTACACGGAGCAAGAAGCTTAGAACAATGCCCCCTGTACCTCATAAGCAGAACTCAACTTTACCAGTTACTAAATATGCTGGGAAATGAGCAAAAAACAAAACAAAACAAAACAAAACTCCTGACCATGGAAAGTTACTATGGCCACAGGGAAGATCAAAACAGAAGTGGGCAACAATGTCAAAAGGCCTACATGGGAACCCTCAAAGGGAAAGATGAATTGATCTCAGGTCCAAAAAGAACTTCTTGAAGAGCTCAAAAATGATTTTTCAAATCAAATAGACAGGTAAGAAAAATCCAAAAAGAAAAGTATACAAGAAAATCATGAATAAAGTCAATAGCTTTGTAAAAGAAACACAAAAAAATTGAAAAAGATGTACAAGAGTTAAATTAAGAAAATAATTCCTTAAACTTAGAAATGGGCAAGTGGAAACTAATGATTCCATTACACATCAAGAATCAATAAAAAAAAAATCAAAAGAATGAAAAGATAAAAGAAGATGGGAAATATCTCACTAAAAAACCCCAATTAATCCAGAAAATATAACAAGGAGGGATATTTAAGAATTATAGGACAACCTGAAAGCCATGATGAAAAAAGAGCCTGGACCGTATCTATCTTTCAAGAAATTATCAAGGAAAACTAAGTGGATTTCCTAGAATCAGAGGATAAAGTAGAAATTGAAAGAATCCACTGACCTCCTGAAAGAGATCCCCAAATGAAAAATCTACAGGAATGTTACAGCCAAACAGAACTCTTAGATAAAGGAGAAAATACTGCAAGCATCCAGAAAGAAACTTTTCAAATATCAAAAAGCCACAGTCAGGATTACATAGGATTTAGCAGCTTCTGCATTAAAGGATCAGGGGGTATTGGAATATGATATTCCAGAATGCAAAAGTGCTAGAATTACAGTAAAAAATCACCTACCCAGCAAAACTGTGTATAATCCCTCAGGGGAAAAAATAGACATTCAGTGAAATAAAAGACTTTCAAACATTCCTGATGAAAAGATCAGAGCCAAAAAGAAAATTCAATTTCTAAAGTATAAGATGCAAGAGAAGCACAAAAGGTAGGCATGAAAGAGAAGTTATCCAATGAAATTAAATTGTTTACATCCCTACAGGAGAAGATGACACTTGTAACTCTCAAGAACTTTATCATTATTATGGCAGTTAGAAGGAATATATATACATAGAAGGGGTAGATATAAGTTGACTTTGACGTGATGATATAAAAAAATTAAGGGGTAAGAAAGACCATAGCACTGAGAAAAGGGAAGGGAGAAGGGAGAGGTAGAATGGGGTAAATTATCTCACATGAAAGAGGTATGAAAGACCTATTAAAGAAGATGAAAAAAAGAGGAGGGGAGTGAGCATCATTTGAACCTTACTGTCACCAGAACTGGCTCAAGGAGGGATTAACATGCACACTCATGCATGTTATATAGAAATATATAGATATAGAAATCTATCTTGTCCTTTAGAGAAGTAGGAGGGCAAGGGGACAAGAAAAGGAGGGGGAGCTGATGGAAGGGAGAGCAGATTAAGGGATGTGGTAGTCAGAAGTAAAACACTGGTGAGGAGGGACAGTGTAAAAGAGAGAGAGGAGTATGAATGGGGTAAAAGTAAGATGCAGGGAAATACACAGTTAGTAATCATAATTGTAAATGTGAAAGGGACAAAGTTACCCACAAAACAGAAGCAGGGAGCAGAGGGGATTAAACTCACCCCAATGCTTTCATGTAAAGACTGCTAAATCCTGCACAATTCTGACCGTGGCTCCTCTATGTTTGAAGTGTTTCTTTCTGACTGCTTGCAGTATTTTCTCCTTGATCAGGGAGCTCTAGAATGTGGCTGCAACATTCCTGTGACCTTGCATTTGGAGATCTCTTTCAGGAGGTAGTCTATTGATTATTTCAATTTCTATTTTCCCCTCTGGCTCTAGGACTTCAGGGAAGTTTTTCTTGACAATTTCTTGAAATATGGTATCTAAGCTCTTGTTTTTCATTGAATCTTTCAGGCAGTCAAATAATTCTTCAGCTGTTTCTCCTGGATCTATTTTCCAGGTCCATTATTTTTCCAATGACATGTTTTACATCTTCTTCTATTTTTTTTCATTCTTTTGATGTTGTTTTATTATTTCTTGATGTCTTGTGGAGTCATTAACTTCCATTTGCCTAAATCTAATATTTAAGTAATTATTTTACTCATTGAGCTTTTGTACCTTCTTTTCCATTTGGTCAATTCTTCTTTTTAGAGTTGTTTTCTTCAGTGAATTTTTATTCATCTTTTTCCTTTTTTTTGTGCTTCCTTTACATCAAACTGTTGACTTTTTTCATGACTCTCTTACATCATTCTCATCCCCCTCCAACTGTTTTTTCTACCTGTTATTTTATTTTGGAATTTTTAAAAATTATTTTTTAGTTTTCAACATTCATTTCCACAAGGTTTTGAGATCCAAATTTTTTCCCCATCTCTCCCCTCCCCCAAGACACTGTGCATTCTGATTACCCTTTCTCCCAATCTGCCCTCTCTTTTATCATACCCTTCCCTTTCCTTATTCTCATCTTCTCTCTTTTCTTGTAGGGCAAGATAGATTTCTATACTCCATGAACTGTATTTCTTATTTCCCAGTTGCATGCAAAAAGAACTCAACATTCATTTCTAAAACTTTGAGTTCCAACTTTTCTCCTTTCCTCCCTCTCTACCCATCCCCACTGAGAAGGTAAGCAATTCAATATAGGCTATACATGTGGGGTTATGGAAAAGACTTCCTTAATGGTCATGTTGTGAAAGACTAACTATATTTCCCTCCATCCCGTCCTGCCCCCCATTTATTCTATTCTCTCTTTTGACCTTGTCCCTCTTCAAAAGTATTTACTTTTAATTACCTCCTCCTTCCATTTGCCCTCCCTTGTATCATCATCCTCACACCCCATTTACCACTTCTCCCCTATTTTCCTGTAGTGTAAGATAGATTTTCATACCAAATTGAGTGTGCAGGTTGTTCCCTCCTTAAGTCAAATGTAATGAGAGCAAGCTTCAATTTTTTTCCCTCTCACCTCCCCCCTTTTCCCCTATATTGAAAAATCTTTTCCTTGCCTCTTCTAGGAGACATAATTTGCCTCATTCCATTTCTCCTTTTGTCTTCCCAATATATTCCTCTTGCCCCTTTATTTTTTATATATCATCCCTTCCTATTCAAATTGTGCCTGCTGTCTATATGTATATAATCCCTCCAACTACTCAAGTACTAAGAAAAATCTCAAGTTACAAATATTACTTTTCCATGTAGGAATGTAAATAGTTCAACTTTAGTAAGTCCCTTATGATTTCTCTTTCCTGTTTACCTTTACATGCTTCTCTTGATTCTTATGTTTGAAAGTCAAATTTTCTATTCAGTTCTGGTCTTTTCATCAAGAATGCTTGAAAGTTTTTTATTTCATTGAATGACCATTTCTTCTCCTGAAGTATTTACTCAGTTTTTCTGGGTAGTTGATTCTTGGTTTTAATACTAGTTCCTTCGACTTGTGGAATATCACATTCCAAGCCCTTTGATCCCTTAATGTAGAAACTGCTAGATCTTGTATTATTCTGACTGTATTTCCACAATACTCGAATTACTGCTTTCTGGTTGCTTGCAGTATTTTCTCCTTGACCTGGGAAAGCTGGAACTTGGCTACAATATTCCTGGGAGTTTTTCTTTTCAGTCTCTTTCAGGAAGTGATCGATGGATTCTTTCAATATTTATTTTACCCTATGGTTCTAGAATATCAGGGCAATTTTCCTCGATAATTTCATGAAAGATGATATCTAGGATATTTTTTTGATCATAGCTTTCAGGTAGTTCCATAACTTTTAAATTGTCTCTCTGGATCTATTTTCCAGCACAGTTTTTTTTCCAATGAGATATTTCACATTTTCTTCTATTTTTCCATTCTTTTGGTTTTGTTTTGTAATTTCTTGGTTTCTCATAAAGTCATTAGCTTCCATCTGTTCCATTCCAAGTTTCAAAGAACTATTTTCTTCACTGAGCTTTTCCATTTGGCTAATTCTGCTTTTGAAAGCATTCTTCTCCTCGCTGGTTTTTTTGGACCTCTTTTGCCATTTGGGTTAGTCTATTTTTAAAAATGTTACTTTCTTCAGTATTTTTTTTGAGTTTCCTTTAGCAAGCTGTTGACTCACTTTTCATGATTTTCTTGCATCACTCTCATTTCTCTTCCCAATTTTTCCTCCATCTCTGTGAAGTGATTTTCAAAATCCTTTCTGAGCTCTTCCATGGCCTGAGACCACTGCATATTTTTTGGAGGTTTTGGATGCAGAAGCCTTGATTTTCATGTCTTTGTCTGATGGTATGCTTTGTTCTTCCTCATTCAAAAAAATGGAAGAAAATACATGTTCATCAAGAAATTAACCTTCTGTAGTCTTATTTTTTCCCCCTTTTCCAGGCATTTTCTCAGCTGGTTACTTGACTTGTCAAGTGGAGGGTATACTCTAGGGACCTATAAGTTCTCAGTTGCTCCAAGGAGGCACAATCAAGTGAGAAGAGTTTAACTCCTCTCCTGGCCTGCCCTCTGGTCTGGGAGCAACCACAACCTTTTATGCCCAGGATCTGCAAATAGAATCCCCTCTCCAGAGGCTCCAGCAACTCCAGGCCAGTGCTCCTCCTCACTCCAGGGCAGCCACTCAGGGCTGAGACCCAGATCAGCTGTTTGATTCTCCCAGGGTCTTTACTCTGAGGTTTCCTTAAAATGGACACTTCTACAGCAATGATAGCCCCTGCCCTGGGGCTGGGGTCAGACCACATTCCATTCTCACCCAGGTGAAATCACTTTCTCACTGATCTTTGAAGTTGTCTTTGGCATTTATGGGTGGAGAAAGCTGGGAACTTCAGCTACTGACCATGATTTCATGCCCTGAAGCCTGCTCTCATCCTGTGTGAGCCATGCTAGCAGCCACGGCTGGGCTATGCTCTGTGGGCTGTGCTCCACTCTGAGCCTGTTGCAATAGACCTTTCCTGATGACCTTCTAGGATGTCTTGGGCTGGAAATCTCTTTTTCACTCTGTCATGTTGTGACTTCTACAACTCTTGATTTTCTTTAGAGTCATTTTTACAGGTATTTTATAGGCTATGGCAGGTCTGTCCTTCTACTCCACCTTCTTGGCTCCACCCCCTTCTGTCAACCTCTGTTACTTTTAAAAACCTTTTTGAGCTCCTCCAGGAATTCTTTTTGAGTGTGACACCAATTCACATTTTTTAAGCTTTGAGGCTTCACATACAGTTGTTTTGACATTGCTTTCTAAATTTGTGTTGATATTCCCTGTTACCACAGTAACTATAGTCAGGTTCTTATTTTGTTGTTTGCTCATTTTTCCAGCCTATTTCTTGACTTTCACTTTCATGTCAAAATTGGGCTCTGCTCCTGAGGTGGAGGGGGCACTGTTCCAACAATAACAACCTCTCCCAAACTTCAGGCTTTTCATATTGCTGTTTTCAGAGCTGATTCTAGGGGCTTCTAAGTTATCAGTTCTTTCAAGATAGTATGATCTAAGGAGAGATGTCATCACTGCTCTGTTGACCTATGCTTGGGTTTGTGAGCAACTCCAAGCACTCTTTTCCAGCCTAGATCTGCAACTAGGATCCCTGCTCCCCTGTGATTGTACACTCTAGTATGCTAGTGCTTCTCCTCACTTCAGGACTGTAACTTGGATCTGTGACTCAGATTCCCATTGAGCAATGCAACAGAGACCTGTATCCAGTGTCAGCAAAACATCCCCTATAATATGATTCTGACCAGTTGTCTTTCCCCCTTGTGGCCTGAAAACTCCAGAAGTCACTGCTACTAATTCAGGTGCTCCCCAGGCCTGCAGTGGCTTGCTTCTGGCCAGGCATAGTGTCTCACTGAAAGGGCCTTCACTGCTAGTTCACAGAGGGGCCCAGGGGCTCCTTCCTAGCTCAGGCTGTTACCTTGCTTGGGAGTGGCCTGCTACTGGCTGAACCTGGGTCATCTGAGCTAGACTATGTGCCATTCTCACCTGGGTGAGACAGACCTTTCCTGTCAACTTTCTAGGTTGTCTTGGGATAGAGAAATATTTTACCTCATCCTTTTGTTGGCTCTGTTGGTCAAGAAGTTGTTTTGAGGCATTATTTTAAAGTCATTTGAAGGAGAATTTGGCCATCTTGGCTCTGCCTTGACAATATCTTCTCTACTGAATCCTTTCTCATGACATAAAAATATCCTCAGGGAAACATTATCAAAAATGTCTCTGTGTGCCTGTCATTCTGTCATTATATCATCCCTCTTTGTTGCTTCTCTATGACATTATTCTCTTGGTTCTCTTTCCTTCTCAGTCTGCTTTCTTGGTTTATCAGACTTCTATCCTCTAAGGATTCTCAAACAGTATTCTCAAACAATCTGTCCACAACCATTTTCTTTTTTTCTCTACACTCTTTATTTGTTATCCATTCTCATGACTTTGTCACATCTAATCAAATGACTCCCAAACCTACATATAGAGTCACAGTCTTTCCCCAGAACTTCCATTCCTACATCTCCTACTACTTGGTGGATATTTTCACTAGGATAAACAGTAACAATTTAGATTTATCTGACACATTACAGCCCCTTTTGAGGAAAGCACTTACAATATTCTGACAACTCAAAATCAATAAGTAAAAAATTGAATTTGTCATCTTTTCCTCATAAACCTCTCCCCTCCACCCAACTTCCTTATTTCTGTTGATGTTCCCCGTCACCCATGTTTAAAACTTTAAAATTATCTTTGATTCATCTTTCTTCTTTATTTCCCATATTCAACTAGCTATCAAATTATGTCAATTCTATCCCTACAATATTTCATCCTTCTTTTCCTTCAAGTTAGTGGGTGTGACATGGATGACAATTCAACAAAAGAAGCTAAGAAAAACCAAGTAGAAGAAACAGGAGAAAGCAGTCATAAAAACCCAGAGAGAAAAAGGGTAGTTACCAGTGTAAAATGTTACTGATAAATTAAGAAGAGTGAAGAAGCTTCCAAATATCTATGGCTCTTTGTCTTCAAATTTTCTAATAGCACTTTCTAAAGCCCATGTCATTTTTCATCTCTATATCACCCATCAAAACAAACTGAACTAAAAAATGCCCTAAGGGAAATTACAAAGCTTGAGACAAAAATCAGGTAAATACAGGAAGAATTCAAAATTATGTTTTGAATTTTTTCACTAATTTAATTCAATTCACTAATGTTTTACAGTAAAATGAATATTTAAATGTATTTCATGTCTAAATTGGATTACTTGAATAAAAAAACAAACAGAAATGGTAAAATAACAGAGATAAAACTAAATGTGTTTCAGAATATAACTATTTAACTACAAAATACTTTATATAGATATTATGTAATGTATCTTTCAAGATAAAAATTTTACTCTTACCCTGAAAAATCAGCAGAATATTGTCCATAATCGAAGATATAGACTCTGGTAATTTGGCACACTGTAAGGTATCCCAAAGCAAACACAAAACAGTATCTGGAAAGTAAAGAAATATGATAAATTATATAATAAAATAATTCAAAATTTTCTACACTAAACTCTAAGATAATTATTAAAATATAACTAACATTACCATGGTCTTCTCATAATCCTCACCATTTTCAACTTCTCATTAGCATTCTGTACTGAAAACTACTCCCTTTTGCCTCTGTGTTTTCACAACCCTGCTCCCTTCTGGTTCTCCTACCTTGGTCTTTCCTGATTTATTCTGTTGAATTGTCATCCATGTCATACCCACTCACTGCAGGTATTTGCCAGTGGTCTGTATCTTAGACCATCTTCCCTTTCTATATATTCTCATTTGGTTATTTCAACATCCACTGGCTTAGTTATCATCCCTATGCAGATGATTCCTTGATCAAAATATCTAGTTAGGTGGTACAGTGAATAGTACTGAGCTTGGAATCAGGAAGACCTAAGTTCAAATCCCACTTCAGATATACACCAACCATGTGACCCTGGGCAAGTCACTTAACTTCTGTCTTCCTCAGTTTCATCAGCTTTGAAATGGGGATAATACTTTTACTATCCCCATTTCAAAGCTGATGATCAAATGAAGTTACTGTGAAGCACTTAGCATAGTGCCTGGAATATCATAAGCACCATATGTTTCATATATATACATATAAACAAGTATGTGAATGTAAAGCCCTAATCTTTCTCCAGTGCTCTAGCCCCTCATGACCAACTGCCCACTGGATATTTCAAGTGACTGGCTATCCCAGAGACATCTCAAACTCCTCATGTCCAAAACAGAAGTCATTCACACCTTCCCCCATTCAGTTTTCTTCTATGGATTTTCTTTCTCTACTAGAATGTAAGCTTCTTACAGAAGTTGTCTTTTGGCTTGTATTTATATTCCCACCACTTAGAACAGTGTCTAGCACATAGTAAGCACTTCAAAAATGTCTGCTGACACAACGTTTTTTATTGCCATCTAATACCAGGATGTGTTCCCTCATACTGCTACTAAATCTTCTCTCCAAGCACTGAGAGTATTGACAGTTAAGTTCTTTGTTGAGGGATTTATAGAATCAGACATCTAGAGCTGGAAATAGTCTCAAAGAACATCAGCCCAATTCCTTCATTTCACAGCTGAAGTACAGAGAAGACAATTCTCTGAGTTTACATAGGAGTTAATTACAATCTGTGAATTATCCATTTCAACCCATTCATACATTTCTCCTTTAGACTGTCTGTCTTTTGGCTCAACATCATATCCATTACACATGGGTAGGGATAATAAAGGATAATGAATTTCTTCTGATAAATTCAGCAATTTTGGTTGGGTTGGGATGGTGACAGAAACTTTTGACATAAGTGAGGTTTTAAAATTACTTGTGGCTTTCAATGACTTAAAAGTATATTTATCTTCACCACCAATGAAGAGGAAATTAAAGCAATAATTAGGAGCTATTCTGCCCAGCACTTTTCCAATAAATCTGAATCTAAATAAAATGCATGAATATTTACAAAAATATAAATTTCCTAGAGTAACAGAAGAGGAAATAAAAGACAACCCCATTTTAGAAAAATAAATTGAACAAGTCATCAATGAACTCCCTAAGAAGAAATCTCCAAGGCCAGATGAATTTACAAGTGAATACTACTAAACTTTTAAAGAATAATTAATTTTTAACACTATATAAACTATTTGAAAAAACAAGTGAAGAGCAATTCCTAGCAATTCTTCTTATGATATAAATATGGTCTTTCTATCTAAATCAGGAAGAGCCAAAACAGAGAAAGAAAATTATAGATCAATTTCCCTAATGAATATTGATGTAAAATAAATATTAGCAAAGAGATTACAGCAATTGGTCACAATGATAATACACTTATGCAGGTAAGACGCAGGGCTGGTTCAATATGAGGAAAATTATCAGCATAACTGATCATATCAATAACAAAACTAACAGAAACCATATGATTACTCAACAAATGCAGAAAAAAATTTTTTTTACAAAATACAACACCTATTCCTATTAAAAACATTAGAGAGCATAGCAATAACTGAGCTTTCCTTAAACTAATAGGCAATATCTATCTAAAATCATCAGCAAGTATTATTTATAATGAGGACAAACTAGAAGCATTCACAATAAGATCAGGAGTGAAACAAGGACGCCCAATATCACCACTATTTCAATATTGCACTAGAAATATTAGCTTTAGTAGTAAAAGGAAAAAAAGGAATTAAAGTAGATAAGGAAGAAACAAAATATCACTCTTTGCAGATGATGTGATGGTATACTTAAAGAATTCTAGAGAATCAACCAAAAAAACTACTTGGTTCAATTAACAACTTTAGCAAAGTTGCACGATATAAAATAAACCCATATAAATCATCATCATTTCTATATATTACCAACAAATCCCAGTAGCAAGGGGTAGAAAGAGAAATTCCATTTAAAATAACTACAGACAATATAAAATACTTGGAAGTCTACCTGTTGAGACAAACCCAGGAGCTATATGAACACAATTCCAAAACACTTTTCACAAAAATAAAGTCATATCTAAAGAACTGGAAAAAAACAATTGGTCATGGGTAGGTCAAGGTAATATAATAAAAATAACTGTACCTAAATTGATTTACTTATTCCATGCCATACCAATCAAACCACCAAAAAACCACTTATAAAAGCTAGAAAATAAATAATAATAAAATTCATCTGGAAGAAGAAAAGGTCAAGACTATCAAGGGAATTAATGAAAAAAATGCAAAGGAAGGTGGCCTACCCATACTAGACCTAAAATTATATCATAAAACAATAATCATCAAAACTAATTGATACTGGCTAAGAAATAGAGTGGTGGATCAGTGGAATAGGTAAGTACACAAGAAACAGTAGTCAATGACTATAGTAATCTACTGTTTGATAAACCAAAAGACTCTGGCTTCTGGGATACATACTTATCACCTGACAAAAACTGCTGGAAAAACTAGAAAGTAACATGGCAGAAACTAGGCAGAGACCAACATCTCACACCTTATACCAAGATAAGTTTGAAATAGGTACATGATTTAGACACGAAGGTTGATACCATAAGCAAATTAGGAGAGCAAGGAGTAGTTTTACCTGTCAGATCTATGGAGAAGGGAAGAATTTATGACTAAACAAGAGCTAGAGAACATCATGAAATGCAAAATGGATAATTTTTATTACATTAAATTAAAAGGTTTTGCACAAACAAAACAAATGCAACCAAGATTAGAAGGAAAACAGAAAGCTACAAAACAATTTTTATGCCAGTGTTTCCGATAAAGGTCTCATTACTGAAATATATAGAGAACTGAGTCAAATTTAGAAGAATACAATTGAATCCCCAGTTGATAAAGGAATTAAAGCTATCTATAGGTTTGTGAAAAATGCTCTAAACCACTACTGAGAGAAATACAAATTAAAACAACTATGAGGTGTCACATCACACCTATCAGATTGGCTAATATAACAGAAAAGGAAAATGATACATGTTGGAGAAGATGTGAGGAAATTTGAACACTAATGCATTGTTGGTAGAATTGTGAACTGAACCATTCTGGAGAGCAATTTGGAATTATGCCCAAATGGCAATCAAACTGTGCAAAACTCTTTGATCCAGCAATACCACTACTAGATCTGTATGCCAAAGAGACCATAACAAAGGGAAAAGGACCCACATGTACAAAAATATTTATAGCTGATCTTTTTGTGGTGGCAAAGAATTGGAAATTGAGGGGATGCCCATCAATTGGGGAATGGCTGAACAAATTGTGGTATATGAATGTAATGGA
>CM053769.1:248809578-248954172 GCA_028658325.1 Potorous gilbertii
CAAACTGTGCAAAACTCTTTGATCCAGCAATACCACTACTAGATCTGTATGCCAAAGAGACCATAACAAAGGGAAAAGGACCCACATGTACAAAAATATTTATAGCTGATCTTTTTGTGGTGGCAAAGAATTGGAAATTGAGGGGATGCCCATCAATTGGGGAATGGCTGAACAAATTGTGGTATATGAATGTAATGGAATACTATTGTTCTACAAGAAACAATGAGCAGGCAAATTTCAGAAATACCTGGAAAGACTGATGATGCTGAGTGAAGTGAGTGAGCAGAATCAGGAGAACAATGTACACAGCAACAGCAACAATGTGTGATGATAAGATAGACTTATCTCTTCTCAGCAACAGAATGATCTGAGACAATTCTAAAAGACCCGTGACGGAAAATGCTAACCACATCCAGATAAAGAACTATGAAGTCCGAATGCAGATCAAAGCACAGTATTTTCATTTTTTTTTTCCTTTTCATGGTCTTCTCCTTTTGTTTGGATTCTTCTTTCACAACATGACTAATGTGGAAATATATTTAACATGATTGTACATGTATAACCTATATCAGATTACTTGTTGTTTTGGAGGGAGAAAGGAGAAAGGTGGGAGGGAGAAAAATTTGGAACTCAAAATTTTACAAAAATGAATGCTGAAAACTATCTTTACATGTAATTGGAAAAAAATAAAATACTATTAAGGAAAAAAAGAAAGAAAATAGATAATCTAAACTGAGGCCACTTGAGAACTGATGGCACTAAATTCTGAGTCTAAATGAAAAATATGTAATTATGGAGGTCTTTAGGCAAGAAAAAGTATAACAAGTTCAAGAAATGTAATACTGAATAGTAGTTATTAGAATAACTGGCACTTACATAACAAAAAAAAATTTAAAGAGGGTTTACAAAGCATTTTAAATATATGATTCTCATTCAAGCAATAGAAGACCCTACAAGGCAAACCCTACACTGCTATCCCTTAGAGATAAGGAAACAGCAATTATCAGATGTGAGATTCCAACCAAAGTCGCTCTGTACTTCAATTCCGAAGTGATTTTCCACTAAGATGAAACAAAATATGGAGATGAAAATTATTTCTAGAAGTAATAATGAAGTTGTATTTTTATTGAATTTTTTAGAAATCATACCAAAAAAGAAAAATATTTTCATAGCTGTCAATATTTCTACCATTATACATATGAGTGTGCATGGGTTTACAATCCCAGAAGCTGTTTGCACAATCAGAAAATAAGCAGTCACTTCATTTTTTAAGGTTATAGCTTCCTCACCTATAAAAATGAGACTGGAATAAATAATGTCCAAATTTTTCTACTTTTTCTTGGGTACTACTACTATGGTTTCAGATAAACTCACATTGCAAGTGACGGCAGAGCTATGAGCTTATCATAGTGAAACTTCCCATAAGCATTTTTAATAGTCACAAATTGGCATATTTTTACCACTATCATTAAAATTATATCAAATTGCAATCTATCATTGCTAATACGATGTGAGGACAGATTCACTGAACTTCAGAAGCAATGATTTGGTATATTTAATCTTGTTTTTTTTCCTACAAAAAACAGAACTCATTACAATAACTAAGCATAAATATTAGTATTGGTTTCTCACAGGCACACAGACTATTTTAACTGGCATTATAAGGTATTGTTAGGTCAAATGATCCTATGAGGTCATTTAGTTTCATAGGAACAAAGTTTAAAATGGACATATGCCTAAATGATGTTTACAGTGGGCTTTTACAACTTTATCATGGCATTTGGCTAGAATTCATTAACAATGCAATGGTGAAATAAAGTTAGGGCAACCTCATGGAGGAGACAAATTTACTATATATCAAATGTTTTTGTTAATTTTCAAGAGGAGACAGGATCTCTTTTTTTCTTTTTAATGTTCAGTGCTACTTAATATGCATGTTGAACTGAATTAAATATAATTTTAAAAAATATTAATGTTTAAGTAAAATAAAGTATCTAATTCATCTAATTTCAAATATTAAAAATTACTCTTTAACCTAACCCTGTTTTTTATGTTTGAGAAGAGCATAATTTTCTAATTCAAAATGAACCTTCCTTGTTGTCTGACCCTCTGAGACCTTATCAGTAATAGCCTGAGGATGTCAATTTCACAAGATATTAATACTATCTTCTCATTCAATTTTTGTCTTAGTGAAAGAATCTTTTTTATGGAAGCTTTATGGCACCCCAACCAACTTCATTTGACAATATCACAATAACATTGTTAAGACATTATAACCAAACTCAGAGCAGCATCCTATCCAAGGAAACATATACTTAACATATACTTAAAGGGATCAAGAAGAAGACAAGGAGCCAATGAAAAAAACAGAAGAGCAGTAGAAGGGTATGATGACTTAAGAAAAAAGCCAGTATCTTAATAATGGATGGGGCAAAAGTAGTAGCAATATTGTTATTGTTAAATGCTCTAGAAAAGTAAAGAAGGATGCTAACTCGAGAGGAGAACATGGAGAGGGGAAGATGGTGAGAAAAGGAAAATAAAGCATGAAGAAAGAGAAAAATATTGTATATTTTAATATCCATTAAAATAGAGAAGACAAGGATCAGATAATCTCAAGATTCAGAGCTAGAGGGGACCACAAAGGAGAAAAAGTCACTTTACTTATTTATCACTTTTTTTAAAAAAATAGGAACACAGATCTAGAACTAAAAAGGCCCTTAAAGCCCTTCTAGTCAAGATGCTCATTTTTAGTCACTGCATTGATAAGTCTCTAAGTCAAAAGTTAGCTATCTTTGCAATATTGTTATTATATAAACAGCTTTCCTGGTTCTATTCACTTCACTTTGAATCAGTTCAAATAAGTCTTTCAGGTTACTCTTACACATTCTTGGGGAAGGTTTTGCACCTCTTTTTCCAAGCTGTTAATTCTCTTTTCACATCATTCTTCTAAACCTCTCATTTATTTAATCCATTTTTCTACTATTGTTCTCATTTGGTTTTTAAAAAACCATTTTAAATCTTTAAAAACAAAAGCTCTTGCTTTATCTGTTTAAGGAATTCTGAGTGTACCTGTGTCCAAACTGCATTTTCCACTGAAGCTTTTGTCTGTAGATATTTTCAAGTCATTCTCTTATTCTGTTTGTCTTGTGATTCCCTGTTTCCATAATAGCTCTTTATAATGGATTTTTTTTTCACTTTCTTCTCTCAGCCTACTTCTTTGACTTTGATCTTTATGTTAGGGCTGGGTTCTGCACATTTATGAGGCACATATCTGAGCTGAGCTTTTGTTCTCTTGCATCCTCCTGCTTTCAGAGGTCAGGCTGGGGACTTGCAACCTTTTAGTGTTCCCAAAGTGGTATCTGTTCACTGCTCTCTATGTCTGAGCAAGTGTCTGACCCAGGTTTGGGTCAGGCTTGTCCCTGGTTTGAAGTTTCATTAGACTGCTACTGGACTCAGCCACTGCGAGGTTCTATAAGTTCAGAGTCACTGAATTTTAGGTTCTTCTTTTGTTTGGAATTCTTGTCCTGATTATCCATTACAGGTTTCAACCTGAGCTAGAAGCTAGGACTGAATTCCTGTTCTCCTCCTTGGATCAGATCCACAGAGCTACTCTTTGCTTCCAAACTTTTTCTTGCTCAGTTCACAGCTAAGGCTCACAATCCTCTCTACCACCTCCAAGTGAAAGCTCCCTCCTCTGTCTGCCCTGGATCTGTAATCTACCTTGACCCACATTATCTCCCAGCCTCCAGGCCAACTCTAAACCTTCTCAAACTCAAGGGTATGAGAGTTTGGTTGGTCCTGGCATGGAGAAACTCCATAGCAAGATGGCCACAGCAATTTTTAAAGCACTTTACCCCTCTAGTTGGGAATCCCCTAGTATAGCAGTCATGGTCCCCTTTCACTGCAAAGTTGTTCAGTTTCAATTATCTCTGCTATTGAAAGTGCATGTTCAATTCAATAGCCATTTATCAAGCATCAACTATGTGTCAGGCCCTGTTTTAGGTTCTAGCATTATAAATACAAATGAAACAGTCTCTTATCTTCAAGGGTAAGACTTTCTGATTGATTTACTACCACAAGGGACAGGAAAAGAGTCACCATAGATAAAGCTTGAAATAGATGCCTATTAGGTTTCTTGCACTTGGCACATTGTAGAGCTAAGGTGATACCATGCTGCAATGGAAATAGTATTGGGCTTTGGAGGCTAAGAACCCAAGTCTGAACCCCAGCTTTGCCAGTATGACTTTGGATAGGTCAATTCATCTGTTGGGGCTTCTGCAAATGAGAGTTGGATTAGGTGACTAAGCTCACTGAAGATTCTCATTATTTGATCCTGTAGTTAGGGTGAATGGGAGCTTCACAAAGCTGGCACCTCCCCCTGCTACTTCAGAGGGCTTTACATTGCAGAGAGGAATTCCTGTCTTCTCTTTCAGCTGATGATACAAAATGATCCCAGCTTTCAGCACAAGCAGAATGTGATCAATGGTTTTTAATATCAAACTCAAAGTACTTAAAGAAACAAATATTAGAAATAGCATAGCAGTCCTAGACGAATTAATATCAAACAACTTAGAAGGGTTTTTTAACTAGGGATCTATGAACTTCAAAAAAATTTTGATTACCTTATTTCAATAAAATTGATTTCCCTTGCACTTTTATTTATTTTCTGTTACACATTTAAAAACATTATTCTGAGAAGGGATTTACAGACTTTGGCAAGTACCAAAAGAGGCCATGACAAAAAAAAATTAAGAACCCTAGCTTAGAACATTATGGAGGAGACTATAAAGCATCAAAATATAACTAAAAGAGAAGCAGATTTTTGGGTCCAAAGCACTAGGTTTGAAATTTCAACCATTACTACTTCTGTAATCCTGGGGATATTAGTTAATGTCTCTGGGCTTCAATGTCCCCATCTATAAAAGGAACTACACTGCATGGCCTAATACTGAGGTTTCTTCCTATGAACTTGTGAAAGAGCATCACAACAATCTATTCAAACCCTAAGGAGGTGTCCAATAAAACAGAAGCAGTACCTGAAGAACACACACTGGAACTATCAAACTCAAGTGATTTTCTCCTTCTAGTAAAAATAAGAGTCAGTTTTGTCAGTTTAGTTAGTAAAAATTTAATACCTGTGATATTACCAAAAACAGCATTTCCTCTGGGTTATTCATACCCAAACCAAAACAGCAACACACTCAATCAGTATATTCAGTACATGTTCAAGAACAACCATGGGCCCAAATCTGGTTTTGCTGCGAAAGAACTGTTACAGTTTAGGATACATAATAAATGGTTGAAACTTTTAGAAGCAATGCAGCAGGGGAAGATAGGACTGAACATAATGCTACTGGGAAACTTTAAAAAAATAGCATAGAATCATAGGGCTTAAAGCTGTTAGGCACTTCAGAGTTTATCTAGTTCAATCCCCTCATTTTAGAAATGAGGTAACAGAGGTCTAGAAGGATTAGATTGCTTGCCCAGTATCACACATGGGAAGCTGGTCAGCACTGGCTTTACTTTCTTTTCAGTTACCTAGTATCCCTACTCCAACTTTAATCACATAGAATTCTTACTTCTTGTTTTGTTTCACTTATATACAGCTCATTTCAAGAACTTTATTTTGCTAAAGGACTACGTCAACTGCTAAAGAGAATAAGATTCCATTGAACTTTTATAGCAAAAGCAAGTAGAAATAATGTAAGAAAAAACATTACACAGAGAAATAGCATGTTTTAATGGAAAGAACACTGGACAGGCAGAAGTAGATCTGAAATCTTGGCTCTGTTACTTAATAGATAATGTGATCATAGAGCATGTGATCATGGATTTCATTTGTACTATTTAGGAGATCTACTCTCATTAACTAAAAGGTTGTTATGAATAAAGTACTCTGTAACATTAAAGCATTATATAAATGTTAATAGTATACTGAAGGCTTGGAAAGACAAGAATGGAAAGTATTCAAATGATAATATCTATTCTAAAAAATGTAGATGTTATCAGAGGATCATATGTTTTAGAGTAACTCCAAGGGGCCCTCCTTTCTCTCAGTAATGCAAATGAACTGATATTGTTTGCTGGAGGATAGATACGTTTATATATAGACATATTAGTAATTACAATGATTAAATGAGGTTATTCATTGATAATTATAATTAAAGATTTTCTTATTGATAATATTTGATAGAAGTAGCATAGTAGATATAGAGCTAAAGTAAAGTACTGTCTCTCACATATGCTGGCTGTGAGACCAGAGGCAAATCTCCCAAACTCACTGTGCCCTAGGCCAATGGTGTCAAACTCAAACACAAACAGGGTCACTAAACAATATACAAGAATCCTAGAAGAGTACCTCATGACTTAGTTTTAAGTTTTAATTATGTTTTAGTTTGTTTTCATTTATTTTGTTAAATATTTCCCAATCATGATTTAAT
Source organism: Potorous gilbertii (assembly GCA_028658325.1). Lineage (NCBI taxonomy): Eukaryota > Metazoa > Chordata > Mammalia > Diprotodontia > Potoroidae > Potorous > Potorous gilbertii. The sequence continues at coordinate 248,816,019 of CM053769.1, forward strand.
CTGGGTTCAGGCTATACTCAGGAGTATCAGGGCTGCTTGTTTGACAACTCTGCTCCAGAGAAGGTGCAGACCTGTAGTAATAAAGTTCCTCACTGGAAGGAAGCTTCCTACATCAATGAAATCACCGACCCAGTCCTTATGTAATCAAGCTTTTGCCTTCTTTCTAGGATCTTTATGTATTAGAGGTTTATTCTTCTTCCCCTACAGAATTTGAGGTAGTATTCAGATGTGGAATCCCAAGAGGAAAAGCTATAAGCACCTCATTCAGAAGGCCCTTGATTGTCACTTGAGAGAATAACATAAGGCCAGCTTCTTGGCACTGACTAGAGAATTTAATGACAGAACTTCTCAGGAGTACTCAAGCCAATAGTAATTAGCTAACTGCTTCCTGCTTTCTTGCATTAACTTCTAAAACCAGCCCCAAGTTCTCCCCCAAGTTATCCAATTATAACTTCATGGGTAAGTATCTACCTGGACCCAAATGGCCCCATGGACAAGAGGGAAAGAGGGATCACAGATAAGATCCTTCACATGTGGTCAGTCAACCGTGTATACCCTGGGGAACATTCCAATACCACATGCTTGTTTACCTTAGCCAATGACTACTCAAAGATCACAAAGCATAAATCTAGAAGTAGGAGAGTCTTCCAATACATGAGGATTCTAGCATCTTACTCCCAATCAATCACCATTCTGTAAACTCTGATATTAGAGATAGAATTTCTTCTATGCAGAAGAGGAAAACTGAAAAACCATTTTGAGAGCTACCACAACCTCTTAATTTAGGTGTAGATCTGGAGGATATGCTTCCTGTCTATCCTTCCTGAGGCCTTAGTAAGCTGTACAGAACATTCTCTAATAAGCGTCATTTGGACAAATAAATCTTATTGCAAGGGGTTTTTCCTCTTTGTGTGGATGCTGAGTTACCAAATAATCTTTCATACGAAGAGTGCTATCAAATGTAGTAGTTAATTTGGGTGGGAGAAGCTAATCAAACTTCCTCATTTTGAGACTCCAACTTACACCAAGAGCTCTCACTCAAATCGTTGTGGTAAACAGCCATAATTTAATTTGACTAAAGAACATAAGCTCCTTTTGGGCATGGATTGTTTGTCTTTGTATCACTAGCACCTAGCGGGGCAATTAGGTGGTGCAGTGGATAGAGCATCAGTGCAAGAGTCAGAAGGACCTGAGTTCAAATCTCACCTCAGACATTTGACACTCACTAGTTGTGTGACCTTGGGCAAATCACTTAATCCAAATTGCCTCATCTTGGGTCACCTCCAGTCATCCTGATGAATATCTGGTCACTGGATTCAGATGGCTTTGGAGGAGAAGTGAGGCTGGTGACCTGTACAGCCCTCCCTCCCTCAAAACAAAGTCAAGTGCAAGTCATGTCATTATTTCTCTGATGGCATGGTCTTCTTTGGCAATGAAGGATGAACACACACTAGCACCTAGCACCGTGTTTGGCACATAGCAGGTGCTTAATAAATGCTTGTTAACTGATATAAGACAAAGTTTGTGCAGATCTTTACCAACTAAGGAGAAAAAGATCGGAAAAAGTGTCATAGGGAAAACAGCATTTTATTTGTGCTTTTAAACTGTGGTCGACAATTTTTTTTAATGTTATCTTTTACTTTTTAACATCCTCTTCACTTGCAAATATACCATTGCACTATCCAAAGAGCCATCCACCATAACAAATAATAAACAAAGAGGTAAAGCACTTCAGCAAAATTAACCAATATTTCAACCAAGTGTAATGGTAAAATATTCTGTACTCACAGTCCCCTACTTTTACAAAAGAGGGAAATGATACATCTTTTCATCACTTCAGCCAGGACAGGCTTGGCCATTACAGTTACACAATGTTTAGTTCTGTATTTTTTTCCTTTCCATTTACATTATGTATATTGTTTTCCTTGTTCCATCAACTTTACTTTGCATCAGCTCATAAGTCCTCCTATGCTTCTCTATACTCATCGTATTCATAATTTCTTATGACATGGTAATATTCTATTATGTTCTAATATTGCAATGTTTAGTCACTCCCCAATTTATGGGACTCTATTTTGTTTCCAGTTCTTTGTTGCAACAAAGTGCTGGTATAAGTAATTTTGTACATATGGGGCTTCTCTTTCTTCCTTTGAACTCCTTAGTTTGTATGCTTAACTGTGAAATCTCTAGGTAAAAGGATATAGATATTTGGGTCTCTTTCTTAGCATAATTAAGAATTGCTTTCCAGAATGGCTGGACCATTTCATAGCATAAAAAGTGTCTGAGTATGACCATCATTCTACAGTCTCTTCAGTACTATTTCCCTTTTTTGTCATCTTTATCAATTAGTTGGTAAAATGTTAATCCTCCAGACTGTTTTGGTGTGAATTTCTTTTATTTTTAGTGATGTGGAATCATATGTCATATGACTTGATAGTTAGCAATTCTTTTGAGAAATCTTGTACATGTTCATTTGTGATTTTATATATGTGTTATTTCCCTATATATCTTAGACTTTAGAACCTGATCAGTTATGTGATGCCAAGATGCTTGCCACATGACAGCTTCTCTTCTTAAACTGTTGTATTTTTTGTTGGTAAAAGATGCTGAAATTCATGTAATGAAAATTACATATTTAATCTTTGTCACCACCTCTATCCCTTGTTTGTTGAAAAACTCCCCTTTGGCCATGTCTATTACAGTACATGATATTGGTCCTGGATCTAGTTCTAATCCTTTTATGGTATAACCTTTAAAATTCATGTCATGCATCTATTTTGAACTTATTGTAGTATACAATGAAAAATGTTAGTCTCTAAGCCAACCTTCTGTCAAAAAGTTTTCAAATTTTCCAAGCACTTTTTGTCAAATAAAAGTTCTTCCTCAATTAATTTATATTCTCTGTGGTACTAAGAGATTAAGCCAGTATGTGTCAAAGGCAAGCCTTGAACTCAAGTCTTTCCAGTCCCAAGGTAAGCTCTCAATTCCTGACATGACATCATCTTTCTATTTATCAGACAAGCACTAACAGGTCTGATGACTACTGTTTCACTGTATAATGAGGCGTGACAGTGCTATTCTCTTTTCATTGCTATTTTTTCATTTTCCATTGAGATTCTAAACCTCTTCTTTTTCCAAATGAATTTTGCTATTGCTTTGTTCAGCACTATAAAATATCTCCTCGGTAGTCTTATGGGAATGGCATTAAATTTGTAAATTAAAGTAATATCATTTTTATCATTTTGACATGGCCCAGTCATGAGCATTTAATAGCCCTCTACATAAGCCTTTTAAAAAAAAGTTCTTTAAAGAATGTTTTGTAATCATATTCATACAAGTTTTGAGAGTTCCTTGGTAGGCTGACCCCTAGATGTTCTACATCTTTTGTAATTACTTAATGGGATTTTCTTTCTATTGTTTCTTATTGTAATATAGAAATGTTGCTAATTTTGTTGTTTTGCTGCCTGCTACTTTATTAAAAATATTGATTGTCTCAATTATTTTTTTTTGTGTCTCCTTGGGGTTTTCTAAGTGATCCATTATGGGAACAAAAAATAAGGCTAGTTTTGTTTAATCTTGTTTTTGTAGGCATTTCTAAAACTATATCAAAAAAAGCAACGGACAGGAATTTAATAAATGAAGAGAGGAGAGAAGATATCTGAGGAAGATGAAGAGCATTTAAGAAAGTGTAAACAAAGATAGAGGCGGGAGTCAATGGTGCTTTTAGTGTGACTGGAGTAGAGGCCATGGACTAGAATAATATGAGGTGAATTTAGAAAGAGAAGGTGGCATCCAATCATAGGTACCTAGAAGACCAACAAAACAGCATGAACTTTTACTAGATGGCCAGCAAAGATTTCTGAGACTAGCAACATGACCAGTGATCTATGTACAAGAAATGTATTTTAGTAGCACTATACAGGATGGATCTGAAGGGCAACAAAAGAAAAACAGACAGGTATTTTAGGAGGCTTTGTCAGTATTCTCAGCCTATAGTAATGTGGTCCTGTTTTGGGAAATTTAGCAATGGGTAAGAAACATATGGACACAATAGATGCTAAAAAGATAATAGAACCTGCAGTTAATTGAGAGGGGAAAGAAAGGTACAACCTGGAAAAAATGGTATTTCACATAGAAAAAGCAAAGTATTTTAAGGCAAATCACTTATCTCTGGGTCTCAGTTTGCTCATCTATTAGATGAGTTGGACTGACTGACCTCTCACATCCCTTTTCAGCTCTAAATCTACAACTACATGATCTTTAGTGTATCTTTTAATTTTTTTTAAGCAGGTAGCAGCTATGAAGAAATACCGTATCATAACTATAACAATGTTTAGTTTGAACGGCAGCTAGCTATGAGTCCTGTAAGTTTCACCTGAGAGATAGATATGGTTGATCAGAGAATTATTTAACAGGACACAGAAGAGAGATGCTTGTTGTTTTATGGACAGACAAACTTGTTAATGTATCAGGCTCTAGAGGTGTTCTGAGGTCTCCTAACCATATGACCCAGACAATATACTCAGAGTTCCTTCACTGAGGACCAGGTTTATTATTCCCTGGACTAGGTTAGTATCTAGGATAATCTTCATAAATACCCACAAATAAATAAACAGTAGCAACTCTTTATGATGCTGTATCACTGAATCCAGGGCCTCCTAACCTAACCTTTTAGTCAGATGCTTGCCCTCACAGTAGTTCTATGTATGCTTTGATATGGCAGAGGTCTATTACTATACTGTACAACCAATACATTAAAGCATGCCAGACAAACACTGGCACCCAGACATTTGTCACAACTTAATTCTATTCTATTCATTCTTAGTTTATTAAACAAAGTAAAACCAGAAATCTACTACTATATTATCTACTTCACCCACTCACATTCCAACTTTTTCTGCCATACTTGGTACTGATGAAAACATTCAACTGATATTTGCAAATAAACCTGGCAAAAAGTCTCCAGAATATAGTAAAAAAAAATAAGAAAGATACTTCCTATCAGTATACCGAAAGATTATATAGATCACACAGAGTAAAGTCAGTTCTGGTTTGTGTCAAATGTTTAGAATGTCCAATAAAGGACTTTTACATTCCTCTACTAAACATAATTTCATTACTTCTGGCTTGAAAATAAATGGTTTCTCACATTTTATTGTAATTGCTAAAACAACTATATACTTTTGCAATACTTACTAAAGCCATATTCTCGTGAAATTATATGAGTAACTGGAATCCCTTTCTAAGCCTCAGTTAATAGGAAGGAACTTTAATGCAAAGTATTTCTTGCTTAAAACATTATACCTTGCCCTCCCCGCAAGCCAAAGTGCGAATGAGAAAACCTCCAGAGTGTCTTGACAACTCAAAATTATATGAAGATGACACCTACAGGTGTAGGTAAGAATAAGGATTCCCTGTCACTTCTGGAGAACTTAAAAATGTTCTTTCCCTTATAATTTCATTTCTGTATTACCACAAACTCCAATCCGCTCCAATGGAACTTTCCAGAAATCTCTGCCCACTGTGTTAGGTGCCAGGAGTGCAAAGGAAAGCAGCAAATAAACATAATAAGCCTTATCCTCAAGGATCACCTCCCAATCCCTTTACAGGATATATTCAGATAGTCCTGATTTGATTTGCAAAGTGGGAAAATAAAACAAAGAGTGTGACACTCCCTTTGAAAGATCCACTGAATCACCACTGGCTCTTATCAGTCAGTGGCCAATACGGAGATAGCTTCACCATCCTCAAAATGCCCAAGTCACACATAGCTGGTAGCAGAAAAGGGTCATATCATCCCCAAAGCACCAAGAACCAAGAGTATGCATGTCCAGTCAGTCAGAGAAGGCAGTTTTGTAGATGCCTTAGTTTACACAAAACTAACTTTCTTCATAACAACCCTTTTTTCAAATGAGAAAATGAGTCTTAGAGAGGTTAACTGACTAAAACGACTTAACCAGTAGTCACATGGATTATTAAGCAGCAGAGATAAAACTCAAACCTAGTTCTTCTGAGGCTCACAGCTTTTCCTTCCCAACCCCCGCTCTCATACTAGGGGACTTCAATACACATATAGATATTTCTTCAAATTCATTAAATCTCTAGTTTCTTAATTTACTCATTTCTCAACTTACTACTCCACTCCATCTCTGCTACATAGAGAAGTGGATAAACTTTTGATTTTGCCATGACCCACCAGTGTTCCATCTCCATAATGATGATGATGATCTTGAAAATCCTTTACTCAGTCATCATCTTTTGTCATTCTCTCTTTCTCAGAACCCTGAACCCTGCTCTTTATCTTTACTATGATCTCCCATCACTCCCCACAGAACATCTCATGGCTTTTTCCCATGCCATCAGCCTTGCAATGACTGTATTCTCCTCTTTTCACTAAAATATGAGGCAAAACTATCAGCTGAGAGTTAATTGGGAGAGGGAAAGCTGTGGGAGGCTTGAGAACAGATGAAAACATTTGGAAAAGCTACTGTGTTATAGGGGCAGCTAAAGTGGCACAGTGCATAGGATGCCAGGCTTGGAGTCAGTCAGGAGGACTTAAATTTAAATTTGACCTCAAACACTTATTAACTGTGTGACCCTGGGCAAGTCACTTAACCTTCTTTGCCTCAGTCTCCTCATTTGTAAAATGTACTGGAGAAGGAAATGACAAACCACTCCAGTATCTTTGCCAAGAAAACCCCAAATAGGGTCAGGAAGAGTCAGATATGTCTAAATGATTAAACAACTGTGATATGAGCTACAGTGAGTTAACTGGGGAGGTATAATAGGATTGTCTTGTTGCAAAGAGGGCCCAGTTGAAATTTTGTAACATAGATTTATAATGGATCAGGTTAACTTTTGGGATTTTTCTCCACCTTTGTTTAGCAGGATGTAAATAGGAGAGCTGAGCAGGTTGTGGGAATAATGCCCAGATGGAGCTTTACATGGCAAGGATGGTAGTAGAATAGGGCAGTAAGGGTCTTGAAAGAAGAGAACAGAGGAAAGAGGAGAATACAGTCATTGCAAGGCTGATGGCATGGGAAAAAGTCATGAGGTGTTCTGTGGGGAGTGATGGCAGATCATAGTGAAGATAAAGAACAGGGTTCAGGGTTCTGAGAAAGAGAGAATGACAAAAGATGGCGAATTAGTGAAAAAAACTGAGGTCATCCACTGAGAGCTTCTCTTCTCCCCTGTTCCTCATCTCACAACATGCAGATGCCTTTTCCCACTATGTCTTCACCCACCTTACATGAAGAGGCAGTCTTTCTCTTTGAGATGACCAACCTTGCTACATACACAAGTGATCTCATTCCATTTTGTCTTTTCCATTTACTCCCTCTCCTTCACTAACTTTCAATCTCTTCTTGCCTAACAGTGACTTGTCTACTATCTACAAACAGACCTATGTCCCCACAATCCTCAAAGAAGCCTCACTAGATCCATCTATGCTTTCAAGCTACTGCTCCACAGTTCTACTCTTCTTGTGGCTAAACCCATTGAGAAGACTATCTATATCAAATGCCTTTACTTCCTCTTAATACTCTCTACTTTCTAGGTTTCTGCAACACTGCTCTCTCCTGCTTAGCCTCCAATCTGTCTCACTACTCTTTTTCAATCTCCCCTGGTGGATCTTTATCCAGGTCATACCCACTAATTGTGGGAATCTCCTAAAACTCTGTACTGGACTCTCTTCTTTCATCCCTTAATACTATCTTATTTGATGATCTCAGCTTCCACGGATTCAATCATCATCTTTACGTAGACAACTGCCAGAGCTATTTATTTAGCCCAATTGCCTACTGAACATCTTAAACTGGATGGCTTATAAACAATTTAAACTCACTATGTCCAAAAACTCTATTCACTATTCTCTCCTCAAATCTTCCTTGTTGAAGGCACTACCATCCTTCCAGTCACCTTCCAGTCAACCTTGCAGGTTTTATCCTCAACTTATCTCATCTGTGACTAAATTCTGCCAATTTACCTTTGAAACATTTCTTGTATGTGTCCCTTTCTCTTCTTTGACAATGCCACCAACCTGACACAGGCCCACATCCCTTCATGTCTGGATTATTGCCAATAACTTTCTGGTTGGTTTCCATGCCTCATGTCTCTCCCCATTCCAGTTCATCTTTCACTCACCTGTCAAAGTGACCTCCCTAAAGTGTAGTCTGACCATATTACCCACCTTCTCCTTGCTTCCCTATTCAATACTGTAACAGTCCAATGGCTGTCTCTTACCTCTAGGATCAAATATAAAATCCTCAGTTGGCTTTTAAAGCCCCCCATAACCTAGGCCATTCCTACCTTTCCAGTTTCTTACCCCTTCCACCTTTCTATACTACTCTGCAATCCATGGACACTAGCTTCATTGCTATTTAATACATTTGAATTTATTATATCCTTAAATTGAAAAGTAACCTGTACATAATGAAGATTCATGGTTTTCTGTATAAAAAAAGGAGATGATATGCAAACATTTAAGAATCAAAGTTGAAATAAGCTTTAACTCTGAAAATCAAATTTGAAACAGCAATCACAGAAGAGCCAAAAGATAGATACTCAGTTGAATTGTAAGGCATAATTGAAGTGACAGAAATGAGATAATTTATCTGAAAATACCATCCTGAACTATGAAAAAGAATGGCAAAATAAGAACTAAAGATTAAGCCTAGCAACAAATATATAAAATGGAAAGAATGTATGAAAATAAAAAGAGAATTCTGGTTTCAGATGAAAAACTAAGTAATATTCCTGCCTATAAAAGGCCATAAAATTATGTTAGTCATAGGAACACAAGATTTGGAAACTTAGAGATCACTTAATCCATTATCCTCATTTTATAGAAAAGGAAAACTAAGTCCCAGAGAGGTTAAATGACTTGCCAAAATGACAACCAAAGTTCAGATCCAAGCCCTTTCTGTATTCATATTTTTTCTTAAGTATTTTAAAATTTAGAATTAATGTATTCATAAACTACTAAGGTATCTGTTTCAATATTTAAAATTTTCTACACCAAGGATATTTTAAATAACGCTTTTAAAAGTTTACATATTCTAAACTATAGCTCTCCCTACTCTACTTAGATTTTTTTTTTACCCTAAGGAGAACTATATATGCAAAGTTCTGTTAAATTATAAATACTATTCAAAATGCAAGACTCTGCCTTCATTTTTCTAAGAAGAATCAAACTCCAACTGGGTTGTGTTTCAGAATGAATAAGTGAACACATAAATGAATGAAAAGCATTTATTAAGGGCTTACTAAATATGCCAAATACTGTCCTGAATAATAGGGAGTCAAATATGAAAGGAAGAGAGTTTTTGCTATGGTGATTGTTATCAGTGTTTTGCTTTTGTACAGTTTTTTTCTTCCTACCAGAAATTAATAGTTTTAAAATTTGTCAGCTTTTCAATTCACACAGCGAATGAGTGTTATGCAGGCATTTTCCAATATGCAAAAAGTGATACTACGCCAGAGTTCATTTCTAGGTTATGAACAGAAAAAAATCTATGGAAATTATCATGTATTCAGGAGCTTCAGTGGGTTAAAACCAAAGCTACATTCTAAGAGAAATACATGTCCATCATTACTTATAACATCCTTTCACTAAAATGCCTGGCAGTTATCCAAGTCAGAAATTTCCTCTATTATTCATTGTCTATTTTTCCAGTAACTACACTGAATAGGGATTATGTTTTTCAGGCCAGTCCCAGAAAATGAAAGAAAATCACATCAGTTTTACTCTAACATAAAGCTAATTTATCCAAGTCTTTAAAAATGTTCATGCACAGAAATCTGTTAAAACAGACTTGTAAAGTCTTGTAAAATTACTTGTAAAGACCATATACTGTTCATCAACTTTAATACATTTCTGCCTCAAACATAGTATTTATACAACTGAGATCACAAAATGCTTTTTATAAAAGGGGAAAAACCAAATCTGTCTAACCAATTTGGTTAAAGCTTTGGCAAACAAAGGATTTTAGGGGATTAAAGAAACTATTAGACTTTTTAAAATGACATCACTATCTAAAACCATATAAAGAAATTCCGAATCCAAAGTGATTTTAAAAGTGTTTCAAATGTTAACTTATTAAACAGCTGCTCAAACAGCAAATCAGCAATTCAAATCACCCTTTCAAAAATATTTTCAAAATGACTACAACAATATGAAGCACAGAAAAGTGAATGTGAATGCTGTGTAACTGTAATACCAATTGACTCAAAAGAGGATACAAGGAAACTCATCTCCATTTTTTTTTGGAAGTGGGAGGCTATGGGGGGGTTAGAATGTCATGTTTTCTGTTAGAGGTCCTCTGTTAACATGCTGATTCTCCTTAACTTATTTTTTCATTTTTTTGAGAATGAATGATGTAAAATTAAAGGTATCAATAAAGTTTTTAAAAAACACAGCTGTAATGACCAAACTATTTAAAAACACAAGTTATAAAATTTTATCTTTGTTTCCTGTTTTAAAAAATGAATGCTTAAAAGTATATCAAATAAATCTTATTAAAAACTGAAACTACTGATAAGGGGAAGGGTGGAGGAAAATGAAGAAATAATACTATCATGAAATAATACTATTACAAATTAATACTAAAGACTAAATGGAAGGATTCAACAGTTAAATTCAATAAATAACAATGTAACACAAACTGTGTGGCTCCTATATAGTGGAAGGAAGCGAAGGGGTAGAAAGGAGAAGTTATAGTGACAGAATACATTTTCTTTGTAAAATACAGAAAGGTAAGATGTCCCTTATGCTACCTCACTAACTAAACATGCTTCTACATTAGGAAGCTACAATACTTAATTTTAAGTCATTTTTCATCACATCTTGTCTGTTGACATCTATTTCTTTGCTTCTCCATTCCTTGAAGTCACCACTCTTAACTCAAAACTTAGAAAGATTAAAGCACAGCTATGGTGAGAATATGATCATTTATTAAACTGTACAATATTTAAACTGACTCCCTCTGCAAATAGAACAAAATTAATTCACTCATAATGTTGTTTGCCTAAAATACCTGAAATTAATTTAATCACATGTCATCTATTATATCCCATCCTCAGCTCCAATGTCTAAATAATTACTCATATTATAAACGTGTTTGCATTCTAAATCTCAATCACCATACCTCTCTCTACCCCCCAAAAGAGGGATACTAAGGAAAAAGCTACATCTTACTTCAAACGACTTTTCAAATCCCTTGACTCTTAAAAGGCTCTTTAAATTCCTGAGGCCTAAAAATCACTTGGATTGTGCAGTCAGCTCTGTGAGGAAGGAAGAAGGAAGAAAGACTGATTGTTAACTTGTCCTGCCTTTTATTTTGAATGAGTCTTAATATTCTAGACAGTAGTAGACATCAGAGATAACAAAACATAAAGCAATGAAATTATGACAGACTGGTTTAGCTTCTAGCAAAAAAGTTTGGCAGTTTGACAGCTGGAATGACATATCTTACAAAATTAGTAGCCATGTCAATGTTATGGAAATTGCTTTCAAGAATCAAAACGTAGACTACATTGAACAGTATCTAAAAAACATGTCTTCAGTCACAAAGTTTTATCTGACCATAAATTCAACTCGAATTGATGTACTTCAATATGATATTTGTCGTTCCTTTAAAGTGAAATTATGAAGAAAATATATTCTCAATTTTTCAGAATACAAGACTGCACAACTGCTAATATGCACCAGTCCCAAACCACATTTTTCTGAAGTTGAGTGCAAGTTAAAATACATATGCAATCTGTGTACTCTAATGAAAAAATCACTGGCATGTGATTAAGTGATATAAGGACTCAATCATGTGCCAGGAATACATTTAGCTCTCAATAAATTCCTGCTGACTGGTTTATGAGATTAGAAAAAATGCAAACATGCTGACCATGTCTGGTCATATGAGATTGGGAAATGTTCCATATGAGACTGGGAAATGTTTCATGCTAAAATTTTAATGAGATATATGATAACCATACACTTGAGTTTCCCAGAGCAGCCCCAATTTCAAGAAAAACACAGTGGACTTTATGTAGATATTAAAAAAAAAGAATCTTTTGTCAGGCCACATATTGCAGTTTTAGGTTTGAGAAACATGATCACTGAACATAAATGGTCTATATATACAAGGATACTTCTCATCAGTATCCTTATCAACATAAGGCTGAAGACCCATTCCCTAATTACAAAAGCTACAATCAGAATGAATAAATACGTCTACAAATTATAAAGAAACTTGTGCATTAAAGCAAAAAGCTTCTAAAAAGGTCGGAATTAAAATTCATCCAAGTAAATCATAAAAATATAAGCTAGATATTATAGTAGTCCTCTGTGGCAGCAAAGAACTGTAAATTCGTGACTGAAATTATACATACCCATGGATTGAGGGATGGCTGAACAAGTTGTGGTACGTGAATTATGGAATACTGTCATCACGCTATAAGAAATGATGAGGAGGATAGTTTCCAGAAAACCTAGATTTGTTTGAACTGATGCAAAGTGAAGTAAGCAGAACCAAGGAAACAATTTACACAATAATAAAAATACTGTAATAATGTTTTAGTAACACTGAGAGTTAAAAAATAAGGGTAGAATCAATACAATCAGATTCTAATGGATTTTTCTAATTTAGGAGAAAAAGAATCTAACATAAAAGTATTCATAGTCTTTCTGGGAGGCACTATTGAAGTTGGTGTCCCATAAGCAAAACAAAGCTATCTGAAGAATAACTGGTTGAAGAAATGGTGGAAATTTATACAAAGCTTAAGAAAAATGTTCTTCAGTAATGGAAAACTTGAATCATATATTTAATCCAGCTAAGATAACAGAAGACACAGTTCAAAGAACATAATAATCTAAGGGGAATTATATAATATACAGGAAATCAATAGTTTACAACTGAAAATGCACAAAATTAACATTTAAGAAACTAAGAACTGTATTTTTAAAATAATTTAATGTACTTGCTTATGTTTCCTGAAATGGAGGGGATGGTAATCTAATGAGTGGGAAGGGAACAAGAGATTTAGTTTAAGAAATACCTTGTTATTTTCAAAATTAACAGTTAATCAGGATAATTTTTTCAGGGGTTTCTTTTTCCACACTGCAGCTGACAAAAACAGCTGCATTCCATTCCTTTAGTGTACACCGACAATAAATTTCAAGGTGTCCCTATTGTCTTAAAAAAGCAAAGATATATTCATTCATATTATAATGCTAGCATATTACGTTATTGATGGTATCTCTGCAATATTTGAATCTCAAAGTTTCCACTGCTTTGAAAGTTTCCATTGCACTCTGGTACTAATGTCATTAAACCACATTTTATCTCACTTTCTAAGAGGAAATCCTACATTCTTCCTCACTGTCTGCCATGCACATAGTTAGCCCTGGTACCAGGGCTGATCCAGTTCTTCCCTCTCCCTAGAACATCCTCTCCTCTTCAAATCTTCTAGACCTGAATGATGATTAAACTGCTGAATGAAGCTTTCCCTTCCTTTTAGGAAGCAAAGGTTGAAGCCTTCCAGCTTAAATGATCATGTTCAAGAACCATAAGATAAAGAGCTAAATGAGACCTCAGAAATTATCTTGTCCAACTCCTCATTACAGAGGGGAAGAAACAAAGACCTAGAGAGTTAAGCAGCTTGGTCAAGACCCACATTACCATGCAAACAAAGCTGGAATCCTTCACTAAATTTCACTTAGATGATACAGTATCATTATAATCAAGAGACTTAATCAAGTTCCTACTATGAACAAAGCCGTGCATTAAGCAACACTGAAAGAAATCCAAATGTAGCGGATAGGAACGTAAGCCCTCTTTCCCTGCTCCTAGTCACAAGAAATTCATTAGGGGCTGCTTCTGGATCTAAGAAATTACAGACTGTGAGGAGAGATAGAGGTGCCAAGCTGAATGTGGGGGCTAGAGAATGGCCTACATGTTCACATGGCCCTTGCCGGGAAACAGAGGGATCAAGAACCTGGGACCATATGGAGACACTGGTAACAGTGACAGCCATAAGAGGAAGAAGCAAGCCTACAGATCCAAAATAGTAGCACAGCAGAGAAAAATGCAAACCCAGACTCATGTCTTCATCGATACTGGGTCATGTGGACTATATGGCAGACAGGGTGGGGCAAGAAAGGAGATGGACTCTCTAGTGTGGGTTGGAATAAGTAATATGGGTTGAAAAACCTATGTAGCTCACTTATAGAAAAGGAATGGGTTTTCTTGACAGTCTGGAGGCTTTGACATGAGTCTGCTCCTTCCCCATCAACTACCATATTCAGGGCAGAGAGAAGCAGGAAGCATCTTGTGATAGTCAAGTCAATCCATCTCCACCTGTACTATGACAAAGACAGGCCAGGACTCCATGTCAAGACACCCTGGAACAGCAGTCCCAAGAATACCAGTCTTGCTCCCAGGCCAATTCTAACATCCATTTTCCAGAGTATCAACTTTTGTAAAGGGAATAATAGCAAATATTTCTATAAAGCCTTACGTTTTCCCAAGGGTTTTACAAAGTCTCATTTATCTGTACAACATGACTGTGAGGTAGATGCTGTTACTGTTATCCTCACTTTACAGATGAGAAAACTGAGGCCCAGAGATCAGGGTCATACAGCTACTAAGGGTCTGAGGCAAGACCTGAACTCGGATCTTTCTGACACCAAGTATAACACTATCCACAGTGCCCCCTAGCGGCCTAGATGCAACCTGGCAACTGCTTCTATGAGTTTCACAGCCACCAGAACTACTGAAGATTTGGACAAGAAAGTTCTCACCACCAAAGTCCTTAACACATCAATGAAAATAATATTAAAGAAGATGAATTACATTTTCTTTGCCATAGACTCCTATCAGTTCATTTGACTTAAAGCTGAAACTTGTACTGTGTGTTTTCTTCCCCTATTACAGTGTGACTACCCTTAGAGCAGGGACTATATTTTTCTTCTATTTGCACTTGTCACAATGTTTTATACACAGTAAGTACTTGGGTTTTTTTTTTCATTCATTCATTGTTCCTTTTGTATATCCTGAAGACTCTAAGTGGTGTTGGACAAACAACTGGCACCTAATATTTGTTGGTTCACTGATAAAATAAAATTTGACTTGAGGGCTGGGCTAGGATGATGTTTGCATGAATATAAAGAGAAGAGGGCAGATACAAGAGATGGAGTGGAAGGAGAAAGGAGATTTGGAAACTGGTTGGATATATAAGGAGTCAGGAATGGCAGAGAATCCATGTGCCTGTAATGTTGGTGGTAGCCAGGTCAGAAAAAGGAAAGATCAGAAGCTGGCTGGTTTTGGTGGGAAAGTTAATAAGATCTGCAGTGCCAAATGCAAATTCACTGGCTACTGTCTCTAACTCCAAATCTTGTAGAGGTCTGCTTGCTCCAGCCAGAAGTGATCTAGATGGCAGGCAAAATACAATCAGCTTAGAGAAGGAAGGGATTTTTCCCACAGTCCTTGGGTAGTTATTCCTAATGCCTGGGTCTGGTTAGGTGGTAGTCACCCTAAGGGGCAAATGTCTGTATCAGAAAGGGAAACATTGGGACCTTGTACAATGGTGAGAGAGGGTAGAATGAGAAGGTGTTAGGCAATAAAAGGTGAAAACAGTACTGGGTTATATTAAAGACAAGTCTCCATTTTCCCTACTGTCTGTATGGCTGGTTCTGTATACAAGCCTTAGAGACAGACCACAGGTCTAAAGCTTCTCTTTTGCCTTTACTACACACACTCTATAGTGTGGGATACTTACTTGTTTATATGTCTTACTCCCTACCCTGTCCTACTCCATTAGACTCTCTACTCCTAGAAGTCAGAAATTAGTTTTACTTGTCTATCCCCAGAGTATATAACCTAAGGAGCCTTGTGCTCCTTGAAAGCTCAATGAACTGAATGTCTTGCTAATATTACACCTGAGATATATCCTTTAGTAATTATTTCACAAGAATAATTAATTTATTTTATGAGTACCTATTTAACCTAAAATTTCATATTAGGATATTCTAATTTCTTAATAACAAGTCAAAGAAGTGGCTCTGCCAATTTGAAGACACTCTCTTTTAATACTACCCTTTTCTTTCAAACCCAAACTTTTCTTCCAAATCTAAAAATGGACAAGTTCCTTAAAATTTTAAAGGTTTAAGTTACAGCAAATCTCTTAAGTGAATAATGATTTTATTTATTTTGATATATGTCTTAGCAAGAAAATAATTCAACTGAACAAACATATATTAAGTGGCTCCCATGAGCCAGAATTATTGTTAGTTCTGGGGATATAAGTCAAAAATTAAACAATCCCTACTCTTAGGGAACTCACATGCTACTATGTGGAAACATATATGCAGATAAATATAACATAGATTCAAAGTAAATGTAAATATATCTAATTGTAGAGAATTTACAAGTACATGACTATTTGTATTTGATTAAGCATTTTGAAGGCAAGGACTTTTATGCCTTTCTTGATATGCTGTAACAGTAAGCACCCCAATATATATGAGGGTTCTCAGATCTGCATTCATAAAAGGAAAGGCAACTTTTGAGCAGTTAATAATCACTTCAATCAAGCACATGTGTCATTCCTTTAACAAAGCACATCAATCATTCACCTAATTCAGAGGAGTCAGCATCCTAAACTTCAGAGAAATCAGAGATCAACAGACATGACTTCTTCTGCCTGAATTCAACAGACAGGTCCAACTGTCTGACCATAGTTACCAGAGAGGGAAGCACCAACATCTGGGTTTTCTAAACAGGAGGGCTCCTTAGTGGCTTCCCAGAGTCCTCTTTTGGCCAAACAAACACTTCCAGTCAGTAACACCCAAAACCTCAACTCTGAGTATTTATACCTTTTTTAGAGCCAGAGGGCATCACAACTCTTGAGAACCAGTGCCTCATTAATAAAAGGCTTGGGTCTTCCCACAAATCTTCCCTAATCAAACTGTCCTTAATGGGCCGGCCTATTAATGGGTGGGGGAGATATCTAATCACGTTAAAATAATTAACAATACAAATACATACACTCTTTCTAGCTAAAGAAACTCCTGTTTCTATACTTTACTCCCTGTAAAGATTCTTGATTGATAAAGTCAAGATTCAATCAGAAACACTAGATTATACTAAAATAAATACAGCAAAACATCTTATTTTATTTGCCATCACATATGCCCAGAACTTAAGTAAGTGGCAAACGTTTAATGACTGCTGGAATGATGAGTATCTATGGGAGAATGTGGACAAGAATCACTCAAGATGGTAAGGCACAGCAGAGTTTCAACAGGCTTTGGTGGAAGTAATATCAACATGAAGGAAATTTAAGCTCCACCAGCAAAGTTCACAAGCTGATTTGCATAGATAGCCCTGTTATCTGAGTTACCTAAAGAAAATAATTCTTCAAAAGTTCATTCTAATTCAGAGATAAAACTACACTAGAAAACCCAATATCTGGAATCTTGAAGTCATGACCATAATAGAACAAAATTCATTTATTAAATCTATCTGACACGGCACCAGATTGGAACTTTGACCTTTTATGCCCTTTTTAAAAATCTGGTTCAAGGCTGAGCCAGCAGGGAGGAGACTACAAAGTATATACTCCATGTTTACAAATGAACATTTACTTCAGTCTAATGTTGATTCACAACTTACAAGTTCTACTTTATAACTTGAATAAACATAGATTTATATCTGTTATCTGAAAAAGACCAGTATGTTTCCTGCTACAAAATATTCACTTTCTTCCCTCTAAGTTCAATTCCCCAACTTCATGTATACTTTTTAAAAGTATTTTGATGGCTATATTTAATTAGGCAGTTTATTTTAGAGTGACATTTCAGATGCCTCAATATGGGATGGGAAACACAAGGCAGGGCTGGGGGTCAAAGACATGTTATATTAGAGGAAGGGGAGGGAAATAAAACATGAAAGGAAAGGTTAACCATTTAACCATTTGTATAAGGATGTTGACTGAAGCATTCAGAAGAAACTCTAGAGTGAAACTGTGTAACCTTAAAGGCTTTGCTTAAAGCAAAATAATGTCACTTGTCATTCTTTGTTTAAAATCCAAGTAAACTGCCGAATTAACAATCAAAAGGTTCTGTGCCTGGTCTCACTTACGTGACCTGTGAGCTTCTAAGACTTTCTCCTAAAATACAAGTAGGGGCAAGGAATAGGTTGCTCACCTTACACCACAACAAATCCCTGGCGCAAGACCAGATCCAGATCAGGACTTCCCAGCAAGTCAAGACCTCTTCTATCTTCTGCCCCTCCAACTTTCTCCAGTAAAACTAACATCTCCATTTACCAAGAGGTAGAACCTCAAGGGAAGCCCTGGAACATTAATCTTCTTCCTCTTTCAATCAACTTCTATCTAGCCACTGATAACTCTGCATAAACTCACTGCTTGATGGTTAGCTTACTGTCAGCCCTTTATACTCTTGCCATTCCAGTGATTCCCCAATTCTTATGAAATGATACGCTAACCCTATTCTCCATTCTCATGTGGTTACTCCTTTCGGCCTTCAACCTTATTATCCTTATGTTCTACTGCAGATTTGCCTATTCTTTTCACTGTACTCAATGGAATGCCTGATTCATAATTAACAAATTTCATTTTAAATTTTTCTCATTCCTTCCATCTTCTAGCTTTCGCTGAGACAAAATATTCATATTTCCACTCATCGTGGTATTAAAGAACTAGAAACAAAAGTACCATCATTTGGGAAATGGCTAAAAAAATGATGGTATGTGAATTTAATGTAATGGATTATTGTAAATTAAGGGATAACAAACAAGAAGAATTCAAAGAAGTATGTGGAGATTAACAGATCCAAGAGAAAAATATACATAATGACTACAGCAAAGTAAGTGAAGAAATTTTTAAAAGGAAGTTGAACTCTAAGCATCAGAAAAGCCAAAAAAGCTTTTGAAAAAAAGTGAATGAAAATATATGTCCTCCCTTCATTGTATAGAGATGGAGGCCTACTTGGGAAGAACATGGTATATATGACACAAAGCAGTAATTCTGTGAGATATGTTTGCTTAATAGTTTTCCTTCATAGCAAAGAAGAGTTTTAATCTGATTTTAAAATCCTATAACTAATATCAGAGGCTTGAATGAAAGCAACTTTTGATGGAAGAGACCTCCAAAAAATAAGAAAGGAAAAAACAAAAAAGGTAGAGAATGGAATTACTTCATAAATTTAAATTACTTCATAATTTTGCCTAGTGCTGACTTCTAAATTTTATATGACTTCATCATAAAATTTTAAATTTAGATGACAAATAAAAGGGATTTGAAGAGTTTAAAAAATTTAAAGTAGCACCATCAAATCATTTTATCATCCACCTTTTGGTGGAATCATAGTAAAGTTTCAACCAATTCAAGAGGTATTTACTAAGTAGTAAGGGAATCAGCAAATTTTTCCTGTAGGAGATAGCATGCGAACTGTACCTAGAATGAAGTTAGGGAGTCTAAGAAGCAGAGATGATGAGGGAGATGAAACAATTGACACATTTTCTGGTGTAAATAAATTTTTAAAAAAAGATCAAGTGATTAACAGAATTTTCTTCCCTCTGTTTTTGGTATATCTTCTTGAATAGACATAATTAATAGTTCCCTATTTAGGATATAAGGAATAATTCTAATGTATAGCTCAATCATTGGGATACTGTAACATATTATAGCCACAAATACTTTGTCCCTTTAGTCCAAACTACTAAAAGGCTAGTCTTAAGTATGTCCATAGAGAGAACAAAAGAGAAAAGCCATTGCCCTTAAGGGTCCAGTTTACTTCTTGCATTATTTTGTTAACACTCTTGGGGAACATGGAATTGTCCTCAACAGAGGCTGTTAACATTTCCCCCATGGAGATCCAACTGGGCCACTCACCCTTGCTAATTAACTATCTGAAAACTGACTTAAGTAGGCTTTAACCTACTGTATTTCAGGCAGCATTTACAAGGTAGGCATCTATTCCTAGCAGAAATTAGAAAAGGGAAATGTTTTTATTTATGTTTCCAAATTATAGGTGCTTTGGTGGCTTATAATAGAGAAAAACAGAAGACCACAAACCTGAAATTTTTAATGACAATGTTAGAGTAGAAATAAACACAAACTTCCTATCTTGATACTCCAAAAATTAATGATTTTATTGGTGCGGACACTACTTCTATCTACCAACCAGATTTCAGTCCACAACTCCCACAAAACTGTAGAGAACTGAAAGAGATGCTATAGCCAAGAACATGATCGTTCCGTGGCAAACTTGGTAGTGAGCCTCTCCAAATTTAATGGGGTTCATCCTTTGATGAGAAACAAATGTATAACAAGTGACCAAGCCCATATGGAAAATCCTCAATGCCTGAAAAAAACTGTAAAAGTTTTTGCTTCTCTGACACAGCTTAAAAGAACCCAGTGGTAACCTCCATATCAAGGTAAGATACAAATGACTGTGGTAGAACGTTCAACTGAAAACCCCCAAACAACATTTTGATTAATTATTTCAGTTGTCACATGGAAAGGTAAAGGTAAATGAAGGGAAGGGAAAGGAAGAGACAGGAGGGGAGAGGAGGAAAGATGTAATACTAGAAAGTCACACTGAAGCAAAACTTCAAGTTAATGGCTGCTAGCCATCCATCTTTTTAGTCATGATCATACTGACCCATGATCATATTGACAATAAAAGTTTATAGGATTCAGAAGGGACATAGAGATCTAGTCCAATTCCTTCTTATATAGCTAAGAAAATCCAGTCCTACAAAGTAATGGGACTGTCTGAAGTCATATAGCAAGTAAGGGAATAAATCAGGATTTGAAACCAGGTCTTCTGACTCCAAATCCAACGCTCTTTCATTTACATGCTATCTCTTCCTCAAATGTAATTAATAATATATTACATACATTGCTTTTAGAACTATTATAAAATAGGTAATACCTAGGTGACAACATAAAGGGAAAAAACTTTTAAAGTAAAGAAAATCCAAAATTATTTAAGGAGATTCTAGCTAGGAATTCACTTCTCACAAAAGCATGTAATAACTGTTAAGTCCATCATGCAGACCCAACAACTGAAATATACAATGTGAAAAAAAAAGTATACTAATGTTGATCATGATATTAAGTCTGTATAGTAAAAAGGCCATGGCCAAAAATTATTTGTAAGGATTCCAAAAAGCATACTGTTCTTTCTATTACTATAATAAATGAAATAGGTTCTCTGCCAATTTCAGTCATGCATTTTAATCCTATTTCCCTCTATGCCTATTCTGTAAAGTCTTTTGCAAAATTAAGTATTGTACTTTTGTCAAAGGATTTTTCTGATATTATAACCATGTAGCTTTGGATGTTTCTATTTTTAATAGGATTATGTTAACTGTATTCCCATGTTGCATCATACTTGTATCCTGGGTATAAATTCAACTTGATCATAGTGAATAAATTTTTCTGATAAATCACTATGGTTGTTTTGTCAGAATTTTATTATATTAAAATTTTTTAACTGCTATTCATTAATGATATCTGCAATATTTTTTCTTTGCCTTATCCTTCCCTGGTATAGGTATATGAATCATACAGTTCCCATAAAAAACATCTGAGTAGAGTTCTTTCACAATTTTAGGAATAATTTGTGTAGTATGGGCATTGTTATTTAAAAGTTTCATAGAAATCTGCAAATCCATCGGGACCAGGTATTCCCTCTCCCACCTTGCACCTTTTCTGAGGCTGAACTATTTAAGACCTTTATTGTTCCATAAATTTGAGTATTGGATACTTTGTGGGGAATACTATGTAACTCATCTATTACTACCATGACTGAATTTATGACTTCACCCTCACAACT
This sequence comes from Potorous gilbertii, assembly GCA_028658325.1. Lineage (NCBI taxonomy): Eukaryota > Metazoa > Chordata > Mammalia > Diprotodontia > Potoroidae > Potorous > Potorous gilbertii. Next base: position 248,837,878 of record CM053769.1, read on the forward strand.
CACTTCTAAGATCAGAAGTATGTGTCAGATGCCTCACTATAGGCAATCTTCCCAAGATCTCAATCCCCAAACAAAAACTCAAACACAAAATCTTTTGCTGCCAGTCTAATGAAGCAGAATGGTGCAATGGAAAAGATGCCACATTGGAAGTCAAAAGACAAGGACTGGAGTCCCATTTCTGCCATTTACTGCCTTTTCTCAATCTTTTTCCTGTTTAAATACTTCACTGAGGACTAACTTCCTCCTGATTATTCTCTCCTCTCTTGGTTTTCCTGGCATTGCTGCCTCTTCAGCCTCCTTTCTGTATCTAACTACAGTTAGGTTCACCCCTAAGATCTGTCCTGAGATCCTATCCCCTTTCTCTCTACTCTCTCCTCTTTTGGTGACATAATTAGTTCCCATGGTTTTAATAATCATCTGTACATAGATGACTTCCAGATCTACATAGACAGCCTTAATCATGTTCCTGGGCTCAAGCCCCACATCTCCAAATGACTTCTTGATAAGCTGAACTGGATGCCTCAGAGACACCTCACATTCCAAATGTCAAAAGCAGAACTCATTATCTTTTCTTCCCAAACACACCTCTATATCAAACCTTAGGTTCAAGTGCCACCATGAACACCACAATGAGGGCTTTGATTTTCTTACCTTTTGATGCCTTCCCCTCCAATTACTTGAAATACATTTTTATATACTTTTATGCAAATGTTATTTTTCCTGATTGAATGGAAACTCCTTGAAGTTAGGAACTGTTTTACTTTTGTCTTTATATCCCCACTGAACAGAATGATGCCTGGCTCATAGTGATGCTAAATGTTTGCTGACTCATTATCTAACTTTGGGTAAATCATTTAATCTCTCTGGGCCTGAGTTTCCATATCTGTAAAATGAGAGAGTTGGATTAGATGAACTCTGAGGTCCCTTCTGGTTCTAAATCTGTCATCTGATAATCTCATCTAAAGGAAAGACCATGAAGATGGGAGAGTAAGAGCAACAACTAAGCTCTTAAACAAACACCTTCAGATACCTCTAAGGAGAGAATCTGACCAAACTTTGGAGGTGCAGAATCCAACAGGAGACAGACTGTAGCAGATTCACAGCCCAGAACAGACTGGTAGGTCAATGGGAAGGATCTGTTCTGCAGGGGTGAGCCCACAGCTCAGTGTTTCCAGTGCAGCAGAGTCAGAGGGCCCCAGGGAGGCCTGAGGCAGCAGCAGGTTGAATGGTCAGAGCAGCAGCCCAGGGTGAGAGACCAGCAGAGCCAAGAGTGACAGCCGCTGAGCCCCAGATATCAGCTGCAGTAGCTCCTGAGACTTTCAGTCAGCAGATTAAATGTCTGTCACCTACTTAAACTTCCTGGAGCCAGGATGGCAGAGTGATCAATAAAATGCTCTCTCTTCCCCCCTTGATGACCTCAAAAGAACCATAAAATATTTCCCCAGAAAAATCCTGGATCAGTGTAAACAGTCAAGGGGGCAAACAGTCTCATAATACCTGAGATTCAGAAAATAGCTAAGGGGGATTCCTCCTACTGTGGCAGAGGAGACCTGGAAGGAGAGGGGCCCAAGAGCAGTAGAAACTGGCACTAGGCCCCAGGCAAGACAGTGCTAGGAGAGGAGCCCCAGGAGGGGTGGAAACTCACATTAGGATCCAGGCGTGCCTCAGTACTCCAGGGGAAACAGGAAGACAATAGGGCAGCTGGGATCACCAACCCCTGAGCTTGTCTTTGCCTCAGCTCAGCTAAGGAGATCTCCCTTGACCAGACCACCTTTCCCCCATACTTAATAAGCTAACCTCAGGGCTGATCAGGGAAACACAAAACCAGAAGATAAAAAGACACTTGCCCTTAGCTTTTTCACACCAGTCAGCTCAACACCAAGTTCTGCAGGTTCTAACTGAAAGAACCAGAAGTCACAACACAATCATTATCATAAGCAGGAAAAAGCAAAACAAGGGCGAAAAAACCATAGAATCTCTCTATGGGGACAAAGACCAAAACACAAATACCAAAGAGGTCAGTAGTGAGACAGTACTCCCATCTGAAAATTCAGAAGGGACTATGAACTGCTCACATCAACAAAAAGCTCTCATGGAACAGCTGAAGAAGGAAATAGAAGAGAAACTGGCCAATGATTTTAAAAGCATGAAAGAAAGAATTCCATGAAGAGAACACCTCTTTGAAAAGGAAAGTTGAACAAATGGAAAAGGAAGTTCAAAAACTAACTGGAGAAAATAATTCCTTAAAGGGAATAATTGGACAGATAGAAAAGGAGATGCAAAAGTTAACTGAAGAAAACAATTTCATAAAAATTAGAATTGGGCAAGTAGAAACTAACGACTCTATGAGACAGCAAGAATCAGTCAAACAAAATCTAAAGAATGAAAAAATAGAAGGAAATATAAAATATCTAATTGGAAAAACAACTGACCTGGAAAATAGATCCAGAAGGGAAAATTTAAAAATTATTGGCCTGGCAGAAAGCCATGATCAAAAAAAGAGTCTGGACAATAACTTCCAAGAAATCATCAAAGAAAACTACCCAAAAGTGCAATAAACAACAAATCATAAAAACAATCAACAAATTCATTCAAGAGAATGACAATAGTGAGACAACCTACCAAATCTTATGGGATACTGCAAATGCAGTTCTTAGGGGAAGTTTTATATCATTGAATGCCTACATGAATAAAATAGAGAAAGAGGAGATCAATAAAATGGGCATGCACCTGAGAAAGCTAGAAAAAGAACAAATTGAAAATCCCCAAGTAAATACCAAATTAGAAATACTGAAAACCAAAGGAGAGATTAATAAAACTGTAATTAAGAAAACTATTGAATTAATAAATAAAACCGATAGCTGGTTTTATGAAAAAACTAATAAAATTGATAAACCTTTGGTCAATTTGATTTTAAAAAAGAGAACAAAATCAAATTACTAATACCAAAAATGAAAGGGGTGAATTCACTTCCAATGAGGAGGAAATTAAAACAATAATTAGAAATTACTTTGCCCAATTTTATGCCCATAAATTCAACAATCTAAATGATATGGATGAGTATTTTAAAAAATACAAATTGCCCAGATTAACAGAAGAGGAAGTTGAATACTTAAACAGTCCCATCTCAGAAAAAGAAATTGAACAAGCCATCAATTAATCCCTTAGGAAAAAATCTCCAGGGCCGGATGGATTTACAATTCTATCAAATCCTATCAATTCTATCAAACATTTAAAGAACAATTAGTTCCAATACTATATAGCCTATTTTTGAAAATTGGGGAAGAAGGAGTTCTCCCAAATTCTTTTTATGATACAAATATGGTTTTGAGACCTAAACCAGGAAGAGACAAAACAGAGAAAGAAAATTATAGACCAATTTCTCTAATGAATATAGATGAAAAAATTTTAAATAAGATTTTAGTATATGAATACAGCATCTTATCATAAGAATAATACATTATGATCAGGTAGGATTCATACCAGGAATGCAGGGCTGGTTCAATATTAGGAAAACTATTAGCATCATCGATCATATCAGCTACAAAACCAACAGAAAACACATGATTATCTCAAGAGATGCAGAAAAAGCTTTTAACAAAATACAACACCCATTCCTATTAAAAATGCAAGAGAACATAGGAATAAAAGGAACTTTCCATAAAATAATAAGCAGTATCTACCTAAAACCTTCAACAACCATTATATGTGATGGAGGTAAGCTAGATGTATTTCCAATAGGATCAGGGATGAAACAAGGATGTCCATTATCACCACTATTATTCAATATGGTACTACAAATGTTAGCTGTAGCAACTAGACAAGATAAAGAAATTGAAGGAATAAGAATATGCAAAGAAGAAACTAAGTTATTACTCCTTGCAGATGATATGATGATATACTTAGAGAATCCCAGAGATTCAAGTAAAAAACTATTTGAAATAATAAACAACTTTGGCAAAGTTGAGGTTACAAAATAAACCCTCACAAATTTTCTGCATTCCTATATATTAGTAACAAAGTTCAACAGCAAGAGAAAAAAAGAGAAATCCCATTTAGAGCTAGGGTAGGCACTATAAAACTTGGGAGTTTATCTGCCAAAACAAACCCAGGGACTACATGAACACAATTACAAGACACTTTTTGCACAAACAAAGTCAGATCTAAGTAAGTGGAAAAACATCAGTTGCTCATGCATAGGCCAAGCCAATATAATAAAAATGACAATTCTACTCAAATTAATTTACTTATTTAGTGCCATACCAATTAAACTATCAGATAATTATTTTCTAGAGCTGGATAAAATAATATCAAAATGTATCTGGAAGAACAAAAGGTCCAGAATATCAAAGGGACTAATGAAATGGTAGGGAAGGTGGCCTAGTGCTACCAGATCTCAAATTGTATTATAAAGCAGCAACTATCAAAACCACTTGGTACTGGCTGAGAAACAGAAGGGTAGACAAGTGGAATATATCAGGTACTCTAGACACAGTAAGTAATGAATATAGCACTCTCCTGTTTGATAAATCCAGGGACCCAAGCTTCTGGTATAAGAACTCACTGTTCAACAAAAATTGCTGGGAAAACTGAATTAACAGTGTGGCAGAAACTAGGCATAGACCAATGCATGACACCATACACAAGTATAAAGTCTAAACAGGTGCACAATCTAGGTATAAAGACTGATACCATGGACAAACTGGAGGAGCAAGAAATAGTGTATTTATAAGGTTTATGGAGAAGGGAAGAATTTTTGACTTAAAAGAGATAGAAAGCATTATGAAGTACAAGAGAGATAATTTTGATTACATTAAATTGAAAAGTTTTTGCACAACCAAACCCAATGCAACCAAAATTCGGAGGGAAGTAGTATTTTGGGAAAGAATTTTTATAGCTAATCTCGAGGACAAAGGCCTCATTTCTAGAATATATAGAGAACTGAGTCAAATGTACAATAATACAAGCCATTCTCCAACTGATAAATGGTCAAAGGATATGAACATGAAATTTTCAGAGGAAGAAATTAAAGATATCTATAATCATATAAAAAATGTTCTAAATCACTTTTGATTAGAGAGATGCAAATCAAAACAACTCTGAGATACCATATCACACCTATCAGATTGGCAAACATGACAGAGCAGGAAGATGATAAATGTTGGAGAGGTTGTGGGAGAGTTGGAACACTAATTCATTGTTGGTGGAGCTGTGAGCTGATCCAACCATTCTGGAGAGCAATTTGGAACTATGCCCAAAGGGTTAGAAAAATGTCCATACCTTTTGACCCAGGAATATTGCTTCTGGGACTGTATCCCAAAGAGATCATAAAAATGGGAAATGGTCCCATATGTACAAAAATATTTACAGCAGCACTCTTTGTAGTGGTCAAAAACGGAAAATCAAAGAATATTGGGGAATAGCTGAATAAATTATGGTATATGAATGTAATGGAATACTGCGCTGTAAGAAATGATGAACAAGAAGACTTCAGAGAGGCCTGGAAAGACTTATATGATTTGATGCTGAACAAAAGGAGCAGAACAGGAAAACTTTGTGCACAGTAACGACGACAGTGTGTGAGAGCTTTTTCTGGTAGATTTGGAACTTCATAGCAATGTAATGACTTAAAAAAAATTCCCAATGGTCTTCTAAGGCAATATGCCTTCCATATCCCGAGAAAGAACTATGGAATTCAATTGCAGAATGTAGCAGATCATTTTTTTGTGTATGTATTATGTTTTGGTTTGTTATATGATTTCTCCCATTCATTTTAGTTCTTCTATACAGCATGACTATAGTGAAAATATATTCCATAGGAATGTATATGTAGATCCTATATAGAATTGTATGTCATCTTGGGGCGGGGAGAGGTGGGGGGTAGATAGGAGGAAAAAAATATAAGTTTTATGGTAGTCATTGTAGAACACTAAAAATAAATAAAATTAGTATTAAAAAAAAGGAAAGTCCATTAATACCTGGCCAAATTTCTCTTTTTACCTTATGCCCTCCACTCTTAAGGGTGGAAATCCCAGTCAAAAAGACCATACTCCCATACTATAGCTAGCAAAATCTCCCCCTATTACCCTCCCCAAATACAGGGATGCTGAATCCCTAGTTGCCAGGCATCATCACTTCTGGTTCCCTCAGGGAGGCAGGGTAGGCCCTAAGTTCCAATCCCACTTCTGAGGCTTACTACCTGCAAGACCTTAGGTAAGTCAGTTAAACTCTGTTGGCCGGTTTCCCTAGCACAAAATGAGATGGACAAACTAGATTACCTCTTAGGTTCTCTCTAGCTCACGATGTATGACCAACCTCTACCTCTAGAATCCTACTCACCTTAGCTTTATCCTCTTCAAGTCCTAATTCAGCCTGGCCTTTCTTTCCATTGTGTCCTCTGGAATCCACATTCTATCAACTATGTTCTCTTCATCTCAGACTTATTCCTCTCATGCTTTCTGTACTTGTGGTTACTGTTCTGACATTCTATGAGTCTTCAATTCCCCAGCAAAATAAAATAAAATAACTACACCTGGCCATCCTGTAGAAGACTGGATGGACCACCTCCCTTGGCCCTGATATATGGTTCAAGGAAGGTGTGTCCATACCTCATACTCCCCACTGAACTTCCAGAACTCTCTCTGTCAATCTCTGTCAATAGAGCAACTTCTTCTCTTGTCAGCTTTCCTCTATGTAGATATATTACCCTACTAACATCTTTATGACAGTTATCTACCAACCTGCAGCAACAATTATCTATCAGCTCCCTCTTTCTTGGGAATTCAGAACCTAGTTCACTGTCTCTCTCTCTCTCCCTCTCTCCCTCTCTCCCTCTATACTATTATCTTCATTTCACAGATGGGCTGACAAATTCATCAAGATTAAATGACATGTTCATTGTTACATAGCAAGTAATGTTAAAGCCAGGGTAACAGTTGACTAAAAAATGAACAACACAAAAATAGAGATTGAAAAAATATTTCTAATTAACTTAAAGATTGATATGAATGTTTTAATGTAATAGTATGTTTTTTCATTAACATAATAAAATCTTCATCAAAAACAATTGCTATTACAAAGAAAACTAATAAGCACAAAAAAATTACTCCCCAAAAAATCATTTTCTATCTATTTAATTCTTATTTATCTAAAGAATCTGAGGGTAAATATACCACCCAGATAGCACAGTAGGCTACAAGACCTCCTAGTAAATTTAAGATGTACTACAGTAAAAATTAAAGAACCAGAGACCGTATTAGTGGTATTCAAACCAAGTTACCAACTAACATAAGCTATTAGGGCTACCATAAGCTAGAAAATGACTCCCTAGAATAGTTTATTTGAGTTCCCCACTTATGAGTTACCAGAATCACCATAAGAACTCACCAGTTGGGAAATTTTCAGATGTTCCTCCTTCCCACTATTTGACATAGAACTAAAAGTGTTGGTAACAGCAATAAAACAAGAGAAAGAAATTTTTTAAAAAGGCAATAGAAAAAGGAAGCTAAAATATCTCCAGATCTGTTGAAGGTAGCATTTGCTTGGCAAATATCAGAGAATCAGTGCCAAAACTGAGATAAAAGAGCTCCAGACAAGGTGTTTTTCCACTTGATTGTTTTTTCATCAGGACTTGGGAGCTCCCTAGTGAGGGAAAAAAAACCCAAAACTTGTACCAAGTGGATCAGTCACTGTTTTGTGACTTGCAGTCTTAGAGCATTGTCTGGGAAACGAAAAGTTGAGGGATCTTGCAGGGCAGGACTGATTAAGGATGGTCTGATTCTTCAGTTTTGGAATTAGAATAAAAGAAGACATCAACAGGCCTTCTAAAGTCAAGATAAGGAGGTTTACTTATCCATAGCCTGGAAGGGATTTTCAGCAAGGATACAGCGTTGATTCAGCTCAGTGTGTTTTCTCTGCTTCTGTGTTACACATGCAGGCAGAACCTTCAAGCCCAAAGCAAAGCCATCTGTGACACTTCATGGGCTCATTTTTGTACTTAAGTCATCAGGAAGCTACACAGATTAATGGCCAAATCAGTCTCCTAAGCCAAGGGACAGCAGTTACATTACCTTTTAAGGAAAAATTAGCTTAGTTTTATATGGCAGATATTATTCCTACCACAAGTGATTTGCCCCAGGTGCCACAGTCAATTCTATCCATTACGCTTCTTCGCCTCTCTTCGGCAAAATAACAGTATTTCATTGCATTATATGTTTAAAATGCTAATAGTCAAAGAGACTACCTTGAAATTTTTCATTTTAACATTTTGAAAAAACAAAAACAACATTTATGTCATAACATAAAACCTTCATGATAATAAAATGCTACTAAAAATAATTGCTAGCACCTTAAGGTTTGAATTTTTACATATCTCATTTGATTCTCACAGAAACCCTGGGAGGTAGGCGCTGTTGTTATCCTCATTTTACATAGCCAGTCAACAGGATTTGAACTCTGGTCCTCCTACTCTAAACACTGTGTCACCTTACCTGCCATTCTTAAATCTGGAGATCTCAGTAGTAATATAAAATTACACAAATTATACGGAAAACTTCTTAAGACAATATAGTATTCTATTTTTAAAACACAATATACACTATCAACTTCTAAGACTAATAAGCCATAAAAAATGTACTTCACTTTGTGTGACAGAATTCATTTTTAAAGTTTCCTATTTAATATGAACAATGAAACCTGACTTTGAGTGTTCTGTCCAAAAGTAAAGCAATTCTGTGACAAAACTTGAAATAGGAATGGGGTAAGGGACTAGAATTCTGACTCACTGGTGTTGAGGCTCCCGGGGAAAAAACCCTCTATCAATGCAAGCTTGAGGCCTCTCTACAGCTAGGAGTCTTAGAGTATGACTTAGAACACTGAAAAATTAAATGACTACTGTGACTCAGATGTCTGATTTGAACCTGAATCTTCCTCTAAACCATGCTTCTCTTAAAACTGGAAACAAATCCATTTGCAAAGTATCCTAAACTCAAGGTAGGCATTCTTACCACCACACTATTAAAGTACAGGGGGAGGGAAGGATATCTTGTGTTCACTAGGTTAAACAAAATGGAACTCAAATATTTTTTACTAGATTTCTTGAGAAAGTGGTGATCTTGACTATGAACAACATGTCTACCCTGAATGGTAGAAAAAAGGGAATGTGGGTAATGGAAATGTGTATCAGCAGCACAGTTAAAGGATTCCCTTTAGAAATGAGGACCTGTCAACATACACTACAAGTCATTTTGGGTGGTGGAAAGAGATAGCAGTAGGTGGTACATTTAAGGAGAAAGACTACTAGATATGCAAGCTGACTACAATGTTGTTTCCTTTGAGCTTGCATATCTACCCATCAGAGAAGGGCTTGGTTACATTGTCAAGGTTCTCCAGAAAATTTCCTTGATGCCTGCATATTTCTGTTTTCTCTAGTAGGCTAACTGATAGGAATTAGATAACTAAAATACATTCTATATGTCTGTTCTTGTGGATAAAGTGCTTATTGTGTGGGAGAGAAGAGCAGGATAAACACATACATATATATATATATACATACACACACACAGACACACACACACACACACACACACACACAACTAAATGAATATAAAGTCATTCCTGGTGTGAATATTGCAGCAAGGGATACTAAGTTTTACTGGACAAATATCAAACATGCAAAGAAAAGTGTATTTTCAGAATTTTATGATATATCACATTGTGCATTCATTCCCTCATAACTATTCTCCAAAGAGGTCAAAATCATGAGAAGTCCATAAAGGGATATTCCCAAAGCTACAAGAATGAAGCCTACTACTTTCCTAGTTGGAAGAGCAAGAACCCTGAATTCAAATCTTAGCTCTGCCCTTGACGTATGTGTCTATACACTTAACCAGGGTCTCCAAAGGAAAATTTTGAGAGTACTTTGAAATAAAAACATTATTAGAGTCACAGTAATGTAAAGTATTAGTAGGACAGAATAAGACAACATTCACAACCTATGCAGCAAGAATTACGGTGCCTCAACTTTTTAGGGTGTCTTTCTAAAAAGCAGCAGGTATGACTTGCTTTGGAATTTCAAACTGGAACAAGAACAAGCAGCCTCTGAACAACTATTCTCTTCAAAGAAACTTACATTTAAAAAGGCAGGAGGACTATGGTTAAATCAAAGAAGTTAACAAGAAAAAAATAATAGTAATAGAAAATTATCTCAAGTATTTTAATTGGTCTATTTTAAGTAAATGTGAAAATTAATAATACTTACTTGTGCATGTTTTCAACTCCTATTATTATCATGATATAGTATGAAATTCCACTTTGTATGAGAAAATGTAAGGCATACCTGCAAAAAACAAAATAACTATCAAAAGAGCAAATTCAAAAACATCAACCATCCATCCTGCAACTAAAAATAACAGGGTCTGTCACTTATCCAGGAATTACCATTACATGGCAGAAAACAAATGTTAATAAAATATATGTATACATGGCATTTTCTTATAAGAAGATAGATCACTGATAATTCTACTCAAATTAATTTTGCTAGTCCTATTTTTACTGATAGCAAATAAAGTAATGTTTTAATCACATGAGAAACACTTATCTAATTAAGATTTTAAAAACAATAACGTTTGAGCCTTATCTTTGAAAAGTAGTACTCATAAAATGACAAAAAAATGATTAATATCAGGAATGAGTAAAGCATTAGGAGAATTCAAGCCCTCTTCTTATTCTTAGACTAAAACCTAAAGCCACGTTAGGCTTCCCTAAATTTCTGGTCTATTCAATTCTTAAAAATTCACTGCCTTCTATCAACAAAGGTTCCAGCAAACATTTTAAATAAGATGGTATGGTTCTTTCTGGAGTAGGCATCTAGTATTAAACAGGAAAACAACTGAGACTATGAATTCATTTGATAAGTACCATATAGAAATGTAATTATGAATTCTTCTGCTTAAAGACTGTTCTTCTACTCTAAATGTATGTGAGGAGGGGATAATAAAAAGTTTCCCCTATGAGTTTACTAAGAAGAGGAAGGGGATGAGGTAGGATGAGATGACGGGGGGCAGAAAAAAGGGTAAGGAGAAAGAGGAAATGAAGGGAAAAGGGGAAAGGAAAAGAAGGAGAAAGAGGGGCAGAAGAGGAAGAAAAAAGGGTAAGGGAGGAAGGAGATGAAGAGAAGGAAAAGGAGAGAGGATGAGGAGAGTTTGACAAAGGGAAGGGAGAAGAAAACCGGTGAGGAGGGTGGAGAGAGAGGAAAGAGGAAAGATGCAAGAGCAGGGAGATTTCTGCCTCTCCCCACCAGAATGGTTGCCTTTCATCAGGAGGTCATAGTAAGCTTTAAGTTCCTATGAGTCTTTCCAACCACAAGTGAAGAAGTAAATATAGTTTCCTATCCCAAAAGATGGTGGCTGCATTTGAAGAGCGACAAAATATCAAAAGTTTCCATAGAAAACCATGAGATGTAGATATGTGCTTTCCCCTCTTGTGTCCTGTGCAGTAAGTACCCACAGGAAAGTGGGTGGGTGGGTGGGAATAAAGAGCTTGGCCTTGGGAAGGAAAAGGCTACCTCCTCAGAGACTTGAAGAAAGGAGAAGCCAATAAGCACATGTTTTATAACCTCCATCTGTTTTAATGTCCACAACTCTAAAATGGGGATCATATGAGCACTTACCTTCCACTTGTGAAGAACTGAAATAATAGCCATAAAGGACTTGGAACAATGTCTAAAACATAGCAAGTGCTTAATAAATATATATCCCCTTCCCTTACCCTAACTATCAGAAGCAGGATTTGAATCCAAGTTCTCTGACTCTAGGGTCAGCAATCTTTGCACTAAATCACACTTTCTCATATCAGCTATATTTTCAAAAACATTCTTCATAGTCAATAAGTCAAGAAGTATTTATTCAATGCCTACTATCTGCCAGGCACTGTGTGTGCTAAGCACTAGTGATACAAAGGAAGGCAAAAAATAGTCCTTGCTCAGTCATTAAACTGAAAGCCAATTTTTTTTCCGAACACTATTCATAAAGTATCACTTGATTTATATCGATTCCCTAATATGTTCTCTAAATCATAGGATTCAGAATTAGTATACATAGGAAAACTACAGTCAATAGAGCAAACTGTGGTATAGAGATCATTTAGGGTAAAGATTTCCTCCCTTCAAAACTCTAATTGCTTGGGTAAAGAGCCTATGAATGCAGCTAAACCTTTAAAGGTCTCTAAACAAAATTTGCTGAATTTAAAAAGGAGGCAGAAATATACCCTAAATATTAAAATGAAACTCAACTAGATAGAGTAGAATCCCTTGTATTTTGTCTAACATAAGAACAATTTTGAAGGGAATTTCTTTTACATTATACAGTTGAACTCTCTCAATGTTAGTACAATACTATGGAAGTTAAAGGGCACATCCCTCTACTATTAATAAATGATAAGCTAATTTTTTGCCTGGGGAGGAAGGGAGAAGAATGTTAATTTGGAGAGAAATTGGGGTTTTGTTGGGAAGTATATATTGTGCAAAAAATATGTCTACATTAATATATAGCTTAATTTCAGGAATAAAACTATGAAAGGAAAACTCTCCAAAGCTTGTCAATCACTAAAGTTTCAGGAGCTTTTACACAATGAGAAAAATAAAGTTCATTAGATCCTTCAGCACTCTATGGTTTGAATTAAGAGGGAAAAACTGCTAACAACAAGGGCTCTTCAAAAGTGGTCTGATTACTTCAGGAGGTTTTGAGTTCCCTTTCACTAGAAAGAGCTCTTCAAGTAGGGAGTAGGGGCTACACCACACCATTTGTTACAGATGTTATAAGAAGAGATTTGCATACCTTAGATTAAATAGACTTTGAAGTCTCTTTTCAAAATCAAGATTTTGGTATTGTTAGAATTTTAACCAAGTCCTGAGCAGCGTTACTTACAAGGGAAAGAGTCAAGGTATCTTTATTAGTTCTGAAGATAATAGTTTTCTCTGAAGATCTCTCTAGCCTATTTTTTCCAACTTAGAACAGTTTCTTCAATACTAAATACTTTCTTAGGACTACTCAAGTAGTTAATGACTATTTTTCCGTCAGTCTTCCACCTTTCACTTTAATACATATGTCATAGCTTTAAGTAAGTTAAATCATTCATAACTCACCATCCAACTGGATGATCACTTGTACTTTCAAGTGATTTAAGTCTTTATAAATCCTAAACACATTCTTTTCAATCAATGAATGAAGATAACTCTTACAACGGTACATCATCTTTAAACATCAAAAAAAAAACCCAATTATTTTCCATATAAGAATTATCACTTCATATTTTTATTATAGCTGATGCATATTATAGATAACTTCAGAAATTCTAAGTTTAGAACTTTATCTTAATCCCAAAAGACTCATCATGGAAAATACTATTCATATCCAGAGAGAGAGCTGATAAAGTCTGAATACAGATCAAAGCGTACTATTTTCACTTTCTTTTTTTAATGTTTTTTTCCTTCAATTCTGCTTCTTCTTTCACAACATGACTAATGTAAAAATATGTTTCCCATGATTGCACATGCAGAACCTATATCAGACTGCTTGCCATCTTGGAGAGAAAGGATAAAAGGGAAAGAAGGAGAAAAAATTGGAACTCAAAATCATAAAAAATGAATGTTGAAAACGATCTTTACATGTAATTAGAAAAAATAAAATACCATTTACATGAAATTGCCACCATCATAAACTACTCATATCTACCAATTACTGATAGTTTTTCTCCTCTTCTTAGTTTTTCTCCTCTTCCTTAGCACTTATTATACTTAACTGTACTTCAAGCTTTTCTGTTTCCATTTCCTAAATAAAAGTGTATAACTAGCAGGGACACTTAAAAAGCACAGTGAATCAATCTAGAATAATGACTTTGTCCTTTTGGGCAATGAGTCTGTGGCAACAGATGGGCTAAAAAAAGACCCGACACTAATACGCATATGAACCATCCATAAACATTGTCACTACTACACAAAGGCAAACCATTACCATTCCTCTCCACTTCTACAAAGACAGTTCAGTTTGTTTTCTATGATATTTCCCCTTAAGAGTTGCCCTTTATATGCTTTTTAACCTAATTTCATTTGATAGTAATTCTCACCATATGAGGTGTAGTGTGGATCCAAAAATCCAAATGCCAAAAGTAACGCAACCCTCATGTATAATCTTTGGCCTTGGTGCCCGGGGCTACTTTTATTAGCCATGATTAGGGTGATTTCCTAGAACATCTTAACACTAAAATTTGCTGATTTTTCTTCAACATCTTATTTCACTAGTGTGGGTCCTTCCCTCTGTTGATTCAAATCATGCTACAATTTAGTTAAACTGTGTTCACAACTTACCCTCACTGCAAAACAAAACAAAACAAAACAAAAAACCCCACAAAAAACCATTACCCTGCAACCAATATTGTGATGATGCTCAATGGATTTATCTTACGGAGTTCTCAGATAATGAAGACATACTATATCCATGGGTTCTTATTCCAATCCTTTAGAGCCTGGAAGAACTTACTCCGTCAGTATTGTTTTCAAGAACCCAAGGTCACTTCCATACCATAATGAAACAACAAAGTAAGAATTCAGAAAGGAAGAGAAAGAAATGCCAAGCACTTTACTCAAATCTATACTCTAAAACTAAACTTTGTAAAAATTGTTTGGATAGCTATAGTACTGAAATGGTTACTATAAAATAATATTCATGTCTTAAAAAATATTATTTTTACTATGCCAATTACTGCACATGGCTCCAAAATTGCACAAAAAGCACAAAAATATTCAAAAAAAATTGAAGGAAGCAATAAACAGAAAAAGAGATTGCCTTTCTTTGTGTCCCTAGCATTTGGTCTAGAATTTACTAAATGAACCATGATGATGAGGAAGAGGATGGTGGTGGTGGTGGTAGTAGAGATGATGATGATGGGGATGGGGACGGGAATGGTGATGATGATGATGATGGTGGTGATGATAAGAAAAGCCCAAAGTGCTAGAAAACAAAAACAAGCTAAAAGGTTCCAAGATGCAAAGGTGCTACCAAAGACAAACTTACAATAAAACTCAGGAATTGGGTATGAATATCCACATTAATAGAACTGTGATCTTATCAAAATATTGAATTAGAGTCAAGACACAGTGTAAGGCTCTGGGAATACAAAAATAAAAATTATAGTCTGTGGCTTCATACAGCCTGATTCTAAATGCAAAGGGAAGAACTGCTAAGTATAAGACAAGGTAGGAAGTGATAGAGAAAAAGGAGAAATTTACATTGTCTCTAGGTAAATTTAAAAAAAGAAAAAATATGTAACCCTGGAGACAGTGGGACTTGAAAGCAGGCTACAAGGAGGCAGGCAGCACCTGAGCTTTGCCAAGAAGGATTCTGAAAGGTAGAGATAAGGAGGGAATGCACTTTAGGCATAGGGGGAGGGAATGAATTATAGGCAATAGGCGAATCCTGAAAGTTGGAAGATGGAATGTTAAATTTAGGTTAACAGCTATTAATCTAGTTTGGCTGGAAGAAACAATGTACAAAGGAGCAGAGGAAGAGCAATGTGATATAGGTCTAACAAAATTAGATTGCAGCCAAAACGTGGTGGGCCTTAAATGCAAGGATTTAGCAGGCTCTTTAGACGCTGTTGCAAAAAATAAAATAGAATCATTACCTGCCTGGTAGCTAATCCTCTGGTGATGACACTTTTCAGAAGAAAAAAGAGTTATCTAAATTTTAAATATCACTAAACAAAACAAAATAACCATAGAAGAATATGACTGACAGAAACATGACAACCCTAAGAATGTATAAGTCCAAGAAAGTTTATCAGAAGTTAAACTGAAGTAATCTGAGGAAAGTCAAAGCACAACAAACAAAATTTAAATATGTAAGTGACTCAAAACACAACCACTCTCCAGGAATAACAGCTATTCACCCTCCACAGATTAGCACACTGCCCTGTGGATCTTCAACAAAATATTTGGAGTGATCACAGACAAATACTAAAACGGGCCGTTAAAAAAAAGCATGTGTTATCACTGTTCTGTAGATATTGGGCTTTAACTGTACCTGAAAATGATACAGTAGAAACTGAGCTATCAAGATACAGATCAAGTTGAGGATATTTTTCATCTCAGAGAATTCTCATGTCAAACAACCCATGTAATAGCGAATGTAGAATTCCATGTCTATGATAATTAACAGAATAATGAAACATCAAATCAGCCTGAACTTCTTAGTAAATTCACTACAGTGCACTGTATCAAATTTTAAGACTTTATGGATACTGCCAAAGATGAATTACTCCACCAAAGTATTTTCTAATTTTAATCATAATCCTGTTCACGTGGCAACATTTCTTACTCAATATTCTCCATATAAAGAGAGATTATGTGCATTGCTACTCTGCTAATAATCCCCTTTCTGAATTTGACAGTGTTCTCTAGTCAGTGGCAGAAGTATCATATTAATGATCATTTCAATGACTTCCTATAAAAAAGCAACCTTTACAACAAAAGCTATAAGTAGTGGGAGAATAAAGAAAAAAAACCTAGAGGGAGCAGAAATACCTTTTTATTTATTTTTTCAAAATACTTTCTTTAGAAGCCAAGACTCAGAAAAAGCTACAGAGCTCAATCAAAAAGACTTAATAATACCATTTTAAAATCTTTTTGATCACCAACTACACCAAAAATGTATTCAGCAGAAACTTGATTTGATGCAAATGGTAGAGAGAAAAAGCCCAATTATAAAAGAAAATTTATATCTTTTATAACCTATATTTTTTTCTATCCTTTCTCAGAACTTTTCAGAATTTAAAAACCCCTAAGGCTGAGTTTTGAGATTATATAATGAAAAGAAACCTTTTCAACTCTTAAACCTGCAACAAATTTGACAAATATTACATGTTGTACTTTTTCCATTTATTTATCTGTTAACATCAAGTAACAGTAAGGAAGGAGATATATGCTTGTCAAAAGGATTCACTGTCATTATAAAGAATGTATAGTATGGTGTCCAAATCAAAAAGGGATTTTTAACCTATTAATTTGCTTTTTTTAAACCATACATTTTGACTACTATATTTCAATGTAATACTTCCTTTGTAATTCTATGTATTTTATTTTAAATACCTTATTCTGAGAAGGGGTTCACTAGACCGACTGCCAAAGGGGCCCATGACACAGAGAGTGTTAAGAACGCTAATCTATAAATTGTGAGGGACTCAAAAAGCTTTTGTTTATGGATGGCATATGATGATTACATTAAAATCCAGACTATTTCAGAAACTTCTAAGTGGAACTCTAATCATTTTCATAGATGCTACCTAACTAGCTGCACAAAGAAAACTAAGTTAATGAAGAATGCCTATGTTTAGACTATGATATACAGAAGGACAGAAGATACTCAACCCTTTAATTATTACTTTAAAGAGAAAATTTGCTCCATCCAGAATTGAACAAGAAGAGGAATAAGACTGGGTTGGAATACTATTTGAAAATTGTATGACTTCAAGTCTCTAAAATGGAAGTCCATCTTTTTAATACCAATATTATTCTGGTGATGTTTTATATAGCTGAATACTGTTGACTGCAATCACTGAAAAATTTAAGTTGAAGATCACCTAAAAATCATTGGATAGGTACATAGTGGGCATGATCAGATTTGCAAAATACTATAAACAAATAATTAAATAAAAGAAGTAGTATGAAGGATGTTGTCTGACAATAAATAACCGGAAAAAAAGATGAGTCAATTACTTAGTGAGGGTGACAGGTAGCCTACACAATCTGGAATGCCTGCTCCACAGGATACTATCTCTTATTTTATCTTAAACTTTTTCCTTTTTTCCACTCCCTCCATCTTCCTGAATTAAGATGTTGCTTCTCTCTGATGACCTGGCTTTCATGGCTCCCCTTTCTAGTATGTTCTAGTTATACCTTCAGTAATTCAACCAGACTCACTGTGTTAAGAGAGGTTAGATTACTCCTTGCTTCCCACTGCCCCTTCCAGGCTCTCCCTTCTACCACTATCACTCAGTCATCTCTTCCCTTTTGAAATTCATTAAGTAAACATTGATCACCCTGAAAGGATTCTGTGGAATTCCAGAACATTGTCTTTCCTGCCTCAGAGTTCAGTGCCTGGTTCACCATCTTTTCTCCTCCCCAACTCCTCTCTCATACTATAGATTTTCAAATATATACCACTGCTCTCTCAAATACCCTTACTTCCCTCCATTCCTTAATTAACTCATTTCCTATGACCTGAATCCCTCCACTCCACCACAGTTACTCAGAGACAGTCATATCCTTCATCTTGCCCTCAACCACCAGTGTTCTACATCCATGCTCAAGAACTTTTAAATTCTTCTATCTAATCATTCCGTTGTTATTCCACCTCTCCTTCCGCCTCCGAATCCTGTTCTGCATCCTTACCATGGCCTCCAATCCATTCATCCCTCTATTCTTTCCAAGGTCATCAATCTTGCAATATCTACATTCTTTTCTCTTCCCCATCTTGAATCACCCACCCCTCCCCCATCCCTGGGAATCAGTTCAACTCTGCAATATCCCCTTCTTTCAAGTTCATCCACTGCCATTGCACCTACTCACAAGCAGGTGAACAAAACTGGAGAAAATCACTAAATTCTGCTGCCTAGTTAAATGGCAAATTCATGCAACATAAACTCAACTGAGTCTGTGGCAAGGCAATCCTCTTACACCTTAATCAATTCACTATCCCACTCAGCTCAATGGTTTTTTCTAATCTGTTTATCCCTCTTCAACATTCCCATAGCTCCTTCTTCCCCACACCCTCAGCTGAGAACTGTGACTCATTTTAACTGAAAAATTTGTGGCCATTTGCTGTTGAATCCCCTCTTCTTCCTTGTGGCTCATCTCACATCACTATGATGCCTTCTGCCACTATTTCTTCCTTCAGTTCTATTTCAGACAAAGCCTTCTCCTCATTAAGGCAAATTCCTCTACATTCATTAAGTGGTACCATTCCATTCTGTCTTCTCCAGTAGGTTGACCCTTCTTTTGTCCCAACTCTCTCATTAATATTTATTCTCTTCCTGTCTACTGGCTGGTTCCCTACTATCTATAAATATGCCCGTGTTTCCCCCAACTGCAAAAAATTCTCACTTCATCCCTCCCCACTAACTACTGTTTTATATGTTTCCCCTCACTTTTGTGGCCAAACTCCTTGAGAAGGAGATTCATTCCATTGAAACTGTTCTCTCTAAAGTTATTAATGATAAACTAACAAAGCCCAACATCAACAGAGAGAAAGAGAAATCCCATTTAAAGATATGGTAGACACTATAAAATATTCGGGAGTCTACCTGCCAAAACAAACCCAGGGACCATATGAACACGATTATAAAATACTTTTTGCACAAATAAAGTCATATCTAAGTAAGTGGAAAAACATCAGTTGCTCATGAGTAGGCTAAGCTAATATAATAAAAATGACAATTCTACCTAAATTAGTTTGCTTATTCAGTGTCATACCAATCAAACTACCAGATAATTATTTTCTAGAGCTAGAAAAAATAATATCAAAATTCATCTGGAAGAATAAAAGGTCTAGAGTATCAAGGAAACTAATGAAAAGAAATGCTAGGAAGGTGGTCTAGCCATACCAGATCTCAAATTGTATTATAAAGCAACAATCATCAAAACCACTTGGTACTGGCTAAGAAACAGAGAGGTAGATCAGTGGAATAGGCTAGGTACTCAAGACATAGTAGTCAACGAATATAGCAATCTACTGTTTGATAAACCCAAGGACCCCATTCTGGGATAAGAACTCACTGACAAAAACTGCTGGGAAAACTGGTAACAGTGTGGCAGAAACTGGGCATAGATCAATGTCTGACACCATACACAAGAATAAAACACAAATGTATACATGATCGAGGTATAAGACTGATACCATAAACAATTTAGGGAAGCAAGGAATAGTGTATTTGTCAGATTTATGGAGAATGGAGAAATTTTTGACCAAACAAGAGATAGAGAACATTATGAAGCACAAAATGGATAATTTTGATTACATTCAATTGAAAAGTTTTTGCACAAACAAACCCAAAGCAACCAAGATTAGGAGGGAAGCCGAAAACTGGGAAAGAATTTTTGTAACTAGTGTCTGTGATAATGGTCTCATTTCTAAAATATACAGAGTCAAATGTACAAGAATGCAAGTTGTTCCCCAACTGTTAAGTGATCAAAGGATATGAACAGGCAGTTTTCAGAGGAAGAAATTAAAGCAATCTATAGTTATATGAAAAAATGCTCTAAATCACTATTGATTAGAGAGATGCAAATCAAAACAACTCTGAGGAACATATCATACCTATCAGATTGACTAACATGACAAAACAGGAAGATGATAAATGTTGGAGAAGATGTGGGAGAGTTGGAACACTACTTCATTATTGGTGGAACTGTGAGCTGATCCAACTATTCTGGAAAGCAATTTGGAACTATGCCGAAAAGGCTATAAAAATGTGCATACCTTTTGACCCAATAATATAGTTTCTAGGACTGTATCCCAAAGAGATCATAAAAATGGGAAAGGGTCCCACATGTACAAAAATATTTATAGTGACTCTCTTTATGGTCTTTGTACACAGCAACAACCACAGTGTGTGAAGAATTTTTCTGGTAGACTTTTTCCTTCACAGCAATGCAAGGACCTAAAAAATTCCTAATGGACTCTTGAGGCAAAATGCCTTCCACATCCAGAGAAAGAACTATAGAATTGGATTGCGGAATGAAGTAGACCATTTTCTCTTGCATTATGTTTTGTTTTATGGTTTCTCCCATTTATTTTAATTCTGCTATGCAACATAAATAAGGTAAAAATGGATTTAATAAGAATTTATGTGTAGAACCTATATAAGACTGCATGCCATGTCAGGGAGTGAGGGGGATGAGGGGGGAAAGAAGGAAAGGGAGGAGTAAAAATCTAAAATATATGAAAGTGATTGTAGAAAATTGAAAACAAATAAAATAATTTTAAAAAATAAAGTTACTAATGATCTCTTAAATACCAGATCTAATGGCCTTTTATTAATCCTCATCTTACTGAACTCTCTGAATTCTCTAAAGCTCTTGAAACTGTTGATCACCCTCTTTTCCTTTATGTTCTTTCCTCTCCAAGTTTTTGTGGCACTGTTCCCCTCGCTTCTCCTACCTATCTGACTACTTCACTGGATCTTTATCCACATCAGAACTACTAAGAGCAGGGGTCCTCCAGGGCTCTGCCCTGGGCCCTCTTCTCTTCTCCCTTTATACTTTTTCATATGATAATCTCATCAGTTACCATAGTTTCACAATTATCTCTATGAAAATGATCTCATATCTCCAACTGCCTTTTAGACATCTCAAAGATGTCACAGACATTTTAAATTCAACATGCCCAAAACTGAACTCATTACCTTCTCTTCCACCTACCCCCCAAAAACCCTCTTTGTAATAACTCTTTTTACTATAAAGGATATCTCATCCACCCTATCATCCAGTCACAGCCTAGGTGCCATTAAAACTCCTCACTTTTGCTCATCTCTCAAGTCCAATCAGTTGTCAAGTCCTGTTTTAGTTCTACCACTGTAACATTTCTCATATATATTCCCTTTTCTTCTCTGACACTGCCACCACCCTTTTTAGGGCTTCATCAACCCTTGCCTGGTCTATTGTTGCAGCCTGATGGCTGGCCTCACAATCTAGCCTCTACTCAGCTGTCAAACTGATCTTCAGATGTGGCCTTAATCATTTTACTTACTTATTCAATAAATGACAGCAGTTCCCTATTATCCCCAGGATCCAACACAAAATCCTCTATCTGACTATCAAAGCCCTTAAAAACCTGGTCCCTTCCTACCCCTCCCCCCACTTAATCTGCCATTCAGTGACAATGACCTCCTCAATGTCCATGGAACGTAACACTCCCCCATTTCTCTAATTTTTCTCACTTGCAGTCCCTCATGCCTGGAATTCTCTCCCTCCTCATCCTTGCTTCTTGGTTTCTTTCAAATCTCAGCTAAACTACCATCTCATAAAAGAAACTTTTCCCAGTTCTCCTTTATTTAAGTGTCTATCTTCTGAGACTACCCTTAATTTACCCTGCACATATCTTATTTGTTGCTTAGATATTGTCTCCCCCGTTAGACTGTAAGATCCTTGAGAGCAGTGACTTTTTCAACCCTTCGTTTGTGTCCTCAAAGTTTAAAACACAGTGCCTGGCATAGAGTGAGCTCTTAAGTACTAGCTGACCGACTCCACTGGCACATATGCAATGTGAAAAGCACAGGAGAATGGCATGGAAGTTGAGTCCCACATGGATAACTTATGGGAGGGCAGAGGTAAGTCATACAGGATAGGCAAAAATGAGATAGTAGTGATTGATACAAGCTGTAGAAAAAAATACTTACAACACTAAGATCATATATCCATGGAGGATAACTATATTTTTTCTCACTTTAAATAAAATTTTATAACAAAATATACGTTGAGTAGTTAAAACAAGTATATGAGAGGAATTAACACTCCAACAAACTATCACTTTTGTCATTTAAAATACATTAATTATTACAACTACATGCTGTCAGCGTTTATTAGAAGGCTCAAAAACATGCATTTCCATTTAAAATGATCAAAATAACTACTTACCATCCAAAGCAAAAAAGTGAAAGATAAAGGCCCAAAAGGGTGGCAACAACATGTCTCATAAAAGAGCTAGTTTTGCTTGAATGCAGGTAAGTTCGAAACCAAACAGCTGCTAGCAAGGCAAAGAGTTGGCACACTACAAAGTTGACCTGTAGAAAAGAATATATATGATACTAATATTAGCAACATAAATCTGTGTTAACTTCATAATATATTTTAAAACTTCATGATAGAAACAGAAAGCTGGGTTAACCAAGAAGATAATAGTTATTAGTTCTGAGGCAGCAGAAACCACATGTCCTCAGATAAAATACAACACACAAAACTAGGCTCTGTGGTATTCCCATGGACTGTTTTGTGAGACAAAAGTATACGTTTATTTTTTAAATCATTCTAATAAACCAGGTTCATTAGTTTCTCCAATGCATATTACCAATGAGGCTTTTTGATCTTCAGAAACAAATATGGATGTATGTTAATAGCATTAAGTTCCTGAAGTACTGAAGTCATCAATATAAGGGGACCTCCCACCATTGATTTTATTCCCAACCACTCTACAATTTTAGATGATTTTTGAGAGTTGCTGAAAGTGATTAAAAAATTCATCACTTTGCAGCCAACCTCGTGGTGATGAGCCCCTCAATTTGTCTTGTCTAAAGGGCCTCTAGTAGACTATATCATAACAAGAGAGGGAAAAAGAGAGTGGTGCTCTGGGTGGTAAGACATCTTGATCAGAAGACTAATACATAATTTTACTTAATCCCCTTTGGGCCATACATATAGGAAAGCCTTTTCTAAATGGAATAAATTTAAAATGACACAAACTCATTTTCCTTTTTAAAAAAACAAATTTAAAATATAGGTATCACAAATTGCTCATAAACAGATGAATAATAAAGCTTTTTAGCAGAAAAAAATATTACTTATTCTTTTCTGTGTCAACCAAAGGCACATTTTAAATTTGCCACCAATAACCACTGAGGCTAGGAAGAAGCAACAAGGTAAGGGAGAAGACAAGGTAAGCCAATTTAAAAACAGCATTCTCAAAAACAAGAGTTCTTAACCTAGGGGTCTATAAACTCTCAAAAACAGTTTGATAACTGTATTTCAATGTAACTGTTTTCTTTCATAATTCAGTGTATTTTATTTTATTCATTTTAAAGTGTTATTCTGAGGAGATGATAGGTTTCACCAGATTGTCAAAGGGACCCAAAACACAAAAATATTAAGAATTTCTTCCCTTGAGCTCACCCCTGAGCTTAAGGTACCAGAATTAATTATATAGATAGAAAACATCTAGGTTTCGGAAAGGCATCTGAAAGTCTCTTGCAATATTCTTGCAAACAAAAGAATATTCTTGGTGAATAACCAGAGCCAAGGAACACTAGACACTATGATCAGAGATTTCAGATCCTGCGAGATTTTTCGTTCTTGCATTTGTATCCCTACTACCTAAACTCAGTGCCTGGCCAAGAGTGGGAGATTAAAAAAATCTGTTAGTTGATGACTAAATGAATAGGAATCTAACAGTTACAAACAGTTAAAGTCACTTAAGGTGTTATAAACGTCTATGTCGCTCAAGAAGGTATGTAAATAGAAGAAAATGGTCCAGCAACCTGATTTCTTACTCCCTGAAGCATTCATCAGTTATATATTATAAATGCAAAATTACTTTCTTGGGAAAAGGGGGAAAGGTTTGTGATAAATCTCTCTCCATATACTAGAAAATATAAGATTCTGGATGTAAGGAGGATGTTAGACATAGACAAAGAAGAAAGCTTAAAAAATATTTTAAGTAAAAAGACTCTAAATCAGTGTCGAGAAGATATCAGATGGAAATCATGAACAATGTGACACAAAGTAAGCAAGCAAGGATTAAAACCCCTCAGAATCGTTGTAACTAATACGGATCTAATGTAGCAACATTTCCTGTTCCGTGACTAGAAATAGCTCACAGATGCTGTTAGGGTAAAGAATCCCATTATCAAACCCAAGAAAAAATAGCTGTAGTAGTTGCTGGTGAATTTCCTGGCAAAAATACAGAAATAGAACCATAAAGATCTGAACTGGCTAGTGTAGAGGGGTGCTACGTTCTTAGAATATGTACTGAGATGAGAGTCCTCCAACGCTCATTAAAAGCACCTACCATTTCTGTTGACTGATGTGGGAATTAAAGGTACTTAATCTAAAATATATCCCTGATGACTGAAGTTTTAGGGGAAAAAAACTACAGAATTTGGAAGCAGAAATGTTATTCTTTATTTCTTCTAGTTAAAGACTGTGATTATGGACAAGTAAAGAAGATATGGGAAATGAGGTTCCATAGACTTCAAAAAGTTAAATATTTTCTGAATCATTGCTTAAGGTACTCGAATAAAGTACAAAGATAGAAAACATCTAGGGTTCTAAAGAGGCATTTGACAAAACCTCTTAAACTATTCTTGCAAGCAAGAAAAGATACTTGGTGAATCACCACTGCCAAAGAACATTAGACACATGGGATCAGAGATTTCAACTCTTGATTTTCATTCTCTGTCACTACTTAGCACTCAGTGGCACAAAGTGAGCTCTTAATAAATGTTTGGTGATTGACTGACTAAAGGTCATCAAGGTCAGAACCCTCATTTTACAGCTGAGAAAACTGAAACACAGAAGATGGTTTATCCAAAGTGAAAATGTAAGAAGGGGAGGGACCAGGATTCAAACCTAACGCAGGTGCCAATATGCTCTCTACTGTACCACACAGCCTCTTTAACATCATCTTGGAAGAAGGTCTCTTATGATATTATGCCATAGTTTTCTGTCCTCTTCAACATTAACAATGACTTTGGTAAAATACCAAAGAAATACTGAGAAAATTTGTAAACTGTAGAAATCTGGAAGTGGTATCTAGCATACCAGCTGAAAATTAAAACAATAATACAAAACATTTATATAGTGCTTTTAATGTGTGCAAAACACTTTAGACATCTCAATCTACCTTCATATCAACCCTGTAATTAGTACCCCATTTTACAGAAAAGGAAACTGAGGTTCATAGGAGTTAAATGACTTGTTCTTGCTAAATAATAACACAGCTAGTAACTCTAAGAAATAGGATTTGAGCCCAGGTCTTCCTGACTCTAAGTCCATGCTGCCTGGCTAACAAAAGCAGGATGCAAATACAGAATTAAATTTAAGATGACATGACTAAACAAAGGCTCATGTGAAAGAGAACTAGGAGTTTTAGACTGTTAGGCAGGTCTTAGGCTCCATGAATAAAAGCCAACCTTCCACAACAACCACAAAAATGGTTACCACTATTCTTCTCACTCATCAGACACCTGGACTATGTTACTGAAAAGTTTATCCTCAAGCCAATTTAAAATGGCCCCTAAGAAAATGGACCATTCCAGGAGAACTAAAGTCCGTAGAAAACAAGAACTATTTTATTTTTGTCTCTTTATACCTGAGGCCTAACTCAGAGCCTGGTACACTTTATGTTTTTAAAATTATAGAACCACAGAATTTGATAGGTATTAGGGACCTCAGCAGTCCTGTAGTCCAACCAGTAAATGATAGACATTCCTACTATAACTGACCCTGGCATGAGGTCATCCGATGTGTGATTGAAGACCTCCAAAGAAGGATAATCTACCATCCCTTGAGGCAGGCTACTCTACTTCTGGACAAATCTAATTGTTAGGAAGCTTTTTCCTGACATCAAGCCTAAATGTTTTAAGTTTGCAACTTCCACACACTGCTCCTGGTTCTGGCCCCTAGGGACAAAGGGATTAAATCCAGTACTTCTTCCACATGATAGCCCTTCAAATACTTGAAGACAGCTAATGGTCCCCTCCAGTCTTCTCCAGGATAAACATGCCCTGTTCTTTTAACCAATGCACAAATGACATGGGCTCAAGACCCTTCACCATTCTGGTTGGTTTCCTGTGGGTATTCTCAGTTCATTCTTCTTAACTGTGGTGCCCAAAACTGAACCCAATCAGCTTGATAAGGTCTCAAGAAAACGTGGGACTATCATTGGAAACTACGTCCGAATTCAGCTATTCTGGCTGGCACATCACACTGCTGACTCATATGGAGCTTGAAGTCAGATTATATTCTGCCCTTTTCAGATCTCATCTGAAATATGGGAGGTTCAAAAAATATTTTCACTGAAAACTCCCCAAATTGCAATTTTAAAAACTTATAAATGAAGGGATATTTGTGAACAAATTCACCAAGATATTCATCAACTTAAAATAAATGGAACCAAATACTGAATTGAGTAGGGGAAATAAAAGTGACAAAATTCACTATTAAGCAGCTTTATCTTTGAGGCCTTCATCCCACTCTGAATACACACTTGTATTGTTTGTTTAAAGACAAATAACTTCCAACTTTTATTTTGTAACTTCTAATAACTACCACTGCATAGCACTAGAACAGCTATAGGAAACCAATTTGGTTTAAAAGACAAAGCCAAACACACAACAGAACTTTTTTATCAACTAGAAAGCATTTATTAGGTGCCAATTATGTGTCAGGAACTTTGTTAAGGCAAAAAAACCCACAAAAATACTTCCTGTCTACAAGAACCTTGCATGTGAAAGGGGAAAACATAAATAAATACTTACAAGATCTACTCAGAATAGAAGGAAAATAACCTCAGAGACGAAGGCTAGGCTAATAACAAAGTGGCCAGGGGCTGGGAAGACTGGCATTGAAGTTGAATCTTAAAAAAAGCCAGCCATTTTCCAGAAGCAGAAGTGAGGAAAGGGAGCATTTCATACATTGAACCAAAAGCCTCCTGGTTCCCCAGGTTTGTAGCTTCAGTATCGGTTTCTACTTCTCCATTCTTACTCATATATCCAATCTATTGCTAAATCGTGCTTCTACCTCATAACATCTCATATAGAAGATTCCTATGGCACAAACAGTTCAAGATGTCCAAAAGACAGTTGGAGACGTGAGTTTGGAACTGAGACTCCCAACTTATATCTCTCTATAGTGATACCACTTGTACATAAAAGTAAACCAAAACAAAAACAAACTAAAACAAAAAAGGGGGGAAAGCCTACACAGTTATCCTATATGATGTGATATGCTATTCTTACTGCTTAGAAAAATAAATAAAACTGTACAAGAGTGATACTGACAGCTGGTACATTTAAAGGCAAAAAGCACAGACTCTGAAACCAAAGGAACTAGGATTAAATCCCACCTAAACTGCTTACTATTTGTATGACCTTAGGCAAGACAATGACTCATAATTTCCTCATTTGTAAAATGAAGGGGTTGGTTTAGATGGCTTCTCTAAGGTCTCCTTGAGGTCTACAATTATGATTCAATATATATGAGTGCATATGTGTGTGTGCATACACATATACATATATAAATATGTGTGTATATAGACATACGCATATACACGTATTTTGTGTAAGTACATGTATTTGAATGTATAAAATAAAAGGGATCCAAAAGTGACAAAAGATGGAATTCAGGAATGGTAGAGATAATACTATTCTCAAGGACTGATTTCTCCATTCACATTTTACTATCTCCCCACCTTTACCCACTCTAAGAAAATATAAACAATTGAGTTATAGTCTAAAGAATCAAGAAATTGGGAAGTTATATGTAATTTTACATTCAACTAATGATCTACAATATTATATAGTAAACTCCAATTATTATTATTGAGTTTCTAGCAAGGAAGGTATGCATAGCTTAACTTACACAAAGCTTCAACCATTGTTAGGATACTTCATATTTTCACTAGCAGACAAGCTAATATTTATCAACAGTCTGTAATTATATTATACCGATAGAATTCATGGGGAACATAGACCAAAGGAAACCAGGATGAGCCAGCAAGGATGGATTGTGATATGTGTTCTTGGAGGAAATATACACATAGATGAGATCTTAGAACCATTTAAATATTTGAGATCATGTGGTCAGGAACTGCTCTGGTATAACGGAGAAGAAGTTAGTATCACAAAACCTACATTCATATCTTGGCTCTGTCACTGAACAGCTAGTATGACCTGGGCAAGTCACTTTACATATATGTATCACAATTTTCATTAAGTATAAAATCTAGACAATATTTCAACACTTTCTCACAGGGTTATGATGAAACAAAAATGAGTTAACATATAAAGCACTTTGTGAAACCAAAAAGTACTATGCAAATGTTGTTATATAATTTAGATATTATAAAATATGTCTAAGTATATTTAAATACTGCATATGATTTTTAAATTTTAAAAATGTATTATTGGTACAGTATGTTAACAGAAAGAAAGGTTTGTAGTAAACCCACTACCATCACAGCAAGATGTGCTTGGAGGGCCTAATGATCCTTTATCAAAAAGTTTCCTCATTTGTAAAATGAAAGGGCTAACTTGATAGCTTCTAAGAGTTCCTTCCAGTTATAAATCTATACTTATATTAATTTTGTCGATTATTGGCACAAAGTAGAGATAGTATGTTTACTGAACACATGCATACAGCACACAGCTGGGAGGGACATTTAACACACTGAATGCCAAAACGATCTAGTTAAAGCAGAACACTGGGCCAAATCTTCAGTGGTTAAAGGTTCCATAACTTAGTTAGCTTGAGTTCTCCCTCCACTATAATGAATAACTCTTTTCTAAGAGCAGAGTTGGCCATAAAGCAAGGACTCTTAACTCTTTTGTATATCAAAAACTTTTCTGGCAATTTAGTGAATCCTATGGACTCCTTAGAATAATGTTTTTAAATGCATAAAACAAAATACAAAAGATTAGAAAGCAAATCAATTATATTAAGACACAGTTTTAAACATATATGTGCATATGTATATATACACATATACATACCTGTACACATATACATGCATGCATACATATAAATACAGATAAAGAGAGAGAGACAAGGAGGGGAGGGAGAGAGTATTCATAAACTCCTGAATCCATAAACTCAAACCCCTAGATCTACAGTTACTATAGACAAATATTCATCACTCTATAGATGTCCTGTTGATAAACCTGTGATTTGAGCTGGGATGGCTCTTGGGCAGAAGAGGTATAGTCACTCCATAACTGATAGACCCATACTGGCAACCTTTCCAGCTTGGTAATAAGTATAGAAATGGCAGTAGAACAACGCACAGTGTTGATTAGCTCTACTCAACTATTTCTCCCCCTTTTCTTTTTTATTCTTTGTTACTAAGTATGGCTCTCTGCAGAGGGAAATGGGAAAAATGTATCTATAAAGAAAGATGATTTGTAAAACAAAATATATCAATAAATTGTTAATGAAAACACAAAATAACAAAAAGTTACTTGGAGTTCAATCACACTTATAAATGAATATTTTATTTTAAAACATCATCTATAACTTTAAAAAAATTAATTACATAATATTTGGTTCACAAAAGGTATGTTTGATTATTTATCATATTCAATCAGAGGATGAGGTGGGCAAGACTGATTTTGCAGCAGTCTGAGAGTGAAAGTTCTCTGCCATACAAGTAGCCTTCTTATAACCTAGGAAGGATAAGAAAGAGCTAGAGTCAAGTACTTTAGTCTAAAACATCTGCTTCAAACTGTTTTTCTGGAGAGTAGAAGAATTGGGAGTAGGGTGGGAATAGGATAGGGAAGGGCCATTGACCTTGAAAATGAGCAAAAAATGTATAGTACAGGACTAGCTGGGGACCAAGACTGAATCCATATTTTTATGTTGAATTTTCCAAATCTGGAGTAGAACACATGCCTGAGTGGGAACAGACTGGAACCCTATAAACTATAAACCCTATAAACTAGACTACAGATGCACAATGCAGAAGGGACAAGCCAGAGTTGGCATTCAGAACCATTATCTCTTCAAGCATTTTTTTTTAACTATGCATTAGACATCCTATTAACACTAGCCCCAGTTCTACTTATTTGAATGCAAGAAGGGAAGCTGAAAAGGAGGGGCGAACTAGACCTCAAAGGAAGAGAGTCCTAAATCACTGAGGTTTTGTGAGCTCAAATTGGATTCTGCCAGGGTTAACTATCATACATTCAACAGACAAGAGTTTATTAATTCATTTTCAAGACTGCCTAGAGAGAGATAATGGCAGGCACTGTGTCAGAGGCAGGTGTGTGAGCTGAGATGGTAGCCATTTATTCTTTTTCTGGGTTTTAAAGGTCAGCTTCCAAAGGAAAGTGAGATGTTGAGGCAGTTCCACCTCCACAAAGGGAGGGGGAGTAAATTCCTCAAGCATGTAAATTCAGGGTCCAACTCAACAATCTTTGTTGGCCAGAGCAACCTGATTATTACATATGGATGTCCAGCACTCCCTGAAATAACTGTACAGCCTCCTCTCATTCCCTGTCCCCACACATTTAGAATCACTAGTCTAAAGGTTTTGTTTTCCAAGTACCCAACAGATCCATAGAGTTCACTGACCCACAGGTGTGGTTGCTATCTCAGATCTGACAATGGCAGGGAAGGATGAAAGAGTGTCAAAGGCACAGTAATTTCTAAAAGCCAGAGAACCAAGATCCACAAAAGAGAGTAAAACAGGCAGCAATTACTATCTAGGGGCAGTAAGAGTTCATATTTATATAGAGCTTTATGCTTTCAAAACATTTTGCAAATATAATCTTGACACCAACAATCACCTAGAGAAGTTCATTTTCTTGCCCAGTGTCACATAACCAATCAAAAAGCATTTTTAAAGCAGGTAACAGCCTGCTAAAACCAGCATTTTTAAAGCAGGTTACAGGCTCTCAGGACATAAAGACAGATATGAAACGTTCCTTGGTCTCAAAAAACTTACACAGCTGTTAAGTGCATAAAGCCAACTTGGCATCTAGATCTCTCCAACTCTAAGTTCAATCCTCTCCACAACCCCCCTCCCACTCTGTCCCACTATAAAGCTACCCACCCCTTTGAATGTGCCCTCAGGTAAGTTTGCTCCATAAGAAATACATCTGCCGTCATCTTAAATCTTTCACTTACATTATCCTTCTGCCTTCTGCCTCTCACTGAGACCTGGCTCCAACCTGATGACACACACTCTCTGGTTACCCTTTATAGAAACAGTTGCACTTTCACTCTCTCCTCACCATTTACTGATTGGGACTGGGATTAGAGGGTTTTGAATACACCTTGCTATCCAGTACCACTTCCAAGCTCACCTTCTAGAAACTCAGAAACCTCTTCTCTAAGGCTCTCTCAATCCACATGTACCACCCAATCCAAATTCTTCTCCAGAATGTCCCCTCTATTATCTCCACTCTTTCAATGACCTTCAGCGGCTCTCTGTCTACTGGTTGCTTCCCTACTATCTACAAATATGCCCACGTGTCCTCACTTCATCTATCCATCCTCACTCTCATATCCCATTTCTCCTCCCTTCTGTGACTAAACCAGTGAAGGCTGTCTACACTCAACACCTTCACTTCCTTTCCTGACTCTCTTTTTGGCTTGTTTGCATCTGGCTTCTATTATCATTAAAGTGAAATTGCTCTCTTCAGAGTTGCCAGTGATCTCTTAATTGCCAAGTCTAACACAGCCTTTCTCAATCCCAATCTTTTTTGACCACGCTGCAGCCTCTGATTCTGTCAGCCACCTCTTCTCCTTGGTATTCTTTCCAGGTTTTTATGCTACTGCTCTCTCCTGGTTCTCCTCCTCTTCCTTCTTTGTCTCCTTAATCCACATCACTCCCACAGCATGTCTACAGGGTTTCATCCTAAACCATCTTCTAATCTCCCTCTATATACCATGTTTCCCTTGATAATCTCACCAGTTCCCATCAATTAAGTTAACAATAACTGAATAATTTCTATTCAAATAATTCTCAAAGCTACTTGTCCAGTCCAAATCTCTCTTCAGTCCTCCAACCCTGCATTTTCAACTGCCTATTAGACATCTCAAACTGGGTGTTCCAAAGATATCTTGGACCATACATGGCCAAAATTGAACTCATTCTTCCCCCCCCCCAAAAACCCTCATCCTACTAGTCACCCAGGATTACAGCCTATGTGTTATCCTTGTTGTCCTTTAATTCCTACTCTCCCTCCATATTCAGTCAGCTGCCATGTCCTATCAATTCTACCTTTCCAACATCTCTAGGCTATGCCCCTTTGTCTCCTCTGATACTGCCATCACTCTAGTAAAAGGCCTTATCATCTTATATATAGATTACTGCAAGAGCCTATCAGCTTACCTTCCTATCTCAAGTCTCTTCTCACTCCAGTCTGTCTCCTACTCAGCCTTCAATGTGATTTTTCCAAAATGTAGGTCTTGACCATATCATTCCCCTCCACCCAATAAATTCCACAGATTCCCTATCACCTCCCCAAATCAAGCATAAATTCCTGTTTGGCTTTCAAAGATCTTCATAACCTTTCAGTCTTCTTACTACCTTATTCGGTGGCCTAGTAACAATGACCTTCTTGCTGTCCCACAAAAAGGGTGCTCCCTCTCCCAACTCCGGACATTTTCACTGACTCTCTTCCATGCCTGGAATTCACTATCACTTCATTTCTGCCCCCTGGCTTCCTTGAAGTCTCAGCCCAAATCCTACCTTCTATATTAAGCTTTTCTGATATTCCTTAATGCCAGTGCCTTTCCTCTGGATTACTTCCAATTTATTTTGTGTCTTTTCTACACAGAGTGGTTTGCATGTTGTCTCCCCCCATTCAACTGTGAGGGTTACTTTGAGACTAGGGGCTGTCTTTTGACTTCCTTTGTATCCCCAAAGCATAACACGGAGCCTGAAAAACAGAAGGCACTTAATAAATGTTTATTGACTTACAGATAGGGCAGCTAGGTGGTGCAGTGGATAGAACACTAGAACTCAGGAGGACCTGAGTTCAAATATCACCTAAGATACTTGACACTCACTAGCTGTGTGACCTTGGGCAAGTCACTTAGCCCCAACTGCCTCATCCTGGGTCATCTCCAGTCATCCTGTTGAATATCTGGTCACTGGATTCAGATGGCTGTGGAGAAGTGAGGCTGGTGGCCTGAACAGCCCTCCCTCACTCAAAACAAAGTCAAGTGCAAGTCATGTCATTATTTCTCTTATGACATGGTCTTCTTTGGCAACAAAGGACGAACACACACACACACACACACACACACTGACTTACTGATGAAACAACACTGCCATTATGTTCATCAACCTCTTTTTAAAGCCTAGCAAATCAATTTATATTCTAAACTAGTTACGCCCATCTTCCATCTCTCTCTCTCCACCTGACAGAAAGATCAATGTTTGCTGGTTACAATTCATTTGGGCTCTTTATTGGGTGGATGGTTTATATTGCTAAAACTTTCTTAGGAAATGGTAATAAAAGGTATATTTTTAATGAAATATAACTTTTCCAAGATATAGGAATCTAACAAATGCTATGAGACATTAGTTAAGTGACAAAATAAAGGACTATCCAATGATCTGTGCAGACAGAGTGGATAGAATCAACCACCCACCACGACACAAAGGGCCAATCCAGGACAGGATCTTGCCATCTGTCTGGCTGTTGTTCCCCTTCTCCTCTCACTGGGGGCAGTGACCCTCTTGACCCCTCCACTAACCCCATCAGAGCTAACTCCTGCAGCTTTGGCATTCTCCCACAGAGTTGCGTTGTACTATCTTATGAGTAAGTTAAAACTCACCTAATCCACTATTATATGTAGTTGACACTGAACCATGCTTGATGTCCCATCCACCAGAACATTCTCAACATGGGCATATTATCATCTGCTCTACAATCCAGGCGCCTCTCTTCTCCTTCTTTGCTCTTGCTCTATAAAGAACACTTGAATCAAAACTACTATTGTTAGGGGAAAGGTGGAGCAATCTACTGTTCTAAGCCTCCAGTCACTATCCCTGAGATTGACTATACCAAAATTTCCTTCTCTATCAGTCCCCTATACCTGTTTTTTCCCTATTGGGCTGTAAGCTTCCTCACTCTTGTCACTGTAGCCCCAGCTGGCACACAATAAGTTCTACTGATACTTTTTTCATTTAATAATTATGTAGGTACAAGTTCAGCTACTGGCACACACTGGCTCTAAGATCTTGGGCAGTTACTTAAGAGCTCAATACTTTCCAGAAACCCTCTAAAACAAAAATATGCTAATGAGCTACACACCTGAATTTGTGGAATTTTCCAAAGTAACAAAAATCGTAAGTCTGGATCAAAAAAAAATTGTGGAAAAATATGCTGAAGCCTTATACATGGAAGAAAAACCATAGCAATTGTAAAAAAAATTAGGAGAACACAATCAAAATGTCTTCCATTGTTCATAGTAAAATAAAACTTTCATTAAATATTCATTCATTCATTTAACAAGCATTTATTAAATGCCTACTATGTACCAGCACTGAGTTTAGTACTGGGGATGTGAAGAAAAAATAATAATAATCCCTGTCATATAGGAGCCAGCCTCCATCCTAGTGAGGGGAAAAACAACATAAATATAGAGAAGTAAATATAAAACATATGTGAAATAAATAAATTTAATTTCTGCACAGAAGGACTCACAAATGGAAGAACAGAACAGGTCTCAGGTAGGAGATGGAACTTAAAGGAAGAAGAGATTCTCTAAAGCATAAGTGAAGAGGGAAACACATACCATTGATGATAACTTTAAAGTTCAATTTAAAAGATATATTCAAATATTCACTTTTGAAATAAGCAGACTGGAATCTAAGATCTCTTTTTATCTCTAAAGTCTTAAGATTTAGTCCCTTCTTTAATAAAGGAAATGTACCATTACCAAACATTACAATAGTACTACACAACATTATATTGTTCATGTCAACATAACTGATGTTATTTTTCTATACACTGTTGTTGAAAACTAAAATTAAAACTAGTAGGTCGGAAAATCAGGATTACCAATTCTCAGAGGCCATCTAGTCTAGCCCATATCTCATTAAAAATTAGCTCTATAATATGTCAGACAAGCCTTTGTTTGAAGAGTTCCAAGTGAGAGGGAACACCCTACCTCCCAGAATAGCTATTCTACTTTGGGATGCAGTAGTTGTAATCATTAGAAAGTCTGTCCTAATATCAAGCTAAATCTGCTTTATTGAGACTTCCAAGCTCTGCCCTCTGGGGTCAGAAAAAAAATGTATCCCCTTTTTATATGATAATTCTTCAAATACTTTAAAACAGATACAATGATTCTCCACATTTTCTCCCAGATGAACAATCTCAGTTCTTCTGAATCCTCATTCAGCATTATCTCATGACTCCTCTCTATCCTGCTCATCTTTCAGTTTATCAATGTCCTTCAGCTAGTGTTCAACTCATTGCTAGCAATAGGACCATGAAGTACAGTAGCACATCAAGCTTTATTTAAATTCACAAAGTGGTAAAATATTTTAACAAAATCAATGTTCTTGATATATGGCACATCTATATGACATGTACAGAATCCTAACATGGGAAAAATAATTAGTAACATGAACAAACTATATACATGTATAGACACATAAGATATACATGATGATGAACTTGCCCAACACTTCAGTATGGTCTACACAAAAAATTTAATATATATTTATTTATATGTTATAATCAGCAAAGAAATACTAAAAGCAAAGTACCATGTACAATGCTGTAAGGATACAAAGATTAAGACACAATCCCCTGAGGTTATTTCTATGTAAGACCCATGTGGACAAAGAGAGACAAAATGTACATAATCAAAACATTTCTTTAGTAGCATATACAAGTGTATTAAGGTTTACTCCAGAATTCTGTTAATTGCCTACTGGCCCAATTCATACATAATATGTATATGAAATTCTTAACAAAAAGTCCTGAACAAATATTAACATGTTTTGAAGTACGAAGGATGGTTCAAGAGAATTCAGTTAAATCAGAAATTCAAATCATGAACATACTTTGGCATCTTTACTCTACCATGAGGTCTGTTAGAAGCTAATGGCCACCTGTTCCAGAGGATGGGCTGCTGAGTTCTAGGAAAGTCTGTAGGAGCCCAGCCATAAGCATGCCTTCGTAATTCTGCTTCTGACCTCTTCACTTGATCGAAATTATTCTCTCTCCAAAGTTATGATTTCTTAGTTGTCAAATCTTAGAATCTTTTCTCATTCTCCTTAATCTGGGTTCAAATACGATCTTCATTTCAATCTCTTTATTTTTTTTCACTTCTCTAGTATTTCATACTGCTGACCAAACAAATTCTCATGACTTCTTTGAATTTCTGTGACAATGTTATTTCTTGGTTGTCTTACTACCTGCCTGACTGGTGATTCTCTGTGTTCTTTCCTTGTTCATCATATATACCATACCCTCTAATTGTGAATGCACTCCAAGGCTCTCACTCTTGACTAACTCATCAGCTTCAATGATTTTAATTATAATCTCTGTACAAATAAACTGCTAGATTTATATATCCATCCAAGTCTCTTCCCTGTATGCTAGAATTTTCAACTGCCTTTTGGACATTTTTAGCTAGGTATTCCATGTCTGAAGATCAACATGTCTAAAACAGAATTTATTTTTCCTTCCCAACCAAAATACAAAACAAAACAAAAACCGTAACTACAATTCTACCCTTCAACTTCCTATTTCTGTTATGGGTACCATCATCCTTTTAGGCACCCAGGCTTACAATTTCTATGCCATCTTCCACTTTTCACTCTTACTCAACTCATACCCATTCAGTTGCCATATCTCATCCTTTCTATCTCCAAAACATCTCTAGCATTCAATCCATCCTCTCCACTTACACAGCCATCATCCAATGCAACCATTATCACCTCTCCTCTGGGCTACTGCCACCACTTAATTGACCTCCCTGCCTCTTGCCTTCCTCCTCTCCAATTTATACTCCACAAAGCTACCAAAGAGATTTTTCCAAACCAAAGATCTGACCATGTCATATATGCCCTAGCCAATAATCTTCAGTGTCTTCTCTATGGCCTCTAGATTCAAGCCTTTTACAACATGACCCAAACATACCTAACCAACTTTATTATTCATTACTCTGCACCCTACAATCCAGTCACACTGGTTATGTTGCAGCTCCTCATGTATAAAAGACATTAATTACATCTCTTTTCTCCTGTTTTTGCACTGACTGTCCTCTATATTGGATTGTTTCTTTCTTCAAATGTGTACCCTTGTCAGCTGCCACAGATCAGGGTCACAATAAATGCTCATAATTAACTGACTGGAATGCATTTCCTCTTCATCTCTGACTCTTAAACTCCCTTATTTCCACAAACATAATCTTTTACATGAAACTTTTCTTGGCCTCTTTCCTTAATTCCCAATGCTGTCACTCCCAAAAATCACCTCAAATTTATTGCGTGTAAATTCTATACATACATATTTATGTATAAGTTGCCTCTCCTGATAGAACATAAGTTCCTTGAGAAAAGAGCCTTTTGAATTTTTTCTTTATATCCCAAGCAGCTGGCTGATAGCAGGTGCTTAATAACACTTTGTTGACTGATAGAGCACAGGCTTCTTTCACTAAGAAAACAGGCCTAAAGTCAGCCAGCAGATGAGTCAGACTCTCTTTTCCTTTGCCTCCTCAACCATTTACATTTAATTATGCAAAGGTCCCAATGAACAGACCTGGGAGCAGAAGCAGCAGATGAACACTTCTTCTCCACCAATGATCACCCCCTAGACTAGAGAACCGGAGGGAGTATTCTTGACATGTTAGAGACAGGACCTTTCCTATAAAAATGTAGGAAAGCTACAAGTCGTTTTCCGAACCCTCCTCCCATGAATTATGCTAGCGGTATTCTTCTGCACCCCCACTATTCTTCAGTACTTCTGAGGCCTCAGGCAGCTGTAAAGAATATCTTTCAATAAATTCAATTTGGATAATTAAATTTTGTGCATAGGTTGACTCTCCCTCCTTTTCATTCCATCACATCAATGCTGGTGTACTACAAAAATCACCCTTTTGGAAAGGCACTTGTTACTAAATAGAAAAATTAAAATGGGTAAGAGAATTTAAATAATTATTTACATTTTAATAGAAATAATCTGAATCTAGAGAAACAGAACTAATTTGACAACAGAATAATGATGTAAAAGCATATGGTAGTACATTTGTATAAACAGAAGAAATCAGAAAGAATGTTGATATTCTTTTGAATTCAAGGTCTAACATTACTTACCGGATTGGTGACTTATTTAATCTAGGCTCAGATTTCCAATACTGTTACTTGTACTATTACCTACTTCACAGGGTTACAGTGAATATCTAACAAGAAAACAGGCATAGAAACACAGTGTAAACGGTCAGGTATTATAGTACCAGTAAGTTACTGCTATAATTAGGATGATTATGATGCCAGAAAAGAAAATGCCCTTAAGTTCACTTTCTGAACTGAGCTAGGTTGTTCTTTCTTCAGTTAAAAGATACACAGTCCTTCCTGATGGACAGGCTAAAAGTCAACTAAAATCCTTTCTAGTCTGACAGGATCTGCCAGGGCTTGCATACAACTGGAGGAGACATTCAAGTGAGACTTTACTGGAGGTTATATGGAATATCAATGGAAAATTTTCTGCTATCAGGTGCTCATTTATAAAGTCACTCTTTTATTTTTTAATAATGTTTTGGACCAAATTCTAAGTATTTTAAGTATGAGTTGTCTATAGTATTTGCCAACCATTATATAAAATTAAATTGCTGGCTATAATCATGATCCTTTCTGGAGCTAACATTTTATAATTGGAATTCAAAGAAGTATCCTGAGTATGTTTAGAATTTCTACAATAATGAATAACAATTGGGAAAATGATATTGTTGATTCCTTATCTACATCAGTACATGGAAAGAAATCAAGACCACCCATATTAGTCTGAGGAAAGGGAAAGGTGGAGCATATGCAGGAGGTGGCAAGGAATCTTAGACATTCTGCTTGGAAGCAGATGAAAGCTTGCATCCACATTAAAATGTAATCAGTTTAGGATTTAGGGTAATATTTTTGTGCTTCCCCTTCCTCAATATTTATCTCACCCTGCCTTCCCTCTACCCTAAAAATGAAAACTGACATTAGCTTTTGATGGTTAAAACAAAAACATCTAAAGGAAAGAATTTTAAGAAAAAAAATTCAGGAAAAAGTCCTACCAGTTTCCTTAGTAGCTTCATACAAATTCCAAAAACTTTATTGTTCTCTCTTGGCTACAATTATCTTTGATAAAGACTCAAACATACATAGACCACTGTCACTGTCCAGAAAACAAACTTGTATTGTTTGTATACAATCAACATTCTTGGACCAAAGCCATTTTTTCTCCCCTTATCACTCTAACCAAACCTCGAGTTGTCTATAAAACTATCAGTTCAATGGAAATAAAGGTAAGGTATAGGCTAGACAAGTTATACAGTGATTTTCATGTCAGTAAAATAAACAGAAATCTAGAGGACTTGTCTGCATGCTGTCTCCCCAATTAAATTAGGAGCTCCTTTTTTTGCCTTTCCTTATATCTCCAGGACTTATCACAGCATCAGGCACATAGAGAGTATAATAATTATTTCTTTACTTGAAGTTATCTAACGATCTTCAGAAGTAGATTAGTCACTGAGAAAATCTGTCTCAATCATAATAACATTTCCAAGTTATTCTAGTCTTGTGTTGGGAGGCAGTATGCCACAATCACTGAACCAAAATAGAGCCAGCAGTGTGAAGAACTAGGTTATGGTCTTGGCTCCACCATTAACCCATACAACCTTGAATCTCAGTGTCTTTATATGTAATATAAGTTCTGCTTACCTCAAATAGGTAAGCTGTGATGGACAAAGGCGACAACAGAAGTGAAAGCACCTTATAAACTGCACACAACACAAGTACAAGATTGCATTATTATATTCAGGAAAATATCACTGTGTTTGGCCAAATACACAATTTACTGGGTTGAGAGAGAAAGGCTTCACGTTCCAAGCAGGAAAGACTAAGTATTCATCTAACATAAACATTTTATACAACATGTTTCTGTTTTATCCTTTCAATATTCAAAATTCAGGTTAAGCTAAA
Source organism: Potorous gilbertii (assembly GCA_028658325.1). Classification (NCBI taxonomy): domain Eukaryota; kingdom Metazoa; phylum Chordata; class Mammalia; order Diprotodontia; family Potoroidae; genus Potorous; species Potorous gilbertii. The sequence continues at coordinate 248,878,563 of CM053769.1, forward strand.
TAAATTTATCAAAAATCCTACATTTACTATTAATACCAGTTCATTAAGTTATATCTTTCTTGGCACTTCCAATCTTATTTTTATTATGGGTGGATGTGAGAAAAATTTTACTGTTTAATATGAAATTCACCATTTAATGTTGAAACAATCAAGCAAGAGAGTCCCTTTTTATCTTGTAAATTAGCTTATAAATAAGTTTGACAATCTGACAGTCACAGTCTAGTTATCCAAGTAATGTCTTTTTTCCCGGTAACCACTGGTTCTAAAATCAACTTTTGAAAATGCACGTGAAGCAAACCAGTCAACAGAATTTTTCAGATAATGTGGTCACAGTTATATCTAAAAATTTCATCAAGGTAAATGATAAGAGAAGCAAAGGTAGGTAATGAAGAGCACTGTGGCAGTCCTGTAAAAACAGGGTCCGATGTACTGGATCACAGTGTCTTGAGCTGTGAAGGAGTCACAGAAAAAAAAGGTTTCTTTAAAACAATCCTGGGGGAAACAGGAGGATCCAAGAAAAGAAATTACTCCTGGGAAGGGCAGGATGATCCTGATCAGTTAGTTTTGCTTCCATTTTCTCTACCCAAGAGAATGACTTTTAGATGAAAACCTGGGAGTTGACACCCAGGGAGAGAGAGAGCACCAAGGCTGCTCCTGAAGAATTCAAGTCATACCCAAAGGACCAGCAGATGGGTGAAGGTGACATCAGAATCACAGTCAGTCATATCCTAAATACTATCCACAACAGGACAGGCATAAAAACGAAAAAAAGGCAAATGTTATTCTAACTTTCAAAAGAGACAAAGATAGAGAATGCAAACTACAGGCCAGGGGACTCTATTGGGAAAACGCCTTAATGAATCATTGAAGAAATTGTTTCTGAACATCTAGAAAAAGTGATAACAAAGTTATATCAAGAATAGGTCATGCCAGATAAACCACATTTCCTTTTTTTTGACAGATTACTAAACTGAAAAAGGAAAATGCTCTGATATATAGCTCACCTAGATTTTTGCAAAGCTGTTGACAAACGATTTCATACTATCCATGCAGAAAAAGATGAAGAGAGGTGGATTAGACAATAATACAATTAAATATGGAACTGGTTGACTAGTTGGATTCAGAGAGTAGTTGTTAATGGTTCAGCATGATTATGTTTGCAAGTATCAAGTAGAGTACCCCCTAAGGCTGTTTAACATTTTTATCAATCAATGACTTTAAAAAAATATAACAGATGGCAGATTTAGGGTTTCCAGGAATAGAGAAGTAATAATCCCTCTGTTCTCTGTCCCTCTCAAACATCTAGAATATTGTGTTCCATTCTGCATCAAACAATTTAAAAAGAACATTGATCAACTGGAGAGGAGTTGCAATTAGCCTATCTGGCCTCCCTGTCTCAAGTTTGCTCCTCCCCACCCAGCCCCAATCCATTCTCCACACAAGCTGCCCAAGGGTTTTTTCCTCAAATGCAGGTCTCATCAGCTCAAAAAACTCCAAGGGCTCCATACTGCTTCTAGGATCAAATACAAACTCCTCTGTTAAACATTAAATCTATAAGTGGACCATTCCTACCATTCCAGTCTTCTTATACTTCAATCCCCTTCTCAAAACTTTCCAATCCAGCCACACTGGTCTATTGCTCCACACTCTAGTCATGGCACTACCTCCTATCTCCATGCATTTATACTATATGTATATGGAATGCTCTTCCTCTTTAAAACTCTACCATTTAAAATAACAGGTTTCCTTCCAGACTCACTTCAAGCATCACTTTCTCTATCAGGAACTATAAAAATTCAGAGGGCTCATGAACTTTGATTAAGAAAAAAATTTGTACCTTCAATATAACTGGTTTCTTTTTTAGTACTGTATTTTATGAATTTAAAAACTTTATTCTGAAAAGTTCATAAGCTTCAACAGATTGCCAAAGCAGACCACAACACAAAAACATTAAGAAGCCCTAACACCAAATATTAAAAGTCTTTCCTGTCCATCTCTCCCCTCAGCCCTGCTCCATGCCAGTGTACTCCCTCCCAAAATTATCCTATATTAATTCTGTATTTCTTAAGCCTAGTATCATGGTATAGTGAGAGCAAGCTGTGCTTAGTGCCAGGAAGGCCTGGGTTCAAGTCTTGCCCATGACATATACCGGCTGTGTGACCCTGAGAAAGTCACCTAACTTTTCATTACTCTGGAAAACTCTCCATGCAAGTTGCAGAGAAGTTCTAATTTACATGAGTAGAAGGAGCTTCCTAAACCAGGGAGTTCCATATACCAGAGAAATCACAAGTCTGGTCCCTACCTCTATACATTTGCTGTTCATGTTGTCTCTTTCATTGGGAAGTAAGCCCGATAAAAAAGGAGACTTTTTTATTTTGTATACTCCGAGCTTAGAGCCAACATGGAATAGTGGATAGAGCTGATCTCAAAGCCAAGAAGAGCTGGGTTCAAGTCTAGTCTCTGACAAATACTGGCTATGGGATCCTGGGCAAGTCACAACTCCTCAGTGCTCTAAACCAGAGCTATTGAATTCCAAGAATTCAAGAAAACTCTGGAGTGCTGTCCAATAAGCTTAAAAATGTAATTGGGAGATGTTTAACAAAGTAAGTAAAAATAGAATAAAACACAGATAATGTTAATTTGTGGTTTTCTAGGAGCACATAGTCTGATGCAACTACTCTAAGAAACTCTCTAGAGAGATAACTGCAACAGTGGTGCCCACCTACATTTGTAAAGGAAGTTTACATGCCTGGGAGTTCTTTATGCCAATGAAATAATAGGTTCAGGTCCCATTCCTATCCCTAGAGTTTATAATATACTGTCTGACACATGGTAAGCACTTAAAAGACTAGGCTTGTTGATTGTGCTAGAATGGTAAAGGGCCCTGAGAAAGAATGGTTGAAGAAAATAGGAATGTTTACTCTGGAAAAGAAAAAAAAAATTAGCTATTTTCAATGATATGAAGGTCTGTCATGTGGAAAATAGATAAGAATTACTCTATCTGGCCCTAAAGGAAAACTTAGAAATAATGGGTACAAGTTACAAAGAGGCAAATTTAGGTTTGATGTCAGAAAAAAACTTACTAAAAGTGAGAGTTGTCCAATGAGTGCCTCCAGTAAAGTTCCATCTCACAGGAAGAATTCAAGCAGTTTGGATAACTGCCTGTCAGGTTAGTTGTACTGGGGATTCTTCTTAGGGTATGGAGTGGGTTAGACACTAAAGTGCCTAGAAAATTGAAATTCTGTGCTTCTGTGCTAAGTGGCACAAAGCATCACATCAATGAGGTTATGCAAACAAATGTGCTTTCATTTTTAAAATGTGTGTGAAAGTGTTTTAAATTATTATTAATTCTACCCTTTTCACTAATGTCCTACTCTAATACCTCATTTTGGCACAGTGGTGACCCTGGGTTCTCAAAGGAGCATTATACTAAGAGAGTACAAGCTCTGGCAGATCATAACTAAGTTGGAAGGGGCTTTGAATACAGGTCTAATGTTGCATATTATCTATGCCCTCAGAGGATGAGGCTAATAAGCTTAGAGAGGGCTCATAATCAGATGAAAAAAGTTATTAAACCTAATCTCCAAAATCTTAAAGGAACTGCATTCTTTCAAGGAAAACTCATCATTATAAAGTGGAAGAGTCTTGAAGTAGTACCAACCTTTGTCCCTCACTCCGTCCAGTTCACCTTTGCCCTCAAATGCTTGTGTTTGGCACTTCTTTTATTTCTTTTTTCTTTTTTTGGCGGGGAGGAGAAGGCCAAGGAAAGAGACACAGACCTATAATTTCAGTGGCATGGTAAACTCCCAGCACAGAAACTTCCTCCACCAATGCAGATCAGTGGTTCATTTGTAACTTCAGTCTCATGAAAATTACCTAGAACAACCTTCATAGAATTAAAATACATCAGACATGAGACTTGAATCAGTACAAGTCTGGTTTTTTGCCCAGCATATAATAGGAAAAATTTGCTGCATTAAATTCCTGACTCACCAATACTCAACCTCCAGAGTCATTTTCAACCATTCTCAGGCTCATCCCCTTCTCTATACCTTAAAACCCATGAAACCACTTTAAGTATCCTGAACCTAGAGAAGATTTCATTGCTAGGGCTCCAGCAAGGGAAAATGTGCTCCTGGTATTCCAAGTTGTAATCATGAACACATTTTCTGAAAGAAATACCACCTATCCAACAATTTTGTTGATAAAGGCTGCCTTTTATTTCTCAAAAATATGCAAACTCAAATTTTATAAAGTGTTTGTATTCTCAAAGTTCATATACAAATACACTGTTCGGATTTTTTTTCCCACAGAAACTTTTATATGATCAGTAACAAAAATTTAATACATTAAGCTGCTGAATTGCCATGGCCTACATTCTTGAGGAGGGACAAAGTGTAAAAGAAATGGGGTAAAGAAACCAGTTTTCTCCTCCATTATTGGGCACAGGGCCAATGTATATACTGGCAACCTTCTAAAAGAAAACTTTTCTTTGGCTCTCTCTCTCCCTTACCTTTCTGTACCATCTCCCCCATGTTTTCATTATCATATATCCAGGGTTGCACCATGTTCAAAACGACTCTACTTTCACAGAGTGTCCCAAGGTACAAAATTAACTATCTCCAAATAAAAAGGAAAAGGATTTATATATACAAAAATGTTTATAACAGCTTCTCTTATTAGTGCAAAGTGCTGGAATCTAAGGGGAAACTCATTAAAGAGAGAATAACTGGAGAACGATATATGAATATAATGGAATATTACAGACATTGAGGTCCTTATTGGAACAAAACGCCAAGCATTCAAACTGTGCTTCAGAGAGAGCAACACTGATGGGCTGGTCCACATGGTTCAAACACAAAATGTACACTTGCCAAAAAGACTATTTTATGGAGAACTCACATAGGGCAAGCATTCAGAAGAAGTAATATAAGGACACTCTCAAGGTCTCAAAAACTTTGGAACTGATTGTGTAATATGGCAGACACTGGCACAGGACCACTCAGCATGGCATGCCCACATCAGAGTAGTGCTATTCTCTATGAGCAAAACAGAATTGAAGCTCAACAGAAATGCAAGATGCACAGGTTTAGAAAATCAACCCCAAATGTTCACATGGACTATTTGTGCTTGACCTGTGGTAAAGCATTCTGAGCTCAATGGCCTGATCGTTCGCAGTCCGACACATTGAAACTTGACTCTAGCACAGTCATGTCATTTTGGTCCTCTTCAAGAATGAAGGACAACAGCCAAACAACCATGCCATAAAAAATGTTTTGCTTCAGAGAAACCTAAGGAAGACCTTATGGACTGATACAGAGTAAGCTGAAAGCAATTTATAAAACAAATTACAAAGAAAAACAACTTAGAAAGAATGTAGATCAATGCAATGACCAATCTAAGTTCCAAACAACCAATGAAAAAGTATGCTAACCACTTCCTGACAGAAGTATCATAAATGGAATCAAGGTGTGGAATGTGGCATATATTTTGGACATTGCCATTGGAAGAATTTGTTTTGCCTTACAAGACATATTTGTTCAAGGATTTTGTTTTGTTTTTGAAGCGGGGAGGCAGAGGTGGGAGGGAGTGGGAGTGATGATAAGGTTGCAAAAAGAAAAGAGGGTCACTGAAATATATATTTTTTTAATTTCACAGAAGGAATGACAGAAGAAAACAGATAAGAAGCAGGATGGCTTTGAAAATTACAAATTCACTATATTACATATTCAAAAGTTAAAGTTGTATGTAACAAATTCAGTTTCATTTGCAATCCTTCTTCTGTCCTACTTTTTACATGGAAATGGCTCATTTTATCTGCTATTTGAGTCCAGAATTTAACAGTCTCAGCTCAGAAGTCTAAGGAAAACAAGTTGGATTAATTCACACTAAGGCCCTTTAACCTCTAAGAGGCATTTGTGTTTTTTAAAGGATTAATGTTAATTAATCTAAATGAATCTGTCTGGTAGGATTTGGGGTAGCTAACAAAGAAGAGAGGCAGCACCCTGTAATTGGTAGAGCCTGCCTTGGAGTCAAGTATACCTGAATTCAAGTGATATCTCTGACAGATACAGGTTATGTGATCCAGGACAAGTCTTTTGTTCTAAAAAGTGATTTTCCTAAGGTATATGTTTGACCATGCTACTTCCATATTCGGTAAATCTCAGTGACTTCATACTAGTGCATTACTGGAGGAGCTATGAACGGTATAACCATTTTGGAAAATAATTTGGAGTTATACAAATAAAATACTATACATAGCCCAGAGATTCCATTGTATATTCCACTTAGAGTCCAAGGAAGCAATGACAAAAAAAGTCCCCATATACACCCAATATTTATAGCACCACTGTTTATGAAAGCAAAGAATTGGAAATAACCAATAGAAGAATAAACAAATTGTGAAATATGGAATATTAATGGAATATTGTGGTACAACACAATACCACACTATAAGAAATCATGAATATGGTAATAGAGAAGTATGGAAAGATCTATACGAACTGATGAAGAGTGAAGCATTCCAACAACGTAAATGGAAAGAATGCCCCAAAATGACTATAGCAAAATTACAAAGAACTAACATAGCTAGAAAGGAAAGCTATAAGAAGACATCCTTACCTCAAATGTTTGCAGAGATGGGAGGTCATGAATGTAGTACATTGTACATATTTTCAGACTTTTTTTGATGCTTTTCCCCTGTTTTTTGTCTTTAAAAATATTACGTTAGAGTACAGCTTTCTAGGAAGTGGGGAGGGTTTCTAGGAAAAATTACAGTGATAAAAAATACTTGTAAAATCAAACAAATGCCTCTGACATTTAAAGTCCATCTTGTCCTGATCTATTCCTCCTTTCTAGACTTCTTGAGCATTATTCCCCTTTATTCACACTATGGTCTGGAGTGCTTCTCTTCACCTCTATCTCTTGGAATCCCTAGCTTCTTTCAAGGCTTAGCAACACCGTTTTTTTTCCAGTATTCTTTTTTTTAAATTATTCTATTTGTTTTCAGTTTTCTACAACCATTTCCATATATGTTAGATTTTTTTTCTCCTCTCTCCCCCGCCATCCTCCCTCCTTCCCCACTCCTTTCCCAAAACTTAGTAACACCTTTCACATGAAGCCTTTCCTGATTTTCTCTGTCTCCAGCCCCACCTCCTAAGTGCCTTCACCTTCAAACTAATCCTTATCTATTTTATATTTTGAATCTACCTAAATATGCTGTCAACTTTCAAAGTTTCACTTTTGTTTTTTATATTCTCAGAACCTATACAGAGTATAAATAGGACTTAGAGAGAATATGTAAATACTTACATTTACTACATGTAATACTTATTAACTGAATGATTAAAGGAGAAATCTACATCAATGCAGGAGACTGCCCTTAAGTTTAACTTTTTTCTGTTTCTTCTTTTTATAGCTTCTTGTCTATCTCTACACCGAGAAGTTCTTTTAAAGTTCCCAAGTTTATCTTTTGTTTGTTCAGGTGTTTTTGTTTGTTTGCTTGCCTTACAATGGTTCCCCAGGTGGCAGCAGGAAGAAGCCTTTTAAATATCTGAAGTCTATGCTCTGAAATGGTCTACACTGGACTGTACAATTTTCACAACACTTTTACATATATCATTTTATCCTTGTAGTAATGTCAGACAGGGAGAGCAGATATAGTCATCCACTTTTCATGGATAAATTGTGATGACTTGATGAGATCATATTAATTAAGGTTCCAGAGCAACTACAATACGAGGAACTGAAAAGGAACTCAGTCAAGAGCCAGCCTCATAATCAGAAAGACTTGGGTTCAACTCCAGTTTCTGCCATACATTGACTGTGACACTAGACAAAGTCACTTACTTAACTTCTCAATGCTCTAAGAGTTAAGCAAAATATTTCTGAGAGTGAACCCTCAATGTGTGTATTTACTTACTTTAGTAAATTATAGACATATACTATCATGCTAATAATTATATACATTATAAAATTTACACAAAAAATAGAAATTAAAAAGGATGAGATAAAGAGGAAATAATATTTGATCTGAATAAATAAGGAACCACTGGAGTTTACTAAATAGAGTGTAATGTTTATATTTATACTTAAGGAAAACCACTTTGACAGCTGCATGGAGGATAAATTGGAAAAGGAGAGACTTGAGGAAAAGAGACCAAATTATGGGGTTATTACAATACTACAACAAGATGCACCAAGACCTGAATCAGGGAGGTGACCATATGAGGGGAAATAACTGGACAGACATAAGAGATTATAGAAATATATAATCAAGATGATTTGGCAGCTGTCTGGATGTGTGCGGTGAGGGAGATTGTGAAACTTAGATCAGAGAAAGAGAGATGGAAGGAAATTAAGAAAGGAAGTAAATTTTAGAGAAGGGAATATAGAAGTCTGTGATGCAGACTGCAATTCACCATGCCTGCTAATGCTGACCACCTCATTTCCTTGAAAGGAAATCTATTGAAGTTTTAAAGTGATCTGAGGGAAAGGGAAAATATATCAGAACTGCACCTGTAAAGCTGTAGCAGCAAAAAGACTTGAAGGGCCAATGAAGGCTCTGGAAAGAGGAAGATAGGAGCTGGAAAAGCAGAGGGAGGGGGTAAGTTTGGTAGTATAGTAATGAGGCATAAAGTTGACCTGGTTTTCAAAGACTGGCCTCACAACTATCGAGGGAAAGATGGGATGTGACCCATCTTGCCACCTCTGATTCATAACATATCCCTTGGTATCACACCACAGTCTAACCTTAGGAGACCATTTTCCTATGACAATGAAACAGGCCCAGACCAAAAATAAAAAAATCCCAAAAAACAAAACTTTTCTCTTCCAGTCTGCTTTGGTTTTCTTTCACTTTAGTATATGGCATATTGGGTTTTCATGGGCTGGCTTGAGAATCTAATCTATATTTTGCAACATAATTTCTCTAGAAAAATACACTTATGAGTTTCACACAAAGTTTACAAACTTCTCCAACACAACCTGTTCACCTGCTTAATATACACACAAATAACAAAATCCAAGTATCAGTGTGAAGTCGGTCAGTCAGTCAAAAAGCAATTATTAAGTGCCAACTACGTGCCTGGCACTGTGTAAGCACAAAGAATCACAAAAGAGAGTCCCAGGCCCTCAAGAAGTTCACAATCTAGTGGGGAGACAACACATAAACAAGTAAGTACAAACAAGGTATACGTAGGATAAATAGGAAATAATCAACAGAGGGGAGACACTAGCATTAAAAGGGATTGGGCAAAGTTTCCTGTAGAATATGATATTTGAGCTAGATCTTGAAAGAGGTCAGGGAAATCAGGAGGCAGAGAGGAAGAGGGAGAGCATTCCAAACACGAGGAACAGTCACAGAAAATGCCCAGCCAAAATATGGAGTCTCTTGTTCCAGAGTGAGCAAAGAGTCCATCCAGTGTCACTGGATTGAGGAATACACATGAGGGAATAAGGTATAAGACTGGAAAGGGGGGGAGGATGTTAAGATTATGAAAGGTTTTGAAAGAGGATTCTATATCAATCCTGGAAGTGACAGGGAGCCAGTAGAGAGGGAAAGAAAGAGAGAAAGTACGGCTGGGAGGGAGTTAACTTTTCTGCACAGCTGTCAAAACTAATTTTCCTACAGCACAGTCTGATCTTGTCACTATTTCAATAAACTCTAGTGGCTCTCTATCACCTTCTTTCCCTCTGGATGTCCTGTGTCATTCTAAATTTTAAGCAAGGGCATTTATTTACAGGTTTTGAAAGTTTCACAAATTGTGCTTGGGGTATGAAGATTAGAGAATTAGAAAAAAATATCTTCTCAGTGCAAATGAGGTGGTTCTCAAATACTAGAAATACAGCCTGGTTTAGTCTGCCTCCATGCTCTTCCAGGGTCTCTCATTTTCAAGAGGAGCCTCCCCTGGCACAGGAAACTTCTTTTCCTAGCTCAAGTTCTTCCTACGACTCTTCCAACTGACCCTGCCTTTCCCCCATCTTTTTGTTCTCCTGCGTCATAACTCACAGATTGGTCTGAAAATATATGCCTACCCACCCGCTGGGACAATCAGTTAAGAAATACTATTACTGTATGACACTGTTCCCCCATGCTTGCTTATGTGATGTCACATTACAGTTAAAGTTTAAGAGACAATGTGGCACGGATAGAGCAGGCCTAAGAGAAAGCCCTTCGTGATCAAGGTCAGTCACGATGTCTCAGGGTACCAAGCAACTCTAAATCCATAAATTGCATTGGCAGAGAAAGCTTCCAACACCAATACAATTACAGATCTGTATCAAAAGAAAGTGTCTAAAGCATACAATAACCAGATTAATATAATCCACTACTAATTTTGCCCCCAACATTTGCAGTTACCCCAGTATTTCCCAAGCTCTTTGTACCTAGCCTTACTGAATTTCAATCTATTTTTGTAACTAGTCTTTTGAATTTTACATTCCAGAGTACCCTGCCTAATTTTGTATCAACCTGAGTTTCTTTCATGTACTTTGTCAATAAAAATAAACAAACTAATCTCTTCAGCAGATCATATAGACACCAGTTGATATGTATTCTTAGGATAGATAACCAAGGCACTTAAAGAATTAGCCATCAGTTGCAATCTTCAAGTACAAAATAATCAATAAGGTAGGCTTTGTATAAACAACTTCAAGGTTTTTTGCAATAAAAGCTTAAAGAAAATTACAAAGAACAAAAACTGAAAAAAAAAAAGAAACATCTTACATGAGTAATGAAAAGGGGAGACTTGAATTTGTTTTTAAAATCACACTAAGCTACACGTTCAAAGTTAAATTTTAAAGAGTAGCTCTTGAAAGATTTGGAGACATCTCACAGAAGTGGGAAATTTATTTAGAGTTGCTTGAGAACTCCAAGTGACAGAGAAGTCTATTCTGGCTTTCTGGAAGGAAGCCCTTTTTAACAATTAAATCATTTCAACAATGAAAGCAGAATCTCTCAAAAGTTTGAATGCTCTCTGTTCAAGTACAGAATTCAAAGTAGAGGCCAGATGACCTCCTCTTTGAGATGTGCTAAACAAGACTCCTGTTCTGAATAAGAATAGACTGGGCCGAGCAGTTCTCAACGGGTAAATTCACCAAACCTTTGGGTCCACAAGGTCAAGGTCAAAACTATTTTCATAATAATACTAAGAAATAACTTGTTACTGTTCAGTGGTTTTTCAGTTGTGTCTGACTCTTTGTGACCCCATTTGAGGTTTTCTTGGCAAAGATACTGGGGGAGTTGCCTTTTTCTCCTCCAGCTCATTTTACAAATAAGGAAACTGAGGCACAAACAGGGTTAAGTGACTTTCCCAGGGTTATATAACTAGTAAGCATATGCAGCTGGATTTGAACTCAGATCTTCCTGATTCCAACACTGGTTCTCTGTCCACTGCATCACTTAGCTGCTTAAGACATAATACTAAGGCTATTAAAATATTCATCCTTCTTCCAAATACACATCTATGTAATGCCAGATTTTCTTCATATATTTCATCCAAAACAACATATTGCAACAGACTGAATGCAAAAGCAGGTATGGGAATCCAGTTGTCTTCTTTTAAGCTAGACATTAAGGAGAGATGCAAAAATATGTAAAACTATGCCAACTCTTCTCACTTTTTGTGTTTTGGAAAAATAATTTTTCATAAAGTATGCTATATTAATATGTTACTTGGCTTATTTAAATAATGTGTTTAAATAAACTGGGCTTATTTAAATAATATGTTTAAATAATAAATAATAAATAATATTAATGTTACTGGGCTTATTTAAATGAATGAATATTTTTAAAATGTATAAATTTTCTAATATTATAATATTATATATTTCTAATATTATATAGATAAAAACCACATACACAAAAGATCTTGTGTGTCCAAATGTGACCAAAATGTTTGAGAATTTCTGGACTAAACAATAACTATTCACATTTTTATGTGGCTTTGAAGTAAACAAAGCTCTTTATTCTTAACAACTCAATGAGGTAGGTATAAGTGCAAGTATTATTGTTCTACTTTACAGATGGAGAAAATAAGGATCAGAGAGGTAAAATGACTCATGTCTAATATAAAGTATTCATAAATAAATAAAATATTTATATATTTTAATACAAAAACATATAAATATAAAATATATAAATAAAAAAATTATCTAAGTCCCATCCAATCTAGAATTCCATATTTTCCATCTACTTCACTGAATCATCATCCATGTCTTGTACCCAACACTCAGATACCCTGGCCTACATTCCTAAAACCTCCTTCTCATGGCTAAATACCGTCACTATTCAGGTGATTTCCAAATCTACATATCCAGACCTCATCTCTAGCCTGAGCTCCAGTCACCAACTACCTAATGGACCTTTTTGCTTGGCAATGCCAGAGAAATCTCAAACCCACCATATCTAAAACAGGGCTCATTTTTATCTTCTTTCTAATATCTCTGTTCTACTGAGGATATCGTTATCTTTCCAGACACCCGGATTCACAACTTCAGAGTAATACTCACCTCTTCAGGCTTCCATATATCAGTCACCAAATCTTAACAATTAATTATACCTTCACAACATCATTCACATCTATTCTCTTCTATCAACTCCTAATCATTTCTTAGCTTTTAAACTACTGCAACCACTTCCTCACCATTCTTCCTGAATCCAGTCTTTCACTTCTCTAATCCATCCTAGACACTGCTGCCCAGTCACGATTCCTAACCTACCATATTATTCAACTGCTGAGGAAATTTCACTGACTTCTTACCTCTGGGTCACAAGTTCTTAAGCTGCTGATGGTAAATGTGTTTTTAAGATATTTTGATAACTGCATTTCCATACAATTAGTTTTGGTCTGTAATCCTATGGTTTTATGTTATGTATTTAAAAACTCTAAGATGAGGCCTCATCAGACAGTGAAAGGAATCCATGGCAAAAATTTAAGGTTCAAGAATTCCTGCTCCAGGATAAAACACAAAGTTCTCCATTTGCCACTTAAAGTCTTTCACAATTTGGCTCTTTCTACACTGATTTCATATTTCCTCTCACAAAATATGTTCCAGCCAAATAAGTCTATTTGTTATAATCCAAACCTGGTATTCCATCTCATCTGTGTGCTTTTGCTGCTCTCCATGCTTGAAGCACTATCCCTTACTTCTCTGTCTCCCTCAGACAAGCTCTTATTTTCCTGGAAGGTTCAGTTTAAATACCACTTTCTACATCAGTATCTTTTCTGACCCTTCAAATTGCCAGTGCTCTCTCCCTCAAAATAAATACTTTGTATTTACTGATCTATGCACATCTTATATCCCTACAGTATAAAAAAAAAAAGCCCCCTGGGGGCAGGGACTATTTCATTTTGTCTTATATTTCCTAGAGATTAAGTACTTTGCACAGAGTGGGTATTAAATAAATGCCTGCTGAATTTATTTTTCCCATAAGATAACTATTCTCCTTGACGGTAGGCTTGTGAGACGAAAGGTCTTAGAGAGAATAGCAATGATGAGACCATGCAGCCCAGCTTTTCCCAACAAAAACCTAGGGAGAACATTAGAACAAGTCATGACAAGATCTGATACTGACTTTTGCTAGGAATATTTTCCTAGCGAAGTTCAGCAAAAGGAGATATATACCCTTTGGTCCAGAGATATCACTACTAGGCCTATATTCCAAAGATTTCAAAGAAAGAAGAAAAAGCCCAATATGTAAAAAAACATTTATAGCTGCTCTTTCAGTGGCGGCAAAGAAATGGAAACAAAGGTGGTTCCCTTAACTGAGGAATGGCTAAACAAATTATGGTATATGAATGTAATGGAAAACTATTGTGCTGTAAGAAATGATGAAAAGGATGACTTCAGAGAAACCTGAGAAGTCTTGTATGAACTGATAGAGTGAAAAAAAAACAAAATAAAACCAGCAAAAAATGTATAGTATACCAACAATAATGCAAATACAAGCAACTCTGAAAGGCTTAAGGACTTTAGACTCTGATCAATGCAATGACCAACCAGTTACAAAGGGTAGATAACAAAGAATATTTCCTATCTCTTGACAGAGAGATGATGAATTCATGCTACAGATTGACACGTATATTCTTTTGGACATGAATGGTGCAGGAATTTGTTTTGACTATGGATATTTGTTACAAGGGTCTGTATTTCCTCCCCCCGCCCCCACTCCCAACCAATGGACAAAATTGGAAAACAAAGAAAATAGATTTCTAAGAAAAAAAATAACATTTTAAAGGGTCTTAATTGAGCATATTGTTGTAAAGCTGCATAATGTAGACTTATGGTGTCATACATTTGGTCTTATTTTGCTGCTAACTTATTAATGTTCATTCTATAACATGGATATATTTAATCAATCTACTATCCATGTCACTTGCCTGGGCAAAATACAATGAAGTTTTAATGGATTTTTTTCCCCTGTTACAAATGAACTAAAATTCCAAATGACACAGACTCACTAAATTTAATATAAGAAACAAAAAGGAAAGAATAAGATAAAAAAATTTCAGCATTTTAGGAGCCTTCCCTTCTTTCATTAATAAAGAGTAAGAGAGAAAATGATGCTCTAAAAAGAAATACCTTATAACTGTTCCACTCTATCCACAGTGAAATGTTTCCAGAAATTTCTTCAATATTCTGGGGTTTTTTTAACTTTTTTATCTATTTATGTGTTGCACCTAGCACCATATTTTTAATATAATTATTATATAAATTAGTCCTGTGGTACAATTATCTGCCAGAAACTTTCCTAGAATATAAACTGTATTTGTTGATATTTTATTGTTAATATTTGTTTTATTTTTAATTTCATTTATTATTAAAACTTTTTTCATTGCTAAAATTTGTTATGAAATATTTACTTGTAATTCATACCTGAAAAATTACCTTAATTTCTTAGAAATGAATCTGTTGAATCTGTGCAGGTTAAATTATAACTAAAATCTGAGGTAACGATATTAATTTTATTTCTCAGTTTTTATTTCAAATGTGCCCATTAAAATTTAATATAATATGGAAGTTCAATGTTTAAATAGCAAACTTCCCAATATTTTCCCTTCCCTGGATTCCAGAGTTTAGAGAATAATACTTCCCAAGGAAAAAGAATGACAACACAACTAGTGTCTCATGATGATAGGAACGATATTGGTAACAACAGCACTCTGTATAGTTTTTACAAAATTAATCCTAGCCCAGTGATCCATAAACTACCAAAGATACCACTGGCATCTCAGACTCAAGATATAAAATCAAGATATAAAAAACCACGCTTAGTAATTTTCCCTGAGACTGTTTTCTTTTTCTACTTCACTATGTTTGTCAATGGCAATGCTATACTATCCTCTCTCATATTTAAAATTATGTGCTTCTCTGACCCTTCCTTTCTCCCTCACTTTTATAGCCAGTAAGCATTGCCCACCCCAACCCTACAACATTTCTCATATGTGTTTCCTCTCACTATTCCTACTATAGTGCCATCACTCTACTACTCATGATATTGTAAGACTGCATCTCATCATACTCATGTGGGCTCTTGTAATAGCTTCCTGAGGTCTTCCCACCTCTTTTTCTTCCTCATTCTCATCCATTATTCCTACCCTGCCAGAATAAAATTCCTTACATACAGATCAATATGTATTATTTTCCTAGCTCAAAAATCTTCAAATGTTCCCTACTGTCCATAAAATAAGTTTCCAATTCTTTAACCTGATTTTTAGAGCCCTCTACATTCAATGTAGCATCACTTCCCTTGTGTTTTGCTATACTTCTAAATTTCCACCAGAATTTTGCTGTGGGTGTTTACGTATCTTATTTCATTGTCCTCCATTCATTCTATCTATAAACTATCATTCCTGCATAGAAACTGCACTTTTCTACTTCTCTGTCTTAGTACAATCCTTGAATAGGAATCCTTGAAAAGGAACCTCTTCCTCTTCTCAACTGTTTAATTCCTACCTACCCTTTAAAATTAAATTTAAATACCATCTCTTCTTGAAGTCTTCCCTGGTGTTCTTTCTACCTCATCATTAAAAAAATTCAACCTTAGACTCAACATAGCACTTTGTTTTGGTAACTCAAGTACTTTATCACCATATGATTTATCACAGTTTTCTGTGTTTTGATCTAATCTCTTTGCTAAGCAATATAAGGGGAGTGGTTTTCTTTTAATAAACTTTGGGTCTCCCATAGTTCTCTATAAATAGTAGGTATTTATGAAATCTATGCTCAAAGGGCTATAAAACTGTGCATACCCTTTGACCCAACAACATCACCACTAGCTCTGTATCCCAAAGAGATGAAAGATAAAGGAAAGGACTCATATGTACAAAAATGTTTATTAGCAGCTCTTTTTGTAGTAACAAAGAATTTCAAACTGAGAGGGTGCCCATCAATTGGGGAATGGCTGAACAAGTGGTGGTATAGGATTGTAATGAAATAGTAATGTGTTGTAAGAAATGACAAGGGGAATGGGTTCAGAAACACCTGTAAAGACTTATATGAACTGATGAACAGTGAAGTGAGTAAAGTCAGAACATTGCTGCACAATAACAGTAACAGCGTAACAAGGAACAACTGTGAAAGACATAGCTTCTCTGATAACACAATGATCCAGAACAGTTCCAAAGGGCTTATGATGAAAAATGTTTTCCATCTCCAGAGAGGGAACCGATTAACTGTGAGGAGTGATTGAAGCACATTTTTCTACTTCTTTTTCAACATGGCTGATAGAGAAATGTTTTGTATTACTTCACATGTAAATTGGGTATCACGTTGCTTATTTTCTCAGTGGGGGGGAGTAGGGGCTGGAGAGAAGGAGAGAATTTGGAACTCATCATTTTTAAAATGTTCAAAAAAGAAGAAAAAATCTATCAAGAAATATCTAATTCTATTATCTATATTCCTCCCCCTACTTTTGCTTGCTTCCTTTCATTTTCTCACCAAAAATGCACTGTCACTTCTATTCATGGTATACAGTCAATTTTAACAACTGAGTTAGTAGTTCCAAGGATAAAGCATGCCTGACATCATGTTTGGTACAAAAAAATATATTAAATGTCTCAAATTCAAACAGTTGTAAGAAGATATAGCATTCTGTCTAACTTTAATAGGCACAAATTAGGCTATTACAATCTTTCTAGGGATTACTCTATTACTAGCTAGATCAAATTTTTAAAATGATACTTTATCAAGGCTATTTTTTTCATTCTATGTAAACCAATGCACAGCTGGGTTTCTGAGTCTGCAGACAGAATTTAACATTAGTGGTGTGAAATTCTAACCTTCCATTTTTAAAGGGTGTTAACTTTCAAGCCTATTTCCAAAACTGTGACCCCTGTCATGTACAAACTCCTACAAAATGCAAAAAATTCTTCAAATTGGAATTTCTTTTGGTCAGTTTGTGTAGAGTTCTCACATAAAAAAAGAGAATTACATACAACAATCACTTCTATCCAACACAATCCATGACCACTACAACAATCCCTAACCAACTGATTCCACTTTTATGCATACCAACAACAATACTCATAACTCACAAAGCTGTCCCTCATCATCAAACCCCTTCATCTCTCAGGTTCATCAAAGTGATGAGATCCTTATGTAGCAGGTGAAGGGCCCTTTCCATCCCGCTCCTCCAAGCCAATGAATTGCCAAATCCAGACCTGTTATTTCATTTATATTGGGAACTTTCGGTATAGAACTCATTTTTAATGTGGTCAGCTGTTCTGCAATTTATAGACTTAGATGAAGTGAGGGGCATAGTCAGGTGGGTGCCTTGAACATGATTTCCTCCTTCCAAGACCAGTTCTCTATCCATTATTCCAATAGTGAATTGTAATACGACCTCCCACAAGTATCTAGTAGTCATATCAACAAATAACTTATATTGATCTTGTACTGGACTAAAAAGCCCTTCATCTTTGTAAAGTAATGCTATTAGATTAGATTCCCCTCCATCTCCCATTGACAGCTCCACTAGTCCACAGAATTTTTGGAGTTGATTTTTTAAACCTAAACGCAAAATTTTATATTTGGCCCTAAAGAATTACATAAGATAGTATCAATCCATCTCTCAATCCAGTGGAAAGTATTTCTGAATTTCCAATCTGTTACCAATCATATTAGCTACCTCTTCTGATTCTGGATCAGCTGAAAATTTTCTACACACACTGAGGACAGAAGATTTAGAACTAGAAGGTACCTCAAAGGGGGTCTAATTCAAAGCCCCTCTTTTAAAAAAACAAGGCCACTCTAGACACTACTGGAGTCTAGTATTAATAAAGCTATAATTTGAAGCCAACTCCTCTAACACCAAATCCATCCCACCCATGTCTTCATCATCTGTCAATGATAATGAAAAATTCTCATAAAATGTTAGTTTCAACCTATACTTAGAAACTTAACAGAATTTAAAAATAAAATAAAATATATTACTTCATTGAACTATCCCTAGCTTGCATATCTGGGAATTAAAGTAAATGAATGAATTCTTTTAAATTGGATTCTAACCCTAGCTAAATCCAGTCCACCTTTGTGTCTCGGTTTCCCTATTTCTCTACTTTAGAGGGAAGTCAAAAGAAGAATTAATAAAAGGAAGTGAATTTAGCAAGAAAAAATGTAAAAGAAATTACTTCTTGATTATGAATAAAGTGAATATGATTTTAAAATCTGATGGACTTTAATACGCTCAGGATATGGTGTTACCTGGTTAACTGCATTTTCTAATGGGCAGAAAACCATACATTTTCTCCATGCTTTGTCAAAAATTTCTCAGAAATTTAGTCTAGTCTTAGGAAACACATAATAATGAAAAAAAGGAAAGGACCTTAAGGATAATTTAGTCCAACTCTCTCTTTTAATAAATGATAAAATTTAATTCCAGAAAACTATCTTACTTACATAGTACAACTTATTCATTTAACTCATGATAAAACAGAATTCAAGGAAAATAAAGTGACTAAACTAGGTTCATAGAGCTAGTTAGTGGCAAAACTGGGACAAGAATAAAGGTCCCCTAACTCCCAAGATCAGTACTTTTCCTACTATATCACACTGCCTTAATAATTAATTTTAAGATCTCATTCTTTAATAATAAAAATCAAAATCTTTAGTTATCACTAAAATGAATCTCACTATAAAGATATATCATGGATACAAAAAATGGTGTAAACAATCAGACTTATGTAGATCCCCTGAAAAGTTGTGTTTTAAAAAAAAATAAATTGTCAATATAAGCTTGTACTGAAGACTGTTTCTTCTGAAAGTGGCGTATCCCCCAAAAGTAAACTTTGAAAGGAGTTCAAGGTAAATGATTTTTTTATTACAAATAACTGTAAGAGAGTAAGAAAAGAATGAAAATAAAGATAATCACATGAAGCAAACAATAAAATAAAGAAATAAAGGCAAAGATATGCTTGTACTCCCTTCACCAAGTTTCTATATTTACACATTATACATGCTTTTTGCTTCTTGCTGCTATGCTATAAATTGGCTAACTACTTCTTGATACAATATAATTCTACTGTCTCTCATGATGAATATCAAAGTGGAAGTCCTTTAAGTGGATCAGAATTTTCTAGTCAATCTCAGAACCTCCAATCATAAATCTTCAGCGTCAGCAGAGATATTTCCCCATTCACCACATCTCCCATCTTCACAGTTTACCACTGATTCCCTTAATATTCCTGACCTTTAGTTCCTCCAGGTGAATTTTGTTAATTATTTTTTTCTTGAAAGTGAGAAGCACAGCTAACATTTGTGATTGCTCTTCACTGTAATAAGAGACTTTTACTGTGAGCCTACCACCCCATTATTTCATTGCCCCAGGCCTAGAAGATTACATTGCCATCAATCCAACAATGCTCCCACATTATACAATGATTGCATGCTTTGGGGAAATGAAAAGTAGGTATTTCTAACCAAAAAATGTTGGAACTTCAGTCTAAATCATCTATTGCAGGCCTGCACAACATACAGCCTGTGGGGCACTTATGGCCCACAAAAGGATTCCCAGCAGCCCGTGATACATGTAGCAAATATAAAAGAAAGTAAAGATATAAGGAGTGCCTGTGCCCCTGCTTAACCCACCTTCCATTATAGTCACAATTGTGCCCATCATATAACTTGGTGAGTGGGTTGCCACTGGACACTCTCTCCTGTCTGTCATGTGACTCATGGAAACCAACCATCGCCAGTCTGTCTTTAGTCTGAGAGGAGTGAGAGTCGTGTCTTTTCCTGTGCTGGTCATTACTAAATGTAAACAGTAACAAAAACTGAAAAATGGATTAAAACTTGTATCACTTAGCAAAGTAATTTTTAACATTAGTGTGATTTCATAATAAATAAAAATCTTAAGTAATAAGTGCAATTAATTGATATTAATTAAAATTTCCCTTTTTTTAATATGATTTATTTGCAAAACAGTTTAATCATTAAGTATACCTTCACTTGGAAAGTGAGCCACTAAAAAACCTATCTGCGGTTGGAAGAAGTTGAGACTCTTTTAATTTTGGCCCCATCTACTGCCAAGTTGTTTAGGTCTCATCTATTGGGAAGCATTATAGTTGCCTAATGGCAAGAATACAAGTTTTGATTCAAAACTTCTGTAGCTTCCATTATTGTTCCCCTGTCCTCCCCCTAAAAAGATACAATATTAGTATAAGAGACTGTAGAGATCATCTAGAATGAGCCATAAATGAATGGATACCTCTTCTAAACATCCCCCAAAATGATCATTAAATTCTATCAGCTAGCTACTTTTAGCCTTTGAATTTCACATAACCTTATAGAAAGGAGTCATCTCCAGTTGTCCTGATCTGTATCTTCCCAATGAACCTAGATGGCTCTGGAGGAAAAAATGAGGCTAATGACTTTGCACACCTCACTTCAATCCAATTCACTTGTAGCTTATGACATCGCCCTTTCCTGATGTCATATTCCTCTTTAGGAATGAAGGACAACAGTATTAATAACAGCAGCAACTGTAAAGAAAGTGGATTTTTATGTTCCTAATGAGAGAATAAAAAAGTCAAAAGGAATGAGACATCAGTTTGTCCAAAACCTTCAGATTTTACAGATGTGGAAGCCAAGGCCCAGCAAAGGTGAAGTGACTCAGCTAAGTTCACATGGTTGGATAGATGTCAATCAATAAGTACCAAATAACAACACATTACAACGCAGCAGGAAGACATAGAAAGAAAAAATCATTTAAAATAACTGCAGAGAATATAAAATAATTAGAAGTCTACCTACCAAAACACATATAGGAACTATATAAACACAATAACAAAACACTTTTCACACAAATAAAGACAGATCTAAACAATATTAGAAATAGTAACTGCTCATGGGTAGAAAAAGCCAATATAATAAAAATGGTAATACTACCTAAATTAATTTACTTATTGAGTGCCATAGCAAGCTACCAAAGAATTCTTTTATGGTGTTAGAAAAAATAATTAACAAAATTCACCTGGAGGAACAAAAGATCAGGAATATTAAGGGAATCAATGTAAAAAAAAGGGAAAGAAGGAAGCCTAACAGTACCAGGTCTCATACTATGTTACAAAGTGGTGATGATCAAAATAATCTTGTACTGGATAAGAAATGAAACGGTGGACCAGTGAGGTACACAATCCACAGTAGTGAATGCCCACAGTGATCTAATGTTCGATAAACCCAAAGATTCAAGCTTTGGGGGCAAGAACTCACTTTCTGACAAAAACTGCAGGGAAAACTGGAAAGCAGTCTAACAATAGACCAATATCTCAAACCACATACCAAGATAAATTCAAAACAAGGGACATGATTTAAACATAAAGGGTGATATAAGCAAGTTAATGAACAGTGAAACAACTACTATCAGATCTGTAGATATGAGAAGAGTTCATAACCAAATGAAAGATAAAGAGGATATGGGAAGGATATGGGAAATAATAAAATGGATAATTTTGATTATATGAAATTTAAGCTTTTGTATAAACAAAACGAAGTCAAAATTAGAAGGAAAGAAGCAAACTAGGGAGGAAATTTTAGAGCAAGTTTCTTTGATAAAGGTCTAATTTCTCAAATACATATGGAACGGAGCTAAATTTGTAAAAAAAAAAATATATATATAAATAAATAACCATTCCCCAATTGATAAGTGGGCAAAGGATGTGAAAAGAAAGTTTTCAGAAGAATAAATCAAAAGTATTAATAGTCATATAAAAATGCTCTGAATCCTGAATAGTTAGAGAAAGGCAAATTAAAATAACTCTGAGGTACCACCTCACACCCATCAAATTGGTTAACATAACATGAAAGAAAAATAAATACTGGAGGGGATGTGGAAAATAAGTAAACTAATGCACTACTGGTAGAGCTGTAATTTGGTCCCAACATTCTAAAAAACAATTTGGAATTATGGCTAAAGGGTTATAAAACTGTGCATACACTTTGACCCAGTTAAGCATTACTAGGTCAGTATAATAAAGAAATCAAGAAGAAAAAGGCAAAGGATTCATATGTACAAAAATATTTACGGTAGCTCTTTTTGTGGTGGCAAAGAACTGGAAAATGAGGGGATGTCCATCAGTTTGGGAATGACTGAACAAGTTATGGTATACAATTGTGATAAAATACCATGTGTTGTTAAAAAAGATGAAGGGGACAGTTTTATAAAAACCTGGGAAGATTTCTATGAACTGAGGCAAAGTGAGATAGTAGAACTAGAACACTGCACACAATAACGGCAACATTGTAACAAGGATCAACTGTGAAAGACTTAACTACTTTAATCAATACAAATACTTATGCCAATTCCAGAGGACTTACACTAGAAAATTCTATCCACCTGCAGAGAGAACTGATGAGCACTGAGTACAGACTAAAGCATTTTTTTCAAAAGACAATATATAATAAACTCAATAAACTCAGAAAATCATAGAAGATGCATTATACAATCAGGAAACAAAAGCAATTGAGAGTAAGAGTAGCTTAATTATTTAAAATATAAGAATCATCTTCTTTTATCAAATAGTACCTACTCAAACACACACAAAAAAACAAAGGATTAACATGATCTCCCCTAAAAAAGTGACCCCATACTCTAATTCAAACCATTCCTCACTGATTTTTTTGTCAAACGTGCCATGTTAAATATCAAACTGTAGAGATACCTGCTCAATTGTGCTAGCACTAACACCAATTGTTCCTAAAGAAAATGGCTGAAAAACAAAAATATAGAAAAGTGACCATCCCCATTTAGAAATTCTTCAGATAATTATAAGGATAAATAAGTTACAAGCAACTTACTACTCTCTAAAAATTTAGTAGTTAAAAGCACTCTAAAAAAGAAGCTTAATTAGAACTATCTATTCTTTCTTATTATTCATCTCATTTTTACATTCACTTTGTTCTTTGATCTCTTAAAATACAACTATATTAATGGTGAGAGACACAAGCTGATTCTCTTTTAGAATGTACATTCATCCTTTCCTTTTTGCAGAACTGCTTTTCTTTCAAATTTATCCTTAAAACTTTGTCTACGAACCTTCTTATCAATTTCCACCCACTAAAGATAATTTCGGAAATAAATTCACGGTACAAGGTCTGGAGAAAGCAATAAGGATGGTGAATCCTTTGAATGTTTAAGCCTCACATACTTCACCTGCATATTTATTTTTATTTCAACATTAAGGTCACTAAAGAATGATGGCAGTGCCTTTTCTTCTTGATTCCACAGGGTAAATGATTCACTAAATAAGATCTTGTAGTTGAGAGCAGAGATAGGGCCTGGACTGTGATTTCTTTTGTATAGGGAACTCTCAGATTTGCAAAGTGCTTCCCCCAGTGCAGATCAGCATCTTTTCAGCAATTTATTTCTTACAGAGTTGCCTAAAACACTTTAGTGACTGGCCCAGGTCACACAATCAGTATGTCTTGGAGGTGGGGTTCTGAGACCAAGGCTCTATCGACTCCCCCATAACCCCACACTGCCTCTCCTGCTTGGTAAGAATAAATTGGTGAAATAAACTGGGTAAATACCCTTTCTGGTGAATTTAAGGAAATATACAAATAGGGGTTGTCCAAGATGACAATTTGAAGATGTAATTACATCATTCAAACTCATACTGATAAAATTCATAAATCAATTCAAGAAAGACTTAATCAACTTCATTCTTATATAAAATTTTTCTTTCAACTCTTTTGTGCTTTTTAAACCCTGATTCTGAAATCTTCCTTATTTTCTTATTTTACTTAAATTCTAATTCATTCTATATTCATCAATGCCATGAAAAGTTATTTTTCTTACCCTGATGTATCTTTGCTTTTTTGTACCTGTAATGTATTTTATAATTTTCTAAGTTTGTATAGTAAAATTAATTGACACAAAATTAACACATGCTAACAGGTAATATTTTAACGCCTTTCATTTCCCAGTTTATCCTATACTGATTCACACCATTCTGGTTATAACCAACTCACTGTTTTCACTGTGACAATAATAACTTTTTTCCTTGTTAAAGGTTCCTTTTCTAGTAAACATGTATACATATATATGTATATATAGATGTACCTATGTGCGTATATACGGGTGTGTGATATCCAAATAATGATTAACAGTAATTTCAATGTTAAAATTAACATTTTTACAACTCTCAAGTGTCAGCTATTTAAAAATCTGCATCAATTTCTTAAAGCCTTGGCTAATGTTTAGGTTAAGTTATTACTTAGGTTAGGTTACTATTCAAAGAAACAATTTTTATAACCACATAACCACTATAAAAAGATCTTATGCAATGAATACCCTATATTCTCCATCAATGTCTAATTAGAAAAATTAAATTTTCCACAATCCAAATTCATGATTAAATAAATAAATCTGTAATAAATACAAAATATTTTACATTATCAAGTCAAAGGTTCTAGGAGAAAGACAAATCTCACAGGGTTTAGAGATCACCTACAGATGGTCAAGAATTTGACTTTTATTAAGCCTTTTTCTTCCCCTGATGATTCTCCTGTTGATTTCAACACAACTCAGTTCAAAAAAGTCTATTATAGAGAAGAAAAACAACTAAATAGAGTGAAAGTTAAAAAATCATATACAAATATTAAATTATAGATAGAAAAGAAATAATGTTTTCTCACTTGTTGCATTACAACAGGTGAACATGGAGGCTGTCGATAGCCGTGATCAAGAAAGTAAGTTATATGACACTACTCCACAGATATGAGGGCAATCCTTGATATACACTACATGAAACATACTCCATGTTGGGTGATAGAAGCAGCAACTTAGTAAAGCCAAGGATGTGAAACAATGAAAGTCATATTCCATTTGGAATATGGAACTATTTGGAAACTATAGAACATAAGTTAGAAACTATTTTAAAAGACAAAGTAATCTTTATTGAACTCCTTGGTCTTTACCAATAAATTCAATTTTTACCACCTGAGACAACAACAGTGAATAACATTTTCCTGCACCACAGGATTAATATTAGGAAATAAATTTCAATATGTAGGAATGGTAAGCATTATTGATATTCAAAAAAAGGTTGGGGGGGTACCTCATGTACATTTTTTTTGCTAATCAAAAACAATATAGTGTAATCTAAACACTTATTCCATTACTTCTATTTAAAACAATTTATTTGAAGTTCAGTTGAAGCCTAAAAATCAGCAACGGCTGTATTTCAAATAATAAAACTGTTTCAGCTTAAATTAATTAAACAAATGCTCAGAAGATTTGAAAAAGCTTTAACTTTTCGACTATTTGGGCTCGATATTCTATAAAAGCTTGCCAAACCCACTGACATATTCTCTAGGTGAAGAAGCCTAGTAAGAAGCAGTTTCAAAACTAGGGATCATATCTCCTAACCCCTTCTTAACCATATGTGAAATTCCCCCTGACATCCATCAAAGGAATACATTAAAGTTCAAGGGCAATTCATCAACACCTTGTAATATTTATCTAACAAAGTCCTGCTGCTTTACCAGATCATGGCACATTTGTAACAACATTAAGATAGAATTAAAAATTAATTACCTTTGGACTTGGAATCGGAATAGTTCCCTAACCTGTCCGCAGTTAGCAACACTTCCAAAGTGTCTCCTCACAAATAACACTACTGAAAATTTTTTTAAAAAATAAAATTAGTGATGCTTTCCTGAAACCGTCTATCCCTCAATATTTCTTCTCCACGTAAGGTAAAATCAGGATACATGTAAATTCTATCTATGCACGTCTACAAAATTAAACGCCTATTTCTGCTGGGAAACTAGATTCTCACTTTTCTGCCTTACTTCTCCCTACCCCAAAGTGGTCCTAAAAGTGTAACACCTACACATGCATCCGTCCACCATCCCTTCACTTGACAGCTACACCCTGAAGCTCCAATGCACCCCTACAGGTGCACCCGCGCAAGGTGTGGGGTGGGGGGTGGCCCGGAGGCTCCGCTCTCTCTGCACAGTTGGGCGAACCAGGCAGATGGGCTGGAGCACCCCAAGTCCCGATTTCGGCACCCCCACAAACCCGGGCACATCCTCGCCAGGAAAGCAACTACAGGCTAGGCACTGGGGGTGCGCGCACCCTGCCCGGACCCCACAGCGAGGAAGAGAAGCACATTTCCATCATCATCATCATGATCACCACCACCACCCCCCCCTACGCCCCCCAACCCCCCAATCCATGCGCGTCTTATCAATAGCCGCCACAACGTGCTTGGAACAAGCCCTCTTGCCCATCCCCGGCCCCCGCCCGCGAGCCAAGGCGGGGTGGGGGGGTGCGGATAGAGATGGGGGCTGGGGAGACTGGAGACAAGAGATGGGCACAGAGGGGATCGTTGTGATTGCACAATAATAGGTTTATCGTCCTCTCCCTCGCTCCGGTAGAGAAGCACACCGGATAGTGGAGGGGGGAGGATGTGCCTCTGACCTACACCCCCCCCCCCAGATTCCTGTGCAATTAATCGGGGGAGGGAGGATAAAGACTAAAATGCCACCCGATGCCCAGACTTCGTTCCCTTCACTGGTACCTCAAACCGGCAGGGCGGGGCGGGGGCGGGGCACGGGGGAGGGTCGTGGGGAGCGCGACCCCCCACAGGGATACCTGGTCTATGGGCAGCTGCACCGCGTTGCTGAGGGGCTGCAGCAGGGTGGAGCCGGTGGTGCTGGTGGTAGTAGCCATGGCCGAAGCCTCGTCTCCCCAGCCCGCCCGCCCTCCTGTCTGCCCCTCACTCGCTCCCTAGGTGAGCCGGCTCCCGAGGCGGAGGAAGCCTGGCGGGCGGACGGAGAGGAGGAGGAGGTGGAGGAGGAGGAGGAGGAGGAAGATGGGGATGGAGCCGCCGGCCGCCGCCGCCGCCGCCTCTCGGGCCCCTTTCGCAGCTTGCAGGAGGAGGGGGAGAGAGAAGAGGAGGAGGGGGCGGTGACCAGGCACGTCCCTCCCCTCTCGGCCGCCGCCGCCGCCGCCGCTTCTGGGCTCCGCCCCGCCTCAGACCCCACCCCCCGGGCATCCACACCGCCTCCGGTCCGACCCGACCCCGCCGCACCGAGCTCTGGACGCGCAGCTTCTCGGGCCTCCTCCCCTGCCGACAGTTCGCCCCCGAAAAAACCATCAAAGGCTGCCTACGCCCCCTCCCCTGCTCCCACACCCACGCGCCGGACAGCCCCGCTGCCCAATCCCAGCGCAACGTGCAGACCCCTCAGCCAATCAGAGAACGCTAACCAACGCGGGAGGGGGGAGCGTCTGGGTGTGGGGATGAATTCACTCCCCCCACTCACCTACCCCCGCTCCCACGTCGCGCTCCTTTTCCCCTCGCGAAAGCCGGAGCATGAAGGGGGTGGCGGCCTCGAGAGTGTGAAAGATGTCCTTGGGCGCTCTTGCCCGACGCCCCCCTAAAGCCATAAATAAAGTCATTCTTCTAGTCTGGTCCCCAGCACTCCCTCGTTTGACTGGGAGGGGCTATGGATAACAAAGGGTAACAGGGTGGCAGGCACACAAAGGATCCCGAGCGTCCCTTCCCACTCTAAGTCCTTGGCTGGAGGTCGAGGGGCTCGGCCGAGGAGGAAGCTGGAGAGGAGTGGACTCTACTCCCGACCTCGACCGCCTAACCCTCCTCTGCGGCTCGAGGTGTCAAAACCAACTCCTGTTGCTTCTTGATGTTTCGTTCGCTGTCACCCAGCCCCCACCTGGTGGTGCATATGTGGAGAGAGAATGGTTTTAGAACTAAACTACACTTGTTTCCTGGGAAGCCGTCCTTGGTAGATTAAACCTTAATCTTTATGGAGCCAACAGAGTTGAATTAACCCAACACTGTGAGGAAGAATTGTCCTGCCTCTCTCTCTCTCTCTCTCTCTCTCTCTCTCTCTCTCTCTCTCTCTCTCTCTCCATCATTGCAACTCTCCTGTTGAACTTGGCAGTATCCAAAGCTTTCAGCGTCTCCAGGCTATTCATCTTTATGAACTATTTACATACAAAAAAAAATTAAAACAAATTGTCTTGGCCTTTAAGAATACTAAAGGCATAAACGTTACGTTTGCAGGATTTTGATTTAAAGGGGAAGATAATAGGAGTACGTCAAATACAGGGCTTTAAAAATCAATAAATTTACGTTTGAAGTTACAGTTTCGAGCATGACCTTTCTCTGTCTATAGAAATATTCTCTGCACATGCCACCCAAATCTACCTTGGCCCACTATTTTCTGCAACAGATCAATAGTCACACCATGAGAAATATAGACTACAAGCTCCCACTGTGTCAATTCTTGATTCTTCTGTCAGAATAAAATGCAGCCATTAAGGCACTCTTTAATCAATAGTTACATGAAACTAAGGCAAGACTATTGAAAATATTCAACATTACAGGTAAGTATTGGTATCAAGTGAAAGTATTTTTTTAAAGCATTCTTTTGAAGCTGAAGTTCTCCAAATACACCTATTCACAGATGACATCGTACTCACTGCCTCCAAGTATGAAACATTATTAAGGCTTCAAGAGAAATTTTTCATAATGTGAAATTTGCCTATCATAGACACTGAAGGGAAAAAAATAGACTATTATGCCCAAACTACTATGACATGCAACAGGATACCAGGAAGAGGGAAAAGGAGGAGAGGGGGAGAGAGAGAGAGAGAGAGAGAGAGAGAGAGAGAGAGAGAGAGAGAGGGAGGGAGGGAGGGAGGGAGGGAGGGAGGGAGAGAGAGATTTATAGGTATAGCTGTATCTATCTACTTGCATGAGCATGGCAGATGGACATGAGCTAATCCAAGAACTGCAGAGGAGATCAAGATCCATCATAGTTGAAAAACTGTCTAGTCCTTTCAATGACCCCCAAATAGTTCACTTCTAAAAAAAAGTCCATTGCATTGTCATTTATAATCTTCAGGAACACTGATAATTAGAACAATCAAAAATAGAATAGGTTTCTATGGGAAGTGGTGGGTTCCTCCTAACTTGAGGTTTTCAAGCGAAGATCAAATTATTTTTTTTGAAAGGAGATTGTTAGTCCAATACTGGTTCAACACCAAACATTCTCTAGGGTCTAGAATAGATGAACTTCACAGCCCATTTCAAACTCAGAAATGTCGTGACTCTATTACTAATTCCTCCTAGTGATGTTACATATCTACATATGGAACCTCACAGTCTCTGAAGACTCAAAATTAACCCAAAAGTAACCCAAAGGTAATGGGAAGATGCTTAGCGGGCATGAATAAGCTACTACATATTGCCATCAATAGCATGCATTCTAGGAGTAGCATTAAAGGCATTTTCAAAAACATATAACCAGATAGGTTTATGGTCTGGTCAAATAGTAAGAATGGGAGGCAACAGACTGATAGTACTAGTGATCCTCCTGAATATTTTTGTTTGTTTATGCTTCTGATTTCACTTCCATCGAGAAAACTGCTTTTATCAATATCAGGGTAAGATGACTTATCCATAGCCAGAAGTCACATAGCCTATATGTGTAAGAGGTAGGAATTGAATCCAGGTTTTCCTGACTCTAAAAACATCTTCCTATGCACAACATCACACGACTTTGACCTGCAAATTACTTTTTTTAATGAGACGGCCTCCAGTGCATCAGGGGATCTTAAGTAGAAAATCTATGAAAAAAGTTTTGTTAAGAATGGCATAGATTAAAAAGGCATGGAATGATTTAAATTTTAATTAAATAAATTTTTAAAATAAAATATTAAATAAATCTTTGAATAAAATTTAAAAATTAAATGAAAGGTATGGAGGAGTTATCCTACTGTTGCAAAAAAAAAATAGATTGGTCAAGTTACCAAAGTAACTTCCATATAGATATTGTTCATTGATGGGGGCTTTACATGACATGATACAACTTGAATTCACACTTTAGGGATAGGTTGTTGTGTATGACTCAATCTGAAGAAATGATAGATATAAAAAAAATAGCCATCTTTTACTCTTAGGCCATATCCTAATGAAAACTATAACGAAAGTGATGAATAGGATGGTGTAATACTAGCAGCACCTATTATTAGTGAGATTTCCAGATTTTAAAAAATTGCCTAACAATGAGATTGGGGCTGGACCTGAGATTTCAATGGTAAAGGAAACTCCTGAGTGAGAAAACTCCCTCACATAATATGGTACCTTCTCTGTAATTTGTGTAGTCTTTGAAAGTTGGCTAGAGTATTGGGTAGCTAAATCCCTGTCCCAAGGTTCCATAGCCAAAATGTGTCAGGGCTTTCCTGGCTCAGAAGTCAGCTCTATTCTTTATTCACTCAGTGCTGCTAATGCCATGATCAGACTAAGACCTTTGATAGTCAATCATGACAGTTTGTGGAAAGTTATGGCAAAATTTGGTTGCCCTAAATTCATCAGTATCATATATCACTTTCATAACAGTATGCTTGTCTGGGAAAATGGACAATCCTCTCATGATTTTCTAGTCACCACTGAAGGGAAACAATGTTGCGTGCTTGCTTCCATGATTTTCAGCATGAAGCTTTCAGTAATATTGTCAGGCACCTTCAACAAAAATGAAAATGGCATCAAGGTCAGCTACCACACTGATGGTAAATTATTTAACTTGAAAAGGCTACAAATCAAAATTAAACTGGAGAGAGAATTGATGCATGATTTTTTAGTTCTCAGATGTTTATGCACTCGATGCATCCTCTGAGGCTGAGATAGAACAAAATGTGGATAGATTCTCTGCTGCTTGTGCTAATTTTGGCCTAGCAATTAATACCCAGGAAACACTGGTTATACACCAGTCAGCACCATGTCATCCATACATAGAACCATCAGTTACAGCAAATGGAGAAATATTGAATTCTGTGGATAAGTTCACTTATCTTGGTAGTATACTTTCCAGAGATGTACACATAAATGATGAGAATGACACACACATTGACAGAGCTAGCTCAGTGTTTGGAAGGCTACTTAAGAAAGTATGGGAGAGACAAGAGTATTAGACTGCCTACCGAACTGAAATTCTATAGAACTGTTGTGCTGATCTCGTTGTATGCCTGTGAAACCTGGACAGTTATACCAGTATCATGCCAGGAAACTGAATCATTTTCATCTGAATTGTCTTAGGAAGACTCTGAAAATCACGTAGCAAGATAAGGTGCTGGACACTGAGACCCTTTCTTAAACTAACTAAATTGCCAAGCATTCAAACTCTACTGCAGAGAGTGCAACTCTGGTGGGCTGGTTGCATTGTTTGAACACCAAACGTACATTTGCCTAGAAGACTATTTTATGGAGAACTCACACAAGGAAGACCCTCACACAGCAGTAAGAAGAAGCAATACAAGGACACTTTAAGGGTCTCTCTGAAGAACTTTGGAATTGATTGTGTGACATGGGAGATGCTAACAAAGGACCTCCCAGCATGACATGCCCTCATCAAAGAAGGTGCCATGCTCTATGAGCAAAACAGAATTGCAATAGCTCAAAAGAAGCATAAGATGTGTAAATTTAGAGACATCTCTACTCCAAATGTTCCCGTGGACCATTAGAGCCTTACTTGCAGTAGAGCATTCTGAGTTCATGTTGGTCTGATAATCCACAGTCAGAAACACTGTACCTTGATTCCAGTAGAGTGATGTCATTTTGGTGCTCTTCAAGTACAAAGGACAATAACCACCTCTAATGTAATGTCAGAAAATGTGACATGTGTTGTATGTTCAGATACAGATACACACATACATATATATAAATTATGGGAATGGGAGTATGGTGTAGTGAAAAGAGCAGAATTGGAAATCAGGACCTGTATTCCAGTCCTGGCTCTGCCACAAATCTTGAACAAATCTCTTGATCTCTCTAGACCTCAATTTCCCCGTCTGTAAAACAGGTATAATACCCTATCTACCTAACAATATTGTTCCAGTTGTGAGAATAAAATTAGGTGGAAGTTATTAAAAGACTTCGAAAAGGTAAGATTATGAATAATAAACTAACATTATTATTAATTATAAATATAATACAATATTTAATATATTAATATTAATTAATATTAGTCTTAATATATTAGCCATATTAGTGTGGAGTCATTGTTCTAGAGTGTGTTGTGTAGGCAATGATCAGAGATTAACCTTATTAGGAATTCTGACCCACAGGTCCAGAGCATGGAAGAAGAAAAAGAAGACCTGTCCTGTGAGTGGTTGAAGTAGAAAGGTGATAAGGAAGGTTGACAAACCAAGAGATCAGGGTTTTTGAAGATAGCTGGGGTTGAGGTGGAAATGAAGATTGTGAGGTGAGAACTGAACTTAGTAGAGAAAAAAAAAGAAAGTGACAAGAAAGTGACTGTCCATAGGTGACAACAAGGACCTAAACAAGAAGGGAATGAATTTTAAAGGAGGAAAGGTAGCTTCTGAGTAGACAGTATTAGAGATAGGATCTGAAAGTGATGATAGGGAACAGGAAGTATGTCACTTTCTCCCCTGGTCCCTTATGTCATAATGTGAGAAAAGAAATAGACAGACTTGGGAAGGGTGCCAGCAGAAAACTAGTTTCAGTGAGTATTCTAAGACAAAGGAATGTGACAGAAAGAGATCTAGGATGAAGGGCAGCTGTTTTAACTAATAAAGGAGGGTTCTAAAGGAATCATTGAAAAGGTAGAGCAGAAGATTGTAGGGAATAAATTGAGTTAACTATGAGTTTACTGTTGGGAGGGAATTTATATGTCTTCTTCACTTCCAAGTCCCTACTGATCTCTGGTATCCTATGTGGTGAAAGGCATCAGGCTAGAGGAACACATCAGAGGCAATTTACCTTACTCCAGTGGGATGATGAGTCTCAGGGGACAAGCTTAACAATCATGAAATTCTGTGGGATGACAGACTCTGGACTAGGACAGAGCTGGAATGTAAAGGGAAGGAAGCCCCCATCTGCATGTTAGTGCCTTAGGCAAAGCCCCACCTTCCCCTGTTAATTCTGGCTGTGGAAATTAGCACATTGAAAGACTTCTATCTACAAGAGTTACTTTAATATAATGACTCATAAGATGGTTATGGTAATTGAGATCTGCTGAAAATCCTTCTTTCTTGCCAACTTACCCTTACTTACGTTTCTTCTGAGTAGCTGGTTTAGTCTTTTCTACCTGTATTTATTTTACCAAAAATGGCAAATTGGAGCACATATTTTATTTATTCTAGAACTTAATACTGTGAAACAATAAATGAATTTTGAAAAAGCATTCATTGAAGGATAAATAACTTCTCTCAGGGAACTTATTTCATCAGATTGGAGTGATATCTCCAGAGGAGCAGCCACCACATGACTACTACTCAAATTCTTTCTTAGAATCCTAGGAGTAACTCAGATAGGTCTGATGGGGATGGAAGGTGGAGAGAATGGGAGTAGATGCATTCCTACTATCTGATAGTGTATCTCTTGAGTCCACATTGCTATGTCATTTTCACAAATCAATCAGTCACAATAATACTATCAACTTTTAAATATTAAACAATGATAAGGCAAACCCAGGAATGATCATGATGTATTCAACAAAAGGCAAGAGCAGGAGTGAGCGTGATATTTATACAATAGAAGACAATATAAAAATCTACCAATAAACCTAGGTTACTTTTTCCTATCAATGAACATCATGTCCATAGAGAAGATCAGGCAAATGTTTACAAAAACCTAGTAACAACACTCAATCATCCATGGCAAATTTGGATGGCAAGCCTTGATGTCGTTGGTCTCTAGAGAAAAGTCTGGAATACATGTCACCTGCTGGGCAAAGTCATATCTCTGCTATCTGTTCCTCTTCTGGTCCTTGCAGCTCTCCTGTTGGGCACAGCCACTTTTCTGCTCACAGGCCACTTTATAAATGACTGACATATAGCCTCCTCTGGTCCTTTATGTCATAATGTGAGAAAAGAAATAGACAGAGGCAAGGTGCTGAGAATCTGTTAGGTTTGTTCAGTGATAAATATTTCCCTTAAGTCAGAGACTGCCAAGGTCCTCAGATCTACTCTGAGACTCTAAGGTGTTTCTTCCTCTCTAGTAGTAAATAGGGTCACAGAACCTTTCTACAACCCTTTAAATAGCAGGAAATACTGTTTTCTCTAGTTGTCTCCTAGAAAAGTTAAGCCTCCTCTCAGCAAAGCTTCTTTTTCCCCTTTCATATCTCTCCCTCTCAAAACAGAGAGGGCAGTAGAGTGCAACACAAGCAAATCCTGCGAGATGTTTCCCCTCTCTCAAACTGTACTATCTACTTAGAGATCAATAGAGCCTGTCACCAGTCTTCTCTCTGAGCTCAAAGCAGATATTATTCTCTCCATCTATGTTCTAGCTTCTGTCTTCCACTCAATTCAAGTCAGCAAGTTATTATTAAGTGCCGGGTATGTGCTGGATAATATGTTAAGCTCTGAGGATACAAAGAAAGGCAAAAACAGCCCTTGATCTCAAGGATTTCATAATCTAATGGGGAAGGCAACATACAAACAACTATATACAAATAAGTCATATATAAGATAAATTGGAGATAATCAACAGACGGAAGACACTATCATTAAAGAGAACCAGGAAAGGATCTTGCAACAATGAAGGATTATAACTGAAAAATTCAAGGAAAATTTTCTCCAGGGAAATAAGGAGGTAAAAAAGAAAACATTCTAGGCATGGGGGACAGCCATCAAAAATGTACAGAATCAGAAGATACAGTTTAAGAAAGAGCAAGGAGGCCGGTATCTCTGAACCATATATGGAGGGAAGTAAGATGTAAGAGAACTATAAAGACTGAAAGTCAGCAGGCTATGAAGGGCTTTAATACCCAAGATAAATAAGGAGATAAAAATGGATCATATTTGCCCTTAATGTGTTCATACTATCTGGATCAGGTAATGAAAGAACTGGCAGACATGATTGCTAACTAAGAATGATAGCCACTAAAGATTGATCTTTAAAGGAGAATGAGAGATAAGACAGGATTTTAAAAAGACAAATGTCTTCCTAAGTTTCTAAAAGGAGGAGAGAATACAGTCTGCATATATGCATATATGAGGCCAAATGAGCTTGTCTTCAGCGTCTGTCAATATTCCAAAATATATTATAGTGTTAATGAATATGTAGAAAACAAAATGATAAATATAAAGAGCTAAACCAACATCATTTGCTTTTTTGATAGGTTTATTTAATCAGAGGAAAACTGTAGGTATAATTTATCCAGAATTTTTTTTTGTCAAAGTCTTTCATGCTATTCTGGTTTACGAGATAGAAAAATGAGAGTTAGATGATAGTGCATTAGATGTAGAACTTGTTGAGTAGACAGATCTAAGGAGTAACCATTAAATTTTTGATGTCACCTTAGAAATCTCTAGGACAGGAATCTGCAGTAGGCTCTATGATATGTAGCACTTTTTTCAGTGACTTAAAAAACACCGGTATCATGCTTTTCAAATCTGCAGATGCAAATGATATGGGCATCTTTAGTCAGTAGAGGGAAACAATTAGAGGCAATACAATAGCTATCTTCAATTATTTGAAGGACTGTTATATGAGAAAAGATTAGACTTATTTTCCTTGATTCCAAACAATAGAAGTAAGAGCAATGTATGAAAGTTGCAAAGGGGGCAATTTAGGCTAGATATTAAAAAAAAACCCTAACAATTAAAATTATCCAGTAACAAAATGGATTTCTTCAGGAGACAGTGGATTCCCCCTTATTAGAGGTCTTCAAAAACCAAAGATTTGTTGATCATTTGTCAGGTGAACTAGAGAGGTGATCATTTTTCAAGTATGTTTGAAGATCTCTGAGGTGCCTTTAAACACTAACATTCTGTGATACTGTGATGTGGGTGTCCTTGCTTCTACTGGCATTGACCTTCATCACCCTCCTCTTTTTAAGATCCTGTTCTTTCTCTTTATAATTCTCAGGGCTGAGTATCAAGTCCCAAGAAACCAGATACTGGATGTGAGAGCTGTCTTTAACCTATAAAGGGTTTAGTTACCATATCCCTACATTTTCTTCTGCCTGAGAACTGGTTCATCAGAAATGAGAATGAAGTGGCCAGGTAGGAGAGCCATGTTCAGTTACTGTGTTGGTTTTCATTCAGATTTTAAAATTTATTTTCTCTTAAGAAAACAGATACTGATTGTCTTACTTAAAAGTTTTAAAATAAATATTTTAAAATTATGCACCTGTCATCAACAAACATGAACTTTCCATATAAAAAGGATAATTACATATAAAGCAGTGAATCTGTCATGTATATCTCAATTTTTTAAAGTATCCATCAAGTTTAACACCATAGCACTGACACTACCATCTCGTCTATGACCCCTTCTGACCTTCCTTCTCCTCTCTTTTGTGTATTTTTGTATTATTTCATTGACACTCTCTTCATTTTTATTTTTAAAATCATTCTCATTTTCCCCCTCCACTTCCCTCCAACTCTCCCCCATCTCAATAGCATCCCTCCTCCGTAACAATTACATCCAAGTAAAATAAATTTGTATTGTATTGCTAATGTTTGAAATCATATGTCTCATCCTGTTTCTACAGTCCATCATCTCTCTGCCAAGAGATGGAATTATTCTGCAATCATAGCTGGTCACTGCATCAACCAAAATTTTTAAGTCTTTCAAAGTTATTTTCCTTTACAATTCTATAGTCAGTATATAAGTTGTTTTCTTGATTCTTCTCATTTCACTCTGTAATAGTTCATACAAGTCTTTCCAGTGTAACAGGTACATGGAGTGTCCACCTACATAGTATCATCTCACACAGGGTGTGTGCACATCTCTCTTCTAACATGTTATCACTTTGGTAAGTATAGGTTCCCAGAGAAAGACTATCATCCTATGCTTACATTTAGATTCTCTCAGGCTCCTAAGGGTAAACCTGTTGAGACAGAATACATTTCCTCTACTCGACACCCTAGCTCTTGAGTCCCTACTGATGTACTTCCTTTTACACAAAACCAGCTACTCAGAGTAATGATGCTTTTAGATTTTAAACATAACCATTTACTTAACAATAAGGCAAAAGAAATAGTAATGACATTGCAGGTACTCATTCAAAATAAACATAGGCTAATGAATACATAATACTCCACTCATAAACCTGAGACACACACTGCAATGAACTTAGCAGCTTTGGGGGAGGATAGACACACACTTACAGAAACGCACTTTGAGATTAGTAAAGAAAAACTCATATACTCAGGGTAATCTACAATTTTGGAACAATAAATTTCAATGTTTTCTTTCTAGCTCAGGAACTATCCATAAAAGTTCTTTTATGGATGTAGCTTTTGTTTTGAGCAGATGCTTCCACTACTAAGCTGAGATGAACCATGCTATATTTGACTAATATTTAACTGGGCACAATATCTCAACCAAATTAGTTGATCTGCTACGTGACTTCTCTGATTCTCTGCTTCTAGAATATTTCTCTGCTCAACTAGACTTACTCCTTAAAAGCAGCTATATATCCATTACTTCCAGCCTCGAGCTTAGCTAATGCCATTCTGGAAAATGTCCTTTCGAGTTGCTCTTTCTCTCCCTCTCTTTTTTCTCTTTCCCACCCTCTCTCTGTCTCTCACTCATGTACAAGGTGTATGTATGAGTGCATGTGTGTATAACGTATATGTATATGTATGCACAGATATACAATCAATTCCCTATGTATCTTGGCTATTAAACCTTTTAAGAGACATGTGTTGCAAAGATTTTTTCCTAGTTAACTGTTTCCCTTCTAACTT
Source organism: Potorous gilbertii (assembly GCA_028658325.1). Lineage (NCBI taxonomy): Eukaryota > Metazoa > Chordata > Mammalia > Diprotodontia > Potoroidae > Potorous > Potorous gilbertii. The sequence goes on from CM053769.1 coordinate 248,916,751, forward strand.
CCTTTAATTTTTATGAATAATTTCTGATCTAAATTTAAAATAGCATACTTCACAATGTGGTCCATGAATAAAACCCATAAACACTAAAATTAATGAAAATCCAGAATAAAAAAAAAAGATGACATGTATCCAAAGGTATCTCAACTTAGTTTGGGAAAGTTTGCTTTCCTTAAATAAAGATGTAGATGGAATAGCCAGCAATAGTCTTTAATTTCACTCTTCCAAATAGTGTTAAGTAAGAATTTGTGAGTCATCAGCAGTATCATCCTCCTTCTTCTATTCAACAATTTAATCACATACACCAAGAGACAAATACAGGATGAGGTTGTAGAAGTTGCTGTTGCTATCAGCACAAACTACCTTCTTGGATAACTTCAAACCTAGTGGATTTTGTCCATGACCTAAGGGGAAGGAATATTTAAACAGATTATTATAGTCCTATGCTATCTCACCTAAAAGTGTTGGTATTTGCAGGAGCAGAATTAAATATGGATGACCGTCTTGCAGATTTTTCCCTTATCGGACCTGATTTCTATTTCTAAGCCTTTCTAACTCTACAATGATGGATAAAAAAAATAATAAAAACTGAAAAACTATGGCAAATATGTTAATTGATAAAGGAATTTCTAAAAAAAAAAAAAAGAACTATGTACATGCAAGCATCAATTCATAATCTTTAGAAAGCTTATGTATCCTTGGTGGCATTTGACCAGAATGCTTACTCCCTGATTAATGATTTGGAAAAATTAAGCTTTCATTATATGTCATCTTGTTCCTGTCTTTGTAAACAATTCCTTCTTAATTCATGAATATTCATCTTCTTTTGGTTGCTGTCCAGCTTTTAACCAATCAAAGAATCATAGAGTCTTCTAGGATAGAAGCCAGAATCTCATTTTCATTGCATAAAGCAATTCCCTTCCTTTTTATTCAATATATATCTATCTAGTTTTTGGTCCCTGACTACTTCTTTAAGAGTAAAGGGCAGTTAGGTGGTGCAGTGGATAGAGCACAAGTGCAGGAGGACCTGAGTCTAAATCTCACCTCAGACACTTGACATTCACTAGCTGTGTGACCTGGGCAAGTGACTTAGGCAAGTCACTTAACCTCAATTTCCTCATCCTGGGTCACCTCCAATCATCCTGATGAATATCTGGTCACTGGATTCAGATGGCTCTGGAGGAGAAGTGAGGCTGGTGACCTGCACAGCCCTCCCTCACTCAAAAAAAGTCAAGTGCAAGTCATGACATCATTTCTCTGATGGCATGGTCTTCTTTGGCAATGAAGGACGAACACACACTTCTTCAAGAGATCACTTAAACTTATACTCCACAGGACTGTTTGACTATAAAAAGGAACAAATTAACTGAGGAGTAGAATCAGCTCTTATATCTTTGACATCAATCTGCCCCTACCCCAGGCCCTTAAAGTTTACTATTTTGATTAGCATTTTGTTTCTATGTATATGTGTGTGTGTGTGTGTGTGTGTGTGTTTATATATTACTATACCTGCTCCAGTTACCATATTAAGTCATTTCAGTTGGTTTTTAAAAGCTGATTTTCCTATGTATAAATAATACATTCATCATGTATTATTTTGTTTTATATATTAAAATACAGAGCACTAGCTCTGGAATTAAGAAAACTTGCACTCTCTCTTAATTTCTATTTGTGTAACCTTAACCAAGTCACATAACTATCACTGGCCTCAGTTTTCTCATCTTTAAAATGAGGGAACTGAACTAGATGGACTCTAAAGCGCCTTCCTGATTTAGACCTATGATCTTATTGTCAAAACTGGAAATTTCAATTTGCTTCAGACATGCAAAGTTAATTCTAATTGATTCATCATGTAATAAATGTAAAAGCGGGGTGTATTCAGGAAGACTTGAGTTCTAATCGTACCTTAGACATTTACTAGTTATATGACCCTGGCAAATCACTTAGCCTCTCTGTGTCTCAATTTCCTCAAATGTAAAATGGGGAAAATAATAGCACCTTTTCCCCAGGGTTATCGTAAGGCTCAAATAAGTTAACCCTATAAAGTCAAACCTAAAAGTGCATATAAATGCTAATTGCTATTGTTATCATAAAATCTAATCGAACAGAAGATTTTGTAAGAATTAGAATTCTGCTCATTTTTAAATTTCATGTTGCAACTCCTTCTTGTTTGTCTCCAGGCCATTATAAGGCATTAGAATAGAATTCTAGAAGGGGATTGGTAGGCATTTATCATCTTAGATAGACAGCTAAGATATATAAACATTCAAGTCTGGTACCAAGAAATATAAAGATTTTAGGAGACAATGTAAAAATGACCATTGCAGAATTAAGTTATTAAAAGGTCCCAAGTAGGAGAAAAAAAGAAGAGAATCTAGAACTATATCCTACATAGAATTTTGGGATTGAAAGGGACCATAGAAATCATCTAGTCCAACTTCTTCATTTTACAGATGAGGAAACTAAGTCAGAGAAAGGAAGTTACACAATAAGTGATAGAATTGGGATTCAAACTCAGGTCTCTTTACTTCAAATCATTTGTTCTTTCTACCTTATTACACTGTTATGTTTTATAGAAAATTGTCTTTTCCTGATTACTGAAAAGAGATTAGAAGTGAATATATTTTTAAACGGTTCAATGAACTGCAGACAGCCTTTCTTATATTAATGTATCTTATTCACCTCCATCTACCATAAAAATTACCAAACTTTTATTTGAAAACTTTGCATTTATTAAATATTGGGACCCTAGAACATTAAGTAGAACCCCTGTAGAAGATATAGAGGAGGAAATAGACAAGAATCATACAAGATGAGAAGGCAAGGATAGATTATGAGTTCCAAATCCTGAGTCTTACATTTAATAGTGATGTGAAGTTGGACAAATCAACATTTGGACCTCAACTTCTTTATCTATATGTTAAGGGAGTTAGACTAGATGATCTCCAAGGCCCCTCCCAGCTCAAAAGTTATGCTCCTACCCACACTGATAAAATTACAAGTCCATCAAAGTATTCATTTTATCACCTGCCATCTTATTCAGAATGTTACAATTGAATTTTCAAAGTAGATCAAATTTCTTTAAAATCAACCAGTTCTTTTAAAAGTACCACAGAACTAGATATTTTAAAAAGTCAAATAGAAACAGAAGCCTCAGTAAAGTCAAGAAAAGAAAGGGATTATTCTTGTCCATGTTTAGTCTTCAAGTAGCAGAATGTGAATTTGGACCTCTTATAGAGTTTTTTAAAAAACCTAATAATTCTCCCTACTCATACTCTAATACATTTTTAGCAATCTGTTATCCTAGAGAGGGAAGTTCTAGATCCTTTGCTCAAAAGCATAAACAATAATTGTAAATAAAATTGCTAGAAGCTTGAAAATAATTACTTTTATATTCCTACTGAAATGCCTTCTCTTCCTCTCCCTCTCCCCCCAGTTAATATTCCCAAGTCACAAAGAAACTACTACTTACTTCAGTGGTCTATTATTGTTTACCAAGTAAGTCACAAAATGCTAAAGTTGGAAGGAACCTTTGAGTTAATCTAATCCAAAGGTTCTTTACCTGGAGTCCATGAATTTGTTTTTAAAATATATTTTGATAATTGTATACATTTAAAAGACATTTTTCTGAGGCATCCTTAGACTTTGCTAGACTACTAAAGGGGTCATAAAAATATTAAGAACCCTTGACCTAATGCAACCCATTCATTTCACAGATGATACTTCATGTTTTAAGACTGAAAAAGTAAAAGAAGACCTTTCCTTACCACAACCCTATTTGACAAGTATTATTAACCTTATTTTATAGATGAAGAAATTGAAACCCAGAGAGATAACTTGACCAAGATCACACAGCTAGTCAGTAACAGACTAGGACATGAAGTCAGTTCTTCTTACAAGTCCAGCACCATTTAACTATGCCAGCTCCTTAGTTTGACATTCAAGGCTCTACACCATCTCTCTTCAACCTACCTTTCCATTCTTATTTCATAGTACTTCATTGACCTGTTTCAGTCACACCAATGTACTTACTGTTCACCAAACACATCCCATATTTTCCCCTTTTTGTGTCTTTATTCATGTTATTCCCATTCCTGAAAGACTCTCCCTCAATATCTCTACCAGCTGAAATCTAACTTATCTATGAAAACTTAGTTCAAGTATCATCTCCATGTAGATTTTCCAGGTCTTCTCCAGTTGAAGCAATCTCTTCATCCTGTAAATTCTCACAACTCTTTTGTGTATTGTTAAAGTTCATTGCTGGGACTTACAGGGTTTCACAGAATTAGATGATCCAGTCAATACTTAAAGCTCTTTCATTTGGCATGTTTAACTAAAGGCCCCAAGTAGGACACTTGGCTTAACTATGGATAAAGTGCCTATTGGATATTTTGAATTGTATGTCCCATAGGTATTTCAAACTCAACATATCCATAATAGAATTCATTATGTTTTCCCCAAACCTATCCCACTTCTGAACTTTTCCTATTTCTGTTCATGGCATCACTATCCATTAAGTGACCTAGATTTGCGATCTAGGAGTCATTGTTCACTGCTCTCTCTCTCTCTCTCTCTCTCTCTCTCTCTAATTCACTCTACATATCCAATTAGTTGCAAATCTTATTGATTCTATATCCACAACATCTCTTACATCTATCCCCTACTCATATAGCAATTACATCAATTCTGGTCCTAATCAGCATTTTCCTGGAGTAGTTTAATAGCTTCCTAATTAGTATCTTTGCCTTAGGCCCTTCCTATCCATTCTCCACACATCTGCTCAGGAGCATACCTAAAACAGAGGCCTAATCAAATCACTTCTCTACTCAATAAGCGCTAGTGGTTCCATATTACTCTCCAGGATAACATGTAAACTCCTTTGTTTGGCATCTAAAGCTCTTTACAACCTCATTTCACCCTGATTTTCCAGTCTTATACTTCATTCCCCTTCCTATACTCTATAGTTTAGCCAAACTGGCCTGTTTATTATTCCTTACATATGACATTTCATCTCCCATCTCAGTTTGCCTTTACCTGGGCTATCTCCCATGCTTAGCATGTTCTTTCTTCATTTCTGCCTCTTAGAATCCTGACTTTCCTTTCAAATTTAGTTCAAGGACCACCTTCCAAATGAAGCATTTTCTTACCCTCTACCCATAGCTGCTCATGCCCTTCCCTATAATAACCTTGTACTTAGTTTATATATACTTATGGATGTACATATAATACAATATAATACATATAATATAATATGCTCCTTGAGGGGTACATATTCTTTCATTTTTGTCATTGTATTCTTGTTTACCTAGTATAATGCCTGCCTAACACTCAGTAGGGATTTAATACTTTTAGATTAACCAATTGGAGACAACTAATACTATGATAGTCATGGACAAAAAGCAAAGGACAGCCCTCTGATTCTCTCTTTACACTAGGGTTTGTTCTGACATCTTCAAATAGGGTAGCCTATCACCTTCCTTCACACTATAATGGAGACAAATATCTCCAAAGTGCAACTAGGAAAGCAAAAGGAAGGGATACGACAAGGAATGTCACCAGAGAGTCTTAGGCACAAAGATCTTCTAATCATGGCAGGAAGATAGTGTCTACAATGGTCTCAGACTCCTGAATCCATGTTTTAGAAAAGTTCCTGGATCAACTCTAGTGTTATGGTCAGCCCTAGATCAGTAGTTTTATAGGAAGATGTCTTTGGATTTTTACCTTTGAGCTCACAGAGGCAAATTGGCTAGGAAATTTGGAGTCCCTAGGCTAGAAAGCTTTAAGTGTAGAAACTTCCACTAAGAAAGTGGGGGAACATTGCAGAGGAGGGGCAAGGCAGAAGGGAAGTTAACAGGCAAGGAAAAGGAGACATAATCAAAGACCCAACAGATTATTGGGCAAAGAAAGATAAAGTCAGAAAAAACCCCACAAGTTCTTCTGGAAAACATAACACGCTTCCATGCTTTACACTGTATTTTATTAATTTGAATACATGTCTTATTTCCCCCTTACTTCAATGCAAATTCCTTAATAGTGGGACTGTGTCTTGTTCACTCTCACAGGAACTAGCATAGGGCCTCATACAGAATAGTCATTCAATAACTGTTTGACAAATTTAATTTTTCCAGTGGCATACCCTTCCTTAGTTTTATTGAATAGAAGTCTCTTCAATGATACCAAATTTATAATTTAGAATATGGAACTAAATTTGAAAACACAAAATGTTTATAAGAATATAATCGTCTCTAAAAATATTTCTATAAGCACAAGTCAATAAAACATTTGGAAAATTCACACCATTGTGTTTATAACTGTTTAGTTCCATTGATGAATATGTGAAACAATAGAATGTAAACTCCTTAATATCGGGGATTTGCTTCATTTTTCTCTTTGTATTCCAAGTGCCATGCTTAGAGTTGGCACTTAATCAATGTTGAATTGCTGAATTACTAACATCTAGATCGTGAATCTACTTCCTTCCTGGGCCAGTTGGCTTCATTTTGTTCCTAGTTTTAAATCCTTAATTCTGGCCAGTCAGTCATTTTGTAAAAGCCATTACCCACAAGGGGAGTTGGCAAAGGGAGGCTGGATGGATCAGTACACATACATCACAACTACTGGAAAAATAACTCAAATCATATGCTCTTCTGATGGCTGAGTAGATTCATCTTGGCACATCTTGTTAAATAATTATTGCCATTAAGTCCTTCCCATGACTCCATTTGGCCTGGAGGAGACTCGGTTTTCAAAGGCTACTCCAGCAGACTGCCAATTTTGGCAGGTCCTACTAAGTTGGAAAGGCTTCAAGTATAGGTCCCATGATAGACTATGTGTTTCTCATTCAAGTAATAACCTAAGCTTAGAGAAATTCTTCACTAGAAAGTCATCAGATGAATTTTTTGAATGAAAGCAGTTCATAAAGATGAAGGTAAAGGGTACCATTGGCATTAGTAGAAGAAATGCCCACACAGATGAAATTACAAATGCTTATAATTTTCAAGTATCAATATATGCATGCTACAACATTAATTTCCAACTTTTTCAATATTATAATTCTAAGAATTTAAGCTAAAAATTAATATTTTTGAATTTGGTTACACTAAATAGCTACAACTAGTTTTTTCATTACTACTTTTAGGACTTAAGTCTGGTTGAATTAAAATGTAATAGTGCCTACTATGTGCTTAGCACTTTGTTAGGCACTGTACAAACTATAAAATAAATATAGGGGACCTACTTTGGACTTAATAGCCTACAATGTTTCGGACCTAAAGATCCTTACTTGTTGGTGGTTTGGAGTGTTCAAGACACCTAGGTTCAGTTCTTCAATATGTTTCAGTATGAGAAAGGGAAGGCCACTGACTGCTCTAGAGATGGTGAGCAAAGGAACAGAACCTGTGAAGCAGATCAGTGACATCAGACTGGTCCAAAAGCACAAGGGGTTGGCATATGGCAAAACCATGTGAAAATACAGGCTCATTGTTTAGGTTTTGATGGCTCAGAGTGAGAGGAAATAGCAATTGTTTCTGTTCTGACCGGAAACCTCTGAGGGTCTTCCTTCCCTAAACAATTCTTTTGTGAAGGCAAACTAGGACATCTTTTACCTCCATTCTTACCTAGCCTTTAAGTACTGAATGGATGTCACCTCAGACAAACTGAGACCTGGGAAAGACCTTACTTTAAAAAAAGGCCATGATCTCCCACTGCATCCTGGGTCACTGTCGGTTGTCTTGACTTCTGTTTTGCCTCTAGACTCTGATGACTGGAGGAAAAAATGGGGTTGATGACTTTTTACAGCTCTGCCTCACTTAAATTCAATTCATTTGCAAGTTGACATCTTCTTCCTGGTGTCATTGGTTCTCTTGGAGAATGAAGGACGAACGCCAACCCCATGAGCGTAACTATCATTGAGGGAGGAATGAGGACAACTTCTTGATGATTCAAAGTTGATATACTCAGGATGAAAATTAGAGAGGAAGATGGTAAATCAAGAGAGAAAAATTGGCCTTGCCTGGCTATAAGGCATTTCATCAAATATAGTCAATGCAAGGCTATTTTGTCTGTTTCTGATGTCTCCCTTAATTTTCCATCTTCAGAAGGTTTTGCAAGTGTCATCTGGAAAGTACAGAGAAAAGTTTTCTTCTCTTTGTGGTTTGTTGTGTGTTCTAGGACTAGAAGGGGAGTATTAAGATGAATTATTCCAGTCACTCAATAGGGAAAAGAAAAAAAATTACTTCTTGATTGAATAGAAAATATACTTATTCTTAGGTTCAAAAACAACCAAATTCATAAGTCCTGTATGGGAGAGTCATGGCTAGATAGCAGCTTATCAGAAAATGATATGAAACTTTTAATGGACTACTAACCCAAGATGTGTCAATGATGGGATATGCTGGCCATAAAAGCTAATACAATCAGACTGCATTAAGAGTGGTATTTCATCCAAGACCAGGAAAGTGATAGTACCACTATATTCCGCTTAGGTCAGAATTATGTTCAGTTCTGGACATCAGCACTGAGTATTTTAGGAGGGACATTGATGAACTGTATAGAATCCAGAGGAAGGCAACCATGACAATAAAGACCTTGAAAATCATGCCATATGAGGATCAGTTCAAAGAAAGGGAATTATTATGCTGAAGAATAGAAAATCTAGGGGGACATTTTATTTGTCTTCAAGTATTTGAGTGACTATTATTTGGTAGATTGCTTGGTTTCAGAAAGCAAAATCTAGATGGAAGTTGCAAAGGAGCAAATTTTAACTATCCAAACATGAAATGAGCTATTTAAGCTGGAATAGAATGCCTCAGAGAATCATTCCAACTCTAAGATTCTGTTTTAGTGTTTCTGTGAATATTAGTATGCTGCTCTGTATAGAATAGGTACAAAATAAATGATATGTCATTAAGTCAGATTGGAGGCTTGTATACTAGAGATCAGTATTAGAATATAAAGTCATTTTGACAAATTATAACTTAAGTAAGACTGAGAACTCGGAGAAATTCCAAAGCAGGGACATGATAATGATGAAAAGATTGGAGAATGTGGCTTGTGAAGAATAACTAAAATAATTGGGACTATTTATACTATAAGAGAAAGCTGAGGAGAAAACATGATATTTCTTTAGAGTTGTTCTGCATTTCTGATTAGGAATGGATTGTCTTTCTTATCCAAACCTTCCCTTTCTGCTAGCTTCCTGTTACTATCTAAGGTACCACCATCCTCCTGGTCACCGGGTTGGAACAAATGTCATCCTTAACCCCTCACTTGAACTCACCTCACACACTCAATCTGTTGTCAAATCTTGCAGTTGTTACTTTACCTTCACAACATCACCTTGAACATGTGCCTTTCTCTCCACTCACAATCCTTGTTCAGTCCCTCCTCATCTCTTGCTCAGACTAATTTAATAGTCATCTAATTGGTCTCCCTATCTTGTTTCTCCCTGCTCCAAGCCATCCTCTGCTCACCTGCCAAAATAATCTTCTTAAATCACAGATGTGCCTTAAGATGTGCATGTCACCCCTTTATTCAATAAACTCCAGTGGTTTCTGAAGGCCTACAGGTGCCTCAGTCCTCTTAAACTTTACTCTACCTACCCTAGGATCCATCTTCACTGACCTCCTTGCAGTTCCTCACACATGAGATTCCATTTCCTGACTCCATGCCTTTATACTGGCTCTTCCCTGTGCCTGGAATGCTCTCCCTCTTCACCTCTACTTCCAGGCTTCCAAGACTCCCTTCAAGACACAATTCAAATCCTGCCTTCTGCAGGAGGCCTTTTCCTGATTCTCCTTACAGCTTCCACCCTTCCTTCTTCCTAATATCACCCTCTATTCTTCCATTTATACTGAATGTCTTGCATATACATAATTATTTGCATGTTGCCTATCAGAATATGAGCTCCTTGAAAGCAGGGCTCCTATTTTTACCTTTTGTCTTACCCCTGGTGCTTACAGCAGTGTCGGCACAGAGTAAGCTTTTTGTTGGGGTAGCAAGATGGTATAGTGGGTACAGTCCTGGCTCTACAGTCAAGAAGACCTGAGTTCAAATCCTGTCTCAGACACTTACTAGCCATGTGATCCTGGGCAAATCACTTAATCCTATTTGCCTCCAAAGATTAAACGATAGTAATCAGCTCTTGTTGATTGATTGACAGAATAGAAATTACTCTAAATTTCAGGGAACAAGGAACATTTTGTGTAATAGCATCACCTGTAAATCTTTAAGAATAATGTAATTCAATTCATTTGACCAGTCATTTTTAAGTGTTTTCTGGGTACTAAGCACTGAACTAAATATTAAGGTAAAAAAGACAAAAATTAACAGTCCTTACCCTCAAGGAGCTTAAGGTCTACTGGGAGGATAAAACATGTACCCAGGTCAATAAAAACAAGGTGATTTGAGGAGGGACAATTTTGGGGGTGGGGTGGGTCGTTAGAAAAGGCTTCATAAAAGAGGTGGGGTATATATTCTAAATATGAGGGATGGTTTGTGCAAAGACAGAGAAAGACAGCATGTTAAATCCATAGAACAATTGGTAGTGCTGTTGGGCAGGAATTGAGAAAGCATAATATGTGAAGAACAGTTGACATGAATTACAGTCTATCAGTACAGAATATAAGAAATGCAAGATTCACAAAATCCACAGATAAGTTTAGATATGTTACTCAGTCTAAAGAATTACACAGACAAACTGCTTCCAAATTTATGAGCTAAGAGCTTAGAATTGACAAGAGTGAGGATCACCTTGAGAGTGTTATTCAAAATTCATCATTCATTTATTCATTCATCCTATGCCTATTAAATCTCTAATATGTTGCAAAATGCTATGCTAGCTGCTGTGGGGTTAAGAGGAGGCCCCAAAGAGCTTTTGGGACACAAGATGTATACTTATAGACATCCCAGTGTACTTCCTATTATCAAACAACAACCATTTATCAAGTGCCTGGAGTGTGCCAGGCACTGTGCTGGTGCTGGAGATAGGAAGACAAAAAAAAAAGTCTCTTCTCTCAAGGAGTTTACATTCTATTGGGGGAGATAACATGACATAGAATAAAGGCAAAATAAATACAAAGGAGTTAGGGAAGGAGGATACTAGTATTGGGGCAGAAACAAAAACGGCTTTTTGTAGGAGATGGTGCTTGATCTGTGTCTTGAAAGAAGTGAGTGATTCTACAGGGTGGAGTTAAGGAGAGTACATTCTAGGCATGGAGGATGGTCAGTGCAAAGGCATGGGATTGGAGGGGTATAGTGTTGTGTGTGATGAACAGGAAAAAAGTCCAGTTTGATTGGATTATGAAGTGCAGGAAATATAGGTTGGAATAAAATTGTGAAGGGCTTAAAAGCCAAGAAGAGTTTACTTTAATCCTTAAGGCAATAGCAGCTGGAGTTTGATTAGGGGAGTAGATCAGATCTGTGCTTAAGAAAATACCTTTATCAGTTGTGTGGAGGAAGGATTAGAGTGGGGAAGGACTTGAGACAGAGAGTTCAATTAGCCACTCAATAAGTATTTATGAAGCCCTTGTTATATACCAAGCACTGTACTGAATGCTAGGTATATAAATACAAGTAAAAAGAAAGACAGTGCCTGGCCTGAAGGAGTTTACATTTTAATAGGGGTAAGAACACATAAAAGGCAGCTGAAAGGGGGCAGGGAGGAAGGTTCCCATCTTGGGCAAGGTGGAGGAGTTTGGATTTCAGCCTGGGGGAGAGCTGCCCTGGGCACTCTCCTTAAATGGAGAGGCTTGAAGGAGCTGTCCAATCAGAGAGAGGGGCTTCAAAGGCTAGCGGAACTTCTTAGATGAGAATTCCAGGGATGAAGTGATTTTCCAGGATGAAGAATTTTCTGAGAGTTGATGAAAGAGTCTGGTGAAAAATGAAATTAGGAGGTCATTAATGTAGACCAGGTTAGAGATGATGAGGTCCCTATTTAAAGTTGATAGCTATTTGAGGAGAGAGAAGAGACAGGAGGTGAGAGGTATAGTAGGGGCAGAAATCACAAGATTTCACAAATGCTTGACTGTGATGCAAGGGATGGAGATTAGGAGGTAAGAATAATGCCAAGGTTATGAATCAGGGAGCCTGGAAAGATGGTGCTACACTTGAGAGAAATAGAGGAGGTTTTGCATGAAAAATAATGAGCTCTGCCTTGGATATATTGATTTTCAAATTTCACTGGGTCACCTAGTTTAGGGACACAAGACTGGAGGTCAGAAGAGAATCATCTGCATAAAGATCATTATCAAACCCATGAAAACTGATGAGGTCATCAAGAGAAAGACTAGAAACAAGAAAAAAGGGAAAAAACAGGCACACCCAGAGTTAGGGGGCATGATATAGATGATAATCCAGTAAAAGAGACTAATGAGCAATGGTCAGACAGGATTGGGGAGAATTGCGAGCAAATAATGTTATAAAACTTGGGGTACAGTCAGGAAGAACTGAGTTCAAATCCAGTCTGATATTTACTAGCTGTATGACCCTGGGCAAGTCACTTAATCCCTATTTGCCTCAGTTCCTCATCTCTAAAATGAGGAGAAAGAAATGATCAGTTATTCCAGTATCTTTGCCATGAAAACTTCATGGACTTTAGAGTGGGACAAGACTGAACTACATGTTTTAAAAATGCAGATTGGAGAGAGTACTGGAGAAAAGTGGGTAGATGGTCAGCAGAGCCAAATGTTGCAAATAGGTTGAGAAGGATGAGGGTGGGAAAAAAAGACTATCAGATTTAGCATTTAAAAGATCTTTGATAACTTTGGAGATAGATATTTCAGTTGAGTGATCAAATCAGGAGCCAGATTGCCAAAGACTTAGGGGTAAGTGAGTAAAAGGAGAGAAAAGGAAGACATCAAGTGTGGATAGCTTTTTTCAGTGACAAATAGAAGAGAAATATAAAGCAGCTCAAGGAGATTGGATGGTCAAGTGAAGGTGTATTTTCTTTTAAGGACAAGCAAGAGAATGTTTTGGGGTTTTTTTTTAAGAAGAGAGGGAAGGAATCAGTTGCTAGGGAGAAAGTAAAGGCTAAAGAAAGGGTGTAAATAAGGTGCATTTGCTGGAGAAAAGGGGAAAGAATAGAGATCAGAGGAATACATAGAGAGATTAACCTTATCAAGACTACTTCAAGGGAGAGTGAAATAAAGTAGAAGAGAATAAAGAAGGAGAGAGTGGGGAATTGTGTCAAGGGGTTTTGAGATGAAAAAAAAGGGGAAAGAGTAGCTCATATTGAATGGCCTCAGCTTTTTCAGGAAAGTAATAGGTAAGGTCCTCAGCTAAGAGGGGAGAGAGGTTTAAGTGACTCAAAGAGGAAGAGAAATTTTGAAATAGCTTCTGAGGGAGCTGGGAGAGGGAGTCAATTATAAAGGAGCAAAAGAATTGTCTTATTGCATTGAGGACCCAGTTGAGATTAGATAACATAAATCTGTAGTGAACCCAGTCAGCTCGGTTGGCTGACTTCCTCTAACTGTTCAGTAGCACGTGAGTAGGAGAGAGACTGTAAAATTCTACTGAGGGGGAGGATGTAGGGAATGTTGGCATGTAGTTTCAAAATCTTGCGGATAGAGTTTCTACAGGGAAGGCAAGCACTGCAAGGGACATTTTTTTTCCAGTTGGTCAGTACTGCCTGTTTTGATTTTGAATTGTAGAAATAATGCAAGATGCAAGTCAATACACAGAGGTTGAAAGTGAAGGAATAAAAGGACATATAGTGGAGGCAATGAGGAAAAATGAACTCACATGACTGCATACATGGGCATAATCCTCTTTCCAGGTCCTGGGACTAGGTAGGCAGTAATCCCTTTCATCTCTTGAGGCAAATAAAGCTGGATGCACAACCATTTCTGTCCTTTTGATCAGAGCAAGCAATCAGTGCAGCACAGGCAACCAGAGTGTTGTAGTAGTTGTAATTTCTGTAGAAATGGCCAGCAATAAAGTGTGTAGAGCCCAGAACCCAACCCACTACTTACCCTTTGCTAGAGCCACTGTAATTATTCCTTCTAGTCTCCTATTTTCTTGGGCTGTGTTGTGAGAATTCCTCTTATACCACCCTGAACCCATAGCCTTTGGAGGGAATAGGTATATTTTAAGCAAATGAACTTCCTTATCTCCTTCAATAGATTATAGGGGAAAATTGAGATTTGCTATAATTTCTATTACTGGAGTTGCTATTACTGTGATTATCATATTTTTAACTGTTTAGTCAGTTTCACTATTACTTTGGTGTAGGGGTAAATACTAACACCCTGCATTTGTCAGATGGAATGACCCATGGGTAAAGCCATGGCAAACCAGTTACTGACAGATAACTACTAGATAGCATTTGAGAGTGATAGGCAGTCAGTCCCAGTACTGGCAGGAGAATGCTGAGGGATGGACAATCATCTTGTAGGTCAGATCCTTTTTACCTACCCCAAGTTCCTTTTGCAAAGAAGACACATCTGTTAGACCAATAACTGTATGCCTGTATGACTACTTTCCCATAATTTATACATGAATTGAGATAATATTTGAGCAAGGTGTGATAAAGGAATAGGCAAGCATTTGCAAACAATAGTAAACTGTAAACCACTTATTTATAGTCACAGAGCTGACTGAATGAGTTAGAGAAAATAACTTCCCAATGTGCTTATTGTTTGTTATTTACAAAAAAATCACTTGGCTTAGTAGAGTAAAACAGTAAGGCTGATATACTTAACACTTGTCAAAAAATAATCATAATACCTGAGGGCTTGACAGCTATAACAATAGAGGCACCGTTGTCTAATGAACTGCTGATTAATATCAATTGACGAAAAAACAGAAAAATGAATTCTCACCAAAGGTGTTTTCCACTGTTATGGAATGTGTCTGCTATTATGCTAATCGGAGTCCAAATAAAAGAGGTATTTCCTATAGATTATGATGCCCCTGATGACCTTGTTCACAAGTAAGTATGCCATCAGGTGAGTATGACTTCAAATCCAGCGACATTACAAAGCCTCTGAAATGATATCCATAATATCTCTCTCTGTCTGTCTCTCTGTCTCTGTATCTTTGTCTCTTTGTCTCTCTGTCTCTCTCACCCATTCTAGGTCTGTCTCTCTCTCACCTCTATCACACACACACACACACACACACACACACACACAAGTTTGGCCTATGTACACAAGAAAACTCAAGTGGATGAAGAATACCCTTTAGTCAGATTATGATTTGCAGTTAGAAAACCTCATCTATGGTCCATCAGTACATATATACCCTATACAGATGCTGTGGATTGACAATGATTTGGGCTCAGAAATAAATAGTAAGAATAGATTGAGCTGAATTGCTTATGGGAAAATTGTACAGGGCTTTTAGGAGTCCCAGCCTTCTCCCTGAAACAAAGGGTCATGTTTTTAACATCAATATTCTTCCAGTGATGCTACCTGGATACAAATTATAGGATAGCAACTCTGAAGAATTCAAATTGCAGATCATCTACTGGCCAGTGGAGAAGTGCATAGTAGGTTATACCACATGACTCATGAAGAATTTTGTAGGGGAAGCAGCATAAAGGACATTATTAGAGACATGTGTAACTAGGAAAGGAGACTGGCCAGTCAAATAGTGACTGTAAGGGATAAGCAGCCCACATGCTTTGTTAATATTCATGCAATGTCAAGAGGATTAGGAGGAAGAACTTTAGCATGTGGAGGATTTATGGGAGGACATAGCTAACAGTCATACAGGGTGAAGAGTGCATTTTTGTGATCTGTCCCATTGGAGGGAATACCAATATTCAAGAAATCAGAGATCCATTGATTTATGAAAAAAAATTAAAATGAGTTTATCCCATTCCAGGTAATCCTGTATAACCTATGAAAGGTAACTGTTGCTCCATCAGAGAAGTAGTAAGCTACAAAAAGCACTGAGCACAGTCAGAAGACAATGATTTACACTCTAGTTCAGAAATGTATTACCTATGTGTCCTTAGGCAGGTCACCTAACCTCTAAGGAACTCAGTTTTCTCATTAGTAAAATAAGCAATATAACACTTGCACTGCCTGTCTCACAGGATTGTGAAAAAAACACTCAAACTGCAAACTGCTATGTCAACATGAATTATTTTAATTTTTATAAAAAATAATCAAGAAATTTTGCTAAACAAATTGTAGTGTATGAATGTAATGGAATATTATTGTACCATTAAAAAATTATTAATGTGATGAATACAGAGAAGTAAGGAAAGATATACATGATCTGATGCAGACTGAAGTAAGCAAAGCCAGGAAAACAATATGCACAATGATATAATAATGCTAACAGAAAGAACAACCACACATAAAAAATAAAAATTTAAATGTTGCAAAATTATAAAGAACAGGCATAGCTCAAAAGAAGAGATATAAGATGATATTCCTTCCTCAACCCTTTGCAGATGCAGGGGATCTACACATATTGTATATTGTATGTATTTTCATATATTTCTTAATATATTGATGAGTTATGCTGAATTTTTCCTCTTAAATTTTTGTCTTGAAAAATATTGTTCATATGGAATGGCTTTCTTGGGGAGAAGGATATTTGGAGAAAATGTGATGATATGAAAAAGGCACCAATAAAAACTTTTTAAATTTTTTTAAGTAAGGAAGAAAAAATACTAATTTTATAGGACTATTCCAGGGTTCTTCATGTAATTCAACTTCTTGATTTAATTCAACAAGCATTTTAAAACGCTTATGATACATATGCAAAGCTAGGTGCTGAAATATTAGGGATAATTAAATAAAGTATTCAACCAGCTTTCAAAGAGTTTACCACTGTTGTTCATCCTTTGTTCTCAAAGTGGAGCGATGACATCAAGATGGTGATGTCTTGACTTGCACACGAATTGTCTTTAAGTGAGGCAGAGCTATGCAAAGCCAAGGGCCTTGCCCTTTCCTCCAGATCATCAAAGTCCAATGACAAGACAAAATCAAGAAAACTGACAATGACCTGGGTGAGTGACCTTGGCCTTTCTCAGTTAAGATCTTTTCTTAATCATAGATTTAAAGCTGTAAAGGAGTTCTGAAGTTATCTATCCCAATCCCGTAATTTTACAATCTAACAGGAGGTAGGACAAGTACACAAATAATTCTAATACAAGAGAGAGTGAAATATGTGCAATGTGCTCATTCAAAACCAGTGCTACCAAGAATTAGAAGGAAAACAGAAAGCTGGGTAAAAATTTATGCAGCTAGTGTCTCTGACAAAGGCCTCACTTCTCAAATATATGGAGAAATGAGTCAAATTTATAAGAATATATGTCATTCCTGAATTGACAAATGGTCAAAGGATACGAACAGTTTTTAGATGAAGAAATCAAAGCTATCTATAGTTGTATGAAAAAAAATCTAAACCATTACTGGTTAGCAAAATGCAGATTATAACAACTCTGAAGTACCACCTCATACTTACCAGATTGACTAATAAGACAGAAAAGGGAAATGATAAATGTTGGAGGGGATGAGTGAAAATAGGGACACTCAAGTACTGCTGTTGGAGTTGGGAACTGATCTAATCATTCTGAGAACAATTTAGAACTGTGCCCAAAGGGCTATAAAACTATTCCTACCTTTTAACCCAGCAATGCCCAGACTAGGTCTATATCCCAAAGAGATTTTAAAGAGGTGAGGGGGTGGCCTCTATTTGTACAAAAATTTTTGTGATGGCAAAGAGTTGGAAATTGAGGGAATGTTCATCAATTGGGGAATGACTGAATAAGTTGTGGTATACTATGTCAATAGAATATTATGTATTAGAAGAAATGAAGAGAAGGATGATTTCAGAAAGGAAAAAAAACCTTACATAAACTGAAACAGAGTGAAATGAGAACTAGCAGTAGTGTACGATGATTAACTGCTATTCGCAGCAATACAATGATCTAAGATAATTCTAAAGGTCCCATAATGAAAAATGCTATCCAGTTTCAGAGGAAGAACTGATGGAGTGTGACTGAAGACTAAAGCGTACTATTTTTCACTTTATTTTTTTCTGGTGGTTTTTTTTTTTGCCTGTGTTTTCTTTCACAACATGACTAATATGGAAATATGTTTTGCATTATTGCACATGTGTGACCTATATCAAATATCCTACCATGGTGGGGATGAGGGGAGTCAGGGAGGGAAAGAATTTGTAAATCACAATTTTTAAAAAATGTATGTTAAAAATTGTTTTTACGTGTAATTGGCAAAAAATAAAATATTCAAAAAGTGCCCTTTGATTGTTGTACACTCCTCAAAATGATTTAAAGATACTAAATGATCTTGTTCAACCATAAACCTCTACTTCAACAACTTTAATCCTCTGTAAGGTATTTGTAACACCTGGATGCTTATTTCTGTTAGTGGGTCTACATTAACTTTGGTTAAGATTAAGGAACTTGTAGGCAATCATTTTATCCAAGCTGTCATTACTGTGTTTTGAGACTTGAAAGCAAATAGACAAAAATGATAGTACAGATTGCTGAAAATATCCTAAAAAAATATTTAGAGAAGATTGGACAAAAGCAAAAAACAAAAACTTTCCTGCTGTCTCATCATTCAGCATGTCATCCTATATTTAATAAAGAGTAATGTCAATGAATTACTAATGGGAAAGCATCTTGAGACTTGTGACTTGACTTTCTAACCAGATTTAACTAAAGATATACAATACAAACCAAAACAAATTCTATTCTTTGCTCATTTTTGGTAGAAAATCTAGGAATTATATAGCTGGACCAAGAAAATTCTTGCCACAATGACTAGAGTCAAAGTTCAGATAGATCTCTTTGGCATTGTTGTGTTGAACAAAGTTGGAAGTATGGTTCCTTGGGTGATTTTGCAAAAAGAAAATCATTGGTAATTCTTTCCTGTCATCAGGTGGTGGTGATTTTTTTGGTACTGTGCCTCTTTACCAGAGTAACTACCAGAGCCACAAAGTAAAAGATGCGTATTTTTCTTCCTAGCTACTTCTACTAGAAAAGTGAAATTATTTGGTTTTTCTACATCAGCTCACTTTACACAGAGATTACCTGGCAAAGGGGTTTGTAAACTTTATTGATTTAAAAAAATTATGTTAACTAATAAGAAAATGGTATTATATAATCTGGGCTGAACTCTAGACCACTATTAGATTTTTTTAAAATTTGTTTTTGTCCTTTTAAATTCCTGTAGTTTTGCACACTGAAATGATTTTCAGTGGAAATGTCCCACCATAGTTTTGCTGCAATAAAAGACTGTCATGTTAAATGCCTGCTTGATCCCCTGCCTGTTTTTTACTGATAGCCAACACAACAGGCTCCTTGTCAGAATTCCTGACTAACGTCCAAGTCCTGTTCTCAAATACACATATTTAACTCCCACAGACTTGAATAGGAATAGCGATGGTACATTCAGAGACAGCATTTGGCCTTTAGCCACATATACTGTACAAGGATCTCCTCCCATTTCCCTGCCTAAATAGCTTCAAGGATAACAAACCTGGAGTGAGCAATTTTGTTGCTTCTGGGGGAAGGGTGACCCATGAATAGAATTTTAGTAACAAAACTGCTGAGATTGCAGTAATTGTCCAACAGGTTTTCATCAGCAGAACCAGAATAACTGCTATTCAGATAGGGAAAAAAGTAACTTCACCAGTTAATCTAGCTTTTTTCTCCCCCTCTATATTTTCAGTGTTATCTGAACTACAGTTCAAATCTGTCTCCTAGACAGTTTAAGGAAAACATTCTTTGGAGTAAGTTATTTAATGACAAATTCACTAGATAACTTTAAATCCTTATATAACAATAGTGGCTATTGTATTCTCATTTAGAGTACTAAACATAGGCGTTTTATAGTTATGCTGCTTCACAGTTTATTATTTTTGTATATAGTTTTTCTGAAATACATGCAAAACGATGCCATCTTCTCCTGTAGTGCATCTTCTCACATAAACTGAAGTAAACCAAACTTTTAAATATGCAGTGATACTACTTCAAATAATGAAGTTTCTTCAAGACAGTTATTCCATTCACCAAACACTTATTAAGATATGCAAAAAAGTATTTGTGACTGTATGCAAGACATGTTAAACATAAGCTTGTGGGAACTATTCACAATGTCTAGCTGGGCAGTGTTTGTTGGGTGAGTTGGTCAGCTGGGGTTCTAGGTCAACTCCAACTCGGTCAATTCTACTTCCCAACTTGAATGTCAATAACCAGGGTTAGTTCTGTCATGTCTATAGCCAACTCTCTCTGTCTTACTCCTTGGAGTTGCTTCCTGCCTCAAATGACTACCTCTCTACTTCTGTGTTTGTACAAAATGAACGTCTGTAATCTATGATCTTACTGCAGGAATTACCAATATAACTTTTTGTTAGAAATTTGTATGATATTCTGATCAGGATGGTAACATGACTATCAGAAAGAAAAATTGTAATTGTCACAAAAACTCAAATGAATTTTTGCTGGTTATAGTGTCTCCTACTGGTTTAGTAGCACTGCTTGAAAGCGATATGGCCAATTAGGAGAAGTGAAGCTGCTTATTTCTAGTAATGATACAGCATTCTCCTTTATATCTGTCTTCTAGGTTGTAACTCCTCCTAGGGCCTAGATTGATGGATGGATAGATAGATAGATAGATAGATAGATAGAGATACCTTGTGTTAGAGAGTCTCTTCTGACAAAGGGCCAAGGCATACTTTGGAGGCCTTTTCTTTCCCTGAATCATTGCCCCTATTCTGGTGAAAATTTGAAAGATCAATATCTGGCACTTTCTGAAGTATTTATTATAAGCTTTCAGGTTAACAAGGCTAGAAACCTAATACTCATTTATTTAAAAATTAATGAATATAGAAATGATTCATATGCAAGTCCCTAGAAAGTCAAGAACTATCTCTTCCAATAAGCAATCATAATCCACCCCCAGACTTATGCACCCAGTAAGCATTTAATAAGCGCCCACTATGTGGCAGCCACTGACAGTTTCTATGACTTGAAGTATTGAACTCAGTAAGGCTTCAGGGATGGGGGTGGGGGGTTGTGTTGAGAGGGAGGCTCCTCCTCTTTGCTCTCCTTCTCCTCTAGATTCTTTTAACTCCAAGGAGATGGTGGTCACTCTTCACAGACCCTGATCTCTGTCTTCCATGGCCTATACTTTGGATATGGTAACTAAAGGCATTATACTGAGGTACTGCCGCCTTTCATTATTTACTGTATCTTATCTCTGAGCATCCCTGTAGATCTGCTTTCTGTGGCTCAGCTGTCTTGGCTGGTTTCTGCAGTTCTACAAGTGGCTAGTGTTGATCACCTTTCACCAAGGACCTGTTCTCTTTGTTATAGCTCAAAAAACATCTCTAGGAAAAAATACCTCCATTCTTTTGAAATCTTTTTTTGTAGGAACAAAAATTGGTAGACCCAGTTCCTACAACCCTTGCCTTTCAATTCAAACAGGTATAAAGTAAGGAATAAAATATTAGGCAGCTATTTGGTGCAGTGGATAGAGTGCTGGGCCTGGAGTCAGAAGGAATGGAGTTCAAATCTAGCCTCCAATACTTACTAGGCAAGTCATTTAACCCTGTTTGCCTCAGTTTCCTCATCTGTAAACTGAGCTGGAGAAGGGAATGGTAAACCACTCTAGTGTCTTTTCCAAGGAAACTTCAAGTGGTGTCACAATACTGCTGAAACAACTCAATACATACAAAATAAAATGGGGAGAGAGAGAAAGAGCTAACAACTTGGGTGGGAGGGAAAATCAGAAAAGGTATAATGTAGGAAGTGCCACCTGAGCTATGCTTTGAAGGAAGCTAAGAATCCAGTGTTATAATGGATGTCAAATACTTTGCAAACTTTAGCATACTATGTAATTGCAAGATATTATTAGATGCTTATTTTATTTTTTGATAAAGGAATACTTTCTTCTGTGTCATTCACTTCTTAGTTCTCAAAGATGACATCAGTAGAGTTCAGACTCTAGAAAAGTTCTACTATGTTGTACCATGGTCTTGGCAACAGATTATCTGCTTTCTGAGGACCAACATCCCCAAGTATGGAGAGGCTCACCACCAGAAGGGTGGCTATTTAGTGATGAATTCTTTAGCCGTAGTAAGCCACACAACAAAGTAAAATGCAACGGTCTTATACAACCCTCTTTGGCTCTGTAGGGATTGTGGCAGAGGTAGAAAATGAAGCAGAAGATGCTAAGAATTACTGTTTTTAGATCATCTATAAAAATTCACTTAGCCATTGGTGCTCTAAATATGTGATCCTTGTCCAGTGACAAATATGCCTTCACCTGAGAACATAAAGGACGTAAACAACAGCAGGGCCATCCATTCCTGGGCCACATGTAAGAGGTCCTTCATGTGCTAGAAGACTAAACAGGTTTTGTCTCCCTAGCTACCAGGGAAATGAGACAAAGAGACCCATTTGGGATTTGGTTAATTAAAATCTACATATTGATAGTACTTGTGATAGCACTAGCATTTCCCCATAACAAGGGTTAGGTCTAAACCTCTCCCTCCCTTAATTAGGAATTAGTTTCCCTAAAAGGTGACAAAGCTGAACTTGAGATCTCATTGACTGCTGCCCCCTTGACCAAAGCTGCAGCTAAGTAATACTATATACTTACTTGATGATAACCTTCCTATGCTATAACTAAGTATACCCTTTTTGCTAACTAGACCTATGAGTGCGCCATTTTGTCCCAACATCAAAACTGAACCAATAAGGCCCTGGAGTCAGATCTGTTCCTGACACATTTGGCAGTCAACCAAAAGGCCTTGCCTTCATCCTGAGAGAAAAGACAAAAAATAGATGCAGAATGCCTATGTAAGCTCTGAAGTAGAGAGTCAGGGCCCTTCAGTTGTGCATGAGTAGTCATTTCCAGAAGCAGGATCATCAAACCCTCATGCTTCCTGAACCCTAATTGAACAGGACTATGAGGTCTAGTTTTCTGCTAAGAGTAAGGGGAAGGTGTACTATAACAATCTTGAGGTGAGAAGGTTTGGAAGACTGATGTGGGTAATGTGAAAAACAATTTCAGGAAGTGTAGAAGGATCAACATTTGGCTATGAAGCTACCATTGAGATGTGATCATATATATCTGTAGTAGGTGGGGTCAGCATGGTTACATGACTTCCTCTAATCCTAATTGCTCTAAAACAATTGAATGGTAGCAGAGGATGTAGATGATGAGGGAGTAATCCAAAATTGGGGGTTGGAAAGGCATGAAGAGCAGTAGGACATGAAGTAAGGAATTTGAGAAAACAGTGCAAAGTTGAACTGGTTAAGTAATACATTCAATATTGGGGACAAGAGAAAATGAGATGGGAGCCAAGAAACCCATTGTGAAAACTAAGAAGAGATAAAGGAAAAGGGAACCCTAGTAGAGACTAAGGCACACCTAAATTTTATTCAGAACAAGGAAATTTGGGGATAAAAAATTCTTCATGGAAGGGATATATCACAAGTTTGTATTTTGCATAGCTTTGCATGAGTTTAAAAACGTTAAACACATTTCCAGATATTCACTGTCACCATATCCCTTTAGTCCAAAGGCCTTTTTCTAGCCTTTTAACCTTAAGTACTCTTGGACTGGTTTTCCCCTAGTTCTTTCCTCCAGACCTAAGTTTAAACTACTTAGTGCCTTTAGCCACCTAGAGAATTAATGGGTTAATTGCCTGTTCAGGCTGAAAGGAGCCTTAAGGATTATCTAGTCCAACTTGCATCAATTTACAGATAAAGAATCTAAGGCTCAGAGAGATAAATGACTAGTATGTAGCAGACTTGAAATTTGAACCCAAGCCTCCTCTAAATCAAATTTTCTTTCCACCACAGCGTAAGTACAGCCCTTTCCTATCTGGGTCCCAGATACACCCCTATTTTGACTTCTGATTAAAACTATTATCAGGGTAGCTGTACTCACCAATTGCAGAGATGATCACCTTGTTCTTACCTCCAAATCTTTGCCCCTCTGTTTTAGCAGACTGTGTTCCTCATTCTAACACTTTCCAAAACATTCTTTAACTACCTTTCATCAAAAATATTTCATTTTTGAAGTCTATTAAATCTGCTTAGACTGTCTCCTCATTCTTATTACTGTCACGGTGTAATAGGAAAAACACCAGAATTCAAGTCAAATCTTGGCTTTTACTTACTAGTTATATGACCTTGCTCAAGTAACTTAACCTCTGGGTCAGTGATTCTTAACATAGGGTCCACAAACCTTTTAAAAAATATTTTGATTTTAAGTTGTATTTCAATATAATTGATTTCCTTTGTAATTCTATATACTTTATTCTTTCAAAATTTAATTCTAAGAAGGGGTCCAAAGGCCTTCACCACATTGCCAAAGGGGTCTATGACACAAAAAAAGTTTAAGGACCCCTCCTCTAAGGCTTCAAGCTTCTTCATATATAAAATGAGGAGGGTAGGCCTAGAAGTAGGTCCCTTTGAGTTATCTTCCTTATGGTTTCCTGATTTAGAGGTCCATTCTTTAAACTTTTTCAATGACTTTCATGTCTGGCTCATGATTTTCCTCTCTTCCCCATTTCTGGTCATTATCACTAGTTTATTAAATATTCATGTTGACAATTCCTGTAGCAAATTGACCATATGATGCCTCCATTTTTTCACATGAAAAGACCTTCTCCACCATAAATCAGTAGCCCATCTCCCTATGTTCATAGCTCACTCAGAACTGGATCACCTCCAGAAATTGGAATGACAAAATTCCATTCTCAGATTACAACCTGCTGTTCTTTCCCTCTTCTGTTCTCTTGCTCACACTCTGGTCTCTTATCCCTATCCTTTCTGTATATCTCCCCAGCCTCACCTGCCTCCATATCCAGCCTTGACACCATGGTCTACCTCTTTTAAAATTCAATCTCTTGCTTCCCTAACCTTTAAAACATCCCTCTTGTAAACTCCATCATCTATTTTCTCCATTTCTTTTCACGGGCTACTAAACCCCTCTGGGGAAAGTCATGAAACTGAATTGATTCTACCCACTACAAATTCACAGTTCCTAACCTCATCTGAGCCCTTACAGCTTTTCACTTCTCCTTTATCTGTATCAACTCCTTACTTTATCTCCATAGATACTGTTTGTAACTCTTTCCCTTTTGTTCCCAGATGCAAACTACACCAAACTTACAACAGAAGACGTAACTTTCAATGTCACTCAGAGGAGGTGCCAAGCATGCAGCCCATTGCCCACAGCATTCCCAAATGCAGCTACATCAGATTAACATGTAATTGGGAAATTTTAAACAAAATAGATAAAAATACAATAGAATATAAATAATATTAATACATGGTTTACTAAGTCAACTAGTTAGCAGGGATCCTTATGTGTGGTTTAGTGGCGCTGTTTCTATTTGAGTTTGACAACAGTGAATTAAAAGACGGAGGCCATGTGACATGAGTTCCTTCAGCTGCCCTCTTCAGTCAAACTTTCTTAGCATCAATATTCTTTCTCCACCTTCCTCCAATTACAGTAGAAGAGTTAGCCCTACTATTAAAAAATGAATGAAAGGAGGAAGGAAACAAGCATTTATTAAATGTTTATTTTCTAAGCATTGTGTTAAGATTTAGAAATACTTTTCATTTGGTCCTCACAGCAACCCTAGGAAGAAGGTGCAATTATTTTTCCTGTTTTACAGTTGAGGAAATTGAAGCAGACAAAAGTGACTTACCCAACATCGAACAGCTAGTAGATGCATGAGAGTGCATTTGAACTCAGGTCTTCCTGATACTAGGACCAATGCTCTTGAGCACTGCATCACTGAGTTGCCTCTAAGGTCAGTTCCCTGGTTCCGTAACTTCTCTAGGACTTTACTTCAGCAGTTATGCCTTTTCTGAGTCATCTCTCTTTATTCCCTTGTTTCTTTTCCATCTATATCACACTCCCTCTCATATATACCCTTACCTTGTGTGTTGTGCAAGTCTCCTTTGTTGGGTTATCATCTGTATCCTACTTCTTAATACTGAGTGTTCCCTAAAACTCTGCCCTAGTTTTTCTTCTCTCTCCATATCCTGTTTCGTTTAGCTTATCAGATCTGATGGATTCAGTTATTATCTCAATGCAGATGGATCCCAGATATATGCATATATGTTACATACATACATATATATTTATTTTCTGAATTCTAACCCCCCCCATCATAAGTATCCATGACCCACCGTATGCTCTATAGGCATCTCAAAATCAATATATCCAAAATAGAGTTTATTATCTCCCATCCTCCAAGGAATCTGTCCATCAAACTTTCTTATTTCTTTTGAGGATACCATCATTCCTTCACTCACTCAGAATCACCACCTTGGCTTAATTTTCATTGTTTGTATCCTCAGCATCTTGTACAATATGTGTCACATAGTAAGTATTTAAAATATACTTTTTGAATTAAATTGAACTCAATCTTTGAATCTTCCTTCTCCCTTACCATCCCCAATCACTTTGACTAATCTTATCATTTTTACCTCCATGACATCTCTCTCATCTGTCTGCTAATTATTCACATGGACATCGCCCCTACGTCAGATCTTCATCTTTCTTTTGCCTATATCATTAAAATATCTTTCTAATTGGGCTGTGTTGTTCTTTGGTGTTCAAGACACCATGAACCCACTTGAGATTTTCGTTGCAAAGATACTGGAGTGGTTTCCTTCTCCAGCTCATTTTATATGTGAAGGAACTAAGGCAAACAGGGTTAAGTGACGTGCCCAGTGTCACGCAGCTGATATGTGTCTAAGGCCATATTTGAACTCACAAAAATGAGTGTCTAACACTCTATCCACTGCACCACCTAGTTACCCAGTGACTATGCTACAATTCAGAAAAGGACACTGATCCTTAGCACTTAGCAAGGCTGGTACTTGGGCCAGATGTCACAACCTGTCAAAAGGTCCATGGTTAAACTCTTGGTAGGAACTGTCAAAGTTTGTTCTTCTGAGCCTTTGAGAACTCAGGATTTCTCAAAATCACAGTGAAGTATCAGAGCAGGACTTTGGTAGACAGATCCTAAATCTCAGTTCAATCTAGTAAGTTCTAAGAAGAAAAATATAACAACATGGAGTTATATAAAGGACCTCAAATAACGATCTGAAACTTAGAAACTTCCATTAAAAACCTTTCCAAACTTTCTTGCTTTTATTCTGAAAGCTTTCATACCCATTCTTAGTCCCAACAGTGAAGCTGATAATTAATCACACAGTTTGAGAAGCATGATCTCACTGTTTGGGTTATGAATAGGTACGTGAAGAATGGCTGGTTTGCAAAAACCAAAAAGCACAAACTGAGCTTCTGCGTTAATTCTCTGGAATAACCAGCATTTAGGACTCCCCTCTATGCTGGTGGCTGAATTTAAAGCAATTCAATCAGTTCTCCTAGCATACATGGACTATACCTTAACTGCACCTATGAACACTGACATAAAAGTTAATACAGGAATGAACTAGCCTTGGTTTCCAGTGGCTTGAGAATTAAAGTTTACAAATTCCATGGGGCCCTGAGAATGCTTCTTGGATCTTTTAATACTAGAATTGTAGGGTAGGTGAGCAGATATAACAAGGCTCTTCAGTAACACAACCAAGTAGAGAGTTAATCCTGCATTTAGACAACCTGATGCCTCCTTTAAGGTAGAATTACATACTGTTGCTTGCTTTGCCTGATGTTCTATATCCAGCACAAAGGGCCTGAAGTTGGCCCTGAATCAGTTTGTTGCTCTGCTGAGCCATAAGAAGTATTTGGTTCTTACACCAAATAAAAAAATCACAGTAGAGAATCATACTATAAAAGAGAATGGGTAAAACTCCACTAGAAAGGGATGGGCCGGGAGTGGGGCAAAAAACCATATGTAAGAATCCCTGCTGGAGTATCCTGACTTAGAAAACCACATATTATAAACATTTATATTCTCTTGTATTTTTATTTCATTAAGTATTTCCCAATGTTAATCTACTTATTTCACATTACCTTTAGAATGTGTGGGCACTGTGCTTGACACCTCTCCTGTAAGGATAAAAAGGCACTTCTAGGTCATGTACTCCAAATCCTTCATTTTACAGATCTGAGGACATGGAGGGTGAGGTAACTCGCCCAAGACCACAGTTATTGGTGGAGCCTGGACTAGAAGCCATAGTTCCTAATTACCAATTTAAAGATCATTCCACTATGGCACTCCATGGTGATATAATCAACAGAATTGACTGTTCCCCTTAAGGGTATTTAAAAAAAAAAAAAAGATCAGATTGTCCTTGGCTTAATTGAAAGAACATAATGGAGATAAACACTCTAGAAATGGAGGTGAAACTTTGAGTTTTTATATCATAACTGCTAGAATGCACAATAACAATGTCACATTGTTCTAGCAGTTGAAAATCATTTTCAAAATGACTTCATAAACACTCTTTCTGTGGTCCTCATGGGAGTTAGGATCCAAAAAAGATCTTGACAGGCTAGAATATTGGGCTGAATCTGTTAAGAAGAAAGGGATAGATATAAACAACTTGGGTTCAAGCAAAAATCAACTTGAGAAATCAGAGGAGGCATGGTTAGATAGTCTTTTATCTAAAAAAAATTGACGCTTTTAGCAGGTCACAAATTAAATATGAGCCCCATTGTGATATGGTGGAAAAACAAAGCTGATATGACTTTTGGCTATATTTAGAAGAGTACAGTGTCCAGGGAAGGATAATCTTCTAGTATGCTCCTTTGTAGCTCTGTTGCCAGCTTAGGGCATGGCATTTTAGGAGAGGCATCAATAAATTGGATGGTGAAGAATGGTGAAGTGTCTAGAGATAATGTTATCTGACAACTGTTTGAAGAAAGTGTGGATGCAAAGCCTGCAGAAGACTGAGGGGAGATGGGATAGCTCTCTTCAAGTATTTGTAGAGATATCCTAGGGGAACAGATTAACCTGGTTTTGCTTGGCCCCAGAGGGTAAAACCTAGAAGTAATTAATAGGTAGAAGTTACAAATATGAAAATTCATTCTTGATGTTAAGAAAAATCTCCTAATAATTAGAATTATTCCAAAGTGGAACGTATTGCTTCATGGAAGGGGGATTTGGGGCTGTTTTCCAGGTCTTGCAAGCAGAGGTTAATACCTACACTTACAAGGCATTATTTGAAGAATGATCCAACAAAGGAGACAGAGAAGTGATCAGATAGATAGGAGGAAAGCCAGGAAAGAATAATGTCCCAAAAACCTAGGGAGAAGAGACTACAACAGTATCAAAGTCTGCAGAGGAGTCAAGGGGAATGGGCATTGAGGAAAGGCCATAGGATTTAGCGACTTAGAGATCACTAGTAACTTTGGAGAGAGCAGTTTCTGTGGAATGATAAGGTCAGAAGTCGGACTATAAGGGGTTAAGAGAGTGAGAGGAGGCAAAGTAGAGGCACACATTTTAGGAAGCCTTTTCAAGGAGTTAGGCTACAAAAGGCAGAAGAGAAATAGAAGGATAGCAGAGATGGAAGGAACAAATGAGGTGGGGTTTTTTTCAGGAGAAGAAAGTAAAGGCAACT
Source organism: Potorous gilbertii (assembly GCA_028658325.1). Lineage (NCBI taxonomy): Eukaryota > Metazoa > Chordata > Mammalia > Diprotodontia > Potoroidae > Potorous > Potorous gilbertii. Next base: position 248,946,236 of record CM053769.1, read on the forward strand.
TTTGTAATCTTTATGATAAAATAGTCACTTGAAAGTTGACAAGTTAAACCTTTTCTGCTAATATAGAACTGCATTAGGAAACCTTTAAAAGAATATCAAGACTCATGTCTGAATGCAGACTGAAACATACTTCTTTTAACTTTCTCTATTTTTTTGGATTTTTTCCTTTTTCTTGTTTTCTGTTTTCTTTTGCAACATAGCTAATATGAAAATATATTTGCATGACTTCACATGTATAATCCATATCAAAGTGCTTGCATTCTCAAGGAAGGAGGAGGAGAGGGAGGGCAGGCATTTGGAACACAAAAATTGTATTAAAAAGAATATTGAAATTGTTTTTACACTTAATTGAGAAAAGCAAAATTAAAACATTCTCTAAAAAAAAGACTATTAAAGAAAAATACCAAGACAGAGTGTTGAATTTGACCTTCAAAATAAGAACAAAATTGTGGAAATTAGGGATAAAAAAGGACACTCTTTTCCTGGCCAGATGTATCCTATTATTGTATCTGGCAAGTACACTTACTTCTGATTTTCAAATTGCACAGAGGATCTAATTTCCTATGTATCACCTCACCTTGGCTATTTTCTCCAGGCTTTTACTCCAGCTCTCTCTCACCTTTTGCCTTCCATGTCTCTAGAAGATGGTTGATGACTACTCTCTCTGAGGCACTAGATTTCTAGCACTGTCAATGATGAGTCCCCATCAGTGTGATCCATCACTAATTATCAGCTAGACTTAACTTTTAGAAAAGGTATTAATTAGTCAAGTACTGCAAGGACAATAGTTACAGAAATGCCACCCACCTCTTAATTCAAGGATACCTTCTCTTTGTACACACACATGATCTCTAGAGGGAATAGGTTCAAACTTAGAAAGCACATGTAAGCCAAAAGGTAAACTCACAGATCTTTATTACCGGAAATTCTTTTCTTCCTTTGTGGAGTATTCTTGAAGTTCCCTTTCCCTGTTGCTCTCTGCAAGGGTCAGTGCACTTATAGAAACCTGAAACTATCTTTTTTTAGTGGATCTAGTTTGTCTTCTGTGTGTTTCTCATCCCTTGATGCAGATGTTCTTGTCAGCTACTGCAGCACTTGGAATTCTACTGGCTTTGGTAGACAAAGCTATTTCTCCCTTCCCCACCCCCCTCTCCTTCCTTCCTTCCTTCCTTCCCTCCCCTATCTCCCAGGTAAATTCATTTCAGACTATGCTGTCTGGATTTGCACAAGCTTGCTGTTTTTACACATATCCTCACCTAGCATAACTGATTCTTTTCAACCAATTATAAAATATTTTCTTTGTGGTATCATCTGATTTTATCTACTGACCTAAAGGCCATATGATCCTTGAACTTGATTAAGGACTTATTCACACCTAGTTTACTTTTTATTGATTGATTCAATCAAGATTCCCTGGCATTCTGTAATTAATTGAGGTATGGTCCTCCCAAACCTTAAATTTGTTTTTCCATTTGGAAAATTACCTCAGGAGACAGGAAAGAATATTTCCAACTTATTATCAGAGAAACTATCTCTTCCTTAATCCATTCTTGACTATTTGCCTTTATGTAATAATAAATACAATAAATTCCCTTTCTCTTTTAAAATTTACTGAGCAGCCTACTGTGCTATGTGTCCCTCTCTGTCTCTGCCCTCAAAGAGTTTACAATCCCCAGTCTGAAGACAATTCCATCCTAGATAGCTAGGTGGTTTAGTGGATAGTGTGCTGGACCTGAAGTCATGAAGACCTGCCTCAGACACTAACTGTGTGATTCAAGACTTAACCTTCATCTGCCTCACTTTCCTCAGTGAGGATCCTAACAGTACCTACCTCACAAGATTGTTGAAAGATCAAATGAGATAATATTTCTAAAAGTTCCTGGCACATAATAGGTGCTAAGTAAATGCTTATTCCCTTTCTGCTCTAATTTAACCAACTTATAATGTTTAATGACTTTTACAATGAGTTTCCCAACCACTTTTGATATTCTGTATTCCATTAAGATTTTTATGGAAACGTTTCCTGAATTCTAATACGTCCTTTTGGAACAGAGAACCAGCACCTTCTTACAAAGGCTTTAACACTAACTAACTGTGTAATGATGAGCAAGTGAGTTCACCTTTCTAGCATAAATTTCCTAGTCTTTAAATGAAGGGACTAGTCATGTTTAAGGCGCTTTCCAACATGAAACTTCTTTGGTTGTTTTCAATTCTTGGTAGCTTTGGGGGCTACTATTTCTTGTATCTACTACATTTTATAAAGCATAATTATTCTAATCTCCTTCCCTTACTTACTAAAATGAAGGTTGCTTACATTTCTATATTGCTTTACATTTTACAAGACATTTTTAATACAATAGCACCATGAAGTAGTTGCTTGCATATCACTGTGCCTGTTTTTAAGGTGAAGAAGCAAAACCTAGAGAGATGAGTGACTTGCACAAGTTCACACTTCCAATAAGAGACGAAGAGGGTAGTTGAATCCAGATAGTTTGACTCCAGATTCTGTTTTCTTCATTCTAACTCATCTTTCATGATGAAAGCTCTGGATTCTAAATGTAAAATAATGAAATGCAGGACTTTAAGGCCCAAATTATTTTAATAACCTGAAGAACTAGATGGTATGGTATGAATTTAGTGTAGGGCCTAGATTTAGGAAGAACTGAGTTCAAATCCAGACTCAGATATTTATTAGCTCTGTGATCCTGGGCAAGTGTCTTAATCTCTGTCTTCCTCAGTGTCCTCAACTATAAAATGGGGAATAATAATATCACTTACCTCCAAGATTACGATAAGGATCAAATAAGGTAACAGTTGTAAAGACAGCACAATGCACAGCACTTAGTAGGTATCCTATGTATTAGCTATTGCTATTATCATGACATTGACAAAAATTCGAAATTTTTGATACTTTCCTTTCCTGCTCTTTTTTCTAAATAACAACTTGACTGTTTTCAATTTTTCCATGTAGAATATCAGCATCTCTGGAGATCTTCTAAAGTTCTCAAAGGATTGTTATAGGTTGATTTGGAATTAAAGGCTTAAAATAAAAGTCTCTTTACTTGTTATGAGAAGATATCTAGTACCTTTCCTGATGGATGTAGTTTACTTACTAACTTCCAAGTACTACTCTAAGTGATGAGTATATATACATACATATATATATATATATATATATATATATATATATATATATATATGTATATGTATATGGCAAACCACTTCAGTATCTTCGCCAAGAAAATCACAAGGACAGCATTGGTGTGATACAGTCCCTGGGATCACAAAGAGTCTGACATGATTGAACAACAAGATTATTCCTCTCCTTAAAGGAACTTGTGTTCCAATGGGGGAAGACAACACATAAAAGGCAACTGGAAAAGGAGTGTTAGTACTCATGTGGCAATTTAATATAGAGGTTACAAAGTGAGATGGAGGCCAAAGCTCAGCTATCAGGAGACATAGGCTGAGGCAAATCTTTGGAGTCAGTCAGGAAGAGTTTGGGAACTTTCTAACCTCCTCACACTTGTTTGTTGTTCAGTTGCTTCAGTTATATTCTAGTCCTCATGACCCCATTTGGGGTTTCCATGGCAAAGATGGTGGAATGGTTTAACACTTCCTTTTCTAGTTCATTTTACATATGAAGAAAGTAAGGCAAAGAGGGTAAAAGAACAGGGTCACACAGTTAGTAAGTGTCTGAGATCAAATTTGAACTCAGGTCTTCCTGACTTCAAGTAAGTTGTCTAGCCACTAGGCCATCTAGTTGCCCTCACGCTAGTGAAAGTCACATATAAACATTAGATGTGAAGTGTGAATTTAAGAAAATCAAAACTTAGACTGTGTGATTATGGAGCGAGTGTTCACTCAAAGCTTTTGATTTGGTAACAACAACCTTAGTTTACCTTCTTGAGTACTTTGGGTGTTCAAGTCTTGTTACTAAACTGAGCAGTTGTGCAACTTTTATAGAAGTCTGACATTTTCACTGATTCTGAATGCCGGAAAGTGACAAAATAGATCTTCTAATCTGTTCTTTGATGTATTACATAATTTCTTTAGTTCCCTTGCCAATTTGTCTCTCCATCCAAATTTATTGTATAGTGGGATGGTCATTTTAAACTCTGGATATTTCTTCTGATAAAGGGTCAAAGGAAAAAATATTAATGCCAATTCTTAATCAATCAATGAGTTTTTAGGTTCATATTCACCAGAAACAATTTTATTTATCATTCATCTATATTCAAGTAATTTCTAGTTTGGAAACAGAAATGTCTGAACTGACAGTGTTCCCTCACACCTTCCAAGAGGACCCAAGAATATTTCAGGTAACATGAATCATAAACAAGAAAAAGGTGTCTTAAAATAGTGTATGTGGGGGGTACCATTTCAGCATTGAGTAACTGTCACTCTTGTAAATTCTGGCTGCCTCCCCTCATTCCCAGAGTTAAACAAAGAAACTCTCCCTTCCATCTACATTTCTCAATGGAAAAGTTGAGTTCTAGTATTAACCACTTCATGTGGGTGAAAATGCAATCGTGAACAAATTGAGTTCCATTTGGTTTTTACCTTTAATCCATTTACCTAATGAAGAACCTCCCTTCCTCCTCCCCTTTGTCTAGAGACCCCAGATCTATCACCATTCCAAGGGGTATCCCCCAAGAATCTGGTAAGGGCTTTAGGGAAAAATATTGATTTTTTGTGGTTTTACCATAGTTGTTGCCCTTTATTCTTGAAGATGACCAAAATGATATCACTATGTTAGAGACAAATTATAGTATGTCCAACTGTGGCTGATCAGTGCTCTACCACAAGTCAAGCACAAATAGTTCATGTGAACACTTGGATAGGGTTCTCTAAATTTGCGCATGTTTCTTTTGAGCTAATTCAGTTTTGCTTTGTTTATAGAATACAGCACTTTCTCTGATGTGGACACACCATGCTGAGAGGTCCTGTACCAGTATCTCTCATGTCACACAATCAATTCCAAAGTTCTCAAGAGAGACCTTGAGAGTGTCCTTGTATCGCTTTTTCTAGTTACAAGGTGAGCACTTGCCCTACGTGAGTTCTCCAGAAGATAGTCTTTTTGGCAAGTGTACGATTGGCATTTGAACATGGCCAGCCCATTGGAGTTGTGCTCTCTGCAGTAGAGTTTTAATGAAGTTTTTAAATAGGCTATCACACAAGCTACCACCAATAATTTTTTACTCTGTTACATGTATCCTCGTGTTTTCAGGAGTTTGTTTGAGATTGCAACATACCAGAAAGATACTTGACCTTGCTACAATGTAGAACACTTCCTATGGTAACAGAAAAACAAAATTCTATATTCTCTGAACAATAATTTCTGATGAAAAGAAAGCTTTTGAAATGAACTAGGCTGAGGTCCAGGAGAATATAAATGTCATTTACCCTAATAGAAATCGCAAACACTAAAAATGTCTGAGCCATGAGATATTTGTTTTCCAAGGTCTCTTCAAGCTCTGATCTTCTGGTTTTGTCTACCATGGCACCCTATTCTCTCTATTCAACTTCCCATATTCTAGGGAAAATGCAAAATTTATTGAGTCTCTTAAAAAGAGGCAGGCGAAACTTACCTCCTGGAAAGGCAAGGTGGTTTAATGGAAAATACAATGGATTTGGTGTGTGTTTGAATGCCTCTTCAGCTTATTGGCACTTAAGCACATGGGTGACCTTGGGTAAATCATTTATCTTCTCTGGATCTCTGGACCCAGTTCCCTCACTGGGTTGGACTAAATGACCTTCCAGGTCACTTACAGGTTTAAATCTAGGATTCTAAGCAGCCTCTGCTGTATTCTCTTCCACCATGAAAGATCCACCATCTTGAAAAGAAATGTCAGAGGAATGTAAAGAAGACAATGCCTGTATTTGATCTGTTTTCACTAAGGAAGTTTGATAAGACCCAAATCATGTTCCCTCATCACCCACTGTCTCTTTAACCAAATTCAATCTAGCTTCATCCCCCACCATCTCCTCCATCTACTGAAACTGTTCTCTCAAAAGTATCAATAAACTTACCCAAAAAATTCATTGGTACTTTTTTTTCATTTGTTTTTCCTCATAATCATTTTACCTATGCTTCCAGGTCCCTCATGATCCTCCCTTGTGACAGTTAAGCCGTCTTAATTATACAGCTCTGACAGCCTATCAGTATTCTACCATAGTACCCTGACTGCAAGCAAATGGAAGAAGGAAGTGCATCTTCTCATCTTTTTTTTTTTAAATCTCTTCATTTTTTTTCCAGAGCTGATACTGATCTTTATATTTATACAATGTTCATCTTGGTTCTAGTGTTTCATTTGCATTACTCATCTCCTTATGCATATTGTTTTCCTGGTTCTGCTTTCTTCACCTTGCTTCAGTTTATACAAATATTTCCACGTTTCTCTGAATTCCTCATATTCTTTTTAAAAATTGTTATGTTTTACATCATTGTCACTTCCTAATGACTCACAGACCATTCCTGTATAACAAATAAACAGAATTAAGAACAGATCAACACTCCTGGAAATGTGTGTCGTGTTCCAAATCTCCTTTCAAATGCATGCCTCAGTCTAGTCACCTTTTTGATAAGAGGTGACAGATATATTTTCTCTCAGTCTTCTGAGATCATGGTTTATCACTGCATTCTTCAAAATTCTGATGTTTTTCAATGTTTTCATTTAAATCATCGTGCTTCCGTAAATTCTTATGCTGATTCTATTTATTTCTCCCTGAACTAGTTCATTCTTTATGTTCATCATTTTTATGGTATATTCTATTATATTCACATATCAAATTTTATTCAGCAATTTCCCCAATATTAGAGGCAGCTAGATGGCCCAGTGGATAAAGCAATGGATCTGGAGTCAGGAAGACCTGAGGTTAAATCTAGTCTTAGACGCTTACAAATTGTGTGACCCTGAGCAAGCCATTTAATTTCAGTCTGCCTCAGTTTCCTTCACTGTAAAATAAGGATCAAAATGTAACCTACCTTTCAGGAAGAAATGAGGTAATATTTGTAAAGGATTTAGCACAGTGCCTGGCACATGATAGACATTGTTCCTTTCCTCCCAATATGTTGGGCAGCACACATTTTCCTTCCGTTTCTTTACTACTATTAATAGTGAGATATTTCTTTTTGTTATCAATTAACTTTCAATCACCAAACATATGTTTGTGAAGAACTCTGCAAACTGAAAATGTTTGATAAATGCTTTAGTATTTTCATCATTGTTAATAATAACTGGCATCTACATAGCAACGTTAATAAATGTTTTATTACGGTTCATAATTAGCATTTATGTAGGAACATTAATAAGTGTTTTATATTATTATTGTTAATAATCATAACTAGCACACACATTTCAGTTCTAATCTGCTTCCCAAAATTTTTCATGGGAATGTAATATGTATGAAGACTAATGTATGGTAGTAATAAAACTACTTTTTGGGTTTTTCATGGTATTACACTGTAAATTAAAAGTATAATTACAAACATGTTATAATGTTCTTATCTAGTCTTTTTACTTTAAATATATTCTTTTTTATTTTTATGGTGCTGCAAAGCCAGAATCACAGTATTAGAACTGAAATGGATTTTAGAGATGATTTTCCATACATGGGAAAAAATGGAAGGAAATGTCTATTGTTCAGACTATGATAAGCAGTTGAACAATGAAATCATCAGTGTATATATCTTGATTGTCTCACTATTTCATCTTTTTTCCTAGACTCACTATCTCACTCCTTATTTTTGCCATCTCTAAGCATTTGACAATTTTTGACACATTCTATTCTTATTTTCTACTATTCTACTTTCTATATACTTTTGAATTAGTTCTTTGGTTGTTTGTCTATAAATGTGTATATTTATGTATATATGTATATGTACATGTGCATGCCTGTGCCTGTGTGCGTGTGTGTGTATATATATGTGTGTG
>CM053769.1:248962757-249003571 GCA_028658325.1 Potorous gilbertii
AAAGCACAATGGGCCAAATGGATAAAGAGGTCCAAAAGGTTAATGAAAAAAATTATTTAAAAATTAAAATGCAGCAAGTAGAAGCTAATGACTTTATGAGAAATCAAGAAATTATAAAACAAAACCAAAAGAATGAAAAAATTGAAGACAATGTGAAATATCTCACTGGAAAACCCATTCACCTGGAAAATAGATCCAGGAGAAACAATTTTAAAATTATTGGACCACCTGAAAGCCATGATCAAAAAAAAGGCCTACATATCATCTTTCAAAAAATCAACAAGGAAAACTGCCCTGATATTCTAGAACCAGAGAGTAAAATGGAAATAGAAAGAATCCACCAATCACCTCTTGAAAGAGATCCCAAAAGGAAAACTCCTAGAAATATTGTAGCCAAATTCCAGAGTTCTCAGATCAAGGAGAAAATATTATAAGTGGCCAGAAACAATTCAAGTATTATGGAAACACAATCAGGATAACACAGGATTAGCAGCTTCTACACTGAGGGATTGGAGGATCTGGAGTATGATATTCCAGAGGTTAAAAGAGATAGGATTAAAACTAAGAATCACCTACCCAGCAAAACTGAGTGAAATACTTCAGGGGGGAAAATAGAACTTCAATGAAATAGATAACTTCCAAGCATTCTTACTGAAAAGATCAGAGTTGAATAGAAAATTTGACTTTCAAATACAAGAATCAAGAGAAGCATGAAAATGTAAACAGGAAAAAGAAGCCTTAAGGAATTCATTAAAATTGAATTGTTTACATTCCTACATGGAAAGATGATATTTGTAACTCATGAGACATTTCTCAGTATTAGGATAGTTGGAGGGAACATATATATACATATATATGTGTATGTGTATGTGTATGTATATGGATGTATATAGACAGAGAGTGGGAGAGAAAGGCACAGGTGAGCTGAATATGAAGGGATGAGACCTAAAAAAGAGAATCTGAGAGGAATATATTAGGAGAAAGAGAAAGAGAGAAGTAGAATGTAGTAAATTATCTCACATAAAAGAGGCAAGAAAAAACTTTTACAATAGAGAAGAAGGAGAGGAAAGTGAGAGGGAATAAGTGAGCCTTCTTTTCATCAGATTTGGCTTCAGAAGGGAATAATATGCACACTCAATTAGGTATGGAAGTTTATCCTGCCATACAGGAATGCAGAAGGAAAGGGGATAAGAGAAGGGGAGTAATAGAAGGGATGGCAGATTGGGGGAAGGGGTAATCAGAAGCAAACACTTTGGTAGAGGGACAGGTCAAAGAAGAGAATAGAATAAATAGAGGGTGGGATGGGATTGAAGGAAATATAGTTAGTCTTTCAGACCATCACTGTTATGGAGGTGTTTTGCTTGACCACTCATGTATAACCTTTATTGGATTGCCTTTTCAATGAGGGTGGGTGGGGAGGGAGGAAGGGAGAGAATGTGGAACTCAAACCTTTAAAAAGGAATGTTAGAGGTTGTTTTTACATGCAACTAGGAAATATATAGGCAATATTTGGGGAAAATAGAGGCAATGGGGTATAGAAATCTATCTTATCCTACAGGAAAGTAGAAGGGAAGGGAATTGGCCAGGAAGGGGGGAGGGGGAGGGCTGATAGAAGGGAATGCAGATTACGGGAATGGGCAGTTTAAATACATGCTGTCCTGGGGTGGAGGTAGTGGGGAGATGAGGAGAAAATTTGCAGTTCAAAACTTTTGTGGAAGTGAATGTTGAAAACAAATTTTTATCAAAAAAAATTTTTAAAGTTCCAACAGCTCCCTATTGACTGTAGGACCAAATTTTTTTCATCTTTATCTTTTTGACATATATTTTTGTAACTATACATCTACATATATATATGTAAACACACATATACATATATATGTACATGTGTTTATGTACATATTATATATACATAATTATTACTACAGTTGAATGGAAGGGAGCAGGGAATAAACACAATACAGCTTCCTCTATGGCCAAGATATTGTGCTAAGTGCTTTTAAAAATATTATTTTATACTATTCATATTGTAGTATGCATAAATAATTCATAAATAAGTAAATATATACATATTGAGATTATAACCTCAACATTTTTTACTGATAGGGTGAATGTTCAGAAAAATATGGAAACCACTGGAATAATGGAGAGCTGGCTTCAGATTTAGAAAACCCAGAGTTCAAGTTCAATCATTAACACATACTGACTTTGTAACCCTGGGTGTCACTGATCCTCTCACTGACACTGTCAGGCAACTGTTTAACACTTTATGTTTTGAGGGGGTGCCAATTTTCATTGGTAGAGGGAGTTTCCTCATTGGGACTTCTTTGTATCATTGAAATCAAAGGTTTGGTAAAAACACATGCTCACACATACATTTTATTAGATTTGATCAGTCATTATAGCTTTTCAGGATATTTTTGGTTCTTGATCTTGAAATACAGTGTTTAGTTATACTCTATAACTTCGTGGGAGGAGTAGGATGAAGGTCCAGACCTGTGATTTCAGCAATGTGGGGAACTCCCAATGGAAAACCCCTTTCCTTAAGGCAACTCTCTATAATCTAGAATTTTAGAGGTGCTTGTGGGTATTGGTGAGGTATTTTGCCTGTAATTATATAACTTCATATAGCTTGAAAAGGTAAGTTTATAATTTATGCCTTCATTAAGTTATTGGTTAAAATGCTGAACAGAATAGGACCAAGGACAATGGAATGCTAATAGAGATCTTTTAGAACTAGATTAACAACAGTCCATTAATTATTACTCTTTATTTCTGCTAAACAACCAATCCAAATTCTCCTAAATGTACTATCTCTCCATTTAACCACAAGAATCTTGTGAAAAACTTTGACAAATACCTTGTTGAAATCTTTGTATGATGTGTTTGTCACTTTCCTCTGGCCCATCAATCTAGGAAGACGGTCAAAGAAGAAAATGAGGGAAATCTAACTTGGCTTTATTTTTTATAAAACCTTGGATGCTCTTAACTGATTCCTTTCTAGGTGCTCACAAAATGTAGTTTTAATAGTATGTTCTAGAACATTGCAGGAGTTTAAGTCAAACTATGTTCGGTCCTTAGACAATCATTTCCCAAATTCACCTTTACCTCCCTTTTTGATATATCGGTGATAATGATGCCGATGATAATGACAATGATGACGAATGCAAATATTACAAATATTGACAAATATTAACTCATTTGATCTGCACAACAATCCTGGGAAGTAGATTGTGTTTATCCCCATTATTTTTCTCATCATTATCAGGGGAGGAAACTGAGCCGTTAAGTGACTTGCCCAGGGTCACATAGGTAGTAAATGTTTGAGGCTAGATTTGATCTCAGGTTTTCCTGACTCCAGATTCAACACTCTATGTACTATACCACTAAGCCACCTGTTAATTCTTTAGAACTACCATTTTCAATTCTTTCCATTTCCTTCTTTTGTGTTTTCTATACTTCCCACTATAAAAAAATCATTCTTCCTAAGAGAGAGCTAGACCTTGAAAGATGGTGAGATTTAGAGAAATTCCCAAAGGTGGGAATCAAAGATGAAATGAAAAATGTATGTTTGAGAAATAGTGACTAGACTAGTCTGGCCTGATTATAAGATCTAAATTGGAAAACATTTGCAGGTTGCAAAATAGTAGAAGTTCTACCATCATTTAACTGGCATCCCTAGTAAGTTATTTCATCTTTGTTGATCTCAGTTTTCTCTCTAGAAAAATGAAGGAGTTTGATTAAATAATCTCCAAGTGCATTTCCAAATCTAATATTCTATGACTAAAATGGATTTTTAAAAGTAGGGGATTTCAGGCTTAGAAATTTGAACTTTTTTTGTAGGCAGTGGAGAACCACTAAAAAATGTGAGCCAAGGCATGACTTGATTAAAATTGTATTTATATATGTTTAATCTGGTTGTGTTATGAAGGTTGGATTAATACAGGAAAACCAATGATGATGCTACTATAAGAGAAGATGTGGCAAAAGACTTTAATAGGAAAGTGGCACTAAATGTGGAAAAGAAGTCATGGATTTCAGAAACCTTGGAAAAAAAGAGTCCATGGGACTTGGAGTGGGTAATAAAAAGGCAGATATAGAGGTCTGATTATAGTACTTTATTCTGAACAAGGCAATAAGCTAATTCTCACTCAGATTCTAGAAGGTAAGTCAAAGAACATGCCAGCAGGGAACACTCACTTGCTGAAAGTTCAAATTAGCAAAGGATGTACAAAGGAACATTTATGCCATTTCTTGCCCACTGTGGAGTCTCAACACTCCCAAATCTGAAATATGTGACAACACAAATGTTACCAAAGTTTGAGACACACAGTCCTAGATGAGGCAATCCTGAAGAATATTTGCTGGTGGGAACTTGTGATAACATAAGCATCATGAATCAATTAACCACAGCCTGAGCAATAGCTCAATGGTAATTAAGCATTACAGTGTAGGTCAGTATCAAGGATTGAGTAAACACAACAGGGAAAGCAGCTACACCTGTGTTGTGTAAGTCGCACAGCAATATAAAGACTTGAAAATACCAATAGGTTGTCTAATAGTTTAGATAGGCTTCTGCAATCTATGTTAATGATGATCTCTAGGCTTATTCCTCTAGAGGAATATATAAGATAACTCTTCAAATTTCAAGTATGGGTGACTGAAAGAAAAATGGTCCTATTGAAAGAAATTAGAAATTCAGGATGATGTGAAAGTTTGCATAGGGGAAAAGGGGATGAGCTTAGTATTTACAAATATTTTCTTTGAAGGGATCAATAAGTAGTGAAAAAGTGGTCTTGTAGTTTGAAAGAGAACTCCAGCCTAGAGATATAGATTTGGGAATCAACCGCCATAATGTCAATGCTTGAAGCCAGGAAAATGGATAATTTTTCTGAGGAACAAATTCTGAAAGGACAGAGTAGTGAGAGGGCTAATTGAGCCATAAAGAGTGATTATAGGGGAAAGAGGGGAAATGTGGAACCAGAATGAATGAACAAATGAATGAGTGGGCTGAGTTTCACACGGTATATCATACTTGGCTTCTGGCGGATATAGGGTTAGAGCATGCAATTTCATTAGTAATTCCCATCCTACTGCCAACGAAGATTGATACCTTTTCCAACTTAGAGTTTTAGAAGAATTGTTTAAGTCATTGATATGTTAAGTGACTTGCCCAAGGTCTCACAGCCAGTATGTAACAGAGGCAGGATTTGAACTTGTTTTCCTAACTTTAAGGTCAATTCTCTACTCACTATGCCTCACAGCCTCTCTTGAAGACAAGTAAATATTTTTATGTCCCAACTTCTCCAACAAGCCACTGAAGAATAAGGCCTTCCCACTTTCCCTTGACAGTAGCGGCAGCAAATGCCTATGGAAAATGTTTATCTCTAAGTGACAGTGGATGGGCATAGAAATAGAGATGGAAATGAAGGTAGATGAGGGGACTCAAAGCAGAGAGCTTGAATCTTCCAGTAGAGTGGGAGCCAGGGTCATCCTAGAATCAGTATTATATTCTCCTTTTTCTTGTTACCTGAGGCCCCTGGGCAGAGTTTCTTGATACAAAGCTCCCACAAGTGGTGTAAGTAAGGCTGTACTAGAGAGCATGCTCACCATGTAGCATTCAAGAAGAGGACAATGAATATAGGTCCTCTGTTTTCTGGAATAGTACTGATTTTAAGAAATGAAAGTGCAATTTGCAAATGAGAAATTTTTTAAAAGGAGTAATATTTGTCAGACATGTCCCTATTTTTGGTTCTCAAAGTCATGGTCAGCATACTATTTATAAACTTCGTTGTTTTTCAGTCATTTCCGTTGTGTCTGAATCTCTGTGACCCCATTTGGGTTTTTGGGGGTTTTTTTTGCAAAAATTCTAGAGTGGTTTGCCATTTCCTTCTCCAGCTGATTTTACAGATGAGGAAACTGAGCTAAACAGGGTCAAATGATTTGCCCAGGGTCACGCAGCTAGTAAGGATCTGAGGCCAGATTTGAACTCAGGAAGACGATCTTCCTAACTTTAGATGCAGCACTCTATGCACTGCATTACCCAGCAGCCCTATTTGTAATTATTCACACATAGATAATGCTTTAAGATTTCCAAAGCAATATTTCTTTCCTCACAACAAGCTCTCATTAAGCAACTAGTATGTACCCAAAACTATGCTAAATGAGGATTATTTACCCCCTTTTACAAATGAAATAACTGGAATTTAAAGAGGTTAAGTGACTTGTTTTAGGTTGTACCATTAGTGTCAGAAGCAAGAATTTGAAACTGAGTCTCTGCTGACTCAAGTCTCACAGTCTTCCCACTGTGTCATTCTATTCTACACAAAACACATGTTTCAGAGAAAACTTTTTCTGTAGGTTCATGACTACAAAGTACCTTTGATATGTCTTAATTGAATAAGTCATGATAAAATTAGCACATTTAACTGCTATTTTTAAAATGAGGAGAAAGAGCAATATAATTATACAATAAATAGCAAAGAATTTATTAGTACAATTTCTTTAGTTGTATATCTTCATCTCTTTTCTCTCTTGAGTGTTGTTTCAGTAAACTCTGCTATGCCTGTCAATATTAATTTAAGCAGCTGATAAAATAAGTAACATGAAATACCTAAAAGACAGTGGATATAGGTAAAGTAAAACCAATAGTACTTTATTTAGTAGAGAAAAAACTTTAAAAAAACCAAATTTTAAAGAAAATACAGGTCAAAATAAGGACAATTTTGGAGATATATGAATGAAAATGCTAATTTCCATCTGGTTTCTGTCCAAGAGACTTGTACTGATGGAGGCTATGTGCTTCATCCACCACGTCTTTCCTGTGTGGACTGTTAGACCAGACTCTTTTGAGTGTTCATGAATCTCCTTTAGGAGTCTCTGTAATGTTACGGGTCTTGATACAATTAGCAAAACTTCATCTATAATATGATCAATGCTATGGGTATAGATAGGCAGCACATAAAAACAATGATAAATGTTGCACAAGTGGCACAAAAAATTTCATCAAAGAGATGTATAATCAGAAAGGAAATTGGATCAGTCATTTAGCAAGAGGACAATCTAACAATCATTCCACTGTTGGAATCAGGGGCTAGCATACAGTGCCTGCTCCTTTTCCACTATAGAGCTCGTCTGCCTTAGGATCTTACACAAGAAGAAAACTATATTGCATTCAGTCCTGAAGGAGCTTGGGTACTCATGACTGTGCCTAGGCTTTCTTTCCTCATGTATTATCTTATTCTACCTCACTCACCCTGATTCCCCCTGGGGAATGGTTTACTTAACATTCAGGTTTTGATTCTAGTATTTCTACAAAGGGAGAGTAGGAAGGTAGTCAATGTATAATATAAATCTGATATGGGACATTCATTTCCTTAAATACAAAACTCTCACAACTGCATATTGACAGATTGTAGCTAAGGTTATACATACCTGGGAAGTTGTTACTTAAACCTTAACAGAGCATTAAACAGTTTGTGGGATTGCTTAATAAGTCTAGTTAACTCTCTACTGTTCTTTCAGTCTATGTCTACTAGTCAGCCAAGTAATGGCTTGAACTTCTCCTGCTCTTCCTCTTAGTGACCTTCTCTGACACCAATTAGCTTGACCCAGGGGGTGGGACCATCAGTCCTCTAGAACTCACAAGATCAGCCCAAGGCTCAAAGGAGATTTTCATGTTCCATAGCACAGAAGAGAAAGAGACAAGCTAGAACCAAAGGACCCTCTTTAAAGGTCCACTGAGTCATTAGCTCTTCCTACTCAGTGGTCAACAAGGGGGTTGCTTTGTCATCTCAAAACACAAACCCTTCAGGCTGAGTCATATATGCATGGTCATAAGTAGTAGGCCTGGTGTCCTCAAAACACTCAAGAGCTAAGCCCATATGCATGGTCAGCTGAAATCTGGAAGGGCAGACTCGTGCATGTCCTATTTGACTGTCAATTACAAAATGTATTTAGGTGAATGGCTAAAATCCTGAACTGGCACTCATGTAACACTAAGAGACTTAGCAAAAGATTCCCAAGCATCTTGGGTAGACCCCTTCATGGAATATTTATTGGAGGACGTGAATAAGATAAATGAGACAGGATTAGAAGGCATGGATGAATTGCTGTTTATTGGAGGGAGTTCTGTGGATGAGATCACAGATTCATTGAAGTCAGTGAAGGAATTAATTTTCTTCCTGCTGTTTCTCATGATTAATAACAAAAAAAAAAAAGATACCACATAGTCACTTCCTTCTAACTGGCACAAAACAATATCCTTTGCTGTTTGTGGATTTTCTGTTTACAATGACCTAAATTAGATGCATCATAATCTCCCAGTCCCATGGATTCCACTATAGCTCTTGTACAGCAAGCCTACTGTATTAACTTGGAAGCAGATCCACAAAAGTGTATTTATTTGATTTCTTAATAACATTAGAAGGAACAATTTTAAAAAAGAAAAAACACTGTGAAATTGTCCAAATCTTGGGAATGATAACAATTAAATCTCCCCAACCCCTTCCAACAAAGCCATTAACAATACATGTGAATGATAAAGGTCATTTCCCATGTTTTCTTCAGTAAAATATGAGTCCTGTCCTGGTCAGATAGTTTAAAGGAAAACTTTGGAGAAGCAAAGAGGATTAGAGACTTTTTGACCTGCCTAAGACCACACCAGGAAGATGACATGGGATGGGGTTACAGGCAAGGGATGATAAGAATTGTAATTTATGAAAGACTGCCTCAAAGACCAGTACCAAGAAGAGGAGGCGAGGGAGGGAAGAAATCCTGAACTTTGAGGGCTGACTTGATGAACCCAGAATGATGGGAGCTACTAGGTGGTATTACTTGATGCATCATTCCAGTGGTCTGATGTCTCTTTCATATGTGTGCTGTCCTCAACTCTTCCTGACCCTTACAATAAGTTTCCCAAGGACAGGGTTCATATCTACTCTACCCTCTAGTAATCCATAAAGACTTGGACATGGCCATACATCCAATGCGCACTTATTGAATTTGCACAGGGAAAATAGCACCATGAAATAATAATTAATCCTATATGTTTATTTGAAGAACACTTCATAGCTTGCAGTCTCTTTACATTCATGATCATATTTGATTCTCAAATATGTCTTGTGAAGTAGGCAAGGTGTGGATTATTATGCCCACTTTGAGGGTCAACCTAGAGGAAAAACACTGTTCACAGATATAGTGAATACTCTAGAGTCTCTTTTCCAGAGGAAGGCTGGCTATATCTCCCACTTTGGCAGATAGGGGTACTTTTCAGGGGTTGGGGATGTCTTTCATTAATGCACTGGAATTAAATCCCCCATCCTGTAGTGTTCTTCCCTGTATTAATTGCCAGTGATTACCACCTCAGTTTCATTTATCCAATTAATGCCAACTAGCTTTTATAAGGGGGCAGTCTGGTGATGTAGCAGATAGAGTGGAGTCAGGAAGACATCTTTGTGAGTTCAAATCGGATCTCAGACATTTACTAGCTGTGTGAGCCTGGGTGAGTCATTTAACTGTTTGCCTCAGTTTCTTCATCTGTAAAATGAGTTGGAGAAGAAAATAGCAGTATCTTTGCAAAAAAAAAAACAAAACAACAATAAACATACCCCAAATAGAGTCCCAAAGAGCTGGACATTACTGAAATCATTAAACAACAACAAAGCTTTTATAAAGGGATAAATACTGTGAAGACACACTAAAGGTAGAAACTACAAAGCATTTCCCCTCAATATCTGGCAGCATACTCTCTTCTATACCACCTCTGTCCCTGGTGAGAACAGGTTCAAATTTAAAGTAGTTTCCGCATAGTATTTGCCCCACCAAGTTGACTTCCAAAGTCAGCATAGTGGTAGATGAATCACTGTGGCTATCTCTTGGCTACCTTTGATCTATGCTGGGTCAGACAGGTCTCCTGGAACTTCAATGCTTGCCATCTGACTTCTGGCAGATCCAGCTGTGGAATTATCTCCTAGACTTCTCTCTTGACCTCTAGAAGATCACAAGGTCTGTAGCCAACTTCAATACTACTTTACTTAAAAGCAAAGATGGACACAATAGAGAGACAAAAAAGATGAAAGCTACATGCTCATGGCTTCATAGGTGACAGAGGTGGCTACAGGTGAGGGACAGCCTGAGCTCTCTACCCCACCCAAAGGCCTACATCAGTCTTTGCCTTTTCAGTTGAACATATCAGGCAAGAAAAAGAGAAATTTGTGTTGGTCTTTTAAATGAATCCAATTTCTGGTTCAGCAATCAATGAACAGTTACTTCATCACTTCACTATATGATTAGCAGACCAGAGTCAGTTACAAAATGTCTGCACACGCTCCATATTGGGGAGCAGAGCTGTTCTAATGAAGAGTGTGCTGGAGCTACCTCATACTGGCTCACAAAGCACCAATTGTTAAAATGTAAATGTAATTTTTTATATCTCAGAAATCAGCAAACATTATACATCAGTGTTTGATTTATTGTCATTAATTTCTAGACTTAAGAAAGGTTCCATCCCACCATTTTCTTGATATGTAAGGAGAAATAGTAATAGAGCATACTGTCTATCAGTTATTACTTGTTCTCATTACAAATTTTAGTTAGAATGTCAAAACTGAGACTATTCAGTTTCTCAAAAAGTATTATTTGATCACTTGGTAGTCATTGAATAAAGCTCTCCTTCCAAAAACGAAGTTAACATTTACAGTCTAAAAACTTCTAATTCTTAATTCTTTCCCACTTCCCTCCACCCCCCACTTTTCACCACTCCAACATGGTCACTATAGAACCAGAAGCAGATCCCAGAGATATGAAGCCCCTTTTGCATTTTCTGATGTCTCATTGATGGCTATGACCAAATAATTTGTCACTAAGTGCCCAGTCCTGAGACTATTGACTCCCACTGAGCTTGAAATACACTAAAAAAACACAAAACATAAAACCAAAAAAATATATTTTTCAGATGAACTGCTATCTAATGTGCTTTGCTATTCCCATACATATTAAATAGATTTCTTGAACAACCATGTAAGACTTTGCAGTTATCTCTATTAAATCTCTATCTCTTTTATCGTATAAGATTCAGTCCGATGTTCTGTCTTGTCAAGGTCTTCAGGGATCCTGACTGTGATCCAATGAGTTTGATGTTTCTCCCAGATTTGTGTGATTTTCAGATTTGATAAAGATGCCATCTATATCTTTATCCAAATCACTCACTTAAAAATATGTTAGAAGGCAAGCAAAGATCCTTGCGTTTCTTGACTGGAGGTCTCTTTCCAGGTTGACAGGTGGAATCATTGATTTCTACTTTTTCAACCTGGCTATTCAATCAGCCCATTCTTAATACACATAATTATGTTTTAATCTACCCGAAATTGCTGCATCTTTCCCATAAGGATGGAATGAGATATTTTATCCATTACTTTGATAAGGTTGGGTAAGCTCTAACTACTGAATTTCCCTGCTTTACCAGTTCAGTAACCCTATGGGGAAGAAAGGAATAAAGTTAGTCTGGTATAACCTGTTCTTGAAATCATCCTTATTTCTTTTAATCACAGTTTCCTTATCTAGATGATCAACAAATTTTTAATTACATGTTCCAGAATTTTCTCAGGATTCAAAGTCAAGCTCATTCATTTTTAGTTTGCAGGCTCTGTTATCTACCCTCTTTTTGAAACTCAGAAGATGATCCCTCCTCCATGGAGAAATACTAGAGACCTTTCCAAGAGTAGAGGTAAAATAAGTAAATCTATTGTCATCACTGTTATTTGATAAAATTCTGGAAAGTAACTCTAGCAATAAAACATGAAAAAGAAATTGAGGCAATAAATATAGGCAAGAAGAAAAAAAATACCCTGGACAAGTCACTTAACTTCCCTAAGTCTCAATTTCCTCTCCTGGAAAATGTTGCATTGTTATCCAGTTGTTTCAGACTCTTTGTGACCCCATTAGGGGTTTTCTTGGCAAAGGTTCCGGAGTGATTTGCCATTTCCTTCTCATTTTATAGATGAGGAAACGGAGGCAAAGAGAGAGTTAAGCGACTTGCCTGGGGTCACTCAACTAGTAAGTGTCTGAGGCCAGATTTGAACTCAGGAAGATGAATGTTCCTGACTCCAGGGCTAGCACTGTACCACCTAGCTGCCCCCAAATGCTCCTAGTACCTCTCATTCTCCACAATCTTTTAAATGTCAGACCACACTAAACATCTCCTCCTCTATCACAGGTTCCAAAATGGAATAATCATGTCCCTCCAGGAGATTCCAGTTATTTTCCACCCAACAACATCTTTGTTGGTGAGATTCAGAATGTCATTTCCCATTGCTTGTTGACCATCTGCCTGCCTGTCCCCTTTGTGACCTTGTGTAAGTCACTTAAGATTTCTGGGTCTTGCTTTCCTTTTCTGTGAAATGAGGAGTTTGGACCAAAAGATCTCTAAGATCCCTTGTAGCTCTATATGAATGAAGATGCATTTTCCTTTTTATTTAATTCAACATGAATTTATAAAGCACTCACTGTGTGTCAGTGCTTGGCATTAAGGATTTAAAATAAAAATTAAATAGTCCCTTCCCTTGAGAAGATTACATTCCATTGAAGGGGTGGGCATGGGGGCAAAATGTACACTTATAAATAAATGTGAAATATATGAGTCATTTCTGGGGTGAGGAGGGCAGGTCTAATACAAAGGGCAGTATGTTTTGTTTTACTTTTTATTTTTGTCTTATATCTATTGATGTCTTTTGTTTTTACGTGACATTTGTTTCCTAATAGATCCTTTCCTCTTCTCCTACTTAGTGAGTCATCCCTTGGAAGAGAGATTCGAAAAGAAATAGGAAAAAAGCAGTTTAACTAAAGAAGCAAATATATTAAATATATCGGACAGTATTTATGATATTCCAACCATATGGTGGAAAGCTCATGTTCTCATCTTTTTTATGTGTAAGTTTGGTCATAATTATATAGAATTTGTGTTTTTTTCTCTTTCCATTTACATTGTTTTCATCATATTGATAACAGTATATAGTGTCCTGGTACTGCCTACTTCATTCCTTTGCTGTTTATATATCTTCCAATGCTTTTCTGAATTCTTCATAATGATCATTTTATATTTATTCATGCATCTCAATTTGTTTCACCATTCCCTAATTTATAGGTTACCACAAAAAGTGCTGCTATAAATACAAGTGTTGTATATTTGAACCTCTCCTTCTGTGTTTGGCTTCCTTGGACTATACGCCTACTCATGTTCAAAAGGTATTTCATTTCATTTTTTTTCATTTTTTCATTTTCATTTTTTTTTTCAGTATGATTGCAAATTGTTCCTTGGAATGGTTGGATTAATTCACAGGTCTAAAAAGAATGTATTAGCCATTGTGTCTTCCTACAGACACATGAATATTGACTATTCCTTTCTTTGGTCACCTTTGTCAAATTTCACTCCGTGAGGAAAAACCTCAGAACCGTTTTGATTTGTATTTCTTTTGCTATTAAGAATTTGGAACAATCTTTCACATGGTAGGATGATATGGGAATTTGTTTTGTTTAAACTCTGTATATTCGCTACAAGTGTTTTGTTTTTCTTTTCCTCCCTTTCTCCCTGCCCCCACCTTCCACAGAAGAAAAGGAGTTCATTTGGAATAGTACTATATTAATTTATGTTGTATATTCATTTTTACTAGATCGGCGCGACTCCATCTTTACCAATTAATATTTTGTCTTCCATTAACCAGAGTTTAGGCCTTTTCTTTTTATTACTATTTCTAGCATTTCTAGAACAATGTCAAATAGCAGTAGGAAAAAGTATATCCTTGCTTTATTACCGTATCTATTAAGTAAGTGAAGAGCAGTTTGCTAACCACAGAACAAATATTCCACAATAGAAAGATAAAGAAAGGTATAGAGTCACCAGAGATATAAAGCCGACATGGAGAGTCACACCTTTTATAGTAGCAAAAGCAATATTGATGTGACTGGTTGATTTTAACTGATTTAATTCTAGCTAATCAATATATCGGAATAATTCTTTATCTATATTATCCTTAAAATTAACTTCCCTGAAAATATGCAGGGCAGACAGTAAGAATATGCTACTTATCTGTTACCTTGTTTGCTATATCTCACGTTAAAAATAGCTTCTGTGCCCGGTCAACCCTGAGGCTTCCTTAAGTCTTATTTTCCATATGGCTTCATGTGGCCAAAAAAATTCTTCTAATAGAAAAACTTCAAGTGATGAGCCTTTCTGATGTTAGATGTGAGGAGAAAATTGACATGAATACAGACCACTTAGCAGCAATGTATTTGAAATTTTTCCACCTTGTTTGCTTCTCCCTCTTTAGAGATGTTACCATTGAAACCTGATGGACCAGATACCTGTTTGTAGGAGGTGCAAACCACCTAGAATTACTGAGGTTTTTCCACAGTCTTGTCCACAACAGAGGCACTCTTCCCCTCTGCTTTTTCCCATTTGCCTTCTATCCTGCCAGAAAATTCCCTCCTCAGGGCTGATCAACTGCTTACAGAAGTGGATAAAATGGAATTTACCAACTTTATTCTTTGCAGTGAGATGGCGGACCAGTAAGCCTTACCATCTGACCTAAGATTCTCCAGTCTTTATCATCTGCCTTGCCTCTATGCTACTGTTCTCTCTTTCCTAATAAGAATCTCAGTGCATTGGCAGCTATCCCATGGTTGAGCCCTTAGGACTTTTGGGCCTTTCCATCTGCCCTGCAGCTAAATTTTCTTTTATGTCCTATCTATTCCAATTAGAGTATACATTTCTTGAGAACAGAAACTGTCTAGTTTTTCTATTTCTATCTCCAATATTTAGCATAGTGATTGACACATAGTGCTTAATAAATTATCTTTTGTCCATTCATCCATTCATTGTTC
The DNA here is from genome assembly GCA_028658325.1 of Potorous gilbertii. Classification (NCBI taxonomy): domain Eukaryota; kingdom Metazoa; phylum Chordata; class Mammalia; order Diprotodontia; family Potoroidae; genus Potorous; species Potorous gilbertii. The sequence continues at coordinate 248,977,632 of CM053769.1, forward strand.
TTGACCTTGAACAGATTTCCAAGAAGTTAGAAGGTAGCCTGCCCAGGGGAGCCTCTATCTTGTCAGAAAGGAATCAGTCAGGCAGTGATGGCAGAAATTCAGTGTGCACAAGAGGTGGACTTGGGGTGGAGGGATGGGCTACCCGTGAAAAGTGCTCTCCTGAATTGCTGAAGATTATGAGTAATAGTGGAAAAGTACAAGTAGTAAGATAAATAAATTTATCAAGGCAATGGGATGGCAGTTGATAAGGCAGCCTGGGTCCCTTTCCCCACCCTTCCTCCCTCTTGGACATGGGAAATCATTTCCATTTATCAGCTCACAAACCACCTCCTATTGCTTTTTTCCTCTTTTCACTCTTGGGCTGTCAGATAAAACCACTGACTTTAGGAGCTTTGTTTGGTTTTACCTCTATACTGCTTAAACTGTTGCTAAAAACAAAATAAAACAAAAACAAAACTTGATTACCATTAATCAGAGCTTCTTGCATTGGTTTATGAATGTATGGAGTAAGAAGTTCAGGGAAGGGTAGAGTAAAAACCCTTAAAAGGAGAGATGCTTTAAAAAAATCCTCAGTAAATGAAGGAGGAGTGAAATTGAAGAAAAATGTATATTACTTTCATAACCTTCCAGAGCTCATATGAGTCAAATTTAGGAGATAATTAGCCTGGAAATCTGTAGCTGTCAATCTATCAGCCCATATTTATTGAACAAGGTTATCTCTGTCCAACAATTTTCTATTCAGAAACTATTGGGAAAACACTAGTGGAGCAAAACAAGCTAAATGGGATGGCAGCTACAGCCAGGAGCATGTCCTACAACCAGAAGAGTTCCAAGACTATTTTAAAGGGAGCATCCCTCCCTCTGCTCCATTTCTGTCTATTCATTGCTGCTGTAGGACATTTCTGTGGCACTGTGACATCTTGTTTAGTTGGAATGTTTATTTGAGTGAAAAAGAATGTTGTATTTATAATGAAGGTAACAAAACCAGGGTTGCTGGTTTCTCCTCTAAATACTTCATGTTTTGTCAACAAACTATTTTTATCAAAGGCTTTAACAATCTGAATGAAACTGCATCATAGACATTCTGATTAATTGAATATCCTGGCTAACTCAAGGCTAACCAGAAAACTATTTGTGTCTTAGCAATTGACAATTTTTTTCTTAATCATATTAATTAGTAGCCTTCTCTGTCTTGGTAAATTATTTTTTATGATTATTTTATGATATGAGTAGCCCACAATTAACATTCTTCGTTGTAGATCAATGATATTAGTTATAGAAAGTAGAAAGGATCAAGGTAAATCTATGCTGACCCTAGAACATACCCTAAGGGGTCTAGCTTCTCAGAAGAGGAATCTTGCTTCACTTGAGCAGAGGAGACATTTCAAGGACACCCTCACTCCCACTAACCCAGCATATTCAATCCAGGACAGGAGACATTTTAGGAGAGGAGACATGGTCCTCTGGAAATGAGGGCTAGGATATGCTTCTCTGAGCATATCCTCCTCTTCCAGAGACAAGGCATTGCTTTCATTTTATATGTTAAATATTCTTTTAAGATTTTAGACTTAACTCTAAGAACTTTAGAGTCTAACTCTTATCTGTGGCTTGGGCTTGCTCATTGAACAGAAAGATCAGTCAGTAACTTAACCTCCCTAACTCAGTGTTCTTCCACGTAGATAATTAGGTAAAAGAATATTAGTGCAAGGCTTAACAAATTGACTTTTGAAAATTACTTGGAAATAATAGGATGAACGAGAGCATCCAAGTTCATGATATTAATTCTAACCATTACAAGAAGCCTGGGAAATTACATAAAGTGCTTAAGTTCTAAAGAATTAAGTTTTCTTTTTAATAACACTAACCCCGTTTTTATATATCTGTTCCCTAGGGTTCATCATTTCTAAATTAGTATTCTAGTGGGCAGATGCTATATTATGTGTGTGAGTGTGTGCATGGTTATATGTTTGTGTTTATACCCACATCTTAGAAAAGTTCAATTATTTTGCTCGAAAGGTGAATAAGCAAATTCTAACAACAATTCTCAACAAAGGAAAACAACCAGGGAGAGTGAAGGAGGAGAAAAGTGGCAGACAACACAATCTGTTTGAACAGCTGCTCAAGAGACCATTCAAAATCCCGAGGGGAAAACAAAAATTCACTGTGTTACTCAGAAAAGGCCAAGGCTTTAATTTGTGAAAGGGAAGAAAAGCCACTTGGGGACAAAAAGTAAGCGCATGTTCAGATGTTTCTCTCTGAGGGCTGGGGTGGTTGATAATCCTGAGCATCAAGAACATGATCATGTGAGAAAGTATAGGAAAGATGCATTAGGGAAATTTCCTGGGCTTTCCATAACATCTACAATTTAATTCTGCCACTATTTTAAAGTGCCTGCTTAAATGTTGGCTAGCCTTTAATAAAAAGATTAATAATGTATGCATGTCCTCCACACAAAACAAGACCTAAATGCGTTAAGAGAGGTGCAAAGTGCTACGCAAGATACAAGGAAGAAAAGGTAAAACAAATCAACTCAGATAACCGTAAGTACCTGGAATAAAGCACCTTTCCTGGTGTTGGAGATACAGAATCCAAATGAAATAATCCCTGCCTTTAAGTAGTTTACATTTTGTGGCAGGGGGAGGAGGAAGGAGGGGAGGCAAAGTGTGCACACAGCTGTATAACTCAGTGCGAACTGAGGAGGGAGGGAGCACTGACATAGGATTTATATCTGGAAACAATCATTATCTGATGGCCAACCTTCTGGTGATGATCATCACAGACCATTGACAGGCTAGTCCTCAGCTATCCCCGAAGTCTTTCTAGCTTAAAAGGATCTTCCAAAACTTGTGCTCCCCTGGCATTACCTTCTAGGACCCAAGGTACCCTCCTTAGCATGGTGAGGAATCTGAGTTCTTTAATACAGGAGGCCAGTCCTTAGACATTAAGTCTTCCTTTTCTACATAGTCATGCCTCTAAAAGACTTCAAATTACTTTTGTTAATAGCATTATTTTTTAAATATGATGTTAGATGCCAGAAAGCTCTAGTATCAGACCATGTCCCTCATTCAAGAATCAGCCAAGCTAAGTCTGGAGTAATTGAGTCTCAAGGTCTACCACAAAGTCATGAATTTTTAGGTTTAACCATTCTCTTCAACTGAGCTAACAGAGGCGTTAGAATCTGTGCCAGTGGAAGGAATACCCACACTGCTGAAACCACAGGTTACAGGGAAGTTGAATACTTCAGAAATAAAATTTTGAATTATATGTTAGTTAAATGATGTTAGTTACATCAGCTAATACATATCACTATTTATCTACTCTACGGGCTTTGCATCCAAATTGTTATTCATCTGAGGTAATAATCTCAAATTAAATAGATTCTACAACTGTACTAGAAACATAAGGCCAGAAATACACAAGAAGAGTCAGTCATAGGTAGATTTAAGCAATTATTTGGATAAATCTGTCAAATGCCTAGAGTCATTAGGATATGGTAGAAAGAACACTAAGCTTGAAATCATACCAAAAAAATGTTTTGGATTCCTGATTTTGCCACTAAGTGTGTGACTGTGGAGAGGCCATTTAATCTCTCTGAGGCTCCATTTCCCCATCTATAAAATGAGGATTATGGTCCTTGTAGGACCTACCTCACAGAGTTGCTGTGGATCACTTAATATAATGTAAAATAAGAGATTTGAACTAGGTGACCTCTAATGTCCCTTGTAGCTCTTAATCTCATAATCCTTTGATATGAAAGTGCTTTTGTAACCATAAAAGACTATAGAAATATTGCTACTTCTTTGCTATACAAAAAACAAAATACTTTCCATAGCATTAAAGAAAAAAACATAGAATCATCAGACCATTAAATTTTAGAGTAGAAGGGACATAAGAGACAATTTAATCTAATCTCATTGCTTTTCAGATGAGAAAATGAGTTTCCATAACATATTTGAAATGTAATTCTTTTAATAACAATTTGATTTACATAGAACTCCTCAGAAACACATCTATTCAAAAAGCAAGAGACAGCAAAAGACTGTGGACAAACATTATCCCCACACTGTTTTTGTCTATCTGAGGAAAGTTATAAAAAGCAGTGTGGTTAAATCTAAGGTATGCTAGAACCAGTTTGAACTGGCTTTAAGAGCCAATTGTTAAATTTTCAGTGTGATAGTTTATATCTCAGAAAAAATCTGCAAATGCTACAAATCAGGGAATCATTTCTTATTTTCTTGAATGCCTAAACTTAAGAAAGTGAAGGAGAAAATGCTAATAACGCAGATTAAATTTAAAAGTGTGTCCTGGAGACTTCTGGATCATGCAATCAACAAAATGGTGGACTAGACATTTTCTGTGATCCTCATTTCCTCTCAAACCTCTCCTAAAAGAAAGTATGTGTCAAAGATAAAACAACTTCAGCTGTCTTCATCATGATCTAGGTCACCTGGAATATAAAGATTTTTTTTTTTTAAAGCCATGAACTGATGCCTGCTCTGCGCTCACTCAGCACCCTCTCCTCCACCGGCCACCACATCTTCATTGTAGTGAATCTGCACTAGCTGACCCAAGGACCTCATACATCAGCTTGCAACTAAATCCAACCCTGTGCCCTAAATGCCCCTCAGTCCTTTCATTGCCATGAAGATGCCACCTCCACACTACAGAAGCTGGCTGGGGCTATGAAGGAAGACCAGCATCATACCTGCCATGTTCTGTACTGTAAAAGATCTCTGCAGGAGAGGGGAGGAACAGAGGGAAAAGAACAAGACACAAGATTTTCTGTTCTCTTCTTTCACCTACATCAAGAAGCTTATTAATTTTTCTTCAACTTCTGCCTCCAGAGTAGTAACATCTGTATATTTTAGATGGTTGCTATTTCTCCTGGCTACCTTAATTCCAATTTTTGATTCATCCAACCTGATATTTACCATGATGTACTCTACATATGAGTTGAATAAATAAGGTGACAATATCTTATCTTTTTATACTCCTTTTCCAATCTTAAGCCAATCAGTGGTTTCGTATTTGGTCCTAACTGTTGCTTCCTGGCCCACATGCAGGTTCTTTGAAAAGCAAGTAAGGTGATCTGATATTCCCATCCCTTTGAAGACTTGCCACGTTTTGTTGTGATCCATACAGTTGAAGGCTTTAGTGTAGTCAATGAGGCAGAAGCAGATGTTTTTCTGGAATTCCCTTGCTTTCAGTCTGATCTTCTTTCTGATAACTCTTGATTCACACATTTCTGAAACTTAGCTTGCAAAATCTTAAGCATAACCTTGCTGTGTGTGAAATGAACACAATTGTTTGGTAATTTGAACATTCCTTGGCTTTGCCCTTCTTTAGGTTTGGGATGTAAACTGATCTTTTCCAATTCTTGACTTTTCCAAATTTGTTAAAATATTGAAGGCAGCACTTTAACAGTATCATCTTTTAGGATTTTAAATAACTCAACTGGAATTCCATTATTTCCACTAGCTTTATTGTGTTGTACAGTTGTATCCAACACTGTAACCTCATCTGGGGTTTTCTTGGCAAAGATACTGGAATAGTGGCCATTTACTTCTCCAGTTCATTTTACAGATGAAGAAATTAAGGCAAATACAGTAAGTAACTTGCCCAAGATCACACAGCAAGTGCCTAAGGCCAGATTTGAATTCATTTCCTCTTGACTCCAGGCCTGGCACTTTATCCACTATGTCCCTTACCTGGCACATTGTAGATGAGTAATAATTTTTTTTAAAATTTGATTGAATGTATGGCCTGCACAGCAAAAATAATGGTGAGAATAGAAAAACTTGAATCTGCAATGTCAAGTCTCACAAAAGAAACAAAAATGGGAACACTAGATTGGGAAGGCAAATTTCCAAGTAAAGGACAATTTCGAAAAAGAGAAGCAACAAACCTAGTAATATTAAAAGAAAATATGCTCATTATACAAATAAAACATATTACCTCAAAGAATAGTAAGCTTAGAGACAATATAAGAATCATAGGTCCCAGAATAACATACCAAGAAAATAACTTGAACACACAATGGAAGAAATAATACAAGAGATACAAAAAATGAAATAAAAAAGAATTCATATTATCTCCTGAAAACAAGACAAGTCTGCAAACTCCAAGTCCCAATGTGGTTAAATTTAACAATTCAGTTCAGAAACTAATTCTGTAAGCATCTGGAGAAAGATCTTCAAATACAAAGGAAAGGAATTTGAATAACACAAGACTATTATCTTTCATATTAGAAGTGCAGGAGGGAATGGAATGATGCTTTCCAGAACAATGATTCTTAGGATATAGCCTGGCTAACCTACTCTGAAAATCTGTGCTTAACCATAAGTGGGGAAAAAAAACAACTGATATTCAATAATACAAAGGCATTTAAAATATTCTTAGAGAAAATCAGATCTGAAGAGATTCTTTGTCTATTAAACACTCAAGATTTACAAATGCAGAAGTGACAAATGAATGCAGCAAACAGAGAGAGCAAATCACTTAACTTCTCTCAGCCTAAGTTTCCTCACCTCAGCAACAGTGATAGCAAAGAGAGCAGTAATAGACTTCTTTCTAAATGTACACAAGGTAAAAGGGGAAGTGCAGGTGGAAATATAAGACAAGTGAGGATTCTGGCTTAGGCCATTATGGACAGAACCTGGTGACATCCTTCCTACATATGAATCGCTGGCTTTGTTTTTTTTTTTTGGGGGGGGTGTTGTGGATTACATTATAGAATGGGAGGCCACATGGAAAGGAAATAGAGGTGAGAATGTGATGTGTCCAAGTCAAATCAAGGGCTATCATTGAGGAGAAGGTAAATACTATAATCTCAGAAAGAGAAGGGTCTACTGAACAAGGGATTGAATAAAGAGGGAAAAAGAAAGATTGAAAAGTGGGAAAAGAAAGAGGGAGACCTTACTTTGATTATGAGAGGAGGTTCTACTCATCAATGTTTTTATGGTAAGGAGAGATATTCTTTGAAGGCAGATGGGAACTTTGTATTAGGGGTGGTCTTAGGATATTTCATGCTTGAAATACCCTACCTTGGGAGGGCAGGTAGGTGGTGCAATGGATAGAGCACCAGTGCAAGAGTCAGGAGGACCCGAGTTCAAATCTCACTTCAGACACTTGACACTCACTAGCTGTGTGATCTTAGGCAAGTCACTTAACCCGAATTGCCTCACTCTGGGTCATCTCCAGTCACCCTGATAAATATCTGGTCACTGGATTCAGATGACTTTGGAGGAGAAGTGAGGCTTGTGACCTGGACCGCCCTCCCTCACTCAAAACAAAGTCAAGTCATATCATCATTGCTTTGATGTCATGGTCTTCTTCGGCAAGAAAGGGTGAACACACACACACCCTACCTTGGGAAGGGGGGAGTTGGACCAAGTCCTGATTAGGAACGTGAAGAAAAAAAATCACTAATTACTTTTCTAGCCCAGGCCAGCTTGGGGAGATAGACAGCATTCTTTTTGACTGAACTAGGATCTGAAGGTAGTGCAAGAAGAGGTCCCAGATACAGAGGAGTCTGATACTACAGAGATCAGGAATGGATGCCAACTTGCAGTTCTCTACCTTGTACCCCAGACCTGGGTCACAGATCTAGAGTAGATTGAATCGGAGACTTATAGCTAGAAGGGCAATCTATGGCAAAGAATATTTACTGGTCAAGGAACAGGAGAAGTAAGCTGTACCTGTGTATCTCTGACTCCAGGAATGGAGTAGCAACTCAGATCTAGCCCCTGGTCTGGTCTGAAGTCTAAAGTGAAATAAGCAGAGCAGGGAATTCAGACCAACAGGAATCAGAAATCCTGAAATTCTGCTCCTGTAGAACCTTCTAATAGGCTGACAGGAATTGGGGCCAACAGTAGTCAACCACAGACAACTCCACAGTTGCGTTGTTCAGACCTAAATTCAGGTCTGAAGCTTGTAAAACTCAGACAAAGAAGGCAATGATCAGACTTCATCCTGGATCAGACCACTTTGGGAGCACTAAAGCTTGCAGACCTTCAGAATGAATGATCCTGAGATCCTTGAAGAAAACAACACTCAATACCTAAAGAAAATCACATTAAGGATTCCAAGAGAACAAAGAGATCCAGCCACACCCTTGTCATTCCCTCCAGAAGGCATACAGCCTGATCCTAAGGTAAAGTCCAAAGTTGGGAAGTAAGACTAGAAGAATAAGGAAATAAAATTGAACAAATTGTAGTATATGAAAGCAACAGAATATTATTTTGATGTAAGAAATAATGAAAAGGTGGTTTTAAAGACACTTAGGAAGACTTGCGTGAACTGTGGCAAAGTGAAGTGACTAGAACCAGGAAAACAATGTATATAATAACAACATGGTAAAGACAAACAACTTTGGAAGACTTAAGAACTCTCATCAAAATTAAATGACCAGCCATAATTCTAGTGGACTCATGATGAAGCATGCTACCTGACAGAGAGATGATAAACTCAGGGAACAGATGGAGACAATTTTTTTGTGGGGGGGGACTTGGTCAACCCAAAAATTTGCGCTGCTTAAATATGCATATTTGTTTGAAGGGTTTTTTTTAAACTTACTTTTCAATGATATGGAACAGGGAGAGGTAGAAGGGAGAACAACAGATTTTTGCCAATTGAAAACAATTTATTAAAAAAAAAAACCACTTAACTAAAAAAGAATCCACTGGACAAAAGTTCACTAACAAATCAATAAGATAAATTACCATTTTGAAGTTGTAATCATATCTGAAAAGTTTCTCAAACATTTCCTGTGGATGCTTTTGTGCTTTTAATCTACTAGTTTCAAAACAAATGTCACGAGTGTGATTATGATAATTGCAGTATTTTCCAGTGCAAGGGCCATTGTCTCTGTATAAACTCACTTAGTGATTTTATCAATACTACTCCATCAAACCTCTGTTTAGGTGACACATGAAACTACAGAAAGGCGGGTTTAATGGCTCATATACATGTATCTGAAAGGCCAAGACTGTCACCAGGTAGGAGATATAATAATGTTTCCTAGGCTTAGTTTGTGTCTGTGTATTTACTCCACCCATTCATCTACTTAGGAAAGCAGAAGTCTGCTTTGTATTTGAAAAACTGGGGGGCCCAGAAACCCAGAGATCTTGTGGCCTTTGTAAGATAAATAGCTTCTACATGGGTGGTAATTAGATATAGTCTCACTTTTAGAGATTTAAATTAGAAAACATAGGTAGTGCTCACCACCACCTAGAATAAAATTTCCGACAGAGAAACACAAACTCCTGGACCATACTTCAAAACACAGAATTTAGCTTGAGAGCACTGGCTATTTAGCCAGAAGTATCTATGAACCTAGCACTTTAGACAAAGAACTCATAATTTTTGGTGCAGACCTATGATGACAGTAGCGATGGGCAGCCAGGTGGCGCAGTGGATAGAGTGCTGCACCTAGAGTCAGGAAGATTCATCTTTCTGAGTTCAAATCTGACCTCAAACACTTATTAGGTGGATGATCCTGGGTAAGTCACATAACCCAGTTTGCCTTGGTTTCTTCATACGTAAAATGAGCTTCAAAAGGAAATAGCAAACCACTCCAGTATTTTTGCCAAGAAAACCATAAATGGGGTCACAAAGAGTTGGACATGACTGAACAGTAAAATGATGATAATGGCAATGGTGAAGATGATGATGATAGCGATAAAAGACAATATCAGTATAGGTAAAATTTGAAGGGACTTGGGAAATAGCCCTTATTTTATACATAAGGAAACTGAAGAGTCAAATGACTTATACAGTATCACGGACAATTAACAGTAGAGCTAGGTCTAGATGCCCCACTCAGTCTTCTGACTACCAAACACATTGCTTTTAATACAGTGATACTGTATGGTCTTTTGTTAAATAGACTTCAAAGAAATGTTGGATTTAAATGATCACAGAGAAAGTTTTGTCAGGAAAGTCACATGGCACAAATGAAAAGAGAGATCAGGTCAGGAAAGTTCTCCTAAATGCCACTTTCACACTCATAGGGTGTTCACCATGAGTTCATTTTGGACAAGTAACTTCATCTCCTCTAAGATCCTCACAACTCTCCCATTCTTTAATTCTCTCAGTTTTTGTAGTAGAAAACACAAGCAGGTTCACTTTTTTCCACAAGTGAGGATTCCCAGGGGATAAGCTTTGGCATCTCAGCTGACCAAGGTCCATCTGCCCTTGAACATTAATGCAAGCACCCATTTAATATTTCAAGCATCTGATTCAATTTATGCTTGAATGAAATAAAGCTCAGGAGGAACATGACCGCTGTCCTCAAATATCTGAAGCGCTGTCCTACGGAAGAAGGATAAGATATGTTTTGTTTGGCTTCAGAGAATGGCTTGTAGTAAAGAAAATATGAAGGAAAAACTTCAGAATGATCAGAGTTTGCCATAAGTGGAATGGACTGCCCAAGAGGCAGGAGGTTCCCCCTCATTGGAGACCTTGAAGCAGAGACTAGAGGATCATTTGCTGGGATTGTTGCATTGTGGGGTTTTTGGGGGGGGGGGGGTTGTGGGTTTAACCAAATGGCCACTAAGGTCCTGCTTAACTCTAAAATCTTTTTGGCCTGGGAGAAAAATGTCATGAGAGTGGGACTGAACTGTGAGGGGAAGCTCTGAGCTAGTATGAGGGTTAGAGTAAGCAGTGGCCCTAGAGGGGTAAGAATGAAGCTGTAGCTATAGCTATTTGTCCTTCATTCCCAAAGAAGATCATGATATCAGGGAAGTGATGTCATAATGTGCAAGCGAATTGGATTTAAGTGAGGGAAGGCTTCGCAAAGTCACCAGCCTCACTTTCTGAAATTTGTATGATTGCCAGCTACTGAAGGGCCAGTAATATTTTTATAACCTGGGAGTATTACAAAAACTGAGGAATTGCTTGGCTGGGTGGGGGAGCACTTCCCTTTCCATTCCTTTCTGGGAGGAGTTGAATCCTCCCAGACTATCCCTATCTACAAGCCTCCACCTAGGCATCTAGGTGATAAAATGGATAAGGTACTGGGCTGGTAGTCAGCCAGACCCTGTCTCAGTTTTCTCAACTGTATAATGAACTGGAGAAGGAAATAGCAAATCACTCCATTATCTTTGCCAAGAAAACCCCAAACGGGGTCATGAAGAGTCAGATATGAATGAACAAGAACAGCCACAGGTCACTTCAGAGGTGATACTCTCTCTTCTGGTACTTGCCTTGTTCTTTCCTCCCTCCTGCTAAGGAAGTAGAAATTCTGGTAAATTTTTAACCTATAGGACAAATAACCACACCTTGCTACAACAATAGGCTCATTAGTATAGAAGTGAAAGGGAAAACCTTAAATTCACCTTAAAAGTCTGTGCCTATTGGGACACATCCAACTGTTCAAATTATTATCAGCCCCTTGCCAAGCCCACAGAAGCCTCTAATCACTAGGCTAAAAAAGTTAAATTTGCATAGGTAACCAGTCAAAGCCTCCCCCATTTACACTCTCTGGATGCAACCAAAGTATAAATGGGCAAGATACAACTCATTGTTGACTATCTTTTTATGTGGAATAGAAAATGGAGTCAGTAGGAGCTAATTAAAGCAGAGCAAATAAATCTATCAAAAGCAGACACCAGAGAACTCCTAGTTATAAGGATTCAACAGGGAGTTGGAGAGGGAAAAACAAAAATTTCACAGCTTTCTACAATTCTTAAAAGGGTAGTCCTCAATCTTTTGTTTTGGAACAAACACTGTTTCAAACTTTGTTTTGGAACAAAACAAATTCTCAGGGATTATATTGCCATAGGTGCCATTCAGCTCCAGAGTTCACTGGGTCCTTGGCTGTTTCTGTGGCTGTATTCTCAGCTGGTTTTTCATCAGGTCTAACTCTCCAGTCCTCCTTATCTTTATCTTTCCAAATAGCTTCAGAGGAGAAAGTGAGGCTGGTGACTTTGGACAGCCCTTCCTCACTTAAATCCAACTCACTTGCATGTCATGGCACCATCTCTCTGATGTCCATGGTCCTCTTCAAGAATGAAGGACAAACAAAATCAACTATAGCAACAGCTGCACTCTCGCCCCTCTGGGACCACTGCTCTCTCTAACCCCTTAGTTCCTCCATACTAGCTCAGAGCTTCCCCTCATAGTTCAGTCCCACTCTCATGACACTCTTCTCCCAGGCCAAAAAGAGGCAAGGGTACCTTAAGCCCCAAGATTTCTCAGTGAGTATCCAAATCTCCCATCCAGAAGTCTGTAGCATCTTCTTTCCCCTCTGTGTGGTCCATATACTTCATTACATTTTGAAAAAAACATAAAGGTGTTCAAGGAAGACTAGCCCCTCTGGTGTGAGGGCTTCTGAACCCTTTTCAGCACCTTTGGTATTCACCTGCCTCCCAACCCTTACTCGTGGCTCCAAAAAGCAGTAGCATGAGCAGCAGTAAAATGTTTTGGCAGACAGGCTAAACCAGATGAAGGGTAACTAAGGGGCTTCAGTGAATTGGGGAGAGAGTTATCTATCTCAAGCACGTGAAGATTTTCCTGGTGGAATAGAGAAGTGAACAATTTGTTCCAATGACCACGATTGTGACTGAAGCAGGTGCTATGGAACACTCAGAGCTTCATTAGACATAGAAGATGCCAAGGTCATCCATTGCATCCTAAGTCACTGGCAGTCATCTTGACTTTTCTCTTGCCACTGAACTCCAAAGACTCTGGACCAACAACTTCATGCAACTCTGCTTCACTTAAATCTAATTTGTACGTGAATCAAAAGACATCAACCATATCATTTTACCAACCTCAAAATCCTGGATAAGTGATGAAACAGCAGCTGCAGATATACTGGGAGCTATAGTCATAATCCTGTACACAGGCAGCCCAGGCCATAGGGTCATCTTCTCACTGGAAATAGCAGTGGAATTCGGCAGCTCCCTGGGTATCTAAGCAGCATTTTAAGCGCTGCACTGTTCATCTCTTAGTATGAAGAAGGACTAGAAAAGTACCCTAAAATTATCAGCTTCACCTAATCTAATTCTGGCCTGCTTACCTCAACAGGTGGGGGTCCTACTCTACAGTGAAAAACAAGAAAATGTACAAAAACTTTTGTGAAGATGATTCTATTCACCAATGGTATATGAAATGTGTGCTCACTTATGGACAACCTGAAATCCAGTAGATCTGAAAGACAAACAGTTTTTGTTGCAAAAGAACTCAACAAGTATCACATCCAAATAGTAGCCCTGAATGAAACAAGCAGGCAAATGAAGGCCAACCTACTGAAGTTGGAAATGGATACACATTTTTCTGGAGTGACTGTGGTGAAAAGGAGCACCATGGAAAGGGTGGGAGACTGACTACCAAACTTAAGGTCTACAAAGTCTTTGTGTTGACTTCATTGTTGTAGGTATGTGAAACCTAGACAGTATACCTGTGCCATGCCGGGAAACTAAGTCTCTTCTGCTTGAATTTTCTTAGGAATATTTTAACCATCACCTGGCAAGATAAGATACTGGACACTGAAATCCTTTCTTAAGCTGACCTGCCAAGCATTCAAACTCTATTACAGAGAATGCAACTCTGATGGGCTGGTCATGTTGTTCAGATGCCAAATGTACATTTGCCTAAAAGACTTTTTTGTGGAGAACTCACACAAAGCAAGCACTCTCATGAAGTTTAGAAGGACATTCTCCAGGTCTCTCTGAAGAACTTTGGAATCAATTGCAAGACATGAGAGACACTGGCATAGGAATTCCCTTCATGGCATGCCTCCATCAAAGAAGACACTGTGCTCTATGAGCAAAGCAGAATTGAAGGAGCTCAAAAGAGACATGAAATGCACAAATTTAGAGACATCTCCAATTCATTCCCAACCTGTGGTAGAGCTTTGTATTGGTATAAGCTTATATTGGTCTGATCAGCCATAGTCAGACATGATGTACCTTGATGCCAACATAGTGATGTCATTTTGGTCCTCTTTCAGAACAAAGGACAACAACCAATCAAACAACTACATTTTGGAAAACTGAGATGTGAGAGCATGGCAGCTGCTCTCACTACCAATGCTTCTATCTTTCAAATCCTTTGGCAGTCAGCATATTGAGGGAAAGCCAGCAGGTTTCTGGTTATTGACTTCTGCTGTTCCAAATTTTAACAAAATTATTACTCATTACTTTAAAAAGACACAATAAATTCTAGAATGTCCAGAAACTTGGGGACATAAGATAAGAATAGAGAATTATAGTCATCTTTAATGTGGAAATTCTTCCTATATATAAGAAAGCTTCACTGCCCATACTCTTCTCTGGAATAATGCAGGAAGTGGTTTGGTTTTTAATGAAGTACTATAATGGTTAATTGTCTCTTAACTGAAAACAGAAATTTGAACACCAGTATAACAGCAAAACTAAAATAATTCTTGATGCCTAATTCAAATGTTCATAGAATTTTTAGAGCTAGTAAAGACCTCAAAGGGGATTCTCCCAAGTTCCTTTATTTTTCTCATCAACAAACTGAGGCCTATAGAGGTTAAGTGTTACTGGTAGAATCTGGACAAAGACTCAGGTTCTCATGACTCTCCATTCATTGTACCATTTATACCGTCTCCCCTTTAAGCCTGCTTATTTGTGTTGGTAGCTAGATTGTGAATGATTGTTATTAGCAGAAGTCTGGCTTCTAGAGGGCAATGTTAGAGTAGCTCTCTAGGAAGGCGAAGAGAAACAACCTACTTCTCATATAACATATACTTTGTTTTCCATTGGTAGAGTGCCTTTTAAGGGCAATTGTCTCTTAGATTTTTACTAGGATAGATTTGAATACACAGAACAAAGAATACCAAAGGTGAATGCTATCAGGGCAGCCTCTCAGGGTGATATTAAGTTCCATATTTCTTTGAATTAGCTCAAATCTCAAATTAGCTCAAATTGATTTTTCTGGCAATTACATAAATCTGGCAATTACAGATTTGGTGATGAAGACACATTTGCTATTTGACAACCATGCTCAAATTCCTTAAAAGCACTGTTCTAAATGAAGACTTTACAAGATGGAAATGTTTAGTATGTTAAACAGATAGAAATATAAGATATTGATATTAAAAGCCTACTATACACCAACCACTATACTGATGTCATGCTTCACAATCCCTTATATCTAAATGGTACTTTATTGTTTGCAAAGGCTCTTGAACAAGCATCATTTTACCACTATAACATATCAATAATTCAGAGCTAAGGGGGACTTTGGAGGACATCTAGTCAAACCCCATCACCTTACAGAGAGGTCCAGGGAAGTGAAGTACATTACCCAAGGTCACACAGGTCGTCTGGACTCTAAATCAAGAGCTCTCCCCTACTACACTGGGGAAAGGGGCAGTCTAGAGTCTCAGTCTGAGTCCTAGCTTTGCCTCTTGCTAACTATTTCAAAATATATATAATTTTTGGAGGTATCTTTTTAATATCATAAAAATTTCTAAAGACAAATCAAGCATCATTATATAATGGGGATGTTCTGGAAGTGCTCTTTTTCTCTCCTTAACAGTATATAAATAAATATATTTTTAACAATTGGGTGACTTTAGTCAGTCACCAATCAGCATTTATAAAATAAATATTATGTTCCAGGCACTATGCTATACATTAAGGATATAGATGTAAAAGTAATAGATTACCTGCCTGCAAGGATCTTACATTCTATAGGGGGAGGGGTTGGATGTGACATAGATATAATACAAGATAGAGAGTAAAAGGTAAAATGAATCAAAGAGCTCTAGGAAAATCTGAGGTGGAAGAGATCAGTACAAACTGGAGATATTAGATTGTAAGACTATATAAGACTCACTGAGGAGTCTTATAGGAAGAACAGGATTTTGAATGTCTTGAATATCAAAAGGGCTCCCAATCTAGGCACAGAGACAACCATATGAATGCAAGGTGGCAAAACATGGACAGTTTAGGGAACAGCAGGCATTTGGCTGGAACACAGAGTGCACTGAAGGGTAATAATCTGAAATAAGACAGGAGGAGTATGTAGATCCAGAACACAGAGGGTTTTAAATGTCAGGCTGACATTATAGGAATTTGTTTTCTTGACTATACATGTTTGTAATGAGTTTTGTTTTCTTATTTTCTCGATGGGGAGAGGAAAAGGAGAAGAGAGATAATGCAGGGCTGAAAATCAAATCAAATTGGATTAAACAAAGTGATGTCAGGCTGAATCTGTCTACTATTCATGGTTCAGAGACTTAGAGCTGTAAGGGACCTCAGAACTCATCTGGCCCAATCTCCTCCCTTTTACAGATGAGGAAGTTGAGACCCACTGTTCTACACAGATAGCAAGTAGCAGAGCTGAGATTTAAACTCAGATCGTTTGATTACAAATCCTGCCCTATTTGTATTATGCCTCACTGGTTTTCACTTCTCTGTTCTAATGATTAGTACTCTGTAACCCCAAGGAAAACTGGAAATAGAGAAGGTATCATCATACATTTATATAACACAACCTACTATGTGCCAGGCACTAGCTAAGTACTTTATAAGTGTTATTCTAATTGATCATCGTAGCAACCCTAGGAGGTAGTTTCTATTACTATCCCTATTTTACACATAAGGAAACTTTCCTGCTTAATGTTGTTGCTGTTGCAGTCTTATCCAGCTCTTCCTGATCCCATATTGGGGTTTTTTGGTAGAGATACTAGAGTGGTTTGCCATTTTCTTCTCCAGCTCATTTTACAGATGAGAAAAGTGAGGCAAACAGGGTTAAATGATTTGCCCAGAGTCATGCAGTCAGTAAGTGTTTGAGGCCAGATTTGTTCTCAGGTCTTGCTAACTCCAGGTCCAGCATCTATCTACTGTATTTGATAGCTGACCAAAATAAGACTCATAATCTCCATTAAAGGAATCACGTTCCAGGTGGTCATTTCTTATATTAAGAGACCCCAAAACTCAAAAGCGCTTGCTTTCTGTAAGAACCCTTGTACTCTTTAGTTAAATCTCATTCTTGATTTCCAAGTGATCCCAGAGAAGTCACCACTATCTTAGGGGATGTGGGAACCCAATCCAGTCTTGTTGTCCTACCTATCCCTTAGTCCAAACTTTTTTTTATTGGACCCATAATTTCCTCAGGGTAGGAAATTCCTTTCTCAATGAAGTTTGGTACCATCTTCATAACTTCTAGGGGTAGCTGGATGGTGCAGTGAATAGAATGCCAGACCTGGAGTCAGGAAAATGCATCTCCCTGAGTTCAAATCTGGCCTCAGACACTAGCTCTGTGACCATGAGCAAGTCACTTAACATCTTTTGCCTCAGTTTCCTCAGCTATAAAATGAAGTGGAGGAGGAAATGGCAAAACACTCCAATATCTTTGACAAGAAAACCCCAAATGGTATCATGGAGAGTATAATATGATTGAAATAACAAGTGCATTAGTTTTCCAGTTTTTCCACATCCCTTCCAATATTTGCTATTTTTCTTTTCTGTCATATTGGCCAATCTGGTGAGTGGTACTTCAGGATTGTTTTAATTTGTGTTTCTCTAATCAATAGTGATTTAGAGCTATGTGCTTCTGTTTTGTGTGTGAGTTCATCCTATTCACATTCACAGTTATGATTATTAACTGTGTATTTCCCTCCATCTTATTTTCTCCTGTTCATCTTTCTCTCCTACTCTCTTTTTGCTCTGTCCCTCCTCAATCTAGGTATTGCTACCCCACTCAACGTTACAAGGCATTTAATCTAAGGTGAAACTCCCAGCCCATTTCACCAAGGCTGGGCATTATTTGGAAGTAAAGTTACACCCTCTAGTCACTTATTAGAATAGGTCCACCTCTCATTATAATATTGATTCTCTCTCATCAATTTTTAACCAATCAGAATTGATTACCACCCACAAGAACACCCACTTTTCCAAGGGCACAAAAACTGTAAGCCCACTGCCATGATTCGTCTTTGGTCCAAAAGAGATATCCAAATGACCATTCCTTTTATTAATAAAATGCTGATATTTAACATAAAATGATTAATTACACAGAAATTATGTTATCTCAAACTTTTAAAATGTTATAGTATATTTATAGCTTATACTTCACCCTTATTAAAGAATAGGTAGGATGTGGCTGTAGAATATATATTGTGAATTTCATTTATGCTCATTTGAATAGCTATTCTGCAGGTTTATGCAACCCACATCATTTATTTTTTATAAGTGCAAGCTGATTAATTGATTGTTCCATATAGGAAGGAAGTAATAAATAGTATAAACAACCTTCAATGCTTGATCTACCAAAAGACCAGAAAGGAACCATAAATCATATATCAAATGATTCGGTCAGGAGCATAATAGCAAAGTATGTAACAGAGAAAAGACAAATATGAGAATCATTCTCAGCCCCAATATACAAAGTAAAATAGTCTCCCACAGGTTCATTCATCAGTGGAATGAAATGTGGGGTAGGGTTACTTATGCATCATAAAGCTAGAAAATCTCTCCTACAGGGTTCTCACAGTCCTACAATGGACTGTGCCTCTCTGCTGCTTGGCCTCTTGCAGCCCTTGGGGTGGTCTAGGGACTCTGCTGCTACAGATCCACCCTGTATCTGTGCATTTCCAAACTTAGAATCTCATAACTGCGCTGTTGTACTGAGCTAGCATTGTTTCTGTCCATTGAATGCAGACAGAATGATGCTGTTTATGGTGCTTTTCTGTATCTGCCATTTGCTGAAGCTACTGCTGCTTTGAGAAAGTGTCATCTCTCTATTACCAGGGAGAACATGAAGGGGCCAATATGCCTTAGGGCTAGTCAACACATTTTCATCTTTCTTGTTCTTTTGGCACAAACAAAAGTCAATGTGGCACTGTCTGAAGATCCACAGTTCTTGATAGAATGTTCCTAGTCTCTGCTCTGTGTTAGGGTGACCGGATTCACCTCTTTCAACCCCTACTTCCAGGAGGCAGCTAGTGTGTTCCCCATCCCCCACTCAGTAAGCCCTCCCCACTGGATCTTGTGATAGATGCTCATACCCTTTTCCATTTGCCTTTTCAACTTCTTTCATACCCCTCTTCCCCTCCTCGACCCACTACAAGAACCCAGCAGTTCAAATTGCCTTCAAACTCCAAAAAGTCTCAGTAAGGCACTGAAAATACTGGCAGGGGAGGAGCAAAGCTGTCAGTCTTTGCCAAAATTCCTGCTACCATGGCAAATACTCATGTCTTTACAATGGTAAAAAAAAAAAAAACTAGCTGGAAGTAATGCCCCATATTTCAGCTGCAGGAATACAATTGTCTTTGTGTGCTTCTCAGTGTCTATCACAGAACCTTGCAATTCAATTCAAACATTTATTGAATACCTTCCTTGCACAGACTTTGTGCTAGGTGCTAGGGAGAGATGCTCAAGAAATGATGACAAAATTATTTAGACAAAATTATTTATAAGATCTCTTCCAGTTCTAGAATTCAGAGTTTCATATTATACTACCATGCTATACAGAAAATCTATTGAAGATGGTTTTTATAAATATCCAATTGAAATCTATTCTAGTAAATCTAAATGAAAGCCACTACAAGAATTCCAAAAGAAATACAATAGCTATTGGTTTATAAGAAATACAAACTGACTTGGGTTCTATTAGAATAAGTACTTTTAAAACCATCCTTAAAGATGTGATGGGGGCAAGAAAGAGAGAGAGAGAGAGAGAGAGAGAGAGAGAGAGAGAGAGAGAGAAATAGGAAGAAGGTGACCATATAATTATTAGACTATTTAATATTCTTAGGAGAAAGGCGGTTGTTGGTCAGAATCCTCAACTGAACCTGACCTGTCTCTCTGAGGGCTGGAGTGCTGCTTGGCAGAAGGGCCAGATTAAAAACAAAAGAAAACAAAAAATACAGCGAGAAAAGCAAGAGCAGAGACTGGAAATGAGCCTAGGCAGAAAGAACTATGGCCCTTTGCTGCCATCGTTCTGTGAAGAACCCTTGAAGGAAGCAGGGGAGGAATCCCTCCAAGAAGTGATTGGCTGCCAGATTCTGGTCAGGGGCATGCATATTCTCGGTTTAGAGAAACAAAACAAAAAATGTATTAGGCACTTAATAAACATATTCCAGGCACCGTACTAAGAACTTTAAAAATATTATCTGGCTTGATCCTCACAGAAAACCTTTTAAATAAGTTTTATTATTTTCCCATATTATAGTTGAGGAACTGAGGCAGACAGGTTTAAGTGATTTGCCCAGGGTAACACAACTAGTGAGTGTCTGAGTCTGGCTTTGACCTTGGGTCTTCCTGACTCCAGACCCAGACCTCTATTTATTTCACCACTTAGCTGACTCTTGAAAAGACAATGAATTCATCTGAGACATGTTGAGTTTGAGATGCCTATGGGATATCCAGTTGTAAATATCCACTGAGTAACTGGTGGATGTGGACCTGAAGCTCACTTGGAGTTTAAGACTGGAGGTATAAATCTATAATTCAACTATAAAGAGATCATTGAAAACATGAGAGCTGAGATCACTAAGGGACAAGAGAAGAGTAGAGTTAAGAGGAGGAGAGAGGAGAAAAAAAGAAAGGGAAGGGACTCAGAACAGAGCCCTGGAGGGCAGACTCAGTTAGGAGGTATACCAGAAAAGGTTGAGCAGGAGCAGTCAGACAAGGAAAAGGAGAGATTAGTTTCATGAAACCTGAGGAGGGAAAAACCATACAAGAGGAAGAGATAATCAATGTATCCCCTATTGCAAAACCCTTTAGGATAGGAATCTCTCGTTGGTGGACATGAATACCCTGGCCTGCGTGAGGGTTGGGGTACAATTAAAGGCAGAGCTCCAGCCTACTTCAGTCCTCTTTGAGACTCATCAAGCTTTAGGCCTGCTTTGAGTTTTGAGTTGAATCAGGTACTTCTGACTTCCAGCTTTGAGAGGGAAAATGAAAGAGGCCAACCCCACTTCAGGTTGCTAGAGGAAAAGACTGAGAAGACATGAGAGAGGTCAGCAGTCTCCATCATCATCAGCTTGCTACACTGGAGACTTTGGGGAGTTTCCTCTTTAGTGAGATCCAGGACTCTCTTGGTTGTGCTAAGTTATCTCACTCCCAGTGGAAGAGGCCCCTTCACTCTTAATTGTCTGGTATATCTTCTCATATGTATCCCTTCTTTGATAACCTTGTTTTGCTATGACTTGGATAAATGGATCTTCTGGCTATTCGCTATGTGTGCTCATTGTGGAACTGGTATTTCATGAGAAAGGGGATAAGCTTTAGCTATAAACTTAGGGCTGCCCTTCTCTCCAATAATGACAGTGATCAGCAGTCACACTGAACCCAATCATACTCCTTAGACTAAAAGTATTTAAGGAAACAGATAAATATACTTATACCCTAGTTCTTCCTCTCTCTTAGGAGAACAAAGTGGTCACTGGCCCCAACTTCCTGCTTACCCTCCCAGCAGGAATTAAAGTCTCCCTTGGAAAAGGTGTCTATTTTGCCTTCATTTGAAATACATGATAGCTTTCACCACAGGCGAACCTCTCCACATCGACAATGTCAAAAACTTCAGTGTTTTAGAAGAGTGAAAACGAAGATGAGCTGATCAGATCTACTGATTCAAAACTTCCTGGAAAACTTGGAGAGGGCAGTTTCAACTGAGTGATAAGCTGAAAATCGCAAGAGGCTGAAAAGAACGTGGAAGGACAAAAAGAGGAGGCAAGAAGTATAGATGGCTACTTTTAGGAGTTTGGTAGTGAAAAGGAGGAGAGATATAGCTTGCTACTTGAACTAATTATTTTCTGCAACTAGGAGCAATTTATACCGTGTCTGGTAGTTCTAAGTTGTCATATGTAGGAAATAGGGAGGTATATACTTTTCCTCATCCATTTACCTCTTCCTCTCTACCACCACCATTTCTGTCCACATGCAAACGCCCATATGTCCGTCTTTTCACTGATGGTAGATGAGGCCTGGCTAGGGGCTAAAACCCTCATCACATGTTTGAGAATGAGGTACCCTGATAGGGAGGAGAGGTAGCATAGATCATATGTGATCTCTCCATTCATTGCTACCCGAAAGCAAGGGAAATGGGTGCATGAAATGGGAGGGAATTGGAACATATGGCTGTGGGAAGCTCAGTGTTGATAGGACTTCCCTTCCTTCCCTGATCTGGTTCATACTAACTGGTAGATAGGAATACTGTTACTCCAGAGGTTCTCTGGTCCTGACTTTACAACCTGGACCAAGCTTCTTAAACAGCTTGGTGGTGGCTCTCAAAATTTTTGGCTTCAGTTCCCGTTAAATTCTTAAAAATTATTGAGGACCCTAAAGAGTTTTTACTTATGTAAGTTACATTCTCACATAATTACCAAATAGGAAATTTAAGTATATTACAATTATTATGAAGAGTTTGTATTACACAGATTGCAAGGAACTTGGAGACTTTCAGGGTCTCTAGACCACTTTTTGTGAACTGCTGCACTAAAGAGTGATAAATACTGAGATTCTGCTCTGGAACATTGCTTGGTGCAGGGTGAATCCAGTACTTTCCCTCCTGCCCGTTCTTCCATGACCAGGTACCTATTTTGTCATATCATGGAGGTTTAAAGATTGATGACCACTGTTCCCTCTACAAAACCTCTCCTACTTTGCATCATGTATGAGGCCTTTAGGATGCTGGAACCCTGTTGTCCCAGGAGAAGTGTAAAAATCAGATTTATTTAGACCCAGGAAAATTCTAGAGTGTGGGCAGTCAGTTCCATCTCTCCCCTTTAGCCTTTCATGTGTCATAGTTACTTCCCAGTCTATGTGAGGAATGTTAATTTGGTGCCAACTAAATTTTCTACATCTGGGACTTTGTTCACTTGCCCCACTCTAGTTACAAATTTGGACAGCAGGAAAGCACTGGGCTTCTGTAGGGAACAGGAAAAACTATTGAATGAGAGAGAAGGACAGGGTTCAGGGTGTACTACTCATGGTGGGTGGGTGAGGGGAGAACAAAAGGTAAACTTGAGCCACTTCAACAATTTTGCCAAGCCTCTATGCTGGTTTCAGTAGAAGAAACAGAAGACACTTATTAAGCCCAGGGAGTTTAGAGTCTAATGTCCACATTTTCCAGAGAAGGAAATTGAGGTTTAGAGAGGTGATGTAAATTAACCAAGGTCACACTGCTAGTGAGTGATAGAGCTGGAGCAATCTAAAACTGAATAGAATTGTAATGCTTTGAAAATAAAATAAGCCCTTGGAGTTCAGAGCCAGGGACTCTAGGAGATTAGAGAAAAGGACCCGAGTTAGGCACAAAGGCACAGAGCCTGATTAGGTTTCAACAATGAAAAGCAAGAAAATTACATGTGAATGTCAAGTAAATTAGCATGTAAATCTGTATTTATTATTTTTTAATTAACAACTTGGATCCTTTTCTTAAAAAGCACTGTAATACTGCTTGCAGAAACAAACACACTATATTTTCATAGAATCATTTAATTTTAGACTTGGAAAGGAGTTCATGAGTACAGGGAATGGAAACTTGTAGGTGATAATTGACCCCTGGTTTGGCAACAGTGAAATATCAAGAATGTCAGACTAGTTGCTTCTTGATCCAAGCTTTGGGCTGGGGAGTTACATTACAGGTTACAGATATTTCATGCCTTCCAAATACTAAATAAGACATAATCTGTTGGCTAGAATTATACATCAGAAGTTGGATATCTTTCTTAAACTAATAGATAGTAAATCTCTATGCTACAAATATAGACCTTGAAATATCCTTGAGAATTCAGTGAGTAAGGGCAGTTAGGTGCTGCAAGGAATAGAGAGCATGGCATTGAAGTCAGTCAGGAAGACCTGAGTTCAAATCTAACTTCATGTACTTTCTAGCTGTGTGATGTGGGCACGTGATTTAACCCTGACTCTCTGAAGGAGAGGGGGAGAGAGAGGGAGAGGGAGAGAGAAAGAAGGAGAGGGAAAGAGGGAGAGAGAAAAGGAGAGAGGGGGAGAAAGAGAGGGTTCAATAAATAAATTCAATAATATTAGAGTCAACTAGCATTCTACTATGGGCCATGCAATGTACCTAGTGCTTGGAATAAAAATGTAAGTAAAAGAAAATCCTCCCTACCCTCTAAAGAGTTTATACTCTAATGGAGGAAGAAAACATAAAATGACTTAAGGCAGGCAGCTGGCAGTAAATTTTGACGTACAGACAGAAGAGAAATGAGAATAGGCTGGTCCAAGTATCCTCTTTAAATGGAAGTTCTGGGAGGAGACATTCAATCAGAGGAAGAAGCCAAAGAACTTTCAGTGTGTGAATTCCTGGGCTGGAGTGAGCTTCAAGGATGAAGAGGTTTCTGTTGCAGACAGAAGTCCAGAGCACAGCCAGGAAAGGAATGAGGAAACGAGACTAACAATAATACCTATGGCAAGGACTCCATCAATTATAAAGCCATCAAGGAGAAAGCAGTGACTGATTATGTTAAGAAACTTTCTGGTATCCTGAAATCAAAGCTAAATGGGAAAAATTCTTTTAATGCAACTAACACCCATACAACACCAGTCTCAATGTACACTTTCATAACAAAAAATGGACCATAACCAATTTTAAAAATATACTAACTGAGCCAAGATGGCAGAGTAGAAAGATACACATACACAGGGTCACCACACAGCCCATGAAGTACCTGTGAAGAGGGACTCTTGGAGAATTTTGGAGCAGCAAAAGTAGAGAACAACAGAGTGGAAGAGATTTCTGGCCCAGGGTAACCTGAAAGGCCCACGGGAAACATCAGTTGCACTGGATGGAGTGAAGCGTGGAGCCCAGCCCAGCCATGGCCGCACAGAACGGGTCTGGAATCTCCAGTCTCAGAATCCCCAGCCGCAGCAGCAGCAGTGGGTCCACAGATTCCTCAACCCACAGGCGCCAAGGGTCAGTGATGGGGTTTTCTTCAGCTGGCTGGGAAGAGATAAGGGCCTTCCCATAGCTCCAGCCTCAGGCAGTGGCCCACAGAAGCCACATCAGGAAGGCAGCAGCACTTGGCAGCCCCTACATCAGTCTGCATACATTGTTGGATTGTAAAACCCCTGGGCATTGAGAAGCTGAGTCTTACCTCAGCTCACACTGAATGGCAGCCCTGCCCATCCAGCTTATCTGAAAATCAGCCCCCAGTGCTGACTTGGCGGAACTGGAGGTCAGGTGGCTGTGGAGGGGTAAGTGCTGAGATCTTGGACACAGAAATCTCTCCCTGTTTCCAGATCAGTGTACATGCTGGATTGTGCCACCTTGGAGGAACTCAGATATTACAGATTCCCAGAGTATACTCTACTCTTGACAAAGGACCCAAAAGTCAAGTTTTGGTTGGGAAAATGTCCAAAAAAGGGGAAAAAAATAAGACTACAGAAGGTTACTTTCTTGGTGAACAGATATCTTCTCCCATCCTTTCTGATGAGGAAAAACAATGCCTACCATCAAAGAAAGACATAAAAGTCAAGGTTTCTGCTTCCCAAACATCCAAAATAAATATTCAATGGTCTCAGGCCATGGAAGAGCTCAAAAAGGATTTTGAAACTCAAGTAAGAGAGGTGGAGGAAAAACTGGGAAGAGAAATGAGAGAGATGCAAGAAAAGCATGAAAAGCAGGTCAACACCTTGCTAAAGGAGACCCAAAAAAATGCCAAAGAAAATAACACCTTGGAAAATAGACTAACTCAATTTGCAAAAGAGGTTCAAAAAGCCAATGAAGAGAAGAATGCTTTAAAAAGCAAAATTAGCCAAATGGAAAAGGAGGCTCAAAAACTCACTGAAGAAAATAGTTCTTTCAAAATTAGAATGGAACAGACGGAGGCTAATAACTTTATGAGAAACCAAGAAATCACAAAACAAAATCAAAAGAATGAAAAAATGGAAGATAATGTGAAATATCTCATTGGAAAAACAACTGACCTGGAGAATAGATCCAGGAGAGACAATTTTAAAATTATGGGATTGCCTTAAAGCCATGATCAAAAAAAGAAT
>CM053769.1:249004071-249064557 GCA_028658325.1 Potorous gilbertii
GGAAATACATCTTACGTCTTACACAACACAACTGTTACGGAAGTTATTTGCAAAACTACACAGATATGGCCTACATTGAATTGCTTGCCTTCCCGGGGGGAATGGGTGGGGAGGGAGGGATGAAGAGAAGTTGGAACTCAAAGTTTTAGGAACAACTGTTGAGTATTGTTCTTGCAACTGGGAGGTAAGAAGTACGAGTAATGGGGTATAGAAAGTTGTCTTGCCCTGCAGGACAAGGGAGAGGATGGGGATGAGGGAGGGGAGAGATGTTTGAAGGGAGGGCGGATTGGTGATCAGGATAATTAGAGTGCTCAGCGTTTTGGGGTGGGGGGAGGGGAGAAATGGGGACAAAATTTGGAACCCAAAAATTTTTTGGAGACAAATGTTGAAAACTTAAATAAATAAATTTAATTAAAAAATAATAAAAAATACATATACTAACTAAAATACTATCAGCCAAATGTGGGCTCTATCACTCTAAAGAAACTATAGAAAGATTAATATTTTCTCAACAGTGATACAAGACAATTCTTAAGGAACCATGATGCTAAATACTATCTACCTTGAGAGTAAGAACTGATTAACTTTAAGTGCAGATTGAAACTTTTTTTTTCCACTTTCTTTGTTTTTCATGGAGGTTTTTTTTTTTCCTAAATAGCTAATGTGGAAATACCTTATACATGACTTCACATGCTTGCCTTCTCAGTGGGTCGGGGAGAGGCATGTGGGTGGGAGAGAATTAGGAACTCAAAATTAAAAAAAATTAATGTTAACAGAACAGGGAGGTGATGCAGTGGGTAGAGCACTAGCCCTCGAGTCAGGAGGGCTTGAGTTTAAATATGACCTCAGACACTAGCTATGTAGCACTGGGAAATTCACTTAACCCCAAATGCCTCCAAAAAAAATTAATATTTAAAATAAAATATAAACACTTTTCTCACCAAAAAAGAGGAAGATAGATATTCTTAGAGCATGTTATAAATGGTCCCAAACCAGAAATACTATCAGATAAAACAGATGTAATAACTTCACTGTGTAATCGTAAAGCCTGATTCATGCTGCTGAGTTTGTCTTATTACAAAGTTTGTCTTGTTGCCAAAAATAAAAAGTTTACTTCTGGATAGAGCCTATGACAAGGCTAAAATTCAAGGTTTCCATGGGCAACATCCACAAGAACTAAGTCAACAATATGCTGACAAACACCAGGTGAAATAAAATAAACAAATACCTAGTAAGACATGACCTGGTTCTAGAATGATATATCAGTAGCTCAATATCTTTTGTGGATTAACAGACAGTAAATCACCATACTACAAATATTGACCTTAACATATCCTTGAGAATGCAACCAATAAATTTTATTTCAACTGAATCATTATCACAGGCCAAATTTGCCTTCAGTCATCTAGACGTAGCGTTGATCCATAAAAACTAAAGAACAATGGTTTTATTAATATTGCCCTATCAAGTACTAGTAATTGCTACGCCTTATAGTACAAAAAGCTTTTAAAATACATAAATCCTAGTAGAAGAGGTCAAAATCATGTGGGAACAGGTTGAGATACCTATTGTCCCTGTCTTTTCCTGGATTTGTACTGAGGATATTTTCAATACCTTTGCTGTTGCTCAGTCTTTTCAGTCATGCCTGACTCTTCCCAACCCCATTTAGAATTTTCTTGGCAAAGATAGTGGAGCAGTTGGCTATTTCTACCTCCAGTTCATTTTACAGATGAGGACACTGAGGCAAACAGGGTTAAGTGACTTGCCCAGAGTCACACAGCTAGTAAGCATCTGAGGCCAAATTTGAACTTAGGAAGAGGAGTCATCCTGACTCTAAGCCCAGTGCTCTACCCATTGCACTACCTAGCTGCCTTAGTATTTTTAGTCAACTACCAAAAAAAAAGTTATTTCATTCACCTGCAGGATAACTTCCAGAATTCTAAATACTGAAGAAAAATAGAAAAATATCAACTAGTCATAGGACCATTTATAGCTGAATTCCATTAAACAGGCTGAAAAGCCTTTTCCATAATAAATGATGATGATGATAAATTACATTTATTTAGCACTTTAGGGATTGCAAAGCATTTTTTTACAACTCTGTGAGGAAGATAGTACAATAGTAGATAATTATCCCCATCTTTCAGCTGAGGAAATTAAAACTCTCAGAACTTGTGTCTTGTCCATGAGTATAAGTCCTTTGAATCCAAGTCTCCTGAATCCAAGTTTAGCCTTCTAGCTACTAAATCACATTTATTATTGTATCTATTTTATATATACCTACAGATGAACAATAAATATGTCTCTCCTGAAAGCATGTAAGCTTTTTTCAGGTCTGAGATTATTTCAATTTTTGTCTTAACATCCTGCACTTGGTTTAGCCCAATGCCTGGCACATGGCAGGTACTTAGTAAATGAACGTTCATGATAATCATTTTCCTCTTTCTCCCTAAAGATGTTCTTTCTCTAAATGTCCCAAAGTACTTCTTTGTCAAGGGCACTATCATTGTCCCAATTACCCAAATTCACAACCTTAGAATCACCCTTGATCCTTTTCTGTCTTTCAACTCCCATGCCCAGTCAGTTGCTGAGTCTTACAACTTTAAATATTATGATCTAATGAAGCATCCAACCCAGTGTGAGCTTGATTCAAGTTTGAGTTTCTTGCTACAGTAAAGGAAAGCCAAGAGCAACTCTGAGAATAACCTGTTTCTTACACCTCTATAGTCACACCTACAGGTATTGCACTATACAATCTGGGAGCTGGTCTAGGAGAATGACTGCATGCCCTACCCCAAAGGGCATGTTTCCATGCCCAGCCCCATACTTCCTGCAGCAGTTATGGAATCAACACCATCAGCCCATGAGGAAATACGGAGTCACTAGAGAAAAGTCTGTGACTCATTTTAAAGAACATCATGGATAGTAATATGTGTAGTACAATAGAGGTAACTTTCTGGGTGCTTTTCTAAGAATCGCCATCCTTCTGACTGTAAGCTGCTTGGGAAATGAAACCACTTAAGAGGATCCTGGTCACAAGGCTGGCTTTGGCCCAAGACCCCATCCCCCATCTCTTTCTGTGCACCCTCTAATTTAGCAATTGGGCATCAGAGGTCTTGTGAGGCTACTGATCAATCAACCAACAATCATTTATTAAACTAATATATCTTAAGCATTGGAACCTTGCTGAGGAAGTGGTCCACCTCAACTTATATTGCCTACCTGACTCCTGTGAGCAAAGTGATATGAGAGAGGGAGAGAGTGAGAGAGAGATACAGAGACACAGAGAGAACATTTATGAAGTGTGAGTTTACAACATATCAGGGAACGTACTAACCTCTGAGGATACAAATGCAAGCAAACAGGGTAGTTTTGACCAATGGGGACATACATTCTGAGGGGGAGGACAATCCATATAAGAGTGCTAGAAAGGGGAGGAGGGGGAGATTGGCATCTGGGAGGGGCCAATGAAATAAACAAGGAGAAAAAGGCAGATTCTGAAGACAGGTCAAGCTGAAGTGAAGCCAGGCATGGCTAGGGGCCTTTCCAAAATGATGGTCCCAGAAAGGAATGACCAGAGGAGAGGAGGGCCTCAAGACAGAGCTTGGGGAGGGTGGGGAGAGGGCAGAAGAATGCAGATGGTGAGGAATTATAGATTATAATTAGATTCAAGCTTCTGGAGGTCAAAAATCGTGTGGTATAATTTGAATTTCTGTATGTAAGGAATAATTTCATTGCTTCTTAGTTAAGCACCTGCCAATTAGTTTGCTGTTGCTAATTGATGCAGGTCAAGTCAATAAATATTTTATTAGGCAACTACCATGTTCCAGGCACTGTGCACTGGGGGACTGGGGACATGAGGAAAGGTGGAAAACCAGTCTCACTCTCAAGAAGCTTGTGTTCTTCCACACAACATGCAAACAACTATGTTCAAGTACACATACAGGATAAATCAAATATAATCAACAGAGGAAAGGTTTTTAACAATAAAGGGATTCAGAAGAAGATTCTTGTAGAAATTGGGATTTTAGATGGGGTAAGGCCAGAAGGCCAAGGTAAGGAGGGAGAGAATTCTAGGCATGGGGGACATCCAGTGAAAATAAATGGAGTCGAGACGGAAGAACATTTTCTCTCAGGTCTTACTCAAGTAATAACACAAGACAATGAAATGAGCCATCAATTTGATATGAATTATCTATCACTATGAAATGAGCTATCACTTTGGGCATGTTTTACAAACATACAACTTCTCCTCTGTCCCCTGCCCCACCTCCTCCCCCCCCCCCCAGGTGCCCATTGTTACTGCAACAATTTCATAGAAAGAACATTGGATTTTGAGTCAGAAGATGATGGTTTCAGATTCTAACTTTGTCACTAATAACCCGAATGACCTGGAACAAGACTTTCTCTTCAGATCTTAATGTCCTTATCTGTAATATTGGGGGGAGGAGAGAAGAGGGAGTTGGAATAAATGACATCTAAGGTCCTTTCCCATTCTAAATCCTATGATACTCTCTGTCCCGTGCATGGAGAGGAATACCAAAGGCATTCTTCTGTCTCAGAGAATGATAAGATAAATGAGAATGCTAGCCTTACAGACCAAAGACATTCAAGGAATACGCAGTTTGTTTTTTGTTTGATTTGACTCTCTGCCTGCTGAAGGGCACACATCTATATAGCTCCTGAACAAAACATGAGTACCTTGCTCTGTAGCATGTCTCAAACCCCAGAGGCTTCATGTTCCCCAGGTCTGCTGGGAAAACTCATTCACTTCTCCAAAACAAGTATGGTTGGCACAGCCATCAGAGAATGGCTAATTAAAGTTTCACTTAGACCAAGTTCAACTTTCAAGTCATGAGTTTCTCTTTCCCTCAAGTTTCCTATTCCCAGGTTCTTCTTTTGCCTTAGCATCTGTCCCTCTGGACCTGTCTGCTGACTCTAGCTCCATCTGATATGATATGTGACTTTCCTGATCTATGTAAACAAGAGCTTTGTTTTTCATTTCAATACTGTATTCACATATTTACTAAGTCCCTATGATGTGCTAAATTCTGAGAGAGGGCTAGTAAAGCATAAAAAGTTGTCCCTGCTGTCATAGAGTTTATGGTCTTACTGGGAAGACAAAACTAATTCACTTGAGATAGTTCGGTGTTAAGAAGAAAGGGAGGCCTCACTGAGGCACTAAAATTTGATCTGGGTCTTAAAATTTGGGTGATATTTGAAAAATCACAAGGAAAGAAGTATACATGAAAAAAGAGGAGCAACAAATATCTCATTGTGACCCTGGACTATGTCATCATAGTACAGGTTTTAGTAGAGCTTATCAATCAATAATAAATATTTATTAATCTCCTATTTATTGATCTCCTATTATATAGGCACTGTTCTGGGTACCAAGCTAGATGAGCTTCAGGTACAGGGCCAAGCGATCGGTGGATTGTATGTCTGTCTTCTGAGCCCTAACCTAGCTAAATCTGGAAAGGCTTATCACTAGGCTGATTGTATTGATAATGATGGTGATGATGATTGAAGCGAACCTGTATACAACACGTGAAGGTTTTCAAGGACCTTTACATGCTATTTTTTGTTTATTTATTATTTTATTTATTTGACTCTTACTACAATCCTAGAATATAGATGATATTTTTATTCCTATTATGCAGATGAGGAAACTGAGGTACAGAGAAATTAAGTGAGTTGCCCAGAGTTCTACAACTAGTAAGTGCCTGAGACAAGATTCAGCTTAGACCTTCCTGACTACGAATACCAGTCCGGCACTACCCCCTACACCACCTAGCTATCCTTGTGTATTAATAATATATATTATTATTACTGTTATTTAGTTTTTTGCTAATAGATGTTTTTTAATGATGATACTTATTGGTAATTTACAAAGTTATACTCATTCAGAGATAGAGTGGTGTAGTAGGAAGATTTCTGGGTTTGGCATAAGAGTGCGTCTGTTGATTAACAGTTGTTTATTGGGTGCCTGTTTTATCTCTGCCACTTATTGACTGTGTGTCCTTGTGCAAGTCATTTGCCTTCAGCATGCTTCCTCATCCATGTAATGGAGGATTAAACTGGATTACTTCTAAATTTCCTTCCAACTCAAAATCTATAATCCTAATATCATTAACCCTTAACACCCTCTGTGAGGAAGGGAAAGGGAGAACTTTGTTGTCATCAGAAGCCAAGACCTCAGGAAGAAGTTATTGTTTGTCTTGCCTTTAAAAGAGGATTGATGATATCACAGAGTCATATCCCCCATTTCAAACTCATCAAGTCTATGGCAGAGCTAATTATCACCCTCCCCAACCTCACGGTTCCTCCATGTTTTCCTATTTCTTTTTATAACATTCCTTCCCTTTATGCACAGTTGCCACCATAGTTCAGACTCTGATTACCTCTCTCCTGAACTGTTGTAACAACCTCCTAATTCATCTCTGTACTTCCAGTCTCCTCCCCTCTTTTATCCATCCTCCCCATTCCATGTCTTTCTTCTGCTCAAGAATCTTCAGTGGTTTTTTTTATTACCCTAAGTATAAGGATAGCCTGATATTTAAAATCATTTACAACTGTCTCAATCTACCTTTTCAGACAGATTTCTCATTACTCTCCTTCAATTGCCCTATCATCCAGCCAAATTAGCTTACTTACTGTTCTCCAAATTTGGTATTCCATATTCCAAACTGACACATTTACACAGACCGTCTTATTTGCCTGTAATGCACTCCCTTAAACAGTTAACTGACAAAAATCTTTGTAATGCATTCTTGATAAAAGTCTTATATCCCAGATGTATAGATAGGTAAGTCATATGAATATATTCCACAATAGATAAATGACCAAATGATATAAATAAATATTTCTCAAGGGAAGAAACAAGGGAAGAAATGATTAATAACAATGTGGAAATGCTCCAATCACTAATAAGAAGAAAAATTCAAATAAAAACAACTTTAATGTTTTACTTTGCATCCTTCAGATTAGTAAATATAAAAGAATAGGAAAATAATTGTTGGAGAGTTCATAAGAGGATTGCAAGAGGACAGGCATGCTGATCACTGTGAATTGCTCCCGTCATTCTGGAAAACAATTTGTAGCTATAAATGAAATAGGACTAAACTATTCACATTCTTTGATCCAGCAATACCACTGCTAGACATAAGCCCAAGGAGGTTAAAAAAAAAACCAAAGAAAAAGTGTAAAAAATATTTATAGCAGCACTATTTATTATGACAGAGTTGGAAACAAAGTGGATACCCATAAATGGGAGAATGGCTTGGCATATTATGGTAGATAATGGGAAGAAATGATGAAAGGAACATGTTCAAAGTCAACTGGCAAGATTTGTAGGGACAAATACAGGGTAAAGGGAGAGGAACTAGGAGATCAATTTATACAATGACTATAATACTACAAAGAAAAATTACCTTGAAATATTTAAGGACTCAGATAAATGATACAACCAATTGTGACTTTAAAAGACTAATGATGAAGCATCATTTCCCCTCTTGGTAAAGACATAATGGACTCGAGGTACAAAATGAGACACATGCTTTCAGATGTGCTCAATGTGTGAATTTTTTTGCTCAACTATATTTATTTGTTATGAAAAAGGGTATTTATTTACAGGGGAGAGAAGGGTAGGGGAGATTTGAGAGTCATGACAGTAATAAAAAAAGAAGAAAAGAATGTCAATAAAACATTTTTAAAACAAAAATTAGAAGTTTAGGAGGGGACAGACAAGCAGAGAAGTTTGTTACTATCCTGTTGCATTTAACAGATACTTTAAAAATATAGCCCTGTATTTCAATTGTCCTGGAAATGAAGGTGCTTCCCCAGAATCCATCAGAACTGACACGGTAGATCTGGGGGATGGTGGGAGAGTTTACAAAGAAAATGCAATACTAAAGACATTGGAAAGAAGAAGCTGGATTGAGATTGAGAATCTGGAGTTTATTTTTGTCATGGGACAACGTGGGCAAGGTCTTTGGGTCAAGAAATTTTAGTCCTCAATATTTAAGAAAGAGATGGAAGGAGAAAGGAAAGGAAAGGAAGCAAGCAAGGAAGCAAGGAAGAAGGAAGGAAGGAAGAAAGAGAGAAAGAATGAAAGAGAAAGGAAGGGAAAGAAAGGAAGAGAGAAAAAGAAGGAAGGAAGGAAGGAAGGAAGGAAGGAAGGAAGGAAGGAAGGAAAGAAAGAGAAAGAGAAAGAGAGGAAGGAAGGAAGAAAGAGAGAGAGAAAGAAAGAAGAAAGAAAGAAAGGAAAGGAAGAAAGAAAGAATGATGCTAGTGCTGTTACCTTAGCTGAGTCACAAAGAATTGGACATGGTTGAACAAGAACAAAAAATAAGATACTTACTGTACTGATTGGACCAGGTTAGGTGAGATGACCCCTGCTGCACCTTAGAAACCATTTCCTTCTCCCATGCCTCTGAGCCTGGGATAGAAGGCAGCTGCTGTCAATTGTTCCACTTCTCTAAAATTTTTGTTCCAACTCTTTGTGAGCAGAAGGAATTAAGGCAGGAAAGCCTTGGTTCCTGGGGGAGCTGACTGTGTGCAGTCAGTATGCACCCACAGCTGTTCCTCTTTCCCCCTGTACATTTTGTCCTTTCCCTCCCTACTGTTTATCCCCCTAGTTATATAAAGAAATCAGAGACCACTAACTCTGAGTCCAATTTCATGCTAGCTGATAAAGATTTGGGGATTAGGGGTTGGGGCTGGGTAGTCTGGAGAAAAACAGAATACACAGACAACAAATAAGTGTGAAGCATGGGACAGGAGGTGGCAAAGTAACAATTTTGTCCCTAGAAATCACAGTCTTTTTCTGTAACTGAAACTCAAAGTGACAAGTAGAAATGGTGAGCAGAAAGTTTTCAATAACCTTAAACAAGTCATAATCCCCTAGATTAGAAGAGATATTACTCTCAATCCAAAATTTGGGATGAAGAGGTAAAAGAGGAGACACAGCCTTCTGGAAAAGGGTGCATCTTTTACTAAGTGCACACCTAGATCTCCCCTCTTTTAGTTACATTCCACAGAATTATCATTGGCCTCTCCCAAGGAGGCAAATCTGTGCAAAACTTGCTTTGAGAGACATTCACCCTAATCCCTGGCTCACATTGCACATTAATTTTCCTAAGCATAGTCTTGTTACATTAGTACAATAGGAGGTCACAGTTTCAAACACAATCCCTCTTTTACCTGTTCTTTGTATATAAAAGTATTCATTTGTTATGTTCATAATTTAATTTTTTTAATTAAGTAACTATAATGTAGTCTCCTGAATATGGAGAAAATGGGAAAAATAGAAGGCATAACAGCACTAACATCATTCTTTCTTCTTCCTCTCTCTTTCTTTCTCTCTTTCTTTCTCTCTTCCTTCCTTCCTTTCTTTCTTTCTTTCCTTCTTATCCCCACACATACATGTGCTGCAGCATGGGGGTGTTCTGTGTGGTCCGAAGGGATGCAGGAGTAGATACACCTCTAGCATTTTCTTCCTTTCTTTCCCCTCCCCCCCCCCATCCTAAGAAGACTTAATTCCCACCAGAAGAGGAATCAGGAAGCTGAAGCCAGAAGCTTGGCCACTCTGATCTCTTCAGAGAAAGGATTTCACAGCCTAGAATTATAGCTATGTGCTCCTTTAAATATTTTTAGTCTAGGCACGAATGTAATTTTAAGGTACAAGCTAAATTCCTGATTGTTATTTCCTGATGGAGAAAGGAATGTTCCAAGTTCTATATCCAAATAAATACCAGTTCCCCAGGAACACACATGGCATGTAGCAAAGAAGTTCTTTTATCCAAGATAATAGCAAAATAGAAATCAGGGAAAGTATTCATATAAGAATATATGCCAGATGATACAAAATAAAGGAGTTCTCCTATTAGGAGCAAGATACCAAGAAAGTCTCAGATTTCACCTAAAAGAAAAGTTCCCTAATATTTCTAGTATTGCAAGCTAGGGATATGGACATGACATTTGGCAGCTCTTCTAATGACAATTTCTTCCTAGAATTTTTTTTCTTCCTTTATCAATCTGAAGTAGGGTTGGCATTGCCCATCTTCTTTCTTGGAACTCAAAGTCATAAGAGACTGAAGAGACTAGAGAGACTGAATCTCTCTTCCTTCATCCCTACCAACTCCAGCTTTTGCAACCATGGAGTATTGATCTCCACCAATGAGGAGAGAGTCCTGTGGCAATAGGCTTTGAGATTCAGCTTATATTAGAATCCTATTATAATATCCTGTCTGGTCCACACACAGAACACTTTTAATGTCCTCTCTGCTCGTGTAGATTCTGCGAAGCCTGCTTCTAGGATAATTGTGATGGTATGGAATGGAAGTACCTTAGAAAAAAGGGATCATGTGCAGATAATCTGTAACTGGCTCAGGTCTGATAACCCCATGCATAGCTAAGAGAAGTCCACTTTGACTCATTCTCCCACTTCATTCTCTTCAGGTTCGCTCTGGTATTTTGACTTCTTTAATAATGGTCTCCAATGAGAGACCATAATGCTATGTAAGAGGACTTTTCTCCTTTGAAGCCATGTGGCCCTGGGATAGAGCATCTGTCTCTGGCCTCTATGTTTGTTTTTTTCCATTTTAGGTAAAGGAGATTGATTAATCAGGAGAATGAGCCACAGGAACCTGGGAGTTGAGGATATGCTGGGTTTTATACCCAGCCTAGTATTGATGTTCTAAGAGTCAAGAAGTGACCTTAAGTACCCTGTCCAGTGGTAGCTGAGATAAGAACTCACGTAGAAGGAAGGCCACATTTGGACATGAACTTGGTGAGATCAAACATATAGGATCTGAATTAAATTTAAGCCTATTCTCCTCAGAAACCAAGGTGATATAATGTATGTTCCCAAGGCGTTGCAGTAAAATGTTTGATCATTTGTAATTGCTAGATCTCTGAAATAAAAATGCCTTTCTAAAAGATAATTGATGTTAAGTAGTTAAAATGGAACTAGGGTGCTAGTAATGGACACCAAATAGTAGGGAGAACTCAACCCAGAAGGAGCTTGAGTCTGTAGCTATAGAGAAGAGATAGTCCCAAACCCCTCAGGGTGCTCTAGAACCATGAGAGAGAGAGAGAGATGTAGATGGCCTAGCTCAGGAAGAGTGAATCAGACAACACTTACTACCTATGGGGTCTCCTTTAGGATAAAATCAAGACCTCACATTTTCAGGGACCCCTAGAGATTCTCTACTTGGAATTTTCATCTTTAGATACTGTAGTTTGCTGTTTCCTAGAGAAACTGGCAATTTTTTCTCTTTTGTTTTAGGCTAAAATCATTCAGTTGTTTTTCCATTGTGTGTTTCCCTCACAAGTCAGTTTCATGAGGTAATTTTTGGAGAATTTTCCTTTGTTGATTTGTCAGATGATTAAATACAAATACTTGTCACTACCTAACCTTATGTGAGCATTGATATTGAGAGCAGACATGCTACACTTAGCATCCTTCAAGGCTCAACTCAGTTTCAACCTCTGAAAACCTTTCCAAATCTATCTGTTTTTGTTCTTTCTCCCTCCTCAAATTATTTTGTATATGCTTTTCTCTTTACATTTTTATCCCTACCTTCACCCTCATTCCCACTCCCCTAATAAGATAGAAGTTCCTTGAGAGGAAAGACTATTGTTCCTTTTGTCTTTCTATTCCAACAACTAGCAAAGTGCCTGGTACACAGACAATGCTTAATAAATGCTTTTTTAAAATTAAATGCGTGGGATTGGATCGGATGATCTCGAATTTCTAAGTCCTCTGAAGTCACCCCCACTCTGTGCTGAAAATATGAATAAAAAGGATGAATGGATGAAAAAGTATTTATTAAGCACTTACTATGTGTCAAGGACTATGCTAAACTCTTGGGATACAAATAGAAAAAGGTAATTAGTCCCTGCTCTCAAGGAGATCATACTAATTGGGGGAGAGAACACATAAAAGTCAGTTTAGCTGTAGGGCAAATGGAAAAACTCTGAAGTCCTAAGGGTACAAGGGTGGGATGGATGGCAATACCCAGTGTTCTTTGGACATACACAGTTTAGATAACAGTACTGGTTCCTGCAGTATACAGAAGCAGAGCAGAAGCTAAGTCCTATTGGCCCTTCATCTTATCTGAAGGAATAGAACTGTTGAAAACCATCCAGGCCATGGGAAAAGTCACAGAGCCCTGGCAATGGGAGAAATTGCCTTGAGTTGTGGCAGGGTCTTCCCCCCTCTCTGGCCATCCCAGAGGGGTTAAAATGTTATTAAATAGCCTCCAGTTCAGTTACATCATCAATGACTACTGAGTTAGTGGTCACTGCTACCTTATGGCAAGGGGGTTCTCTCTCATTTTCTTCCATCCTTTTGATTTTCTGATTAAGATCATTGTGGATATCCTTTAGTAGTGTGGAAAGCACTACATTGCTATAGATATTTGTCAATTATGAACAAGTGACAAAAGTGTGTTAGGGACCTACTCATGACAATAGAAGTAATGCTTCTATCATCTAGAAGCTATTATTCTAGAAGTAATGCCAATAGATGGAACAACAAGGGACATAGAAAGTATTTTAATGTTGTTCTGGGTTTCCTTAAAATTTGAACAAACAGCTGTCTATTTCCTTTGAGGCCTAGTTTCTAGAACTGAAAGTCCTTTGGAAAAATTCCAGTCTTTTAAATGACAACTAATCACCATACATGAAATAATGTTTATTACAGAAGGAGAATAAAGGGTTATATTTTTAATTTTAAAATTTGAAATAAAAGAAAAATCCGGGCACACACAAATAACACCAGCAACAGCACAGCGATAGAGAACTTGGGCTTAGCATAAACTCCTTGAGGCCTCCCATATTAAGTAACCAATTGGTGGCTGAAAAGATCCAGGTACAAACTCAAGCATTGATTGCTCCAAGTGAAGGAGGTTCCATATTCCTGGATTCTGTAGCTTAAGATGCAAAGGCACATGTATAGTGTGTTCTCTCCCAGGGGTAGGGAACCTGTGACCTGGAGCTCATATGTAGCCCTCTAGGTCCTTAGGGTTAGGGTCAGAGGTGAAGTCAGAGGCATAATTGGAGGCATTTAGAGTTAGAGTTCAAGGCTTATTTAGAGGTTAGAGTTAGATTCAAAGGGCCACACTTGAGGACCTAGAAAGCCATATGTGGCCTCCAGGTTGCAGGTTCCCCACCCCTGCTCCCCATCAGGAATGTCATCATGCTATGAAGGGAGAGATGGCTGAGTTTTTTCCTGACACTGTGAATAGGATACTGTCACACACTGTGAAACTTAGTAAAAGAAAAAGACAAAGAGGGTCATGGGGTAGGAAGGGTATTGAAAGACAAGTAGAATCTGCATACACATTTTGTATTTTGTTTTTAAAAGGTCAAATCAAAGCCTTTTTCTTTAAAAATGTCTCTTCTGAAAGATTCCAAAGAAAATGCGTAAAAGTTGTGCTCAGGAATTTGTAAATATTACATGATCATTGGCCATGGCTTTTAACTAACAGCTTTGTCCTATAACTGCTGCTCAGTCAATTCAATTGTGTTTTGAGATCCCATTTGAGTTTTTTTTTTTTTTTGCAAAGATAGGGGTACAATTTGTCATTTTTTTTCTCCAGCTCATTTTACAGATGATAAAACTGAGGTGATCATGGTTAAGGGACTTGCTCAGGATCATATAGACAGTGTTTGAGGCTAGGTGAGTCTTCCCTGACTCCAGGCCCAGCACTCTATCTACTGTGCAACCTAGATGCCCTGTCATATAACTACAAAACCCATTCCTGTGTGGTTGGTACTTGCCAAATAAAGTATGGAAGCCCCTCTTAGAAGGGTAGCATGGTACAGTGGAAAGACTGCCAGCTCTGAGGTCAGAGGACCTGGATTGATAGCCCATCTCTGCCACCTGCTTACTATGTGACCTTGGGAAAATCATTTAATCTCTCTGGACCTCAGTCTCCTAATTTGTAAAAAATGGAAAAGATCTCTCCTAGCTCTGAATTTATAACACTTTTAACCATTTGTTTCAGGAAACTTTTATCTTTTTCTTATTAATTTAAGCCAGAGGTTCCTAGCAAGTCAATCATGACTGGTTATCATGAAGGCAAGCCTGGCCCATGACTGATTAAGGGGTGATGCCAAGGTCACTCCTAGTAGTTTACTGGCATTTCCAAATGTGAATTGTGGGGACAGCAGCATGCTGACTCCCTATGTCTCACAGCTCTAAGCTCTCCCTACCCCTTTTCCCTATTTGACCCAGTAGCACTTCTGAAATTCGTTTTGCTACTTGACAACTGCGTAAACAGGCTTATGAGCTTGAGTAAGTGACTTAACCTCTCTCTTGGCTCTCATCTTGCTCATTTTACAAAAAGAATGGTTTGGTCACGAGATGATCTTAAAGGTTTCACTCTAAAAATCCTGGGATCTCCTCTTTCTTCTTAGTCATCAAATTCTAGACTTTTTTGTTTAACTGAAAGAGATCTGAGAGGTCAGTCTATTAGCATTCCTTCCCCCTCCCAGTATACTCATATATCCATCCCTCAACAACCCTAATAGAAGGAACACCATAGTTCCTTGACATAAAAAGATTAGAGGCCCCTGATTTAATTTGTAACATGTAAATTCCCTTCCATGGAGGAGATCTTGAATAGGACAAAACCTGGCTGGCTTAAACCTAACAACTAGGATGGGTTATTAAAGTATCCTCAGCAGTGATTGTGCTTTACTCTCAACAGGAAGAAGAAAATTTTTTGTGGCTCCTGTTCACGACATTGGTCTCCTGCCATTAGCCTGGTTCCAGAAATATTCCAGCTCCCCATCTCCTTCCATCTTTCAAGGCCTCTTATTATACACTTACAGTAGGCATTCTCTTCCAGTTTAGCACCAGCTTTGGCCACAAAATGCTGACAACTCAGTATAAACTGCAATAATTGGGGCCTAGAGGCAAACAAACCTAAAGGATGGTGGGTAACATACCAAGACGTGTATGTCACTGCCCTCTAATGGACGAAATGTCAAAATTGGAAGATTATTTTTTGCTCAGGCAAGAGAAAAGTCTCAAGTTGAAACTGAGTGCAAAATATTTTATTCCATCAGGTCATTGTTTCATAAATATATCTTTTTCTCCCCAACTTGTCCCTGAAGGGAGTTTCTTTTGTGACATAAGCAGATTAGATGATAATGCCAGAGACTTGGAGGGCATCTGATAATAAGATCTGAAGGCTCTGAAGAGCATAGGCAGGGCAGATGGTAAGGCCTAGTGATCCAATCATCCAGGCTCTGTGTACAGTCAAACAGTCCAGGCAAAGGGTGAAGGCGACATACCCAGCCAGGAGAGTCTCATGACTTATACAGAAATGGAGAGTATGCCAAAATGTGAGGAGCTTTGAGATTTCTTATAAGGGGGCTTATGTCTAAGGTGACCCGGAAGCTACATAAATGGTTTGAGCTTTAATCCACTAGACCAATTAAGTTTCAAAGGTGACTTCATTCCTCATACGGAAGAAGCTAGCTTGGGTGGCAGAGACTTCCAAGCCTTCCTTGTACAGTGGGTGGTGTGTGCTTAAAGTTTCTACTGCATCATGGACCTACTCTCATGGATCCCAATAAACCTAGTAAGAATATTTTTCCTACAATAAGTCTTAAGCACTAGGCTAGAAAGAGCACTGGACTGGGAAAAAGAAGACTGAGTTCTAGTGCCAGCCCTGCCATTGCATCACAACGTCACTGGGCAAGCTGTTCTACTTTTCTAGGCCTCAGTTCCCTGAGGAAAATGAGGTGATTAAATTAGGTGAACCCTAAGGTCACTTCTATCTCTTGCATTCTAGTACCATTCCAGGAAGCTTCAGGAATGGATCCATGCCAGTAGACAATAAATGTTTGTTGACTCAATAACTTGAATGGTGCCATTTCCACATCAAAAGGCATAACTACATAATTTGGAGTCGAAAATCCAACTATTAAAAACCTGCCCATCTGTTTCAGCTCAACCAGAAGAACTTAGGAGAGGGAAGGAATATCATCCTATAATTCTGTTCCAATGCTATTCTTTCCTATTGCATTCCATCCCATCCTACCCCACCCCATTCTATCCTGTTCCACTCCATTCTGTTGTGTTCTACTCCTCTACCATACTTAATATGATCTGTTGCAAAGGACTGCATTTCACCTTTGCAAACAACAGCTCTCAAATACGCCCCCTTCTCCCCTCTAACATTGCTTGGGAAAGACCTTAATTCAGAAAGGCCAATAGTATCCAATGCATCCCAGGCTTCACTGGATTTTGATGACTCTGAGAGAGCAAGGCTGATGATTTTGTGCAACACTGTCTCACTTAAATCCAATTCACACACAAATGAAGACATCACCCTCATGATGTCATGAGTCCTCTTCAAGAATGAAAGACAAACAGAAACAATGTAAAGCATATAGATCCTCACGAAATTCCACCAATGTCTTTTTTTGCTGTGGTCTTCTACTTGTCCTTCCTATACCCTTTCTGGGCTGTACATTGACATAGTAATCTGGCTTCTGATTTTTTATACCCTCCTTTCCAATTATTTATCCATCCAAGTTACATCATTCTCCCCATACCATCTTTTCCAGGGGGAGGAGAACAAATTAAGCACAAAAAAGCTATAACATTTCTATAAGGTCTTGTGTGGAATTACTTGCTCTGATGATTACACTTGCCTCCTGGCTTAGGTTTTCCCTGGAAAAGGAATAGAGAGTTCACTGAGAAATTGTTTCCATATTTTCTAAGAAAAGCAGATAGCCAGTGGCAGTCCCTCTAATGTGATCCATATTAAGAGTCGTCAGGGAACCTGGACTTGGGTTTAGATATGTACCTAAAGGAAAAAATGCATGAAACTGGCTAATGAAAATAAGTCCTGTTTTTATAGCACTGAAAGGTTTACAAAGAGCACTTTGCCCTTTGAGGCAGGTAGTGTAAGTAATATTATCATTTTACTGATGAAGAAAATGAGGTTCCGAGATGCTGTATGATTTGCCCTTTGAAGTAAAGCCAATTTGAACCCAGTGCTCTTTACAGATTGCAAGGAGCAGCCTTACTTTACTACATGTCCAGGAATAATAATAAGCACCATCATAGACCAAGGGCCAATTTCCATAGAAACCGGAGCACTGTGAATAGACCCTAAGCCAAAAAGAAACCGAGTGCTCAGAATTGTCCCCTAAAACATAAAAAAACCAAGGAGCAAGGTGGCCTGTTATATAGAGCCCTGGACTTGGAATCAGAATCCTGCCTCAGTCACTTATCAGCATGATAGCCCCAGATAAGTTATTTAAGGTCTCTGAGCTCCAGTGTCCTCATCTACAAAATGGGGTTAATAATATCACCTACCTTCCAGGGTTGTAAGGATCAAGGGAGAAAACATATGCAAAGTGCTTTACAAACCTCAAAGTTCTATAAAAATGTGAGCTATTATTATAGAGAAACCAGGCTGAAATTCCAACAAAGGAGTTTTAGATGTAAAAAGAAAGGGAGGTTACAAACCATCAGAACTGTCAGGAAGAAGATGAGTCAAGATTTTTTAATTTCCCTTGGGAAGAGCAAAGGGAATAAACATTTATACAGCACCTATTGTGTACCAGTCACTGGGCTAAGCACTTTACAAATAAGATCTCATTTGATCCCCACAACAACCCTGAGTTATTATTTTATACATCACACATTTACACATTATTTTTCTTCAATTATTATTGAAGAAAGTGAAGTATTAAAAAAAATGGAGTTAGGTGACTTGCCCAGAGTCACAAAGCCAGGAAGTGTCTGATGCTGGTTTTAAACTCAGATCTTCATGCATCCAAGTT
This sequence comes from Potorous gilbertii, assembly GCA_028658325.1. NCBI lineage: Eukaryota > Metazoa > Chordata > Mammalia > Diprotodontia > Potoroidae > Potorous > Potorous gilbertii. The sequence continues at coordinate 249,021,889 of CM053769.1, forward strand.
CTATGTTGTGTCAATTGTACCATTAAGCTGCCTTCCCTCCCCAAACTATTACATGTGTGTATGGATGTATATAATATGCTATAATAAATATATCTATATTGCATATAGATATAATATATGTATATATATTTAATATACTCTGAACATACATCCACACATAGATGTGCATACAAACATATATGTATACACATATATATGTTATAAGTTCCTTGAGAGCAGAAACTATTATAATTTGTTTTTCACTGAACACAATGCCTGGAACATACAGTAGTAGGTATTTAATGTTTGTGGATTGAGTATTCTGTTTTTGTTTCTTCCCATGTTGTGAATACTGGTGAAACAGTCGGGCTTTGCAGTTTTTCTTGCTGAATTGGATTCATTCTATTCTCTTCCTATGGCTTTTTGAGCCCAACTCTTTGTGTCCTAGCACCTGGTATATGTATTTACAGACTAACACAATGGATCGTCCTTCCAACCAGCTGTATTTTATAACCTAAAAAATATGTGCTCTTTGTCTGCTTGATTTTTTTCCTCTGTGGTGGCTAGGCTAATAATTACTTTGAGTGATCATAGATCAAATTGAGGAGGCTCCAGGGCTTGATGTAATCGGCTCAAAAGTCATCTGTAAACAAGAGCATCCATCGGACTTCTCTACCAACAGGAAATCTCTCTTCAGCTTGCACTATGTGCAGGAAATCCTCCATGATTTATTTCCATGATCTCATTTCAAATCAGTCCATCAATTGAGCCCTCCCAACATGATAAAGGCCCTGTGGTAGGGCATTGTCAAGGACAAAAATATGTATAAGAAATAATCTTTGTTCTCAAGGAACTCATGGAACCTTTTGAAGTATATAATGCAATAATCATCATGTCATTTTTGTTGGTGGAAAACCGGTGGAGAGATATTAAGTCACGATTACAATAATATAACTAATTGGCAGCAGAGAGTCTCCTGAAGAGTAGTTGCATACTACATCCATTAGTTCATTAGTGCCTAGATTTAAGATTTCAAAGTACAGCCCCTCTTATCTCAGCAATAGCCAACATGGTAAAAAGAAAGATTTTTCTGAGACTATGGCAATGTCCACGGCTGCCCCCCACCCCCACCCCGTTCTCTCCACAGTAGTCTTCCTCACCAAGGTTATCTTCCATCTGTTCTTCATGTATCTCATGTTGAAATTATATCTTGTTTTTTGTTCCCTTGACCACCACCACCCCTTCTAGTCAGTTTTGCAAGTTTATAAGTAGCCAGTATAAAGTAACAATGGCAGGAAACAAGATTGCAAAGGGGCATCTGGAAGTCATGTACAAAGTGTCTCAGAGATCAAAGGGGCATGATTTACAAATTGTATTATATATTAGCCAAAAATTACATCCTGGTAATACATGCTGTATCAGGGGAAGTAATCTAGGCTTTGTGGTCAGGGGCTTTTGCTCCTATGACATGTAAATCTCAGACAAATTCCAGATATTTGTATTAAAGACCAGCAAATTACCAAATGGTGCTAATAATTTTGGGATGATTAAAATGGACGTGTTAACTTTACAACTTTACTGAAAACTTTGAAATCAGCTCAAGGTTAGTCTGTTTCCCCCAAAAACTGAGACCCCAAACTCTCCTGCCTCTCCTAACAGTTTTCTACCTCCAATGAGCCCATGGTACCTAGGGCTCATAACTGATACTCTTTACCTCTCCCCCTCCCCATTGTCTTTCCTGCTGCTCCCTGCCTTCCTTCACCATCCCATCCCCATTCTTCATGCCATCTGCTTCTGTAGCCCTTTTCACCTCTTGTCTCTATACTGTCTGTGCCTCCACAATCAAAGGAGAGATGTAATAAAAACTCAGAGAGGAGAAAGTGACCAATAGTGACAAATGCTGCAGAGATGACTGCAAAAAGACCATCATCTTTCGCAATTAAAAGGCCAGTGATAACTTCAAAGAGAGCAGTTTTGGGTGAGTGATGAAATCTGCAACCATATTTCAAAGTGCTGAAAAAGAGGGAAAAAACAGGGGTAATAAGAGGAGACAGTCTATTTTAGGAGTTTGTGAAAGGGAGAAGGGATATAGGATGATTGCTTGAGGGGAGGGCATACATAGGTTTGGGGGCTTTTTTAAAGATGTGAAAGACCAGTTTTTCCTTTCTTTCTTTCCCCAGCATTTAGCACAATACACATCCTACTGCTTAATAAATGTGTGTTGAGACTATATCTGGAGTATTGGGTTCAGTTTTTGTTCCCACAATTTATGAGAATACATTGATGAAAATTGGGATGTTTAGACTAGAGAAAAGAAAACTTCCAGGGTATCTGACACTTGCTTTCAAGTGTTTTTAAAGCTGATATTTACAAGCAGGTTTGTACTTGTTCTGATTGGTCATAGAGAGCAAAACTGAAGCAATTTAAGAGAATTGAGAAAAAGAACTACAAGAACAAAAACTTCCTAGCACTAAAGTTATCCAAAAGTGTAAAATAATAATTTTTCATGTTTATTGATTGAGTAAAATAAAATTTATTTGCTTCAGGTTTTACAAAGGGGAAGGGAGAAAGCTATCCATGTTGTTGTCATGTTCATCCTTCATTTTCAAAAGACATTCGGAGAAATAAGGATATGACTTGCATTTGACTTTGTTTTGAATGAGAGAGGGCTGTGCAAAGTCACCAGCCTTACTTCCTCCTCCTGAGCCATCTGGATTCAGTGACCAGATATTCATCAGGATGACTGGAGACAGCCTCAGGATGCAATGAGAAACCTTGGCCTTTTAGGCTAAGGTCTTTTCATGTACTCACTTAAAGTGAGGTAATTCCCATTCACTGAATAGACCTCTTTAAAAGGTAGTCAGGGGATGAGCCCTTTAAATAGAAAATAAATAAATAAAACTGAGAGTGGCAGGAGCCTCAGGGTTGATGTTTCTACCAGAAACAGTTACTACTGAAATTCACTCTAAAACAGGAGGATCCAAAAAACAGCCATTGAGCGAAGCTTGGGCAAGGACACATTGTTGTTCTATCTGTGGGCTTCAGAGTGCACTGGGTCTAAGGTTTTAGGAAAGAAATTGAAGATAAGGGAGACAGAGAGGGTGATAATGACTATCAGAGAAGAAAAAGGCATGTTCCCTTTCAGGTGCATCTTATTAGCTTGACATCTCTGGCTCCACAGGCAGGGAGAGAGATGCCAGGGGCTGTCCAGGATGACTCATCTACTGCCACGGGGAGGTTCAAGTTGTTAAAATGCCTTCAAGGGGCTTTGACCTTGGGCATAGCCAGAGCTTCTATTACAAAAGAAAAGCTCCACTGGTCTTTATCCAAATGTTGACACTGAACAAAAATAACAGTTGCATGGGGTGTGGAAGTTTCTAGAAATTTCCAGAGGAGGGTTCTGGAGTAGAAGTAGTTTGTAGCAAGAGATATTAAGTCAAAGAGAGGTTTGTAGTTCTAGCACTGATATTTTAATATATTAAAAGGTAAGATTGATATCATAGGTATTCCTGAGATTTAGATGGATGGGACTCATGATTGGAACATAACTCTGGAAGAATTTGTTGTATGTTAAAAAAATAGGATAGATTAAAAAGTCACAGAATAGCATTGTCTATAGAGGTAACATACTCATGAGGAAATCAAGGAACTAGAGAGGGTAAATACGGCACAATGTATTTGGGTGAAAAAGTAAACATATAGTAGGTGCTTAATAAACATGTTGTATTAAATTATCACCTCTTACCCACCTTTGCTTATATTATTTTTGATTTTTTTTTTATGATCTGATGAGTTCCCCAGGCAACTGTAACTTCTTTAGGTGACTCCTTTTCTTTTTGAATGGAATTATTTGTACCGGTATTGTTAAAATCTTATTCTTCACAATTTTCCACCTTTACATTAGCAAATTCCTCATGAGGTCATTTCTATTCTAAAATCTCAGTTCAAGTGCAAATGGGAGCTCAGACAACCAATAAGCTGAAAACATGTACACATGGTTCACTTAGAACAAAAGAAGACTTTGCTCAGCAAGGACCCTAATTCTCCCAGCAGCTACATTGAAAGTATCTGTAGCTGCCTCTGTCCTTGGCCTTGCTTATTCTTGTCTAAGAGTCTTTCCACATGGGAGAGTAGAAATTATTGCTGAAGAAGCAACGGGGTACTGCAGTGGGTAAGAATATTAGACTTGGAGCTAGAGAAACATGAGTTAAAATCCTACCTTAGATACTTACTAGCCATGTGATCCTGGGAAATCCGTAAGCTCTCTCAACTTTAGTTTCTTCATCTGTAAAATGGAGATAATAAGGCACCTGCCCCCCCCTCCAGATGTATTATAGCAACCCAATGAGATAGCATATATACAAGGTATACAAACCGAAAGTGCTATATAAACGCTAGGTATCGTTATCATTAAGACCAAGGACACAGGAACATTCGCAGCTTCACCAAAACAATGCATCTGATTGTTGATGGTACAAAGAATCAAGTTGCAATGAACTTCACCACCAATTTGTGAAATCAAGCATCTGATTGGTTGCAGATTGGATGATACAGTTGTACAGTCTAAGCTGAGGCATTAGCCTTTGACAGTGGTATTTGACACAGATAGACCTAAGGTCCAGGTAGAGTCCAAAGCGTTGATCAGAAGCTTCTATCCAGAGATATCTTCTATGGTATTTAGAAAGATAGCATTGCCAAACTTATCTTGGAAAGACAGTTACTGATATAATAGCCACAAGTAACAGCCTACTTCAGTGATGTCCAACATCAAGACAGCAAACATGCCAAAACCATCACTAACTAGTTTCTGAATACTCAATGAGACACCTACTGCTGCTATTGTATATAGTGTAGGGCCAAAAGGAATGGATTGATGTCTGACTTGGAGATGGCCCTTTCAATTTCTCCATCCTCAGAACTGAAGATAGTATCTTTGAAATTAAAGCCACAGACAAGTACAACTGCTTAGTCTACCATTTCACTGCTGAATTCAAGAGTAAGCACAGAAGAACATCAGTGAGAACAAGAGATCATCTGCTGCCTTTGTCCTCCTTGTGAAGATACAAATTGTACCCTCTCTGCCAGTACCCAGACCAGTACTGAGACTGATTCCCTCTATGAAGGTATTGACTTCTATGCCCCTCACCCACACTTTTTGAAGATATGAATGCTAATATCGTCTAAGATAAATCATAAATCTATCAATTCAATCTAATAGGTGGTTCCACTGACATCTCTAAGATCCAGAAACTTCCATAGGAGTTCTTCAGTGACAAGGAGCTGAACAAGAGTATTCATCCTACAAGAGTATCCATCCTGAAGAAGCTCTTGCCTCTGATTCAGCTGTCTTGGCTGCCATTTTATTTGGTGATAAATCTGAGGACATTCAGGATTTGCTGCAAATGGATGCCACTCCTCTTTCCTTTGGTACTGAAATTTCTGGTTTAAACACCACCATCTTTGCTAAGCAAATACAGACCTTTTGCCCCTTACTCAGATAATCAACCTGATATTCTTATTCCAGTTTGTAAGAGTGAGAGAAATATTAAAACCTATTTGGAAAATCTAAGTCCATAAAAATCCTTCATCTTGATTCTCTGACATTCCTCAAATTTAAGTGATTTTTGACACCGATGCAAAGAACACCCTCTATGTATCTACTGTGCATCAGAGTACAGGGCAAAAGAATCACCATTACCAAAGCCAAAGGCTGTTGAGCAAAGAAGATATTGAGCACATAGTCCAAGAAGCTGATAAATACAAGGTTGAAAATAAGAAGCAGAGATACAAAGTGCTTTCCATATAAAGACCACAGTTGAGCATGAAAAACTTCAGGGAAAATTGGTGATGAAAATGAACAGAAGTTCCTTGACAAAAGCAGTGAAATAACCAACTGACTGGATAAGAATCAGACTGCTAGAAGGGAGAGCAGATTGTGGAAGATGGTAGACAGAGTAAAACAGTGGTGAAAAGGGAAAGGGTGGAAGGAGAGGGCGGATGAAACAGGAGGAAAATTAGGATGAGGGAAATACACAGTTAGCAATCATAACTGTGGATAGGAATAAGATGAATTCTTCCATAAAGCAGAAGCAGATAGCAGAGAGGTTCAAAAACCAGAATATGCTATTTAGAAGAAACACACTTGACACAGAGAGACACACAGAGGAAAGGTTAAAGGGATGGAACAGAATTTATTATGTTTCAGCTGAAGTTTTAAAAAAAGTATGGATAGGGATTATGATCTTAGACAAAGCAAAAGCAAAAATAGACCTAATTAAAAGAAATAAGGAAGGAAACTACATCTTGCTAAAAGGTACCACAGACAATAATGTAATATCAATATTAAACATATATATATATATATATATATATATATATATATATGCACCAAGTGGTATAGAATCCATATTCTTGAAGGAGTTGAATTACAGATTCATAGCCAAGAGATAGAGAGCAACTCAAAATGTAAAATAAATATAATTTTGATTATATTCAATTTAAAAGTTTTTGTACAAACAAAACCAAATGCAACCAAGATTAGAAGGAAAGCAGAAATCTGGAAAACAATCCTTATAGCAAGAGTCTCTGATAAAGACTTCATTTCTCAAATATATTGAGAACTGAATTTATAAGAATACAAGCTATTTTACAAATTGATAAATGACCAAAGGATATGAACAGGCAGTTTTCAGATAAAGAAATCAAAGTTACATATAGGCATATAAAGAAGTACTCTAAATCACTGTTGATTAGAGAAATGCAAACTAAAACAATTCTGAGGTGACAACTCGCACATATCATATTGGCTCATATGACAAAAAAAGAAAATGACAAATGTGAATCTAGTGGATAGAGCACCAACACTGGAGTCAGGAGGACCCGAGTTCAAATTTGACCTCAGATACTAGCCTGTGTGACCTTGGGCAAGTCACCTCCAATTGCCTCACCAAAAAAAAAAGTACTAAAAAGAAAGCATTTGAACATAAACAGAAAGAATTGGAGGAAGTCTTCAATTCTGTCATTAATTAGTACAGTGCTTGGTACATAGTAGGTGCTTAATAAATGTGTATTAATGAATGAATGATGAACAAATAAGTAAATAATTGCTAAGCTGTATTGCAGTGTAGGGAGGATGCACAGAGGGATGGATGCCTGGTGGATTCTCAGACTCCACCTAATAGAGGTGCCTCTTCTGAACACACCATTGGTGAGGTTGACAATGGAACAGACGAGAGAGAGCAGCTCAAAAACTGAAGGAACCAAAATTTTAGCCAAGGCTGGGTAGAGCAACAGTTTGGTTTTTTTAACTACATTTAAACTACTGTATAAATCCTGGACATTCTGCATACTTGAATGAATGTACACAGAGGAGAAGTGAACACCATTGCTCTTTACCAGCCCTGTAAACAAGTGGAAATATGATACTTGACCCAGTGAATAAGAATCTATTTAAAATTGGCATCATAAAAAAAAAATTCCCACATGGAAAACACAAGGCCCAGTTTCCAGGGGTCAGTTACTGCTGCTCTATGCAACATTCATTCCCTCCTTCCCTTGCTGAAAAATGCAGAAAGTGCAGATCTCCTAGAAGCCAACTGGCAAAAACTCAATTTCTCTCCAGGGTAGTCAACTCTGACGTCTATTGTCTCCCTCCTACATAGGGGTCAAGGCTTCAGTTAACCCAGGCATCTTTTTAAAAAGAAATATTTCTATCAAAAAACTGTGGTGCTAAAATTCAGTCTTCTCTTGTGATCCCAAGCAAATAATAGAGAATCCCAGTACATTATTTCTAGTCTTTGGCACTTAGCAAGGTGTCTGTGTCTGGCATAATCATGAGTCTGGCATACCCCTTTAAAGAGCTTGGGAAATCTGTAATGAACCTAACAGGGATTCTTCTGTAGGCAGTTGTTCAAGTTATTAAAATGCCTCTCAAAGGACTTTGAACTTGAGCACGCCTGGAGCTTCTGTTATAAAGGGAACTTCCATTGGTGTCTTCATCCAAATGATGACATTAAGCAAAAATAATAATAGCTAAATCCTGCTTACCAACTCCCACAGGGCCCTCAACTCCTATAAAAAACTAGTGTCTGACATAAAATCAGCATTTTGAAATTTGAGTCTTATTGGCCATTTCTCCTCTAAGACTAAATCTACTGCTGAGATTGATGACTATGTACAGATTGCTTTCAGGGGACAAGATTCACTTTTCTTTGTGATCAAGTGGCATTATGGATTTGAACATGGTAGTTATCTACAAAATGCCCTGGATTTGACTCCTGTCACTGCTTCCTGATGCCTGTGTAACCTTGCATAAACCAATTCATCTTTCCGGACCTCCATTTTCCCATCTGTAAAAGGAAGGTAGGTGCTGTCATTATTCCCATTTTACAATTGAAAAAAATGAGGCAAACACAGATTAAGTAACTTGCCCAAGGTCATGTTTTGAGGCTGAATTCAAACTCAAGTCTTCTCAACTCCAGGCCCAGTACTCTATCCACTGCACCCACTAACTGCTTTGTGTCAGAATAGATGATCCTTGGGATTCCTTCCAGTTCTAAATTACATATATTCTAGAATCATATATATCCTAGAATATCTTATTCTAAATTCTATATATCCTATATGTCTATATAATCTATGATACAAAGTCCAAGTCCCGTATTAAATCAAATCTTGCAAAATTAGGACGATGTACAAATTAATCAAACCTATGTGAAATCATACCAGAAGAGATGAGAACACCTTCCAGAGCCCTTTTTGTTGTAACCGCTCAGTCATTTCAGTGACTTCGTGACCCCATTTGGCATTTTCTTGCAAAGGTATTGGAGTGGTTTTCCATTTTTCTCCAGCTCATTTTATAAACAAGGAAACTGAGGCAAACAGGGTCAAATGACTAGCCCAAGGTCACACAGCTAATATCTAAGGCCATATTTGGATTCTGGAAGATGAGTTTTCCTGACTCTAGGCCTGGCATTCTACCCACTTATGCCCTCAAACGCCCTACTGTCAGCAAACCACAGAGATGCATTTGTTTTTCAGAATTTCTAATAAACACCTACAGTCATTCATGACCACTTTCTCAGAGCTGAATTCACATGTCAGGGCTCAGTATTCTGAGACTACAGGGCCACCTTCTGGTGGTTCAACCTAGTTGATAAAACCTATCCATTTTCCTCTTTCCATTTTAAGGACTTAAGAGGATGAAGGAGGGAGAGACTTTCTAAACAAGGGGCATGAGCAAACTACTGGCTGCAGAAACTCTGAAGTTGGATCGAATTTTAATTGAAAATGGACCAGAAGGAAAGAGTTCATTTGGAAAGGGGCCCTGGACTCTACAGTCAGGCACCTAGAATTCAAGGTGGCTTACGTTTGGACTGACTGGGCCTAAAACCTTATGGTATCTTGAGTTGAAAGACCTCTTAGGAGTCATTTGGTACAATGTCTCACTCAATCCAGGAGCCTTCCACAGCATCTCTATGAATTTTACAGACTTTACTTATATAACAGGGACAAAAGGAAGGGAAATAAGCATCTATTAAGTACCAAATAGGTGCCAGGTAATATGCTAAGCACTTTCACAAATATCCTCTCATTCGATCCCCCCAAGGATGTGTGAAGTAGGGGCTATTATTACCCCTATGTTACAGTTCTAGAAACTGAGGCAGATAGTGGTGAAGTGACTTGCCCAGGGTCACACAGCTAAAATAATGTCTAAGGTCGAATTTATTCTCAGATCGTCCTGACTCTAGGACCAACATTCTATCTACTGGACCACCTAGCTGCCTAAAGAGGTTGTTTCCTATTAGCTTACTGCAGGGGGAAGGAAGGTCTTTTAATTTGCTGCATGAACAGAACTGAGTTTGGGCACCAAAGACTCCAACAGGGAAACTTAAGCTCCCTCTCTTCTTTAGTGGCAGAAGATAGAGGCAAGCAGTGTAAGAAGGGTTATGAGCCTCTGGACGGGGAGAAAGGCAATGCCAGTGGCCTCTGCCCTGGGCCTGACTTCTAGCTCTGAATACAAACTTGGTACCTCTGTTCCTTTGCCTTATTATGTTTCTTCTTTTCTCCTCTTAGGTGAACAAAAGCTAAGACAGAATGAACCAGGCTACAACCTTCTGAATCTCAAAAGGTCAGAAGAACACTTGTAGATCCAGAAGCTGGGCTCAAGAAGGAACCAGCTCTGAAAAGTGACCTGGTTAACTAGCACAATTCACCTGTAAGTCAACACAGCAACCTAGACACCATATTATTCACTCAAGGGAGGGATTTGTCAATAGTCAATGCTACATTCAGAAATTAACTCAGTGGTATGAGGAATGCTTATAGAGGCTGTTTTAATGGGAGTCCATTATCCCCAGAGATTTAAGTGGTAGAGGGGAGAATGTGTAAACCATCCCTAACCCTGGTTCTGAAGGATTTTTGTTCATACTTTTGTTTTTCACTATATCTTCTCAGTAAAAGCTAATGAATAGTAATTGCTTATCAATGATATTGAAGAACTATCAACAGGTCAGTTGGTATTGGGGAAATACGGACCCTGAAAATGATGTGATGGTAGCCATCATTGGCAAATGATATTGGGGAGAGGGGAGCACACCAGAAATAGGGCTTAAGCTGATATTATTAAAAGAACCCTATTGTTCTTTAAGGATCTCCCTAGAAGCCTCATGGGGAGATGTAGCCTGAAGCACTCCAAATTCATAACCTGCAAGTGCATATGAGCAGGGAGAACAAGTCAGAGACTTACCACGCTAACATAAACTCCCCTGTTGATAGGGAGGGTACTGCTCTTGAATCATACTTGTTAGGGAACTCTAGGAGTTAAAAAGTTCTGTTGCATGTTGAACTGAAATAGGCCTCCTCAAAACTTGCAGTGCAATGTCTACCTCACCTACAATAGACACTCAATAAGTTGTTATTGGTTTACTATCGATTGATGTTATCCTTTGGTAACACTAATTCTGCTTTCTGATAACCATTAAACCATCTATCCTCTTCCACGTGATAGCCTTTCAGATGTTTGATGATAGCCTTCTCTGCATCTTCTTTGGGTTAAACATCTTTTCCCTAGGAACTAGTCCAATCTCATATCTATCCCCACCTCCTCATAGATGATCAGAAGAGGGCATTATCTCAGAGCCTTCAGGCATGTGCCTGCTTGGTACTGTCAACAGGTGGCATTGTATAGTGACATGAAAATGTCACCAACATTAAATGAAACTCATCACTCTTTGGAAAGACTTTGTAATGGTCATTTAAAGCAGAGGCAGCTAGATGGTACAATAGATAGCATACTGGATAGGGGATCACTCTTCAGAGACTACTGGCCCTGAGAAACTAGGCAACTCACTTAACTTTTATCTGCCTCAGTTTCCTTATACATAAAGTGAGGAAAAAATAGTACCTATTCCTCAAAGTCGTGGTGAAGATTAAATGAGAAAATATAAAGTATTTTGCAAATTTAAAATCATTAAATATATGCTAACTATTATTATTTAAGCAGAGGTGGGGGTCAATGTTTCAAAGGAGAAGTTACCTTCCTACAAAATCTCAAGAACAGGATTCAAAGTTCCTTACAGTAGAGATGAGATTTTATGACACCACTACTGTGGATGTCTGTACTTCGTTCTTGAAGAGGACCATGATGTAAGAGAGGGAATGCCATGACATGCAAGTGAATTGGATTTAAGTGAGGAAGAGCTGTGCAAAGTCACCAGCCTCGCTTTCTCCTCCAGAGCCATCTGGGTCCAGTGGTGAGATATGGATCAGTATGACTAGAAATGGTCCTGGATGCAGGTGACAATGCTATGCATATAAAGAAAAATCAAGTGTGTCTTTAGAAAGGTTCATTCCCCCAAAATGTCCATGACCATATGTGTGCATCATACTTCTAATTTGCCTTCATCTACAGCTGTAGTCCATTAATATCATTACATTGTCCATCTTCTTCCCACTTTTTGGCTGGTGACCCCACCCTTACTGCTGTTTCATTAGAGGGAGACATTACAGTGTCATGATAATAAGTGCTGCTCTTCGGAGTAAATGGATCAGGGTTCTGGTCTAAGTTGTGCCACTGTGTGACCTTGGTCACATCACTTCTCTCTCCTTCCTGGGCCTCCATTTATGTTCTGTAAACTGAGAGGGATGAGCTTGGACTTCCCTTTCAACTGAAGAAATTTCTGGTTGTATAGCTTTAAATCATTTTCCAATCAAAAATCCTGTTGACTGTGGCAAACCACCAGGAACATAAATACTTTCTTCCTCCTCCATTAGGAATACTTTATACCACTCTGAACTGTTTGTCTTTGCTGTCACGCAGTATCAGACTTCGGTCTCCTGCCTTACATTTCTGGCCTGGCTTCTATAGTTTCACAACTCCCTGAGACTAGAATGCAAAGCCAGAAGAGCCTATAGCCCTGATTCTAAGTCAGCCCTCAAAGTTGGGGTTTATTATCATGCTTTTATTAATATGTCTCTCCTTACTTCCATGTTCAAATTCACAGAAACTGTTTGGGTTGATCATCTATTTGAGTACTAAAACTGCCACCATCAGATGGGCAAGCCAAAGAAGATCAACCCCCAATTGAAGCAGCATGGTACCTAGAGAGAGAGACAAGAAGTAACACATTTTAGGCAAGTCAAACCATCACTATGACCTTAGCAACCTCCTCCCTTCAAACTTTAATGGAGATACCAGGACTATGAACCTAAGGGCTTTGGGAATCTCAGTACCCATGCCATCCCTCCAACCACTGGCCCAGTTCTCATAGGACCTTACAGACAATCCAGGAGCAGTCACTATGGAGAAGGACCTACCTTCTTTATCGCCACCACCACCTGCAGACAAATTACCACTCATGGTCAGGTAGACCCAAGAGCCCTGGATGTGGCAGCATCTCCCAGATCTCTGGTCTTATTTTTAGCCCAGCCCTTGCAACCATCAGCTCAAGAAGGAACCCACATGGAGATGCAGGCAGACTGGCAACCACTTCCAAGGGTAGTCCAGGCACAGCTATGGAAGACCTGGCCACCAAAGTCCTTGGCATTGTCACATGGCAACTACTATGATTTTATCAGTAGAAATGGTGTTAAAGAAGAGACATTACCAAATGCTTTGGTGCTGTACCCTAAGGATCATGGAATCTTTCTCTCTGACTTGTAGCTGAAACTTTCTAGATGTATTTTCTCTACCATTAGAATGTTAGTTCCTAGCAGAGCCAAGGTGGCAGAGTAGAAAGATGGACCTGGAAAAGCTCCCCCACATAGCCCATAAAATATCTGTAAAAAAAATGACTCTAAATAAATTCTAGAGCAGCAGAAGCCATAAAACGACAAAGTGGAAGAGATTTCTAGCCCAAGATAGCCTGGAAGACCAACAGAAAAGGTCTATCACATTGGGCACGGAGCAGAGCACAGCTTTGTGTGGGTTGTGCAACACACAAGGACAGGACCCAGAATGAGCTTTAAGGAGCCACCAGCAGCAGCAGTTCTCAGTTTACTCAATCCACAAATGATGAAGACAGCTTCAAAGATCAGTGAGAAAGTTCCTTTACTCAGGAGAAGTGAACGTGATCTGGACCTGCAGCAGCCACTGCAGTGGCAGTGTCCATTTGTGGAGCCCTCCTGGGGAAATTGAGCAGCTGATCTCAGTCTCAGTCCTGAGCCCAACCCTGGGGTGAGGAGAATCTCTGTCCTGGTATAACTGGAGGTGGGTGTGGAGAGGGAATTCACAAATTCTGGGCAGAAAAGTTTTTTGGTTGCTCCCAGACCAGTGCACAGGCCAGGAGAGGAGTAAACTCCTCTCTCTTGATTGTGACACTTTGGAGGAACTGAGAACTGACATGTCCCCAGAATATACTCTCCTCTTGACAAAAGACTCAAAAGTCAAGTAACTGGCTGGGAAAATGCCCAAAAAGTGGAAAAAAATAAAACTATAGAAAGTTACTTTCTTGGTGAATAGGTTTTTCTTCCATCCTTTTGGATGAGGAAGAACAATGCATTCTGTCAGAGGAAGTTAAGGCTTCAAAAACTTCCAAAATAAATACGCAATGGTCTCAAGCTATGGAAGAGCTCAAAAGGGATTTTGAAAATCAAGTAAGTGAGGTAGAGGAAAAATTGGGAAGAGAATTGAGAGAGATGCAAGAAAATCATGAAAAGCAAGTCAACAGTTTGCTAAAGGAGACCCCAAAAAATGCTGAAGGTAACACCTTTAAAAATAGGTCCAAAAAGCCAATGAGGAGAAAAATGCTTTAAAGGGTAGAATTGGCCAAATGGAAAAAGAGGTTCCAAAGCCCACTGAAGAAAATACTTCTTTAAAAATTAGAATGGAGCAGATGGAATCTAATGACTTTATGAGAAACCAAGAAATTAACAAAACAAAACCAAAAGAATGGAAAAATACAAGACAATGTAAAACACCTCATTGGAAAAACAATTGACCTGGAAAATAGATCCAGGAGAGACAATTTTAAAATGTTAGGACTACCTGAAAACCATGATCAAAAAAAGAGTCTAGACATCATCTTTCATGAAATTATCAAGGAAAACTGCCCTGATATTCTAGAAGCAGAGGGCATTATGAATATTGAAAGAATCCACCAATCACCTCCTGAAAGAGATCCAAAAAGAGAAGCTCCTAGGAATATTGTAGGCAAATTCCAGAGTTCCCAGGACAAGGAGAAAATATTTCAAGCAACTAGAAAGAATCAGTTCAAGTATTGTGGAAATACAATCAGGATAACACAAGATCTAACAGTGTCTACATTAAGGGATCAAAGGGCTTGAAATATGATATTCCAGAAGTCAAAGGACCAAGAATCACCTACCCAGCAAAACTGAATCTAATACTTCAGGGGAAAAAATGGTTTTTTAATGAAATAGAGGACTTTCAAGCATTCTTGATGAAAAGACCAGAACTGAATAGAAAATTTGACTTTCAAACACAAGAATCAAGAGAAGCATGAAAAAGTAAACAGTAAAGAGAAATCATAAGGAACTTTCTAAAGTTGAAAGTTGTTTACAATCCTACATGGAAAGATAATATTGATAACTCTTGAGACTTTTTCAGTATTTGGGTAGTTGGAGGGATTATACATGCACACACACACGCATATATACATATACATATATATGTAATATATATATATATATATATATACATACATACATACAGAGAGAGAGAGCGAGAGAGAGAGCACAGGGTGAGTTGAATAAGAAGGGATAATACCTAAAAAAAATTAAGGGGGGAGAGAGGAATAAATTGGGAAGAGAAGGGGAGAAATGTAACATCTCATGAAAGAGGCAAGAAAAAGCTTTGTTTAATGGAGGAGAAAAGGCAGGAGGAATGGGGGAAAAAGTGAAGCTTACTCTCTTCACATTTGGCTTAAGGAGGGAATAATATGCGCACTCAATTTGGTATGAAAATCTGTCTTACAGGAAAGGAGGGAAGAAGGGGACAAGTGGGGCGGGGGGGATGATAGAAGGGAGGACAAATAGGAAGAGGGAGTAATTAGATGTAAACGCTTTTGGGGAGGGACAAGGTCAAAAGAGAGAATAGAATAAATAGGGGCCAGGATAGGATGGAGGGAAATATAGTTAGTCTTATACAACATGACTATTATGGAAGTCTTTGGCAAAGCTGCACATATATAGCCTATATTGAATTCCTTGCCTTCTCAGTGGGGATGGATGGGGAAGGAGAAAGGGAGAGAAGTTTGAACTCAAAATTTTAGGAATGAATGTTGAGAATTGTTTTTGTATGCAACTGGGAAATAAGAAATACGGGTAATGGAGTATAGAAATCTATTTTGCCCTTCAAGAAAAGAGAGAAGATGAGAATAAGGGAAGGGAGTGTTGTGATAGAAGGGAGAGCATATTGAGAGAAGGGGTAATCAGAATGCAAGGCATTGTGGGGTGGGGGGGAGGGGAGAGACGGGGAGAAAATTTGGAACTCAAAATTTTGTGGAAATGAATGTTGAAAATTAAAAACAAATAAATAAACATAAAAAAGAATGTTAGTTCCTTGAGTATGAGGACTATCTTATTTTTCTGTTTATGTCACCAACACTTAGTATAGTATTTTACATATAAGTGCTTAATAAATTCATTCATTTATTCATTGATTGTGAGCTCCCATTTTCCATTTATCTTTCCCTAGCCAGTCAGAATTAATTATGACATCCTGGGAATGCAATCACATTTATTTAAAATAGAATGCAAGATGTGTGTGTGTGTGTGTGTGTGTATGTGTGTATACACATAAATGTATATGAATCTAGCAGTAAAACCCATCACCATTCATTTTCCAAACTACAACCTGTAAAAGTGCAGGTTTAGATTAGAGAGTTAGGTTTAGAGATCCTCCTCAGACACAGAGAAGTCAGAACACTAGGACTGTGAAGCACCTAAAAGTCTGCCTTATTAGAGTGGAAACCTTCACTAGGTAAGTGACTGCAACCATCACCTCCTGTCATTAAAGAAGAAAAGTCTCTTGTAAATAGGAGCAGAAATTAGATGCAGATGCAGGACAGCCCCCTAGATTATTTTATCTTCTCTCTTGTAGCTCTCTGCTCATAGATCCCCATGTTCTATTTCTTCCATACCCAGCCTTCTTTTTTTTAAATTTTAAATTATTGTATTTGTTTTCAGTTTTCTACAATCAGTTCCATATATCTTAGATTTTTCCGCCTCCATCCCCTTCTTTGCCCCTTCCCTCTCTACTCCCTCTTCAAGATGGAGTGCCATCTTATACAGGTTCTACACATACATTCCTATTAAATACATTTTCACCTTAGTCATGTTACATAGAAGAATTAAAATGAATAGGAGAAACAAAACAAAACATAACACAAGAGAAAAAGATCTCTTTCATTCTGCGATCCAATTCCATAGTTCTTTCTCTGGATGTAGAAGGTGTTTTGCCTCGAGTCCATTAGGAATTTTTTAGGTCCTTGCATTGATGTGAAGGACTAATTCCTTCCTCACACCCTGTGATTGTTGCTATGTACAAAGATCTCCTGGTTATGCTCCTTTACTTTCATCTGATTTGGTTCAAGGTGGGAACAACAAAATCAGTTAAGTATAGAAATCTAGCTAGTTCTATAGGCAATAGGAAGGGAAAGGGGAAAGAAAAGGGAGGGGAGGCTAAAAGGGAGGAAAGAAATAGTTATGGAAAAAGGGAATAAAAGGGAAGAGGACTGAAAGAAGGGAGGGAAGACAGGCAGGTGGTAGTTAAAAATTAAAACTCTGTTGTGGAGGGGAAGGGAGAAGGGAGAACTAAATGGGAGGAAAGAGGATGGAGGGAAAGACGCAGATAGTAATCATAATGGTGAATGTGAATAATCCTGTAACAATATGTTGTTTACAAGAAACACATTTGAAACAGAGTAAAGGTAAACGGCTAGAACAGAATATTTCCTGCTTCAGCTGACATAAAACAGCAGGGGTAGCAATCCTAACCTCAGACAAAGCAAAAACAGAAACAGATCTAATCAGAAGAGATAAGGAAAGAAACTATATCCTGCTAAAAGGCACCATAGACAATGAAACAATTTCATTACTATATATGATCCAAGTGTTAGAGCATCCAAATTCTTAGAGGGGAAGTTAAGGAAATTACAGGAAGAAATACCCAGCAAAGCGACATTAATGGGGGACCTCAACCTCCCCCTCTCTGAACCTGATAAATCTAACCTCAAAATAAACAAGTAGTTAAGGAGTTAAATAAACTCTGGATAAGGTGTATATGATAGATCTCTGGAGAAAATTGAATGGAGCTAGAAAGGAATATATCTTTTTCTCAGTGGTACATGGCACATATACAAAAATTGACCATGTACTAGGCCATAAACACCTCACAATCCAGTGTATGAAGGCAAAGATAGTCAATGCATCCTTCACAGATCATAATGCAATAAAAATAATATGTAACAAAAGGCCATGGAAAGATAGACAAAAAATTAATTGGAGATTAAATAATCTAATCTTAATGAATGAGGGTGTAAAGCAACAAATCACAGAAACAATCAATAACTTCATTCAAGAGAATGACAATAATGAGACAACCTACCAAAACTTATGGGATACTGCAAAGGCAGTTCTTAGGGAAAATTTTATGTCATTGAATGTCTACAAGAATAAAGTAGAGAAAGAGGAGATCAATGAATTGGGCATGTAGCTGAAAAGGCTAGAAAAAGAACAAATTGAAAATTACCAAGTAAATACCAAAATAGAAATACTGAAAATCAAAGGTGAGATTAATAAAATTGAAATTAATAAAACTATTAAACTAATAAATAAAACTGAGTTTGTTTTATGAAAAAAACCAATAAAATTGATAAACTTTTGGTCAATTTGACTAAAAAAAGAAGAAAACCAAATTACCAATATCAAAAATGAATATGGTGAACTCACCTCCAATGAAGAGGAAATTAAAACAACAATTAGAAATTACTTTGCCCAACTGTATGTCCATAAATTCGACAATCTAAATGTGATGGATGGATATTTTTAAAAATATATATTGCCCAGATTAACGGAAGAGGAAGTTGAACACTTAAATAATTCTATCTCAGAAAAATAAATAGAATAAGTCATCAATGAACTCCTTAGGAAAAATTTCCAAGACCAGACAGATTTCCAATTCTATTAAACATTTAAAGAATAGTTAATTCCAGTACTATGTAGACTATTTGGGGAAACTGAGGAAGAAGGAATCCTACCAAATTCCTTTTATGATACAAATATGGTTCTGATACCAAAACCAGTAAGAGCCAAAACAGAGAAAGAAAATTATAGACTAATTTCTCTAATGAATATAGATTCAAAATGAATCTATATTCATCTAATGAATATAGATGCAAAAAAATTATAGACTAATTTCTCTAATGAATATAGATTCAAAATGAATCTATATTCATCTAATGAATATAGACGCAAAAATTTTAAATAAGATATTAGCAAAAAGAATACAGCAACTTAACATGATAATAATACATTATTATCAGGTAGAATTTATACAATTCCAAAGATTAACAAGTATCATCTTCCCTTATAGGGATGTAAACAGTTTGCCCATATTGAATAACAAGTATTTTTCCCCCAATTTACCTTTTTATGCCTCTCTTGAGACTTGCGTTTGAAGATCAAATTTTCTATTGAGCTCTGGTCTTTTCATTAGGAAGGTATGGAAATACCTTTTCACTGAATGTCCATCTCCTTGCCTGAAATATTATGCTCAGTTTTTCTGGGTAATTGATCTTTGGTTGTAGTCCCACCTCCTTTGCCTTATGGACTATCATATTCCAATCCCTCCAATCTTTTAATATAGAAGTTGCAAGCTCCTGTGTGATCCTGACTGTAGCTCCTTGATATTTGAATTGTTTCTTTCTGGTTGCCTGCAGTATTTTCTCCTTCACTTGATAGTTCTGGAATTTGGCAGTGATATTCCTTGGTGTTTTTAATTTGGGATCCCTTTCAGGAGGTAATGGTGGATTTTTTCAATGACTATTTTGCCTTCTGGATCTAGAACTTCTGAGCAGTTTTCCCTGGTGATTTCTTGGAAGATGTCCAGGCTCTTTTTTTCATCATGGCTTTCTGGTAGACCAATAATCCTTAGGTTTTTCTCTCCTGGATCTATTTTCCTGGTTAGTTGTTTTTCCAATTAGATATTTTACATTGTCTTCTATCTTTTCATTCTTTAGATTCTGTTTGACTGATTCTAGATGTCTCATAGAGTCATTAGCTTCTATGTGCCTGATTCTAATTTTTGCCAAATTGTTTTCTTCAGTTAACTTTTTCATCCCCTTTTCCATCTGTCCAATTGTTCCTTTTAAGGAGCTATTTGTGTTTTTATACTTCCTTTTCCATTTGTCCAGTTTTCCCAGTTAGGTTTTGTGCTTCCTTTTCCATTAGTCCAATTTTCCTTTTAAATTCTTCTGTGATTTCTTTTCTTCAGATTTTTAAAATCATTGGCCAGTTTTTCTTCTACTTCCCAAATGTGACTTTTAAAATCCTTCTTGAGCTCTTCCAAGAATGCTCTTTGGGCTTAAGACCAGTTCATTTTCCCTTCTGAAGTTTCAGATGGGAGTACAGTATCAATGCTGCCCTTTTTGGCATTTGTCTTTTGGTCCTTGTCCCTATAGAAAGATTCTATGGTCTTATCTTTTCTAGTTTGCTTCTTACTCATGATGATCACCCTTTTCCTGGCTTTTAAAGTGTATCTCTGATTCTGGGGCGCAGGGGGCTCTGTCCCACTGTTCTTGTGCTTAGAACTTGAAGTTTTGCATATTGTGGTCCCTGATTCTTTCAGCTAGAGGTTAGAATGCAGTGGCTTACCCGGTGCTGAGCTGGCTGATGTGCCAAAGCAGATGCCAAGTGAAGTCTTTCTGAGTTTCCCCAGAGTCACCGGAGGAGCAGCTGCATTAAGTGTGGGGGAGGGGTGGTTTGGCCACAAGAGGTCTCCTCTCCTGAGGAGAGGCTCAGTGGTTGGTGAACTAGTCTTTGTACTAGTGTCTTCCCTATTCCCTGGCTATGCTGAGGCACGCCAAGGGTCCTGGTGTTGACGATTGCAGGTTCCACCCCCCCCTCCCCCGGGGCTCAGGATCTCCTCCTGGTTTGCTGAAGTGGAGCTCTCTGGAACAGCTCTGGTATTGCACTGGCTCCCTTCAGACACAACAAGAGAGGCACCCCTTTGCCATTTTCCTAGCCTCATGGGCTAAGAAACTGTTACCCCTTGGTTGATCCCACTGTTCCAGTATTTTTCCTGGAGAAATATTTTATGGATTTTTCAAGGTCAACAAGAGGAGGAATAGAGCATTTACCAATCACTCCACTATCTTGGCTCCAGGAAGTTCAAGTAAGTGACTTAGAGACATTTAATCTGCAGGCTGATAGTCTCAGGAGCAGCTGCTGCAGTTACCTGGGGTTCTACAGTTCTCTCTCATTCACTTCCACTGGACTCCCATCCTAAACTGATATGTTTGAGATTCTCCAGTGGTGTTGTTGCTTCAGATTGCCCAGGGCTTCCTGCTTGGCTTTTCCATGCCCA
This sequence comes from Potorous gilbertii, assembly GCA_028658325.1. Lineage (NCBI taxonomy): Eukaryota > Metazoa > Chordata > Mammalia > Diprotodontia > Potoroidae > Potorous > Potorous gilbertii. The sequence continues at coordinate 249,042,914 of CM053769.1, forward strand.
GTCTTCTTGCAAGTGTGCAGCAAATCTTTCCATTCACCCAGAGTCCATGAGGCAATGTCTTTATGTGCTGGTCCCTAAACATATTTGTGGGAGATGGACTTCTCAAGGACAACTCCCTTTCCCAACAAAGAAACTGTATTTGGAAACCAGGACCATATCTTGCTTTCATAGTAACAACTTCTATTTCATCTAATTCTATCTATCTATCTATCTATCTATCTATCTATCTATCTATCTATCTATCTCTATCTCTATCTCTGAGGAACTGAGGCATCTAGATGATCTCCAAAGTATTTCAGCTCACCAAGAGAGAATGGAGTTTTTCCAAGTTCTCTCTGTCTCTGTGTGTGTATGTCTCTGTCTCTTTTCTTCTCTCTCCCCCTCTGTCTGTCTCTGTCTCTCTGTTTCTTTTCTTTCTCTTTCTGTCTCTCTCCATCTATCTCTATTTTTCTATGTCTCTGTAGCTCTCTCTCAAATCCTCTTCCTTCTGTTATATAGTGCCTTTAGCTTCTTTCCCCAGCTGGAAGATCCTTTCCAAACTATTAATTCTTAGAAGTTAGTACTATAATTTAATGAAATCCCACAGGGAAACAGGTATCAGGTTAAGTATGTTGTGCACCATTGTGCTAATAACATTCATAGACAGTGAGATCTGAGTAATTTAGAAACAATGATTTACTTTTTCTCGCTGCTGAGAGATAACTAGACTGGCCAACTTGGCATCCTTAGGTAGCATGAGAGTAAAACTCAAGTATTACTCCAGAGCTTGAGCAGACCATGTCTACATACTTTCTAGAGACTTTGGGCAGTGTCCTTGGGTTTTTTCCTTAGTGTACAGGTCATCAGGGAAGCAGTTTGCTAAGAGTATATTATATCTGTGTTTTTCTTCTCTATGTGTCTCATGAACTATGGCAGTGCTTAATAATGCCCTTGGCAGTAGGGGAAAAGGAAGGCAGACTTGTATAGACATGGTCCTTCAGAAATAGCCCTGATTACCTTTATGCCCAAGCATCTCACAAGAGCATATTTGAGAGTCCAGGCATAGAAACTTGACCAGCACATTATGAAAGTTATCCCTCCATTCCTTATCCTTCTGTAGGACCTAATAGGAACATGATTCATAAACTAAGAAAACAAGGGTAGCAACAGCCTGTAACTACCAGGGTAGTGTTGCAGCAAGAATAATCTTCATATCTTATGGTGGTTGCCCCTTCAGTGCTGTTAGCTATAGCAGTTTCTCTGATTGAACCAACCATGCCTCTCACTTTTAAGGGTCACTGTGAATTCACACGTAAGAAATAGGACTGTACTTGTTCAACTGACAAAGATCATGTAGCTTCTGTGATGAAGAAATTGAAAAGTTACTGTCCTGGGATGGCCAGTTCCTTTCATCACAAAGGAGCACTCCCTTCTGGGGAGCTAGTAGTAGTAGTAAAAGGCAGGTTTCCTGGGTTTTGGGAAACATCACAAGTAAAATTCAACGCCATCCAAAGGGAAACTCCAGTGGGGTACGTAGGTGGGAGTGGGAAGAATGCTATTAGCCTGTATAAGCAGTACTAACAAATATGGGGGCAGCTAAGTGGCATAATGGAGAGTTCAGGGCCTGGAGTCAGGAATATGCCTCTTCCTGAGTTCAAATCTGGATTTAGACATTTATTAGCTCTGTGACTCTTGGCAATTCATTTAACCCTGTTTACCTCAGTTTCCTCATTTGTAAAATGAGCTAGAAAAGGAAATGGAAAACCACTCCAGTATCTTTTTTTAAAAAACCCCAAACACCCAGATAAGGTCACAAAGAGTTGGACATGCCTGAACACAATAAAAATAAATTTTTGAAGCACTTAAATGATAATTTAGAGGACTATGTAGTAAGACTTACTATGCCTACAAATTTTGTGGTCTTTATTGATGTGATGGTACAAATGAATGACTTCCTGGAGGACAGGAAAAGGTGACATGTTCAGAACCAGAAAGAGGAAGATACTCACATCGGGATAAGATGTGAAAGTACAGAAAAGTCCTGAGCAGAACCAGGAGGGGGAATGAAGGTTGGCCAGCCTGGGCACCAAAATGAAGGTCTCAGGAGGAACTCACAATGGAGGTATGCTCTATAGTGAGAAAGTCTCAGGCGAGGGTGGATATTCCAGAGTGAAGAGGTACCCAGCACTGAAAATTCTACGGTCAGACTAAAGTTGAGACATGGACTTGAAGTCCGAAAAGTCAGAATCATTGCACTGCCTGTCTGACATTTCCTATGATGCCTGATTCATTTTCAAGTCTGAAATACCATGTGATATGTACTTTCACACAAGGGGATCATGTAAGTCAACAAACATTAATTAAGCACCTACTATATGCCAGGCACTGTGCTAAGTCCTGGCAATACAGGTAATAAGACAGTCCTTGCCCTGGATGAGCTGATAATCTAATGAGGGAAGATAATACACAAAAGGTACCTGCAAAGGGGGAGGAGGAAGAGGAGGGGAGAGAGACTGCCACAGGGTCCTGGGCTCTAGGGGATGATGCTATAGAATTAAAAACAAGTTGAAAAGCTAATGGGAAATCGAGGTCTGGACTCTGATTGTAGAATGAAAGGGCTGAGAAGGGTCAAGAGCTAAGTGGGTATGTTTGCCATGGAGTTGCTCAGCAATTCAGAAGTTTCAGCCTATTTCTGAACTCCAGAGAGCAAGGAGAGGAATCCTGAACAGCTAGGAAAAGTGAAGTGGATCAAAGCAGCCTGATGTTATGGGGTGCAATCTGCTTAGTAGGAATGACTGACAACCCAACATATGTGGGGGCAGAGAGGAGAAATGGTGCTGGATCATGAAGACTATAGAGACCAAGCCTAGAGGAAATGCAGAACAACTGGATATTTCCCACTCTATCTGACCCTAAAAGAGACAGTTTCTCCAATTGAGCATGTATTTATGTGTCTAGGGTTCCTTACCCACACCCTCACTATTTATTCATATCATGAAGTCTTCTGAAACACAAAGATTATTCTATTCTTTTATTACTTTATTCTCTATACTTTATTCTTTTAACAAGTGTTTTAATTTAAAATAAAATTAAATATTTTAATTTTAAAATCTATGTTCTTGGAATGGTCTGATAATCTGGTATGAGCAGAGTTTAAATACTCTTAGAAGTAACTAGGTGATCTGAATTATAGACTTAAGCCTTTTGAATTACATTTATTTCCCAAGTGCTCTACCATGAATTCGCTAAGCCACAGGAATTCCAAAGTGAAGTAAAATAAATGCTATATTTGTGGTAGCTTTATCCAGGATATTTAAGAATTGAGTTCTGTTTCAACATAAGGCTGTCACCTTTAGTGGTATTCTATTAAACAATCTCCACTAATAATATTCTAGTAAACTATTTTCTTAAATTGTTTATAACACAGCATTTACATTGACTAACTTTATTGATGTTTTAAGGTAAAAAGTGTTTATAGAAATAAATTACATAGCTTAATTTGCTTATACCAATAGCACACTGGAATTTATTTTTCTTCCCCAAGACCTGACTTAAAACTAAGCAGCAGTTTGATTTTTTCTTCTCTTTTGAAGTAGATTTTATTGGACACATGAACCAAGATGGCAGAATAAAGGAAGGAACTTCCCTGAGATCTCTCAAATTCCCTCCCAAACAACTTTAAATAGCACCTTAAAATGAATTCTGGAAGACTGAGACCAACAAAAGGATGGAATAAAACAATTTTCCAGCCTAAGACTATTTAAAAGGTTGGCAGGAAAAGTCTGTCTCACTGGAGTGAGATCACAGCTCAGTCCAGCACAGGCTATGCCCTAGCAAACCAGCAATAGGCCTTGAAGATGATTGAATTGGCAGCAGGCTTCCAGAGTTTTCAGTCCACATATGATGAGGGGGTCAGACAACTGGTCAGAAGGAGATTAGAGGAGACCTTTTGCTGGCACTGACTGCAGGATTTTGTTTCATCGTCGTATGTGAATATGGGTCACAGTTCCAGCGTGAGGAGGAGCACTAGTATACTAGAGCATACAGCCACAGAAAAGTGGAGACCCTGATCACAGTTCCAAGGGAGAAAGCATGCTTGTAAGTCACTCATGGACCAGAGCTTGGTCCAAAAGAGCAGTGACCACATCTCTCCTTAGATGATACCACCTTGGAAGAAATGAAAATTTACAAACCCCTTAACAAGTTCTGAAAACAGCTGCACAAATAACTTAAATCTTAAGACAGTGCCCCCTTCACTCAAGCAGAAAAGCCCAATTTTAATGTAAAGGTAAAAGTCAAGAAATAGACTAGGAAAATGATAAACAACAACTACAACCACAAAAGTACCTGACCATAAAAGTTACTATGGTAACAGGGAAGATTCAAAACACAAACTCAGAAAAAGAGTACAAAGTCAAAATTGCTACATCTGAAGTCTCAAAGAAAAATTTGAATTGATCTTAGACCTATAAAGAATTCCTGAAAAAACCCAAAAAGCATTTTAAAAATCAAACAAGAAAAGTAGTTGAAAAATGAGGGAAAGAAATGACAGTGATGCAAGAAAATTCTGGGAAAAAATCAGCAGCTTGGTAAAGAAGACACAAAAAAATACTGAAGAAAATAACACCTTAAAAAACAGAATAGGTGAAGTGGTAAAAGAAGCACAGAAGTTCTCTGAAGAGTAGAATGCCTGAAAAAGCAGAATTGGCTACGTGGCAAAATATGTACAAAAAACCACTGAACAAAAGAATTCCTTAAGAATTAGAATTGGCCAAGTAGAAAAAAAGTTATAAAAGCTCATTGAAGAAACTAATTCCTTGAAAATTAGAATGGAGCAAATAGAAGCTAATGCCTCCATGAGACATTAACAATAATAAAATAAATTAGAAGAATGAAAAAATGGAAGAGAATACAAAATATTTCATTTGAAAAAACAACTGATCTGAAAAATAGATCAAAGAGAGATAATTTAAGAATTATTGAACTATCTAAAAGCCATGATTAAAAATATAGCCCACATATCATCTTTCAAGAAATTATCAAGGGATATTACTAAGAAAGCCTAACAGCAAGAGATAAAAAGAGAAATTCCATTTAAAGTTCCAGTAGATACTATAAAATATTTGGGAGTCTACCTGCCAAAACAAACCCAGGGACTATATGAACACAATTATAAAACATTTTTCACACAAATAAAGTCAGATCTAAGTAATTGGAAAAACATCAGTTGCTCATGAGTAGACCAAGCTAATATAATAAAAATGACAATTCTACCTAAACTAATTTACTTATTCAGCGCCCTATCAATCAGACTACCATAAAAATAATTTCTAGAGCTAGAAAAAATAACATCAAAAATCATCTGGAAGAACAAAAGGTCCAGAGTATCAAGGAAATTAGTGAAAAGAAATGCTAGGGAAGGTAGCCTAGCCCTACCAGATCTCAAATTATATTATAAAGCAGCAATCATCAAAATCACTTGGTATTTCCTAAGAAGTAGAGGAGTAGATCAGTGGAATAAGTTAGGCACTCCAGACACAGTAGTCAATGAATATAGTAATTTACTGTTTAATAAACCCAAGGACCCAGCTAGCTGGGATAAGAACTGTTTGACAAAAACTACTGGGAAAACTAGATAATACTGTGGCAGAAACTGAGCATAGACCAATGCCTAACACCATACACAAGAAATGGATACATGATCTAGGTATAAAAGTTGATACTACAAACAAATTAGGAGAGCAAGGGATAGCGTATTTGTCAGATTAATGGAGAAATTTATGACCAGACAAGAGATAGAGAACATTATGAAGTACAAAATGGATAATTTTGATTATATTAAAGTGAAAAGTCTTTGCACAAATAAACCCAATGCAATCAAGATTAGGAGGGAAGCAGAAAACTGGGAAAGAATTTTTGTAACATGTCTGAAATAAAGGCCTGATTTCTAAAATATATAGAAAACTGAATCAAATGTACAAGAATACAAGTCATTTCCCAATTGATAAATGGTCAAAGGATATGAACAGAGGAAGAAATTAAAACTATGTATAGTCATATGAAAAGATACTCTAAATCACTATTGATTAGAGAGACACAAATCAAAACAACTCTGAGATATCACATCACACCTATCAGATTGGCTAACATGACAAAATAGGAAGATGATAAATGTTGGAAAAGATGTGGGAGAGTTGGAACCACTAATTCATTGTTGTTGGAGCTGTGAGCTGATCCAACCATTCTGAACAGTAATTTGGAACTATGCCAAAAGGGCTACAAAAATGTGCATATCCTTTGATCCAGCAATATTGCTTCTGTGATTATATCCCAAAGAGATCATAAAAATGGAGAAAGGTCCCATATGTACAAAAATATTTATAGCTGCTCTTTTTGTGGTGGTCAAGAACTGGAAATCAAGGGAATGCCCATTGATTGGGGAATGACTGAACAAGTATATGAATGTAATGAAATACTATTGAGCTATAAGAAATGAACAGACTTCAGAAAAATCTGGAAAGACTTATATGAACTGATGCTGAGTGAAATGAGTAGTACCAAGAGAACATTATACACAATAACAGCCACAGTATGTGAGGACTGTTTCTGATAGTAAGCCCTTCACAGCAATGCAAGTACATAAACATTCCCAAAGGACTCCTGAGGTAAAATGCCATCCATATCCGGAGAAAAAAATTATGGAATTGGAACATAGGATGAAGCAGACTATTTTTCTCTTGTGTTATATTTTGTTTTGGTTTGGTTTTTCTCATAGTTTTTCCCATTCATTTTCATTCTTCTATGTAACATGACTAATTGAAAACATATTTAATAAGAATGCATATGTAGAGCCCATACAAGACTGCATGCTGTCTCAGGGAGGGTGTGGAAAGGGAGGAAGAGAAAATTTAAGACTTATGAAAGTGATTGTTGAAAATTGAAAGCAAATTAATTAAATTTAAAAATATATTTTTAAAAAAAGAAATTAACAAGGAAAACTGCCCTGATATTCTAGAACCAGAAGGTAAAATAGACATTGAAAGAATCTACCATTCATCTCCAGAAAGAGGTCCCACAATGAAAACTTTCAGAAATAGTAAAGCCAAATTCCAGAGATTCCAGGTAAAGGATAAAATACTGCAAGCAGCTAGAAAAAAACACTTAAAATACAGTCAAGATAACACAAGATTTAGCATCTGCCACATTAAAGAATCAGAGGGCTTAGAATGTGATATTCCAGAGGGTAAAGGAGCTAGGATTAAAATTAAGAATCACCTACCCAGTAAAACTGAGCATAATCTTTTAGGGGAAAAATTGGATATTTAATGAAATACAATACTTTCAAATATTCCTAATGAAAAGACTAGAGCTGAATAGAAATTTTGACTTTCAAATACAAGACTCAAAAGAAGTATTAAAAGGTAAACAGGAAAAAGGAGAGAATTCTGGGTAGATGGTGGAGTAGGTCAGAAAATTCCAAACTCTCAAGATTTTCCACCACACAAAAAAAAATAAAATAACAAACATAAAATGGAAAAATAAATAAATAAGAAAGTAAATGTATGAATGAATGAATGAATAAGAGCAAAAGCAAAACAGTGGTCCTTCAGGGACAATTGGAGAAGATCTGAAGAAAAATCCCAGAGCTAGATTTGGTCTCTATAAAGAGTAAACACCTCCAGGCTAGGGATCACTTAAACAACAAGCAGCAAGCCCTGAAGTTAACTGTGTTGGGAAGCTGCCTCAGCCCTAGCCACTGGAAATGTAACCCCCAGGATGGTGAGAGGAGTTGGACATCTGAACTGGGGAAGATTGAGGGAATTTCTGCTGATAAGGAATGCCAGACCCAGCTGTGCTGTGTGGGGATGGTTGGAGACAAAAAGGAACCAGAACATATCTGGTGAGGACAGAAGCAGTGGGGTGACATTGCTGGCTGTGGGCACTTAGAGGAGGCTGGAGGTCTGGATTTTGACTCCAGGCCAGATGGGAGAACTGAAGGAGGATCTGAGGCCAGAGGCATTATTCACTCATACCCCAGGACTAGAGGTGATTCAAAAAATAAGCTAATACTAATAAAAAAAATGCACAGGCAAAGGGGAAAAAATTCAATAATGGAGAGTTACTATGGGAATAGAAAAGACTGGGGTTTGTCTTCAGATAAGGACACTGAAGCAAAGAAACCCTCTTCTACCCAAAAGAATAATGTCAGATGGTCACTGGCTCCAAAAGAATTCATAGAAGACCTTAAGACTTTAAGGAATTAGGTGAGGGAAGAGGGCTTTCATTTCTGGAAACCTATTTTCATTGGAAATGGGTTCAAGAGGGAACAACACATATATATTTAGAGGAGTATAAAAATCTTCTAAATTCAGAAAGAAATAAACACTAAGGGGATAAGGAGACAGAAGAGCATAAAGGGAGGGATATGTGGAGGATGGATTAGGATAAGTAATAAGAGGGCAAGGTAGAGGGTAGAAGTGAAGTAGAAGAGTCAGGAGGGATCAGAAATAAGAGATATGCACAAACATAAAATAAAGATCAAGAGTAGAATTTGATATATATATGTATGTGTATATATGCATATATATATCTATATCTCTATATAAGTATATCCACACTTAATTGTAGCCTTCTGGGGTGGGGGGAAAAGGGAAGGGAGAAAAAAGAACAAAATAAAAAGTGCTCAGCAAAGAACAAAACTTACAAGGAAGCAAAGAAAAGAGGGCTAACTCTCAACACAATGCATAGCGTTTATTACATAGACTTTCCTGAAATGGAAATTTATTGCTACATGTTTTGAATCTTCTCCTACATTCTGCTGTGTATAAGAAGTTTTTTTTTTTAATTTCTTATTTTGTGTTTGTTTTAATATTTAAATTTATGGAATGTTTCTTTTTCTTTTGTTATTGTGTATATATGTATGTTTTAGTATTAAGTCTAAAATTTAAACAGGTAAACAGTAAAGAAAAGTGATAAGGCATTCAGTAAGATTAACCTATTTACATTTCTACATGGAATGATGATAGTTGTGACTCCTAAGAACTTAATCATCATCTGTCAGTTAGAAGGCATAGGTGTGAATTGATAAGATGATATCTAAAAAATAAAATAAAATTATGGGTTGAGGAAGAGGGATACCCTGGAAAAGGGCGGAAGGGGGAGGTAGAATGGGACAAATTATCTGAATAAAAGAGGCACAAAAGAGTTTTTACAGTAGAGGGGAAGATGGTGAGTGTAGCAGATCATTTGAACCTTGCTGTCATTGGAATTGGTTCAAAGAAGGAATAACTTAACATACTCAATTGTAGAAATCTATCTTACCTTACAGGGAAGTAGGAAGGGAAGAAGATAAGAGAAGGGGCAGGCAGAGTACATTGAGGAAGCAGTAGTCAAAAGTAAACACTTTGAGGAAAGACAGGTTAAAAGGAGAGGGGAGAGAGAGGATAGAGAAGAGAGAGGGGGGAAGAGAGAAAGAGAGGGAGAGAGAGAGAGAAAGAGAGGGAGAGAGAGAGAAAAAGAGAGAGAGAAAAGGGGAGATAAACAAGGGGAAATACATAGTAATCATAACTGGGGGAAAAAAAACTACAACAAGTTTCTCTGATAAAGTCCTTTGACTCAGTAATACTACTACAAATTCTGTATCCCTCCTAAAAAAAATTAAAGAAAAAGAACCTTTGTGTACAAAAATATTTGCAGCAGCTCTTTTCGGGATAGAAAAGAATTATTCACTGAGGGATGCCCATCAATTGGAGAATGACTGAAGAAGTTTTGATATATGATTGTGATGGAATACTATTTTGCTTTAAGAAATAACAAGCAGGATACTTTCAGAAAACCTGGAAAGACTTACTTGAACTCAGGCACAATGAAAGTGAACGCAACCAAAACAGTGTACACAGTAATAGCAATATTATACAGTGATCACTGTGAATGCCATGGCTATTCTCAACAGTACAATTCTGAAGGACTTATGAAAAATGCTACCATCCTCCAGAGGAAGAATGGATGGAGTCTGAATGTAAATTGGAGCATGCTTTTTTAATATCTTTTTCTTATTTTTGGTCTGAGTTTTCTTTCACAGAATGACTAATATGGAAATGTGTTTTGCATGACTGCACATGTATAACCTATATCAAATTATTATCTGCTTTCTCAATGTGGGGAGAGGAGAGAGAAGAAGAGAATTTGGAATTCAAAATTTTCAGAAGATGAAGGCTAAAAATCATTTTTACATATAATAGGAAAAAATAAAATATTTTAAAGATGGATTTTATTAATACTTTTTATTTTTGCACCACTACATCTCACCCTGAATTTCTCTTTATCTCCTCTTTGAAAAAGATCCTCTATTATAAAAAAAAAAAGTATTTGTTTAAAAGAGGAAGAGAAAAAAATTTCAATGAAATTGAAAAATTTCATTTGAATACATTGAAAAAAAATTTGACAGACAGTATTTCATATTTGTATCCTCTACCTTCACAAATGAGCAGGAAGAGGTATCTTCTCATCTCTCTTTTTGTGGGGCTAAGCTTGGTCGTTATAGTTTTACTACACTCTGTTCTGATTGTAGTTGTTCTTTCTATTTACATTGTTGCAGTTAATATATATATAATGTTTTATATATTGTTTTATTATATATGTATACACATATATATTGTTTTCCTGGTTCTGCCTCCTTCACTTTGCATCTATCCATATAAGTCTTTCTATACTTCTCTGTATTGTATATGTTCATAATTTCTTAGAACAGTAATATTCCATTATATTCATGAATCATGATTTGTTTAGCCATTTCCCAAATGATGGGCATCTATTTTCTGACCAGCTCTTTGGTGCTACACCAAAAAAATATTGCAATATATATTTACATACGTGGACCATTTCTTTTTGTCAATGACCCTCTTGGGGTATGTGCCTATGTAGCAGCAAGCACCCTGACACACATCCAGAAGAGCCTTCTAGCACAGGTTCTTAGACCTGTTTTTCTAAAAGGAAAGCAACTTTTGAGGGGTCAACAATCTTCTTAAATCATATATATACCAACAGAGAAAATATAAGCAGAGAAATCACGACCAACAGACAGAGCTTCTAACTGTCTGACCATAAGCAATACATACATCAGAGATCAACAGACAGACCCAGCTGTCTGATCATTACATACCTATCTAGTTACCAAAGAGAGAAGCACCAACATCTGGGTTTTCAAAGTTGGGGGGCACCTTAACAGCTACCCAGAGTCTTATCTGCCCCATGAACCTTCTTTCAAAGAGTAAGCCCCAAAACAAAACCTCACCTCAGAGTAGATATAAACTTTTCAGAGGGACAGCATCACAACCCTTGTGACCTACTGCCTCATTAGCAATTAACACAAGGTTTTAGTCTTAATATAAAACAAGCATCTACAAATCAAGCTTCCCTTAATGGGCTCTACCTGAGGCTTATTAATGGGGGTAAGAGAAAGGTGAAATCTTTAATTCTCATTATAGCCTAAAAGGGGAATCTCTGGATTAAAAAGTATGAACATTTTCTTCACTTCATTTTCAAAATTCCAAATTGCCTTCCAGTCTGATTTGGAAGTTCTACCAACAATGCATTAATGTAACCTGTTTTTAGACAATCTCTTCAGCATAAAATATTCTCATCTTTTATCGTCATTGTTAATTTTCTGAATGTCTGCTGAAATTTCAAAGTTATTTTGATTTACATTTCTGTAATTATATTTATTCATTATTTGGAGCATACTTGTCTGTCATTGTCAATAATTTGTAATTCTTCTTTTGATAACTGTTTGACCATATCCTTTGATCACTTTTCTATTAGGAATGACTTTTGATCAGGTATATTTCTGCTAGTTGCCTACAGATCTTGGATATCAGACCCTTATCAAAGACATTTGATAAATATATTCCTCCCTAGATGACTACTTCCATTCTTATTCAAGATGTGTCAATTTGATTTGTGCAAAAGTTTTTCAATTTCATGTAATCAAAAAGGTCCATTTTATCTTTTGTAATTCCCTCTGTCCCTTGTTTGGTTAAAAATGTTAGTCCTCCTCCATAGTTGCAAAAGGCATATGATTTGTTTCTCTTCTAATAGTCACATTACGTAGTAGTTTGATTTGCAACATAGAATTTGCCAGTCTGCCAACTGAGACAATTCCAAGGGACCATTGTACCATTTTGTGTTGAAATGAAGTACGATCATTTTGAAGTGTATTGTAGTGTTCAATTGACATTGTTGAACTGTCACTATATTATATACTCGTGTGTTTATGCCATCATTTATAGGAGTCCTTTCCTTATTTGACTAGCCATTAGCACTCCATTCCTCTTGAAATTAACTTTGTATTACTTTGTATGTACTTCATATTTACTCACTTGTGTACATAATGTATTTCCTCAGGAGAATATAAACTACTTGAGGGCAGGGACTATCTAGTTTTTGTCTTTGTATTCCTGGCACCTAGTGCAATGACAGGAATATAGTAGGTGTTTAATAAATGCTTGCTGAATTAGTGAATAGCCACCAAGGTTTTTTGACTGTTGAAGAACTGATATTCAGTGATGAGACTAGATCTTCATGAAGGTCTATTGATTTGGGAGATAGCTGTTGAATGTGACTATGAGAATTTTGAAGAGCTCTTATCTCCAAACTGAGAATCCTTTTGAGGGATATAAAGGACCAGGAGAAACAAACAGGAAAGAAGATGAGGCAGTGATTGTATTATTTAAGTTGCTGGGAACATTCCTCAATCCCCAGCAATAGAAAATTGCAGAAGAGAACCTTAAATGAACATCAGGGCCAGTTGGACTCAAAGATCAGTCATATAAGAGAGGAAAAGACCATGTACTAGCTGAGGCCCATGAGCCCTCATCAAAGACTATTCATGAGTTCAGATATGTGTGTACAAGTTAATGAATAATTTAAGCTACTTGAAACTAAGATCCCTAAAAAGGTATCTGTTAACAAGGCAACTTTCATATTAGATGTTAAACCTCCATATAGCTTTCTATCCAGACGGAGGAAGCAAGCTTAAAGCTCTCATGGCAAGAGCAAAATGGACCCAGGAGGGTATCTAAGTCATACAGAAAGAAGACAATCCCTTCTCTGAGTCCAGTAACTCAAAGCCACTAGTGGTTGGGGCTAATCCTAGGTGGTAGGCAACCAACCAGGACAGATTACAAGGAACTTAATATAGAAAGCTATCATGTATTTAGAGGTGGAGAGGCATTCCTGCTCACCAGGATAGGAGCCCTTGGAATTCTGACTAGAACATGCCATGGAAATAATGTAGTGGTAGCAAAAAACTCATGCAGAGAAACCTAGAAAACTCAAGGAGAACCTCAGTAGACTTACCTTTAACTGACCCCTTGATGACAGGGTATATGCAGTTAATGTCCTGCTATTGTGGAACTTACATTTTTGTGGGTATTCAACAGTTTATCTGGTGACACTGAGAGTACCCAAGTATCTGGAGCAGGTTTTTTTCTTTAATTAACCAGTGCTTTTTGTGATTGCTATGACCCACCTCATAGTTGCATGTGCTGCTGATATAGGAATTTCTACCAGAGAAATAAGGTTAAGTGATAGATCAAGACAATATCAATATTAATATTATTGTCATTATTTATTGTTCTTATAATTGAAACTATTAAGTGAAATAGCCAATTTGTCAGACTCCTTTCTTATATAGAGAAATATTTTATTAATTATGATTTATTGACTTGGTAGAACTGCGAATTGATCCAACCATTTTGGGAAGCAATCTGGAATTATGTCCAAAGAGTGATTAAACTGCCTATACCCTTTGACCCAGTGATATGATTACTAGTTCTGTTTCCTGAGATGATTAGAGAAAAATGGAAAGAGCTTATAAGTTTTAAAGTAGTTATATCAGCTCTCTTTGTGGTAGCAAAGAACTGGAAATTGCAGCAGTTTCCATCACTTGGGTAGCAGCTGAACAAGTTGTAATGTATGGTTGTGATGGGATATATTATTGTACTATAAGAAATGATGAGCTTGATGATCTTAGAAAAACATGACTAGATTTGGATGAAACAATGAAGAGTGAAATGAGCGCAACCAAAAGAATGCTATAGTAACAATGACATTGTTTTAAGAATAACTTTGAGTGAATGATATATTTTAACTATTATAAATATTGAAATTAACTACAAAGGACACATGAAAGAAGATATTATCTGTATCCAGAAAAAGAACTGATAAATAGAAAAATGTATGGAATGGTTTTACATTTGATATATATGTATACACACACACACATATTTATACCCAATGCCAATCATCTCTAGTGGGGGGGAGGGAAGAAAAAAGAGAAAAAAGGAAAGTTACATAGTAACTTTGTTATATGTTTTAAAATAATAGCAAGTTGTACATAACAGATTTACAATTTCATGTACAACAAGCATTTATTAAGTGCCCACTATGTGGGAGATATGCTGGACATGGAAATATGGACAAAAATTAAATACTCTGCCCTCAAAAGGCTTATATTCTATTTGCAGTCCCAAACCAGCATAATTTATTAGAAAGTTTCTGTAAGGGTTACTGCGGATGAAAAAATTCATCATTTGCAGCCAACCTGGAGCCTTTCCAAACTTAACCAGAGTGGTCCTCGGACATACATACAAGCCCTTATCAAGCCTCTACTTAAAGCCTTTCTAGTTCCATTGGGCTTGCTAGGACATTTCTGTACTGGCGTAGTGTCCAAGAACCCAGGATCACTCCGACAAGAGATATGAGGAGGGCTTTAGTGGCAGCATGTAGCCAGCTTGAACGGGCTTGAGTTTACCGATTGCTAAATTTTCCTTGTAAGCATTCACACCTCAGAAATCTGAGAATGCTACATATCAGGGCAAACTGGTTCTTAAACATTTACCCCTGCCAGCATTCCTCTACTAAGGTCCTACCTAGGGTATTTTAGTTTGTTTTTGTCGTTATTGATTTTGTTTTGTTTCCCAGGACTGAAAGGAGATGGGTGTCTTTCACTGGAAATGGTAGAACAGCGTTAATAGCAGTAAGCAAGTAACCTGATGTCTGAGATTGCTTACTGAAGTTTAATAGTAAATAGGTAGCCAGCCTCTTACTGGCTAAAAATCCTACTTTGCCAAAGGAGGTGAAATGGGCCTGCTCAGATATTAAATGGGACAAAACGTGCAAGAGGGGAAAAATGGAAGACCACTGGACAAACACAAGAAGGGAAAAGGAATTTAAATGTCTCCCAGCTCAGGAGATTTCTACAGGTATATGTACTTAAAAAAATGGTCATGGGAGACTGGGGCTGGGTCATATTAATCACAAGCAAAAAAGGCTAACAGAGAACCTGTGCATCCCTGCGGGTCATAGCCAATATTGTCTAGGTCCCATGCAGGGCCATGCAGTGGCTCTTTCCCTGGAGCTTTGACTCTAACTCAGAGTCTCTAAATGCTTAAATGGTGAAATGACCAAGTGTCTCTTCACCTCTGAGGGTGAGGTATGGGCAGGGGGGATGGGCAGTGAGGGATAAAGGGATAAAGGGAGCTAACGACTAATAGGTAAACATATAACTGAGTCCTGAAGAGAACAAGTAATGAATTCATGAAGGAGTTACATTATTTGAATTTGCATTGCATATTTGCATTGACTTTGAATCAATTACCCATATGCAAATTTGAATAATGTGACCACTTCGAAGGATTCATTCTAAGTACTAATCATGACTTAGCATTCTACTGGTACTTAATTAATGTACTTAATCTTCACCTGCCATCCTGCCTTAAAGAGGTTTATACCTCATGATTACTAAGTGAGCTATGAGTTATAAACTTAAAACTCAAACTTACTAAATGAACTATTAGTAAATTAATTATCCGTAGGATGACACTGATCAATTTCTAATGATCCTGAAACCCCTCAGGCTATTATTCTTGTTCAGATAAGGAAAGTGAGGCAAACAGGGTTAAGTGACTTGCCCAAGGTCACACAGCTAATAAGTGTCTGAGGTCAGATTTGAACTCTAGGCTTCCTAACTCCAGGCCAAACTCTCTGAACATCTTATCCTCCTCACCCTCTTAGGAGGTAGAGTGATAAGTACTAGAGAGAAATCACTAGCCCACTAACTCTGAAGAGAAGTCCTATGACCTTGGCCTCATTTTCCTCATGTGTAAAATGAGGGATTTGAGCTATATGACCTCTGAGATCTTTTTCAGCTCTACAGCCATGATCCTCCCAATCATTTTGCAATCTTTTGCTTAATACATATAAAGGGCATGAGGAGAGGGGAAGGACTCAAGTCAAATAGATTATATTAATGTACAATAAAAGAGACACGAGTCAGTGAGTCAACAAACATTATTTAAGAACTCACTATGTGCCAAGTATTGTGTTGAGAGCCGGGGATATGATAAAAATACAGTCACTGCCCTCAAGGAGTTTTTATTCTGATAGTGGAGACAACATGCTAACAGTTGTGTACATACAAGTATATACTATATATATATACTAAACTAATATTTCTGAAAATGTGGTTCTGGGTCCTGCAGGGATCCCTAAGACCCTTTCAGGATGGGGAGTCTTCAAGGTGAAAGCTACTTTTATAATAAAACTGGAATGTTTTAATGTGTAATATGGTAAATATTGATAGCTATAACCCACATAAACAAAAGCTCTTGTGTGGAGGGGGAGGGCGTACACAATCATTTTTAAGCATATGAAAGAGTCCTGGCATCTGTTTTTCTTCTTCATCCTTCATTCTGGAAGAGGACTTATGACATCATGAGGGTGACTTCTTGACCTAAAAGTAAATTGGATATAAGTTCCAAAAAGTCTGAGAAATGCTATATACTAGAACAAATTGAAAAGACCACTGCTCTTGAACTGTGCAAAAGACCCAATAAGAAAGTATTAAAGGTTTGGAAAATTGCATCTGCTACACAATGCACTATGAAGAGGTCCTGGAATAAAGTCCCACAAATCAAGCCAATTCCTTGGATCTGAACAAATGACAAAAGCTATCTATGTATGAGGCAGGAGCACTTGGCTAACTAGGTACAGTACTAGCATTCACCACAAAAGGGCGCTGCTGCATCATTCCAGGGCATCACCACAACTGAATGTGGTTAAATGCTGTCCTTTTCACTCCTTCCTATGTTGAAGAGGCCTGTGAATTAATTGACCATTGGATACCTACAGGGAGGGGCTTGGCAAGAAGTATGACAAGTATGGATGTTGCTTGAGAGCAGGGAGGGGAAAGGCATTTACTAGTTTAAAACTGAGTTAGGAAATGAGGTAGGGAGAGGTCTGGAATCTCAAGGAAGTCCTTGTCAATCAGTCAGGCAGTCAATAAAGATTTATTAAATGCCTAGTATATTCCAGGATCTCAAAAAAGGGATTTGTTCATATTTACATAACTAGTCACCTTGATTTTCTTTGGGCGTAGTCAAATGAATCATTTGACTGCTCCGTGTTCTTGTATTTATTTGTTCATGGGTTCCTATGTGTCCTGTGAATCTTGTTCATTTCCTCTGGGGGTGAAGTAAAGATTGCTTCACACAATTCTCAGAATGTACACTCTTACCTGCTATTGGAGAAACCTACACACGAGCTATTCCTAAGCTCTATTTAAGATATTTTGCTCAATTCTACTCCGGAGTTGAGGTGTGAGTCAAATAGAGACTTCCTTGGAGTCAGTTCCAAAGTTGCACCTGGTCAGTGTGAGCTTGGGGGAGGCTGGGTTATGAGAACTGAATTTGTCTTGTGCAAGATCAAACATGGTTTTCTTTTCTGATTTGCAATGGGTTGATGGGCAAGTCTTGATTATTGAGATGAATGTAGCAACACTATTTTGATTTTTTAAATGCAATTAAAAAAAAAATCAAAAACAAACAACGAGGAAAATCCTAAGGCACTTTTCCAACACCAGCTACTCAATAAATATTACCTCTGCTCCTAGGAAAAGATGTACAATGGGTAACCCAGTGTGTATTTCTTGATGTCAATGAGATAGTTACTTCACTTTAACTCAAAAACATTATTAAGTCCCTTCTATACATAAGGCCCTGTTCTTGATATTAGGGGTTCAATTTTGTTTTTAATCACACAATCTCTACTAAAAAGGAGTTTATAATCTACTAGAGAAGGTTACACTCTAGTTGAGTATTCCTCTCACTGGAGAATGAACCTCAAGTGTCCTAATTACCAGTTTAGTGCCCCTGTACCCTTCAAGGAAACCAAGCTCCCACACACCAGGTTTAGGTTTGAGGTTGATCCCAAGGAGTCACTCTTTGGATCATGCTTCAACTGCTGAGTAAAACTCTGGGGAAATCTTTGACAGAGTCTAGGTATGCTCATGTATAGATTTCCCTAGCAGTGGGTATTCATCATGGACATTGTGTCTGGGACAAGTTTTATTTCCCCCACCAGAGAAAATGCTTAAGATTCAATAGACTTAAGAGTCCATGAACAAATACAAGAACCATAAAACATTCAAATAACCTACTAGACTGCCCCACTACCACCAAGTTAAAGACACTTTAGGAGGCTGCTGAACAAATATTCCCCAGCCACTTCAGACCTGCACTGTCAGCAGAACTCCTAATAGTACCAACATCCAGATTCCTTGCTCCTGCCCTCCCTTCCCTGGTGTAGAACACTCACCTCCTCAACCTCCAGTGGCTCCATGACTTGGCTTTAATCCTTCAACTTCAGGATGATGCTATGTTGGCACTTCCGGTTCTCTTCCTTCTCCAAGGAAGAGAACCTTTTCCTTCTAGGTCTGGTACCCAGGTCCTCAAACTCCAGAAATCTTAAACTTACATCATGAGTTATATCATAGAGTTCCATTGTCAGGAACTCTATTCTCTTATCTGTACTCAGAAAAGGAAACAGAAAAGTGGGAGAAGGGGGCCAGGAATTGCAACTCCGGGAATTGGCATATTTCTTACTAATTGTCATCACCCCTGGGGTAGGGAAGGGGAATGGAACTAATAACCCCCTTCTCTCTTCTTGCAAAACCCCAAATTAGAAATACAAAGAAAACAAATGTGAGAAGCATTTATTGCCTGTTAGGTACCTGGCACCATACTAATACTGGGGATACAAAGAAAGACCAAAAGCTGCCACTGTTCTCATGGAGAAAGCAAGAGAAAAAAAACAAGATGAATCTGATACACAACTTATTTTCATAAATCTCGGTCGGAGAGGGATCAGATCTGACAACATTCCAGATTACCTTGTGTTGCCAATAATCTTCAAGGTGACCCCAGTTCCTGGGGCCAATCAGAGACATTTCCTGTGTCCTTTCAATATGCTAGAGTATATTCGCTTTTCAGACAGAAATCTCATTGTAATTTCTTCAGGTTGGTTGGAGAAAATATATCAGATTGATCAGATCACACCCCCCCCATACACATACACACACACACACACACACACACACACACACACACACACATTAATTCTCAAGGTCCCTGAACTCTAGTCCCTCCTTCCTAGGAGTTGTCCTTAGGAGTCTATGAACAAATAGAAAAACACAAAGCTTTCAAACTTCTCAACTCTGATAGCATTTGGCATTGATGAGATATTTTCTTTCATTGTTAATTATCTTTCTCCTATGTATTCTGTCTCCTACTCTTAAAAGACAAGGACATCAACTTGTTTGTACCTTCCTAGCCTTAGCATAGTGTTGGTGATAGGTATGTGATACATGTTTATGGGTTGAGAAAGAAAGAAAAGGAAGGGAGGAAAACAGTTTGGATTTGGGTTTGTGTGGAGTAGAAGAAGGAAAATGGGGAACCCCAAATCCTTGTGACACCCTGCCTGAGTTAATCCAGGGAAAGCAGAACCTTGATTGGAACTTCTGACCTTTCTTCTAAGCACACCATGACAATGGGGCAGATGCTAGCATCAACAGGCTCACTCCTTTTGCTGGCTCCTTTTGGCTCCAAATGATCATGGAAGAGTGTGGATGTCAAGATCACTCATTCATAGTTGAGATGCGCTGGCCCCTAGGGAAGAAGGTCATAGTCTCTTAGCAGCTTGGAGTAGCAACACATCATATTTAATGATGAGCACTCTGTTTTTCATGGTTTTGGACACTGGTAGGTGTTACTAAGTTAAATAGCCACACATTAAAAGACAATTTTTTAATCTGTCTCATATGACCATAGAATATCAAAGTTAGAAGGGGGACCTCAAAGATCATCTAGGAAAACACTTACCTGAACAGGAATCCCCTATAATATTCTCAGCGAGTTGTTATCCAGCTTCTACTATTTTGAAACTCCTGGCCCTCTAAGGTAACCCATTCCACTTTAAGGAAATTCTACTTTTAGGGACTTTTTCCTTACACAGAGTTGAAATCTGCCTGTCAGTAACTTCTAAGCCAGGGGCATCTAGGTCCTTAAGTGCATCCTTTTGATTGAATTAGGTTCCCCACTTCTATTCTACACATTGCTGCCAGTTCTACCTTCTAAGTCTAAGCAAAAGCAGTCTAATCCCTCTAATCTGGGCAATCCTTCAAATAATTCCAGACAGAAATGATCCTGCTTCTCTCTAAAATTTCTCTTCTCCATGCTATACACCTCAGTTCCTTCAACTGATGGTTTCATGGAACAGTTTTCTTATATTCCTATTTACCCTACATAGGTGCCCTTTCCCCTCTTATTAATGGCCTTTCTAAACTATAGGATCTTAAACAGCACTCCAAATGTGCTCTGATCACTGTAGAATAGAACAAGTTTGTTATCTCTCCTGCTCTGAGCTCTGTTCAGCCTAAGTTTGTATTACCTTTCTTTGGTTGCCACATAACACCTCTAATTCACAACAAATTTGTGAGGTCTTTTTCAAATGTGTTGTACTCTAGTCAATTCTGGAATTGTGCATTAATTCTTTGAACCCACGTAGAACTTCACGTTTATTTCTACTAACTTTCATTTTATAACATCTCCTTCATAAGTCTAATCTATTGAGAACTTTTTAGGACCTTATCCTTTCTTAAGTTTGTGGGCTTTGGGTGTTATTAAGCCAAATAGCAACGCACTAAAATAAGGATGCCAAGTTTTTAATAGAATTAGATTTTTAAGAGACAATGCGGAAAGAGGGTTTGCCTCAGTCATAGGAACACAGATTTAAAGTGTAAAGACACTTAAGAAATCATCTCATCCTATTCCTTCATTTTACAGATGAGCAAACTAAGGGTCACTTTGTGCAGGTCCTAGGTGTAGGTCCTTCCTCTGACACATACTAGCTGTAACTTAGGGCAAATCATTCATCTTTCAGTACCACAGGCATTCTCTTAAGACTAAATTGCTAAAGAGTTGCTCATCTACCTTGGTAGAAGGAGTTTCCTTAAAGGAAGTCCCTAAGTCAATGAAGTCACAGATCTAAACCAACCTTACTTCTCTCCCCCGCCCCAATATTGTTAGCTCTCCTAGCTTCATGTCACCCACAGATTTAAAATTTCTTAATGTTCCATGCGATGAAAATAATAACATATATAACACTTTTTCAAAAAAGTTTCTTGAACTTTCTTTTTTTAACGCTCATTTAAAAAAATTTTTGGTTACAATTTTAGTTCTCTCCTTCCCCCTCAGTGCCTCCCTCCCAACTGAAAAAACAAACAATATGATTCCCATTCTACACATGAGACCACGTAAAAATTATTTCTA
>CM053769.1:249065057-249117699 GCA_028658325.1 Potorous gilbertii
CAATTTCAAAGGAATAAACATCCTTTAAAGGTGAACTTAGGACCTTGTATCTGGAATGACCTTAACTCAGGAGGGCTGGTCCCTGGAGCAACAGTGAATGCAAGTACTGGGTTCCCTAAAACAACTGAGACAGCTGGGCTGAGGTTCACTGACTTTAATATAAGATGTGAAAAGTTACAACTCCCAAATCAAGCCATGACAAGTCAAGAGGGATTTCTTTCCAAACCTCATGTTTCAAAAGAAGTATCTTTATGTTAAGCTGGTATACTGAATCCTGCTGGTTTGGGTTCAGAGATATTAAAGTTTTTTCCAGTTCACCTTTAAACATAAAAATGCAAAAACGTATCCTTGAAAAAGAATATCAATGACTGTTTCATGAAGGAAACAAAGCTTTCTTTAAAATCATTTACTTATAAAAATTGTGTCCAAGGTTTGAAACCAAAACAATGGCTGATTACAGTACAACTGCAACTCAAGAAACTGGTTTTCTGGCAAGAATTTTGGAACCAACAGTGAAAATGAGACATAATGTTGACTTGTATAAGATGAAAATGAGAATTTCTTCCTATTTTTTTTGTTCAGTAGCAATTCAGTCAGCAATAAAGTGCACAAATGATACAGGAAAAGCTCCTTTGCGACTAGGATCTCCATCAATGTGGCCAATCTGAAATGTAAATTTAAAACAATCCATGTTAGGAGAGCACCCAAAGTGGTTAAGCAACATTTTTTCTGGGATCCAGTACTAGAAATAAGGACCTGGCAAAGATCACTGATCTATCACACTCCAATTCTATACAACTAGATGGTGTGGTCTATTAAGATGCAGGTCACATTCATAATAAAGGATAGAGAATTTATATCCACACAGCAGACCCAAACCTACTCACTTTTTTCCTCTCTTGAAAATGGGAGGTAAATATAGGGACAAATCTCAGACCTTTCAGTATTTTTCATTGCCACCAACTTAGGTTGGAATCAAGACCTCAGGGGCTTTCTATGGAAATAGAAGTGAACAGGTTTACATGGATTTACCAGGAAGGGGACTTCTAGATGTTAGATATAAGCTTTTACATTTTCAAAAGGTAATCACACGGATGACAACTAAACATACCTTTACCAAACTTCTCATTCTCATCTGTAATAAGTTACTCACATGTCTCCTGCATGAATAATTTACAAAGCTCTTTCCCTACAACAATTCTGAGAGGTTGGTAGGATTCATAAGGCACTTAGTCCAAGAAATAGCTGATAACATATTGGAGGCACCATTTGAGTAAAATGCTGTCCCCTGAATATTAAAGATAATTATTACCAATTAATTTAATTAAAAATAGTTATCACTGCCCAGGCCCAAGAGAGGAAATGTGGTACAGCTGCAAATATGGATGTTGAGATCAGAGGATTTAGGTTCAATCCAGTTTTGGCATTTACTTCCTGTGCATGATTTTAAGCCAAGCACTTAATTTCTCAGTTTTACAGAGTGTAAAATGTAAGGACTAGATTATCTCTGAGGTGTTTTTAGCTCTAAACGTTTGATCCTATTAACTTCAGTGTGTAACTACTACCCACATGACAGATGACTGATGGATGGTGAAAAATTGAAGAGATAAACAAGCTACAGTTATCCTGCGCTTCTCCATTACCATCTATGCGATATTCACCTTCAATCCTTCAGAGATTGTTTTATTTCTTGTCTTGCTGCTATGCAGCATTTGGTAGAATGTTGGTGCTAAAACACTGACCCTTTTTCTCTTCCTGAGAAAAGTTGTGGGGGGGGGGGTGAATAAAGAATTTTCTAAAGGGAATCCAGTCCACTTTCCCTTTTCCTGTCAATTTGTACTTTCTGGCTCAGACACACATACTCATTAGATGTTCTCTATATATTGTTCTTCCAAATTAATTTAATAAGTCAACCCATGCAACAGACATCGTTCATCCACCTGAGCTTCCTGTGTGGATGGTCAGGCCGAACTGCTGAGTGGTTACAGATCTCTTCCATGATCTCTGCAATGTTTTGGGGTTTGAAGTGAAAAATTAGTATCACACATAACAAAAAGAAGAGGCTCATGGTATGTAAAAGCTAAGTGTGTCATCTAATCAATGAAGGACTTGGAAAAACAACCAGAGTAAAAGGTGTCATCAAAGAAATGTGTGACAGGAAGAGAAGATAGGTTGATCTTGAAGCAAGGGGGAAGGATGACAAGTAGACAACCAGAGTACTCTTTTGATATCTTTATGGTGTCTAGAGAAACCATGGCAGGACTCTGCCATGACAGGTGGACTCCCTATGGCAAACTCTTGGGTAGACATGTACAAGGATTTCATAGGTTGCACAGGCATAGATGGATTGTCATTGGTGTCACTGAAGAGAGCTTTCAAATCAACAAGCTCACAGACCTAACTGAGTAGGTGAGTTGGCTGGCAAGTCATTTCCCTTTTCTGGGCCTCAGTCTTTACTTGAATAAAATAAGGGGCTTTAACTTCTTTTTTGTTCCATGAAAACCTCTGACAGTTTAACAGAGCCTATTGATCGCTTCTTGGAATAATGTTTTTAAATACTTGAAGAAAATGCTAAATTTCAGCTAGAGGTCACTGAAAATAAAGATGTGATTTTTTTTTTCCCCAAACAAATCCATGGACTCCTTGAAGGACCCTAGATCATGAACTCCTGGACTACATGGTCTTGGAGATGCCTTCTGGCTCTAAATCTTATAACCCTAATAGAATGTCACAGGTTCACCGTGAGTCTGACAGCAGCACTCGCTAGCCCTGTGATCCTGGTGTATGGCATCTGACTTCTCCAAGCTAACTTTCTGATCTGAAAAATAAAGATTACATTTCCAAAATATACTATCTTTATATTACCTCACAGGGTGGTTTCAAGAGAAAGCACTTTGAAAACCTTAATGCACCGTGTCAGCGTGCAACATGATTATCACTACCCTCATACAGAGAGAAGACTAGGAAAAGAGAACACTTCAGAGAAGCATGTGCTGCTAAGCCAAGTCCACGCTTAAAGAGTCTCTGAGGACAGAAGGATTAAAGATTAAAGCCTTAAAGTCTTTAGGGACCTCAGTTTATGTTTCTGTCAAGTGTGCAACTCTCAAGATGGGAGAAAAACCATCAGGGATCAATCAAGAAAACAGGAAGCTCAAGTGTAGATTTAAATTGAGTAGGCACTTGAAGTAGTTAATGGGGGCCAGGAGGGAGACATCAAGGCCTTTGTGTTTCAAAGAAGCACTGACTGCCTGAGTTGTGGACATTCATTCATCAGATCAGTCCTACACAGTGGACAAAGGAGGAGGGAGATGAAACCAAATGGATTCAGTCTTATTAGCAGATCTTTCTGGCTCACACAGAAAAAGCAAGGGAATTCAAGTCTTCCCAAACAACTGTTCTCCACTCACCCACCACTCATGGTCCTCTTCACCATCCACGACGATCATATCCCCCTCCGAAAACGTCAGCTCGTCAGGATTGTCTGCCACACAGTTGTAGAGAGCTTTTACTCTTTTGGGTTTTGTCTTCGTCTGGAGTATTTAAAGAATAAAAAATTCAGCAAGTCGTTATTATGGAGCTAGTAAATGATGACTACTTTCTATTTAGGATGGAAAATGAGAAAAATTCATATTTTAGTGCAGTTTTCTGGATGTCTCCTTTTTAATATATTCACATAGCAGAGGAATTTCTTTCTTAAAAAATCTAAGTTTTTACATCATAGTTATTTTCTAACAACCATTACCCAAAGGAATCCTCCTTTATAACAGAAAAA
Organism: Potorous gilbertii; assembly: GCA_028658325.1. Lineage (NCBI taxonomy): Eukaryota > Metazoa > Chordata > Mammalia > Diprotodontia > Potoroidae > Potorous > Potorous gilbertii. Next base: position 249,068,830 of record CM053769.1, read on the forward strand.
CAAGTAACCACTACCAACAGTCACTTATTTCCTCAGAGTTAGGCTTTATTTTTTACTTTGGATTTGTTTTAGTGTTCTTATAGTTTATGCACTACTCTCCTGATTGTTTTAGAAAGAAAGAAAGACACAAATCTTTCTATTCTTCACTGGACTCCTCAGATTCGTCATTTCTTTCTAAACTCTTTTTGGGGTATTCTTTTCTTTTTTTAACTATTCACTTTTCAATTTTGAATTCCCAATTCTCTGTAATCCTTTTCAGTTTCCTCTCTCCAGACCTCTCCCCCACCATGCCCACAGTCAAGGGCAAGCAATATCATACCCTAAAGTCACGTAAAACATATTCCCATATTGGAAAGAAAGGAAGGAAGAAAGAAGGAAAGGCAAAAAAAATTTGCTTTAATCTACATTCAGTCATTTTTCAAGTCCTTTGGAATTGTTGTGGATCATCACTGTACTGATCAGAATAGCTAAGTCTTTCACAACTGATACAATGGTGAATTCTATTACAATATTGCTGTTACTGTGCACAATGTTCTCCTGGTTTGGCTCACTTCACTTTGCATCAGTTCATACAAGATCTTCCAAGGTTTTTCTGAAACCATCCCCTTCATAATTTTTTACTACACAATAGTATTCCATCACAAACATATACCACAACTTGTTCAGCTATTCCTCAATGCTTGGGCTTCCCCTCACTTTCCAATTCTTTGTCAAGATTTGTCATGTCAAGGTAGCAACAGAAAGCATTACCCTTCCTCAGAGATTACCTCATCTGAGGCTGAGAAAAATTAAGACTTGGCCAAAGCTAGCAGATGAGTGACATGTAATAATTATTCTCTTTCTGTAATAACAGGGTCACAGACACTCTGCAGTCAAAATTCTTTCATCCTCCCTGGGATGAACAAGAAAGATAGCCTACCATTTTGGCTTTCACTTTCACTAAGTGTTCTCATACACACTCTTTCCTTTTTTATGGAAAAACGAAGATTGGAAGGTGAAAGTGACTACTCCCTTCATTTCTAACACCCTCTCTCGTAATATATTTGTCTGTGTGCTTCTATGCTCTTCTTGTCCTTCACCTCCACTCCACCCCCTTAAAATGTAAGCTCCTTAAAAGGTCAGAAAGTTAAACATTTTCTTTCATCTAATCCAACTCCCTCATTTCATTTCTAAAGTAATGAAGCCTAGAATGTGATTATGGGATTAGGGGAGGCAGCATGATTCAATGGGTAGGGTGCTGGCTCTGGAGTCTGAATGGGTTCAAATCCTTCTAATGCTTAATATCTGTATGACCTTAAGACCAATCACTTAACATTCCTGCATCTCAGTTTCCTCATCTGTAAAACAAGGGGGTTGAACTAGATGGCTTTGGAGTGCCATTCTAGAACTAAAACAATGGTTCCATAATCTGAATCCAGGTCCTTTAACACCAAATCTAGTGTTTTTTCTATTATGTCATGCTTCCTTCTTTCCTCTTCCACAGGAAGGATTCTCTAAGTGATCTGATGATAAATTGGAGGGTTAACCTGGCTTAAATTTTTTTAAACAAAAAATTATTTTCAGTCCCATATTTTTCTCTCCTTCAACTCCACTCCTCCAGCCAATGAGAAGGCAAGAAATATAATATGCCTTATACATATGAAGTCATACAAAATGTATTTCCACATTAGCCATGTTGCAAGGGGTAAAAAAAGCTACAAAAATAAAGTGAAAAAAAATGCTTCATTCTATACTCAAGAGTTCATTAGTTCTCTCTGGAAGGGCATAGAAGTTTTCATTATGAGTCCTTTGGAACTGTTGTGGATCACTGTATATCAGCCAGAGTATTTGAGTCTTTGACAGCTGATTATCACTGTGTACAATACTATAGTTTTGCTCCCTTCACTTTGCATCCGTTCATATACAGTCTTCCCATAACCTGGCTAAATTTAATGATGATAACATTTGAGCTCCTGGAAAATATCTGGTAGTGTTTTTCTCAACCTAACCGCCCACTCTCTGCCACTCTCTGCAAAATGCCACTGAGGTCCCTTCCACCTCTTTACTCCTCTCTTCCTCACTTTTACATAACCTTGACTTCTATTTTACTGAGAAGTCTAAAGCCCCACAATAAGAACTCAATGTACTTCCTTCATCTACCTCCTTAAACCCTTGGACCCACATTTTCATTTTTAACTTCAATCTGAGAGGATGAGGGTTCTGTTCCTTTTAAAGGAAGGCTAATCTTTACATATATACATCTTTGATCTCATGACCTCTAATTTCCTGAATATTCAATATTTCCCTGTCTGTTGGAGACTATAAATATGCTGAAAGCATGAGAATCATATAAACATGTTCAAGTCTTCCACATCTGAAAAGAATTTCCTATGACCCTGCCCATAGGAATTTATTGAGGAGAGGTGAGGTGGTCAAGCCTCTGTCTTAGGAAAACAACTCTGGAAGCTGAGTGAAGAATGGATTGGGGCAAGGAGACCAACCAGCATAGGTCCAGGCATGAGGTAATGAGGGCCTGTATCAGAATGGTGCCATTGTTAGAGGAGAATATACGAAGGTAAAAATGACCTGCCAACAGATTGCATCTATGGGATGAGTTCAAATGAAGAGTCAAAGATGATACCAAGGACATGAGCTTAGGTGATTTAGGAAGGTGGTGGTGCCTTCAACAACAACAGATTACTTGCAGAGATGACCTGCCCGTGGGAGCAGATGGAAATCATCAAGTGAGAGAATATATAGAGGAAAAAAGAGGCCAGGACAGAGCTGTAAGAACACCTAGAGTTAGTGGGCATGGTGTGGATGAAGTTTCAGCAAAAGTGACCAAGAAGAAGCTTTCAGACAGGTAGGAGGAAAACCAAGAGAAAGCGGTCATGAAACCCAGAAAGGACAGAGTATCTAGGAGGAGAAAGTGAGTAACAATGTTAGATACCGCAAAAAAGGTCAGGAAGGATGAAAAGCAAGGAAAAGTCTTTAGATTTGGTAACTTTGGAGAAAAGCAGTTTCAGCTGAATGAGGTTAGGAGTCAGATTTTCAGAGGGTTTAAAGGAGTAGAATGACAGAGTAGAGAGAGCTTTTTAAAGGTATTTATCTGAGAAGGGGATGAGAGATATAGAACAATAGCTGATGGGGATGGAAAGGTCAAGGAATGGTTTTTTAAGGATTAAAGAAGATTTGTAGGAAGCAGGAAAGGATCTATGAGAATGGAGATGACAGTGGGAGAAATTTACTGGAGAAAGCAGGAGTTGGATGAAAAGTGAATACACAGGGGTTGGCCTTGCCAGGAGAAGGATCCATTTCTCATGAGTATAGGCAGAGATTGTGGGAGATGAAATCAGAGTCATGTAAGGTGAGGAGAAATGGAGAAGATGGGGCTCCAGGTGAATGGCCTCATTTTTTGGGGGGTTATGGATTGAGAGAAGATTCTCAGATGAGAGTGTAAGGGAATTTATACCGTGAGATGCTTGAGGAGAAATGAAATTTGCAACATCCACTGTGGTGAGTGGAATAAAGATTCAATTAAGGAAGATTAGAAAGATTACCATGCTGTAGTGAAGGCCCACTTGGGATTAGATAACATAAATTTGTAGTGCACCCTTTGTAAACTGACTTATTCTAGCTGCATTCAGCTCCGTGTAATTAGAAGCAAAGGAAGCAGAAGAAGGACTGATCCGGGCTTGGGGTTTCATAAGGATTGGCAGTAAGACAAGGGTGGTCATGAGGTAGATGAGAAGAGAAGTCAGTGTAGAGCTGACCTCTGGTTCACTAGGAGGCTGAGATTGCAGAGACCATAATTATTGCAGGGTTAATGGCCTGATAAAGTTGTTGTGTGTCCTTTGTACTTCAAAGAGGACCAGTGACACCATGATATTGGGGTCAAGGTACAATATGTGGGACTGTGGCTGATCAGTCCAATATGAGCTGGGAAGGCTCTACACCAGTGGGGCACAAATAGTCCATCTGAACATGTGGGATGTTTTTAGATCTGTACATCTCCTGTTTCCTTTGTGCTACTGAGATTCTGCTTTGCTCATAGAGCACTGTGCCTTCTTTGATATGGGCACACTATGCTGGGCAGTCCTGTGCCAGTGTCTCCCATTCGATACTAAGGTTCTTTAGAGAGAACTGGAGAGTGTCTTTGTACCACTTCTGACATCTGTGTAAACTCTGGCCTTGTGTAAGCCTACCGATTGCTGTGTTGACCTTATTGCTGCATGCCTGTGAAACTGAATCGCTTCCATTTGAATTGTCTTAGGAAGATTTTGAAGATTACCTGGCAAAGACAAGGTACCAGACACTGGGGTCCTCCCTTGAGCTAAATGCCAAGCATTCACACTCTACTGCAGAGAGTATGACTCTGATGGGCTGGCCATGTACCTAGGAGATTGTTTTATGGCAAACTCAAACAAGGCAAGCACTGACTTGGAGGTCAGCTTGAGAAAGTACAGAAGGCTGGAAGGACTGGAGGTCACAGTGAGGAAGAACAATGGGGTTAGTGATGATAACATGGAATGATACAAGATTGGATCACAAAAAAGAAAATTTGAAGTTTATGAACCTGGAAGCAGAACATTTTCAGGTGATGGCAAGATCAAGGTATGCCCACCTCTAGTGGACCTCAAGTGAGTGGAGGTTTAGGTCATGGAAACTGAGTAGCTGAGCAATTGGGAAGTTAGGGTGTTAAAGAAAACATTAATACATATGATAAAGTCTTCTAGCATGAAAGCAGGAGTTGGAGGAGAGAGGAAGACAGTGTGCCAAGTACTAGGCTCACTGAGGAAAGAGGGAGAGTGTTAGAACTTCTTCAGAGTGGTAAGAACAAAACCCACAGATTGAAGGGGGCTGAGGAACGCATGGGAACTAGTGGTAGTGAATGGAGGATCACAGTGTGAGGGGTGGCAAATAATCCATTAATAAACATTGATTAAGGACCTACAATGTGCTAGGCACTGTTTTAAGGGCTGGGGATATAAAAAGAGGTTAAAAAAACCAGTACCTGCCCTCAAGTATCTTACAATTTAAAGGAGATAATATGCAAATAAACATATACAAATCATGCTATATACAGGGCAAATAGGAAATGATTAACAAAGAAGGCACTTGAATGGAGAGGTTGGGGAAAGCTTCCTGTAGAAGGTGAGATTTTAGGTGAGACTTAAAGGAAGCCAGGGAGGCAAAGAGTCTGAGCAGAGGAGGGAGAGTATTCCAGGCATGAGGGACAGACAAAGAAAAATGCCAGGAGCCAAAAGATGGAGCGTCTTGTTTGTGGAACTTCCAGGAAGCCACTGTCACTGAATCAAAGAGAATGTATTGGAAAATAAGGTATAAAATGACTGAAAGGCAGGCAGTGGTTAGGTTAGTAAGACTTTGAATGCCAAACACAGCATTTTCTTTTTAATCCCAGAGGTAATAGGAAGCTCTTAACCTCATCATTCAAGTGAAATAATTTTCTCCAAAATTAGCAAATCTAATGGCCTTTTCTCATCTCTCATCCTCCCAACCTGTCTACCCCAATCCATTCTTGGCTCCATCACCAAAGTTATTTTCCTGAAATGTATGTCTGCCTGTGTCACCTTCCCTACTCAATAAATTCTAGTGACTCTATTCCCTCCAGGATTAAAGAGAAATCTCTTCACAATCTGGCCCCTTTTCACCTTCCCAGTCTTGTGAAAGGAATCTTAATTCCCCTCCAGACAGTCTATGACACAGCCAGCCTCACCTACTTGCTATACCTCACACATGACATTTCATCTTCCTTCTTCATGCCTGGAATGCTCTCCCTCACCATCAGCATCTCTTCGCATCCTTTCAATACTCTGTTCAAATACCACAGTGTACAAGAGAAGTATTCTGATACCCCGAGATGCTTGAGCCTTGTTACCTTATACACACATTCTCTCCATGGTTAGAATGTAAGCCCCCATGGGCAGGCATTGCCTTTACCTTTTTTTGCATCCTCAAGTGCTTAGCACAGTATCTGATATATAACAAGTGCTTAATAAACGCTTGTGGACCAATTGGCCTTAAATTCAAAGCTTTTCCTTCCCTGTCTTTATTCTGGAATGCCATCCATTTCTCCTGCTTTGCCCTCCACCTCCCACCTCCACTCCAGGCTGCTGAAAACCTACACATCATTTAAAGTCGGTTGAAAGCCCCAAATGCTTCTTCCTCCAGGAGGTCTTCCCTTCCCTAATCCCATTAGCTTCCTTCCTCTCAGATCAGGGGCTTTGTTCTTTTTCCTACAGATGTCACACCACACTTGGTAATTCATTTACATAGGTATCAAGACCATAAGCTCACTGAGGCAGGAGCAATGTCTTGATCAAATGTGGACCCTCATTTGGCGCCCTACTTACTATCTGTGACTTCCTTGGCATGGGTGCTGGTGGCTGCAAACTTGAGGACGTGTTGGATGTAAGACTGGACGCTTCAGAGATGTCTGCAGCTGTGAAAAACCCAAAAAGAATCTTTCCTAAAACATGCTATCTCATCTGTTTTGATTAACCCCAATTAACCCAAACGGGGTCACTGTCTACATTTGAAAAGGAAAACAGCTTTCGGAGAAATGTTTCTGGATTCTATTCATATGTCTTCCTGAATTTCCAAATAATCTTATTCTTTTCCCTTACCTGCAGATTTCCAACCTTTATAATAAATCACAGATGTAATAATTCCCTGAGCTTAAGCTATAGACACTCCCCAATTAATTTATGATTCTGGAACTTATTCCTGGGCTTTGCTCTTTCCCGTTTGCCAGTTTATGGCAGTGGAGATGGAAGAGTCAGCGGACACCCATCATTAAAGCTTATGCTCCTTTAGCAGTGGATTTTTGGTGACCCTCCCCGCCCCAGGCCCTAGCACATGGCTTGATGTTCTAGAAACTGAATTCAGTCTCTCTTTAATCTAAAAAGTGCTCCCAGCCTGAAAAAGATATTGAATGAGGTAGTTACCAGTTCCTTTAGGTTGGCCTTTGTTGATCAAAGGGGATGACCTGTCAATGCTGTTAAGAAAAAGGAAAAAAAAAGACATTATTAATCTGTAAACTTCAACAAGTACTTTTGTTAAGTATGCAGAGCTGTCACAATTACAATTTCAAGTTTTCTCAAGCCCAAAGAGGAGTCAAGAGACTCGGACTGCGATCCTAGCTCTTCCATTTAACAGTGAGATCTAGGGCAAGTCACTTAAACATTGTGAGACAGGCCTCAGGTTCAGCATCTAGAAAAGGAAGGTGTTGGATTTACAATTTCTAAGGTCTACTAGCATTACAGACTAGGATTCTCTTTGACGTTGAGTACATCCTTTTCCTCTTTAAGGTGTAAAATGAGGTAGCTGGATTTAATGGTCTCTAAAGTCCCTCCCAGTCTATAGGCTATAATTCTTTGATTATAAAAGCCTTCCATTTTATAACTGTAGTTGCTAAGGCCCCCTCCTGTTAGTGCTGGATCTACTGCACATTTATGAATCAGAACCCAATACAATAAAGCATTGGAAGCTACCATTTGTCTGCTCCCTCTTCCCCTTTCCTCTTCTATAAAATAAGAGAATGGGTGAGATGATCCCTAGGGCCCCTTGCAATTGTGACAGTCTATAAATCTAAGTGGATTTTCCCTTCCGTGAAAGGGGGATAACAGTAACACATTCCTGTCCCATCCCACAGCACCTCGAAGGATTAATAAAACATGTGGGGAGCTAAGAGAAGACCTGGTGTGTTCTACAGTGCTTGGGAGGAGAAAGGAGAGTAAGCTTATTAACAGTACACATCAGCTGTTTTACCTTCAAATGCCAAGGGTTGTAATGCAAGTGTCCCTCTTTGAGAACATCCAAATGGAAACAAATTGTAGCTTTATAGTATGGTTCTTTAAGAAACTGTTTTCTTTTGAAAAGTGAACTCTAATAGTGCTTTTAAAATGTGATTCAATGGATTTACAAAGCTTTTTCAGACCACATCTATCATGTAAAGCAAAGAATACCAGTAAGCATTCTTAGACTTGGCTTATTTGTGGCTTATTTCCTTTCAGAAGCAGAAAGTGAAAATCTGTGGTCTGGATTTTGTATGTTAATATAATACTTCAATTTTCCTAAAGAATATATGTTTACCTATGCAACATGACTAAGGAGAAAATGTATTTAACAGGAATGTATGTGTAGAACCTATATAAGACTGTATACCATCTCAGGGAGGGAGTGGAAAGGGAGGAGGGAAGAAGAGGGAGAGAAAAGGAAAAAAAAATCTAAGATATATGGAAGTGACTGTAGAAAAATGAAAACAAAATAATTTAATAAAAAAAGAATATATGTTTATATATGTATACACACACATACTTAAAAAAAACTTAACCCATCTAGAACAGAGTTGAAAAGCTGGAAGCAAAAAAGAGATTCTAGGGCCCTCTCTCAGAGTGGAGGCAACTAGGTGGTATAGGGAGTGGATAAAGCACTGGACCTGGAATCAGGAAGACCTGAGTTCAAATTCAGACGAAGACACCAGCTGTGTGACTCAGGGAAGGTCACTCAACCCTGGTTTTCTCAGTTTCCCTTCTGGAAAATAATTGCATCCACCTCACACGGTTGTTTATGGTGAGGATCAAATGAGATAACTGTAAGATACCTGACAATGACTGGCAAATACGTGCTATAAAAATGTTGGATAACGACAGTACTGTTTTACGTAGAACTCTAAAAAACTGGTATTTATTTTCTTAACTCTTGGGGAAGAGAGAGACACAGAGAAAGAGAGTGTGTGGGGGGTGTTCCCTGATGATGGTGGGTGAGGTGGGACAACCCTTCCCCCAAAAAGGAAGGGCACTGATCAGGAGCAAGTGAGACAGGGTCTGTAAAGGCCCTGGGTAACTGTTAGGCTACTACACAAGGCCTGACTAGAAGGACCAAATAAGACAAGACTTGGGTCAGCATGTGGGAGAATTCATGACCCATGTCTTTGAGGATCTAAAGTGCCACATGGAGGAAGGATTACACTTGTCCTGCTTAGACACGGGGCAAAACTAGGGGCAGTGGGTGTGAGTTACAGTAAGAAAGGTAACAGTTCAATGTGAGGAAAAATTTCCTAATATAAATAAGAATAAAGGGTAAAAGGGGCTGCTCCGGCAGGCAGTGACTTGCTCAGCAATAGAGGGAGGGGCCTTCAAAATGAGGCTAAATGACCACTGGGAGACAGGGATTCCTGTTAGTCTGCCAGTCAAACGGCACCGTTACTGTGTGGCAGACGCTACGCTAAATGCTGGGGATACAAAAAAAAAGGCCAAAAACAGTGTCTGCTCTCAAGGGGATCACAGAACGTAACAGCAAACATGGGGGTTGGGAGAGAAAATGCAAAGAACCATGTACAAACAGGCACTAGTTGGATTACATGGTTTCTGAGGTCCCTTCCAACTCTGACCTTCTGTAATTCTATTACGATAATTCATTCAGGTCTCATCTCCAAAACCTTTAGCGTCTCATTATCTACTGAATAAAGTTCAAACTGCTTTGTCATTCACAACCCTCTAAAACCTTGCACCAGCCTAAATTCTTAGCTCTCATTTTATAGTACTCTTTCCTCCCATGTACATGCTCCCCGGAGTCACTGTCTGCCAAACAATGTGCTCATTTCTCATACCTCAAGTGCTTTATCCATTTTGCTTCCTATGTCTAAATACTAATCTCTTAACTTAAATTGTCTCCAATTTAAATAAAAGCGCTAATTTTTCTTTTCCTTTTTCAATAAATTTTTATTTATATTTCCTGTATCCCTCCACATCTCCCTTTGAGAGCTGTCCCACATGACATACACTATTTTCAGAGAGCAAAAAAGAGTCCACATAATTCCATACATTGAGACAGTCTGAAAACATGTACAAGGTATAATAGCTGTGGATCTCCCACCTTCATCAAGGGGTGAGTTGTGGGTATTATCTCATGTCCCTTCATTCAAGTCTCATTTGATTCTTATAATTTTGTTACATTTACTTTTGATTTTTTTGGTTTGTCATCCCATCTGTTTTGTTGTCATTAATGTATATATTATTTTTTTTGGCTCTGTTTACTTCACTGCATCAGTTCATATAGAACTTTCTATGCTTACCTATATATATCACACATATCATTTCTTACAGCACAGTAATATTCCATCACATTCATGTACCATGATTTCATTAGCTACTTCCCAATTAATGAGCATCAACTTTATTACCAATTCTTAGCTCCCATAAAATGTGCTGCTATAAATATTTTGGAGTGTGTGGGGATTTTTTTCTTAATGATAGCTTCCTTGGGGTATATAAGCCCAGTAATGGAGCCCCCGGTTCAAAGGGCATGGACAATTTAGTCATTTTTTGCATAATTCCAAATTATTATTTTCAAAATGGTTGCACCATTATACAGTCCCATCAATAATATATCAGTGTGCCTATTTTTCCCAAGCCCTTTCATTGGGATACCATTGTTGCCATAGTTCATCCTTTTTGTCAATTTTTAGGGTATGAGAAGAAACCTCAAGGTTATTTTGGTTTGCATTTCTCTTATTATTAGTGATCTGGAGTATCTTTTCATGAGGTTGTGGACATTTTGCAATTTTTTGAGAAGTGTTTATACATATCTTTTGACCATTTATTTATTGGGAATAACTATTAGAAAGAGTGCATGAGGGTGTGTGTACACACATAATATACATGGGGGAGAGAGAGAGAGAGAATACAGCTTGAATACCAAACCTCTATTTCTTTTGTGTTCTCATTTTATTAGGACATACCTGTGTATAATTATGGTCTGATTATTATTTTTTTCTTCTGTTTTTGCTGTGATTTCACCCTGATCATCTGCCATTTTTTTTTATTTTTCTGCTCTTTAAAAAATTTCAGATTAGCTAAGGATTTATCAATTTTTCAAATTCAACTCAATTTTTTCAAAAATTTATTAATTTTTTCAAAGAACCAGTTCTTAGCTTTATTTGTCATTTCTGTGAGGTTTCTTGTTTCCAATTTACTTCCCTTCTTGTTACATCCTCTTCTGCATGTATTTTAGAAGTTTTTTTATTTTAAAAGTGCATATTTAGTTTATTAATCCTTTCTAACGTATGAATGAATGGAAATGCTTTTCCCTAGTCAATGATTTGACTGATTTATCTGAATCCCAGAAATGTTGGTATGATATTTCATCATGATCATTTTTTTAAGTAGTCACTAATTATCTCTATGATTTATTCTTTGATCCACTCATTATTTAAGATTTCACTGTCAAGTCTCTATTTGGGTCTGCAACTTTTGTTTGTGGTCCCTCAACCAATTTTTACTTTTATTGCGTTATTATGATCTAAAAAGGATATATTAACTATTTTTTGCCTTTTTAAAATTGCTCTAGTATATGTGCAATTTTTGTAAATTCCATGTAGTGCAGAGAAATATGTATTTTCTTTTGCTGTCCGATTTAGAAGATACCATAAGTCTTTTAACTCTAGTTGCTCCAGAAATTTGTTCAGTTCCACATTTTCCTCTTTGTTTATCTTTCAGTTACATTGATCTATAACAGAGGGAGAGTATAGTCTCCCGTTACATCCTATTATGTTCTTCTAGTAGCTCAGATAATATTTTCCTTTATGAATGTGGATAGTAAGGCATTTGGAGATTTAAGTCCATTATATGTTAGGCTGCTGCCTATGGTTTCTTTCAGCATAACATAGCTTCTTTGCTTATGCCTTTTGATTTATTTGAATGTTTTTGCTTTGTCTGATAGCATGATGTGAAATCCTGCTTTTTTGGATTCACCTGAAGCATAACAAATTTTTTGTGCATGTCTTTGTTTTTTAAATGTGTTTCTCAAAAGCAATCAAATATAGGGTTTTGATTTTTTATCCATTCTGTCATTATTTTGTGTTTTATTGGAATGTTTAATCTATTTCATTTTAAAGTTATGTTAAGTTTACATTTTTTTATTTGTCTCTAAAAACTGGTTAAGTTATGATTTTTTTCCCATTTTCTGTTATAAATATAATATTATATTTCTTCAGTTACTTTAATCTTTTAAGGTAGGTCTGTTCCTACTGGCTTTTGTTACCTAACCCTTGATTCCGTCTTCTCATTTTTTACACCCTGCCCTTTAAATTCTATTTAAATTATTATTAAACTATTAAAATTCTATTAGTTCTTTTTTTCTCTCTCCCTCTTTTATCTGGTTATAGATTTTTTACTTGTTTTTTCCTTTCAGTAAAGTATATTCCCTCTTGTTGTCCCCCCTCCCCTGCAAGTCTAATTCATTAAATTTTTAAATTTCATTTTTTGTTTCCTTTCTAAAAAGAATTTCTTTCCCTCTTTTCATTATCCATCCTATTTTTCTGCTTACTACAAACTCTCACTCGCTGATTCATAACCCCCTATAACTGTCTGGTTTCTGTCTTTTCTGTGTATTCTTCCTGCGATCAAAGTTTTCAAGGTATCCCTTCTGTTTTCCCCTTCTAGGTGCTTTCTGTCTCAGCTCTGTAGAGCTGACCCCACAGACTCCCCTTTCCACTGTGTCTCCCTAAACACTGTCCCCAGGGGTTCCAATTTCCCATTCCTAAGACAAGTAGCCTTTTCAAGGGCCAAATCCTCTCAGAGTCATTCAGTATAAGGTTCTCATCTACCCTCACTGACCATCTCTCTTCACCCAAAGGAGTATTCATCAGTGGAACCCTTTCCTGTCTTCAAAGTAAGGCCCTCCTCCTCCCTACCCATTCCCCTGCAAGATTATTTCTTTCTGAGACCAGAGAGGTCACCCTTTGCTTATTGTTAGCCCTTGATTACACCCTGGTATATCACTATCTCCTCTCTATCTCTCCCACTTTTTTGTACCCTCCCATGCTGTAATGTAGCATGTCCCCCACCCCACCACACACGCGGAGCATGGACTCCCCTGGAGGTAGGGTGTCCCCAGACCCTATCTGTGATCACCCTGTCCATGTTCTGGTGACTTCTACCAGATTTCCATCTTGACTCCGGTCTCTTCCCAATCTCTCTGATGATCTTTCTACTTGTCCATTCTACTTAGTTACTCCTGCATTTCTGCTGTTTGGGTGTTTAAGAAACAAACTCTTCAGTTTTGGTCTTTAAAAAATAAATATTTCAAGATCTTTATTATTTAACATCCATCTTTTCTTCTGTTTGGTTAAGCTCAGGTCTGCAGGATAGGTCAGTCTTGGCTACATCTGACGTCCAATGCTCTTTGGAACACACGATTCCATTCACTCCTTTTTCTAGTGAATACAGAAGGGTCTTACGTTATTTGACTATCCTCTCCTTCGTACTTGAGGGTCCTTCTCCCGATGATTTGTATAAAATGCTGTTATTGTTTCTTGCTTTTTCTTCACTTCTCTGTATTTGTGTGACTGACCTATTGTTCTTTCGTTTCCCTGGGGAGCCTTGCCATTGCAGATTCTAGTTTTCTATTCTGTGGCTAGTCTCATTGTACAGGATATAAATTCTGCTCTCCTAATTCTCATTTCTCTTATAAATCACTCAGGAACCAGCATTGTGGTTCCAAGTTCGCCTCAAATTCCACAGGCTCCTCTTTCTCATCCAATGTTGAATCATTTTCCTTTATTCTGCATTATTTATTCACAGACGCCTAAACTCATTTACTAGATCTGGAGGATATATTTCTTCTTGTTAATGTTTTTCATGCTGATTTCTCTGTTATATGTTCAAAGTTTCTGAGTTTTCCTCCTAAAATATTAGATGCTTTCAGTCTCTATCCTGCCACACTTTCCTTATCACTCACTTCCTGACTCCTTCTCTTCTGACTGTAGTTTCCTAGGGGGTTGAATCTCACAATGTCTCAGCCTTCTCCCATACTGAGCAATTTATGGTTCAACAGTCTTGATCTCTGCCCCACTGACTTTTGGGTGGTCATAACTAGCCCCAGCTGGGATCTTGTGCTCTTTCCTTCAGGTTTGGTAGAGTATTGCTTCTACATGCACAGTGTCTTTGTGTTCTATCCCATTCCTTTTCTTCCTCAGTTTTCTGGGCTGGCACCAGCAGTTCACAGCTCTTTTTATCTGGCACTGGCAGTTCAGTGCTTTGCAGAGCTGGTGCTTCTGGGTTGCTGTGCCCAGCAGGATATTGTTCCCAAAGGGCTATGCCCATGCTGGCTGTTGAGACCCTAGCAAAGCCTGAGCAAGAGTCTCTACAAAGCTAGAAAGAATGAAAGGGGAATCACTGTGCAGGAATGAACTTTCATATAAGCCTATGTTATGTCCTTGGGTCTGCTGTGGCATTCTTGCTGCCATTAGGATGGGAGGTGAAAAATGAGTGCTGTATGAACTCAGGGTCAGTGGGCATCAGTTTTTTAAAATATCCTTTTGGATTCTGGATATCCTAGACCATGCAGACAGCTGAAAATGCTTTTCTCTAGTGTATACTTTCTGTTTTGGAGAGATCTGAGAGGTAATAAGGAACAGAGAAAATGTCTAGTCTGCCATCTTGCTGATCATGTGACCCAGAAACCATTTTCCTAATGCACTTAGTAATATGGCCAGCTAATTTTCTATGCCATTATCCTGCCCCTTCCCTTACTACTACCACCCCATGTATGTTTTATGAAGACAGAGATTATAGATATTTAAACTTTATACACTTCCTAGAATTAAGTATAGTATAGATGTTTAATACATGCTAGTTTATTATAATTACTTCAAAAGTGCTATCATTTAGTTGGTGTAGGTACCCTGCACCATACACTGGCTCCTTAGTAAATCTTATGAGAATCTCTGGTTAAAAACAATTCTATCATCTGTTGGTCAACATTCTGTTGACCAGTCTTTCCAAACTAAGCCAGGCTACTCCTAAGACAATAGATGACCCACAATCTACTGCAAGGCCCATACTGTTGACTGGATCTACCAAGGTCTTCACTGTTTTGACAAAGGTTTCCTGACCCCAGTGTAAGAAGCTGCAGCATCGTCTAGTGGGAAATACTGCTGGACTGGAAGTTAAGAGACATGGATTCAAATTCCAGTTTAATACTGATTAGCTGCAAGACCTTAGCCAAGTCAAGCAACCTTTTGGAAGCTTAGTTTCCACATCTATAAAATGGAGATAACAGCATATGAACTATCCACGTCTCAGAGCTACTGAGAAGAAAAGTACTTTGCATACTTCAAATAACAATATGAGTTAAAAAGAGGTTTGTGTCAAAGTCATATACTGAGTCAGTTGACCGGAAAAGAATAAAAATGATTATAACAAAATTTTCATAGCACAAGTGATTGCTGCTCCAGCAACAAGTCCTTTATGATATGAGGTTATGAGCCACAAGATGTGAATGTGATATATATGACAGAACATAACCCAGAGAAAATGTGAAGTCTTTCTATTCTGGAGAGTCAAGAAATATACAGCATTTCTATTACTGACCATGTGTTACCCAGTCATGCAAGGAAACATGGTAAAACAACTAACAGCCTCCTATTCTATACACTACCACCACCAGATCAGTCCTTCTAAATATGGCTTTGACCTTCTCACTTAACATTGCCTACAGCATCAAGTCCAAATCTCTTTATCTTTAAGTAGCCTGGTTTTCAAAGTCCTTCTCACCACGGCTTCAACCTGTTTTTCCCAGTCTTGTTTCTTCTTATCTATTACAGGGCATTCATGCCCTTGCCAGACCAGTCAACTTTCTTTTTCAGAACAAAGCCTTATTATCTTGTCCTGCCTCCAAATTCTTTGCTACACTCTTGCTTTTAACATCCATCCATTCATCACTTATTGGCTTTTTACCAAATAATTACTGACCGAGAAACCCTGGTGATCATCTCTATTTGGTATATAAATGTATTTGGGGAAGTTTATTCATCCATGGTTTCATCTCTGTGGTACTTCCTACACTGATGCAGGTCTTTACTCCTTTATGTCTCAGTCAGCAGTTTCATGAGTTGCTGTGGTTAAAATAATTCATCCTTTGGTGGCCAGCTGTTCAGTGATTAGTCTTTCCACACTCAGCTCAGCTGGTTCAAGGCTGGCCTCAAAAGCCCTACCAGGTTTGTAGGACCTACCAGGCTACTTCACTGACAAGGCCTCTAAGAACCACTGGAGAAGTCAGTTAGCACATCAGCAAGTATTTATTAAGCACTTATTGTGTGCCAGGCACAGGTTTAAGTGCTGGGGATACAGAGAGAGGCAACTATCCTTTGGGGAGGCACTGGGGAAATAAGGCTTAAAAATACAGACATTACATCATTGCAGTAGGGCATAATTTGCATTCATAGAATGCTTTAAGATCCAGGATTCTAGTTTCAGTAACTACACTTAATAGTTGTGTGACCTCAGGCAAACTACTCTGAAAATCATTTTTCTGGTGTGTTCAATGGGTATAATTATGCCTGACCTTCCCATTTCACCAGGTTGCTTTAAAGATAAAATGAGAAAGGAATACGCTTTTAAAACTATGAAGTGCTATGTGAGTGGGACCATTCAGAGACCATTAAGTCTTACTATTTTTAGTATGAACTTAATTTTTTGAGTATTTTTTAAAAAAAATTATGGTATCAAGCTTTAGAAGTAGCAAGGATATTAGAGGTGAAAACCCATCATTTTACAGATAGGGAAAGTGAGGTACAAATTGTTAAGTAGCCTGACCAAGATCATGCAGATAATCAATAGCTGAAGTTGCATAAAAAACATATCCCATAGACAGAATTCCTTTTGTTCATGTGAATATACCCTTCTCAAAGAAGGCTCATGAATAAACCAAAGTGTATCAACATTTTGGAGTGCCCCTGACATTAAGAAGTGGAAATATAACCAACTATTAAGGAACCTTTAACTGGGACTTGAGAGAGAACCATTATCATTACCTAGGAGTCGGCTTTTTCTGCATGATTCGACTAGGTGGCTGTGGGGGCAGGGGTGGTGGCGTGGACTTGGACTGCAGGGCTGTTGCATGGGGAGGCTTAGATTGCTGCTGGTTCAAAGCCTCGATCACACTGGCTGTTTTTGCCACAGGGGGTGGTGGGGTTGCACTCAGGGGATCTATGGGCAAAAAAAGAAGACAAAAAAAGAGTACAAGAAGTCAGAATTCAGTCAGTGCAGCACTCGTACTTCTTCTCACCTCCACTGTGTCTTGGAAAGGGAAGAACCTCTTTTTCTCTTCTGCCCTAATAGATATTTCCTAAAGAGGAAAAATATGCAGTTTTATAGAAAAAAAAACATTCAAAGGGAAGGAACAGGGGGGATAGAAGGCATTTCAACCCAATAAGAAGAACACAATGAGAATTTATACTAAGTAAGCTTTCTATTAGTTGGTGACATTTTTTTCCCCAGACAGCAGCAGTGTCATTTAAATCAATAGGTTTTTAGACCTTCAATCCAAGAACCAGTGGAAATAGTACTAATGGAAAAAGGAGGAGACCCAGTGTTGTGGCTCTGTTCTTGATTAGATGGGGGAACCTTGCACAAATCAGTCCAACTCTCTGGGCTTCACTTTATTCATTTTTTGAATAAGGAAGATGTAACCTGCCCAATATTCTTCAGAGAAATATTTCACTAATGAAATGAATTAACAGATATGAAACAGATGCTTTTAGAAAAAAATAAGTGTTATTTAAATGTAAAAGTCTCTCATATTTATTTCCTTTTCAAAAGAGACCTGGGTAAGCAGAAGGCACAATTAATTTTTAAATGGGGATAACAATATTCACATTTCCTGTTATCACAGAGCTGTTGTGTAGAAAGAGCTTTGTAAAACTTAGGTGGCTATATAAATGTCAGTTATTATTATTTAAAATCCTGGGGCTTCTCTATCAGTAAATATGCTTCTAAGAGAGGATGAGAAAATTTCAGTTTGCCACGGCAACAAGGCAGGATACATAAGGTGAGGAAAATAACCTAGGATAGGTATTTTATTGAGATAGAGTGTGAAGGATGAAAAGCAGAAATGCTTGGCCTGCAAAGGGAAGCACTGTAGATGTGGCCTCTGTCACAGTCAGCCCGCTGAGGAGAGGGATAAAGTGACATTTTAGCTCCAGGGCCTGATACCTGGTATTGAATTTCATTCTAAGGTATAGGTTTTCCCCTAATTCTAATTAATGAAGTACATATGTGCTCCAAGGCCCTTTAACCCAGAGCAATATAAAACTTACATTCCCTAAATGAATTAAGCAAAAAAGTACTGGGGATATTCCTTTCTCCTATAACTGATAAGCAATTACAGATGTACTAAATTCACACATTTTGCTGAATGGGCCATTCCAAACCTTGAAATGAAAACAACTCCAGTCCATATTCAGAATGTCAGGGAAAACACCCGCCTACCATCTTTATTTCAGCAGGAAACAGGGATGTGGGAAGTTCCAACGACATGGTGGCTACTAGGGTAAGGAGAGGACGGTGATGGGAAGAGACATAACACACCATACATTATCATACAGGTATTCATTCAGACTGACTGTACCATAGGGCTGCAGTGTTACTAAAGATCACTTAAACCATATGGAATGGCCAAAGGAAGGCTGAAGATTGTTATTATAATTAGAGGGAGGAAATAGCCTTAGAATGCTTTAAAGTACAAAGGAAGAGGGTAAAAATGTGTGTCAGGAATATGATTTTCAAAACAATGGTCAGGAAGACCTGGGGCTGGAGAACGGTAAGAAAATAAGTAATTGGGGTGGGGCAAAGAGAAAGAAAATTTTATTTTTCATATCCTTGATCACTGGCATCAGTATCAACCTTCCCACTCAGACTTTAGGGTGTACTTGGTTCTTTTTGTACTTTTTTTTTCTATTAATGGTGTCTGTATTTGTGTCTTACTCTCTATTTGACTAAAAGCTCCCTGAGGGAGGGCAGGGATCTTTCTCATCAACACTTTATATCTCCTCCTGTAATTCCCTCAATGCATCATATAGTACTCTGCACACACTAGGTAACTAATCAATGTTTGCTGAATAATCAAACAAATGACTGGCATGATTCTGGGCACATTAATCAATACATACCAAAAGAACTCATTAAACCCATCTCTCTCATTGTAATCATGTATCACACTTTTCTTAACTAAGTTTGGTTTCCCAGTTTTTTCCTCTTTCAAGGAGGTGTGTCCCCTGCCACACAGAGTTACTGAGTAGAATGGCAACAGAAGGAAGAATGAAAAACGTACTGGTAGATGTCACTCGAAGAGGGGGCAGCGGTGGATGGATAGCTGGCGGATCTGACGAAGATCGCTGCCTGCTTACACTGTCCACACTTAAAGAATTAGTCTTCCACGAGGTGTTAGCTGAGGAGGTTGTCTGAGCACCAGTGCCCAGGATGGGAGGCTGAACTAAACCCACACACGGACACACACAGAAACAAAACAAAAAATACCACATTATTGATCCTCCCTGCCAAAATGCCATCAACACTCACGGAGACTGCAGAAGACCTCAAGCCTCAAAGTGGTAAGAAGCCATCATTCTTCAAGAACAAAAGTTCAAGGGAATAAGTACAAATCTGCTTCTTGTTTTTTTTTCCCCACATGGGACAGATATGAAACCAAAGATGCTTCAGGGAAAATGCAGAGCTAATTTTCTGGTTCTTATAACACAGTTTTAAATGCTCATAGTTTCATTTCTCAAATGGGATGCACTACTCAGAGAGGGCTGGAGACTGAAAAGGCACACCCCATACTTTGTCTCCTGAGGGGTCCATGGTTCAGATCATGAGATAGCTTTCTCCTTTCCAACTAAGCCATTGCCAATTCTTTCTCATACCTGGAGTCTGTATTATTTCTAAACAAGGAATAATTTCCTCAGATGGAAGTGGGAAGGAAATACACAGAGTAGAGGTCAAAGATTTGTTCAATTGATTCTTCAAATGACATTTATAATCAAGCACCTAGGTGTGCACAGCATGGAGCCAGGCATTTTTTGCATGGTGCCCTGAACCCATGGGTATTAGAGAAAAGAAGTAATTTTAAAAATACAACTAAAAATTTGGAAACTGAAAAGGATAACTATGATAGTGCCCTTTAGGATTTCACACTAGAAAGAAGGGTTAGCTCCTGCCATGTAAGCAAGAGGAAGCTGTAGAAGGTTCCTTGGGTCTCTCAACTCCCCTTCACTTTTTAACATCTTGCTTTCTGGTGGAACAATGTCAGGTAAAACGTGTGCATTCTCTAGGACAGATTCCAGGACAGGTTATGGGTTTTATCACAGATGAATACCATGAGAATGTGTGGTGAGGATGAAAATAAAAGGTGCATTATTTATTATCATAAATTAATTTTAAAGACAGAAATGGTAGCAGTAAGAGAACATGTGGGGGGAACCACAAAACGCAGATGCTCAGGAACTAGTAAAGTAAAAAAGTGATCATTAAAACTGTGAAAAGTGATTGGACTTGGAGTTAGGAAGAGCTGTGGTTAAATAGGAGCCCAGATGCTTTCTTAACTAGCTGTGTAATCATGGGCAAGTCATCTAGCTTCCCTTAGTTTTAGTTTTCTCATCTGCAAACAAAGAATAATACCAATAGTAGAACACACATATCTAATGACAAAAACACACTTTGCAATCCTTAAAACACTATATAAATGTCAGATATCATTATCCTCCTATACATTCCACCAAAATAACATATAAAAAGTTTGGGAATGTTTCTTATTCTTGAAGTTACCAATATATACTCTATCATCAAATGTCTCCAATGAGATGGGAATAACCACATCATTTCAGCTCAGTGACTTAGAAAACACATACATGATATATGCAATCAATACTTGAAAAAAGGGAATGTGGGACAGGATCTGAGTTGACCTATGGAAGAATACCATTTACAACTCCTCTGACAGTAATGTTTAGGCCTAATGCTGGGTGGGCTTCATATGGAGGGTTTTATTGGAGAACACAAAAGTTACATGAGTGAGGTGCAGATGGATTGAATATAAACCACCAGAAGGAGCACTCACATAGTTGAGTTCAAAGATTGCTTTGAATGCTGATGTATGGCTAGGTTACCACATCAATCACTGGGGCTCAGGGGTTACCTCGGGGAGGAGAGACCCAGAGTCTACTTTCTGCGTCCTGTACCTGCGGCTGAGCTTGTCTACGAGGCCACCCAGTGAAGGTGTGATTGAGAGATTACAGACTGAAGGTCATTACGAAGTAAATAATAACAATTTAATTTATTGCAGAGGCAAGTGATTAATCAATTTCTGTCAGGAACAACCTGAATAAGCACAATATAATGTAATGTTTTTAGCCAAAAATCCCTTCATAAAATTTTATAGATTGCCTTTACATTTGTCTGGCTCTCGGCTCTCTTAGACTTACTTCCCATGACCTGTATCACTTTGCTTCCTGGGCATCATCACCAGGCCCTCATTCCCCTTCCCCACACCTTTCCCAGTGCCAACCTTTTCTCGATTCTCCAGTCCGCATTGTCACCTTCATACGATAGTTGTTAATCTTTCCTTTTCCTCAGCAGTGTCTTGTATCACTCAGAACTTTCTTATATATACCTTGGGTATCAACAATCGGATTGAAACTCCAGGAAATCTGACGCTACTTTCTGCTTTGATAAAGACATGCCCTCTGCTGATGGTGAACATATTCTGGAAAGTCCAAGATCCTCAGGTACAAAACAGAGTTAACTTACTCATCATTGAGGGGATGAGCTAGATCATGGGTGCTTAAAATGGGAGTCCACAGACTTGTTTTATAAATTTTTTTTTGATATTTCAATGTAATTGGTTTTCCTTGCAAACCTATTCTACGTATTTTATTTTGTGCCTTTAAAAACTGAAAAGGGTTCCATAGACTTCATCAAAGTGCCCAAGGGGCACCTGACATAAACATAACAACAACGACAATACAGTAATATTAATAACAACAGGCCTGATACAATGCTTTCGGTGAGGGGTGCTGTTGAAGCTGGCTGCCCCAGGGTGTCCTCTGTGCTTTAGGCTTAGCAGACAGCTCTACTTTTGGATCTCATTTGATCCTCACAAGAACCCTGGCAAGCAGATGCTATTATTGTCCACGTTTTACAGACAAGGAAACTGAGGCAGGCAGAGGATGAGACACACCCCAGGTCATACTGTTAGGGAGTTTCTGAGGCTGGATTTGAATTAGGTCTCCCTGATTCTAGGTCTGGCTCTTTCGTTATTGTTGAGCCATTTCACACGTCAGACTCTTTGCGACCCCATCTGGGATTTTCTTGGAAAACCATACCGCGGTGATTTGCCATTTCCTTCTCCAGCTCATTTTGCAGATATGGTAAAGTGACTTGCCCAGGGTCACACTAGCTGTGTAAGTGCCTGAGACAAGATTTGAACTCAGGAATCTTCCTGGCTCCAGGTCCAGCACTCTATTCATTTCCAATTAGCTGCCTGATTACCCCTGAGGTAGAAGAAGCAAATAGAGAACTTGCCATTTATTTCCCTCATATCTAAGGAGACTAAGGAGAGTGCTGAGCTGATAGCAGATTCTTTGTACTTAAGGAATAATATAAAATGTAATTACAAACTGCCATCTTCATCAAAACCTGGAAAGATCCACTTTCCACCTCACCCACCCATATTGCCCATGGAAAGAAAGTCTACATAAATACATGTAATTTATTTTTGTTTTGGAGTGGTCATGAAAGTTGAAGCACTATGTAAATGTGCTGTTGTTATGGTGACAATGACTTCAAAGATTCCATTAAAATCAGTCACTTAAGTGGTGGTGGTGGAATGTCAGCTGTACTCAGTGCAGCATGGTCTGTAGGAATGGTTGGCTGATGCAGAGCCAAAGGACGGACCTATGTTTAATTTACGGATTTGCTAATGTTAAAACATGTAAGACTCTGAAGGTGTGTTATTTACTCCTCGGAGGTCTCAAGTTTCCCAGTCTATAAAATGAGATGGGAGTACTAGGCCATCTACAGTCTCCCTTCAAGCTCTCAATTTCATGATCTTTTTTTCTTAGTTCTCATATACTACAAGAGTCTTCTAACCTCTCTTGGTCTCTTTACAAAACACCACAAATCTCTCAACGCAGCGTAATACTTCCTGAGCACTGTCAGTTACATCACTGG
Source organism: Potorous gilbertii (assembly GCA_028658325.1). Lineage (NCBI taxonomy): Eukaryota > Metazoa > Chordata > Mammalia > Diprotodontia > Potoroidae > Potorous > Potorous gilbertii. Next base: position 249,091,842 of record CM053769.1, read on the forward strand.
TTCTCCAAGCTGGACTTACTAGACATCGGCAGCACAGCTGAGCCTGCCACCATCAGAACCTAATTTTGACCTGTTCCCTTTCCCCCTGAGGACAGGTCTTTCTGTCTTGTTCTGAATTCCGACTTCCAGGGCCAACAACATTTCAAGCTGGAGACATCCATCCAGACACATCCATAGTACTAGAAAATATATCTGGATATAGGCAGGTGTATAGAAGAGGAAGGAAAGAAGGGAAAGGAAAAAAGACAAGGCATATGAAGGAAGAAAGACACAAGGGAGGAAAGAAAGTAAAAAAGGAAGCAAGGGAGGGAGAAAAGAGAAACACTAGCAGTGTGCTGAAGATCTTTATGTCTCTGTTGACAAAGTGTCATCAACAGCCCCCATCAGTTGCTGTACTGGTGAGGATGCCATAGGTTACCTTTGCTGTTCTACCTTAATCATATATGGGCAACCCTTCTGCTCAATGAAATAAGGGCTAAATTTCACCACACTTTGGCATCATGAAACAGCAGAGTGTAATGAAAAAAACACTGGACTTAAGAGTGAGACAACTTGAGTCCAAATTCTGGACTCTGGAATTTAGTAGTTGTATGATCTAACTCAAATCACTTACCATCTCAGAGTCTCCATTTCCTCTGTAAAATGGTGGGTAAAAACATTTTTGCTACCTACCTTACAGAGAAGGACCAAATGAGATAATGTGGGCCAAGCATTTTGTAATCACAGAAAATTACATAACTCTGAACGTTAGTTATTAAAATAAAACAATTCAAATAAACCAGAAAAATAACATTCTGATACTTCTATTTGTCATCAACTACAAAACAATGTACCAAAGCAAAACATTAACCATTCTGTACCCACTTCTCCCAATACATATTCCTACTTTCCAGCTTAGTACCTTTGCCAACATTCCGGGGAGGTAGTGGGGGTGCGGTGGACTGTGAAGGTGGGGGGCTGCTGCTGAGGATGGTTCCGTAGGTCTCGTTTTGCAGAATGCTAGGCATAAAGCCTCTCTGTTTGTCTTTAGCGATGTTAGCAGCATCTCTAGCCAAAGATGCAGCATTCGACTGGTGCTGGCTGGAACCCAGTTGATAAAAACTGACGGGCCTGTCCTCTCGCCGATTGGGGCTGGGCTGCTAAAGGAACCCCAAAACAGAGGTGTCCAAGTTGGTGATATTTAATATTCCCTTTTTATTACTTATTTTTGGGGTGGGGGAGAGAATTCACCTATAACACATCAGCTTGAGTACAGACATAATTTCAGTTCTACCATGTTTACTGGACAGATCTTAAATCTTGACCTGTTCTCTATCTCCCAGTCCTCCCCTCCAAAAAAGTCACCAGAATATCCAATTCATATGTCATTCTTTGTGGAGCATTAAAACCTAGTGCAATGCCTAAGATTTTTCCCTCTCCAGTGATTTACTCAGGCTATTCTTCTCTAGAAAAGTGATGTGGAGCGCTGGATTTGAATTCTGACTTACTACTATTTAACTTGAGTGACCTTTCCCTCTCTGGGTCTCATTTTCCTCATCTGTAAAATGAAGAGACTGTATCTAACAACGTCTAAAAATCCCTTACAAGCTTCAGTTTGATGATCCAAATGCTTGCCCTGATCCCTTCCATGACACACCCTATTGTGAATCATGGGACAAAGGGTATGATCAATGTTTTCTTCCTGCTTGAATCAGAGGTGTTCCTGTTTAGGCTTCAGAAATCAAAGCCATCCATACAGACTTGGCCCTGAGGCTACAACATCTAGAACTCCTTTATATAAGCTTTCCAAAAATTAAAGCAGTCAAAAGTGGAATGGAACACCCCAGGAGACAATGAGTCTCCTCTTCACTGAATGTCTTCAAAAAGAGGTGAGAGCCATTTGTGAGAGGAGACTCCTGTTCAGTGTGGGTATGACTAGATGGCTTCTGTGGTTTGGAATGCCATGAGAGATGCACATACAAGATATCCAATGTACCTCACAGTAGCGAGTGTCCTGTAAAACATAATCTAATGTAAACATACAGAACAGGGAAGAATAGTTCTAGCTGAGCAGAATTCATGAAGTATTTTCTGTCAGAGTAAGTTCTATTTCTTCTGGAAGAGTTACTTCTATCTACAGGTTATATCACTCTTTACCTCAAATATAATACTAGGATACACTGAGGGAAATGGGGAATATTCCTGAACAAAAGATACAGTGGTGTATACCTCACTACCTCTCTCTCTGCCCATTGTAATAACTCCACCTGGGCTCTCAGCTCTCTAATTTTAACTCTCTGATCCCCCCAATTCACCTTTCAGACAACTGCTAGCGTCATCGTCCCAAGACATATGTCTATGAATTCTCCTCATAAATCTTAAGCAGCCCCCAATTTCATCTAGGAGAAAATACTAACCCTCACCCTGGAGGCTCTCCATGATCCCTCACTAGCATGTGGTTCCAACCTAACTCCATATTACTCCTTTCCAAGCAGGTTCCTTGTGGTTCCCAGTCTTGTCTTGATCTACCTCATCAATCTCACACATTTGCTAAGATTATCATCCTTGCCTGAATGAAATCCCTTCTCTTTCATCAAGGTCCTGCTTCAGAGTCCAACATTCATAAACAGCAACTGCTTAATAAATGTTGTTAAATTGAACTGAAGCTAATGCCAAAAGCCTGTGCTTTTCCAAGTAAGAACATTGTAAGAAGCCTCTTTCCTGTTCCCAGACTCTGACATGGGTATACACATTAGTTTAGGGCCTATCTCCCTGAGCCTTAGAAAAGGGGGAGTGCTGCTACAAATAGATTGGGAGTTACCTAGGTAAGATGATGCAGTGAAGTTAGAATAGGGTTCAAGAGCAAAGCTCAAATTCTAGATCTTCCAGGAGTGCGATCCCTATCCTCAAAGAACACTTGGTACCTCCCTCTTCACACAGAATCTCAGTGTGGGAAGGAATTTCAAAGGCCACTTAGTTATACCTCAACATGAGTCCCCTCTGTAGAACCTCTAGCCTTTCCTATAATAGCTTTGTTTCAGCAAAATGGCAGGGAGGAGCAGGGAGAACTCACTATCTCCTGAAGTGTTAGAATTCCATGTTAGAATAGTTCTAGTTATTAGGAAGTTTTTCCTTATCTCAAGTCTAAATTTGCTCTTTGAAAACTCTACCTACTGTTCCTGGTTCTACATAGCCCAGTACCCATGGGACAGCCTTTCCAATAGAGCTGTTTGTCCCTGAAACTATTCTCTCTTTCAGGCCGACCATGTTCAGTTCTCTCCACCAAGTTTCCTATGTCACAGACTCAAGGCCCTCTGCCATCCTGTCTGGCCTCCTCTGGGCTCTCCCCAGCTTGTTCAAGTTTCCCTTCAAATGAGGAACCTGAAATTAAACACAATAGTGTGGGGTGAATCAAACAGAGGAGAGTGGTACTAACACCTTCCTAAGTCCTGCACATTGCAAGAATACCTTGGCTTTCCCATGTCATATCACACTGCTGACCCAGAGAGTTCTGGGCTTTAGTTGCCTCATAAACAAAATGAGGGTGGGGCTTAGCCTGGATGATTTCTAGGACTCCTTTCAGCTCTAGAATGAAATGTTTTCATTATTCTAAGTAACTCTTAAAGATCAATAGGATCATAATTGACCAAAGGGAAAACCTCCCTTAAATAACAATCAAGGTGGCCATTATTGACACTAGATAAAGAAGGAACACTCCAAAGCCCTTCCTTTACATCATAAAGTTAATAGCCGAATATGATTAAAGGATTAACTGCAGTTAGAAGTTAAATAGGGATGGGAAGGAGAGAGGGTACGTAGAGAAGAACCCCAAATCTCCTGGCCTCAGAGAAAACAAAAAGCAAACTCTCTTTTCCTTACACAACATCACTCTCCTATAATTAGAGAGCAGGATCCAAATCTTTCTGAATGAAGTGAATCAAAAGCGTTTCAGGATTGCACAGTTTGGCACCTATCACCCAACACAAACCTGCAATTTTTCATCCACGTCATCATCACTTTCATCTAGGTCTTCATTGAGCAATCGCCATTCATATTCCACATGAACATGAGAATTAAACCTCCCCGATAATGCTTGAGTGAGCTAGGAAAAATAAGAAGGGGGGTTAATCATAATTCTGCATACAGAACTATGGAACAGGCATTTTTAAGGATAAAGGTAACAAACTTAATCTTTAGATTCACCCAAGGGATCCTCTCCCAGTCCTGACCTCAAATATTTTCCTTGAAACAAAGATAAAAAAAAAATCTTCCTCCTTTCAAAAACAAAAAATCTATCCCTCTCTGCAGAGAAGACTGTGTCAATTTTCAGTTCTAGCTTTTAACAATAATGCCTATCCTCAAACATAAAAATGCACAATTCTCAAAAGAAAAAAGGCAAGTTATCAATAACCATATTTATTAAATGTTCCAAATTACTACTAATGAGAGAAACACAGATTAGTGTTTCTCGGAGGTACCACTTCATTCATGCTCATCAGATTGGCAAAGGAGAAAAAAAGATAATGGCAATTGTTGGCAGGGAGGAGGGAGGACAGGCACACTAATGTGAAGGTAGGTAGTATGGTAGAGTGCCAGGCCTGGAGTCAGGAAGACCTGAGACCAAGTATGGCCACAGGATAATTAGGCTGAGCAAGGCATTTTACTTACTTGCCTCATTTTCCTCATCTGTAAAATGGGTAATAACAGCACCTACCTCCCAGGATGGTTGTGAGAATCAAATGAGGTATCTTTAAAAAGCTTTCCTTAGTGCCTGGCACATAAGTAAGTGCCATAATAACACTAGCTATTATATTGGTAGAGGGGTTAATTTAACTATTCTGGAAAGCATTCAGGATCATGGAGAATCTCTCATTCTAAAGATAAGGAAACTGAGATCCAGAAGGAACATTCCATGTCCACAGTCATACAGCCAGTTATTATCAGAGGCTGGATTTGAACCCAAGTCCTCTAATAATTCCAAAGTCAATATCCTTTGACCCAGTGATATCATTAAACATATGCCCCAAGGAGACCAAAGAAAGAGAGAAAAGATCCATATGCACAAAAGTATTCATACTAGAATTTTTTGTATTACAGTCCAGAACTAGAAAAACAAAGAAATTGTGATATACAAATATAATGGATTGTTCTAAGAAATGACAATGGGACAGATTCAGAGAAACCTGGGAAGTCTTGCACGAATTGATGCAAAGTTCAATGAATGGAACCAGCGGAACAATTTAAAAAGTATTAATAGAAATACACAAACACTATAAATCAAAATACTATTTTGAAAACCTTAACAACTCTGCTCGATGCAGTGACTCACCAGGACTTCAGAACACAGAGGATGAATCATGTTTGCCACCTCTTGGCAAAGAAGTAATGGACTAAAGGTGAAAAGGGAGGCATCTATGTTCTAATGTGACCAATATGTGAATCTGATTTGCTTGACTACATTTGTTACAAGGGAGGGATTTCACTTCTGGTGAAGGAGAGTTATACAAGGACCCTTCCTTGTAGAGGGAGTAATAGGGGAATATAAGAGACAGTCATGTCCCTAAAAGAAGAAAAGAGCAGCCATAAAAAAAACATTTCAAGATATTCAGAACAGGAAAAGTCAGGAGAAGATAGCAACAAGCAACTACCACAGTAAATGTAATAGATTCTTTAAACATCAAGCTGTGCATAGAGATTCATGGTATCACAGAAAATATTTCTCTGTTCTTATTTGTAAATGGAAATGTTCATGGATGTTGTTCCTTATCAAGCTCATTGCAATAAAAATAAAAATTCTCTAAAATCAGTGCTGATCAGCCTGTGAGGTTTAAGGTTTACCAATCTGGCATACACAAATAGTGAGGACGGCATTCTCTGTGTTTTCTACAGAAAACTGGGATTGAGGATGAGACATTCATGAAGGGTCCCAGATTTTCATGCTGTTTGGGCTTCACAAATACAAAGGAACCAAGCATGAGCACAGAGGATTCATTAGCTTGTAAGTTTGTGTTTGTTTGTTCCCTTTTTTTAAGACTTCACCTTTCTATTATATTTATTTACAGGAAGCCCATACGTTGAAAAGGTACCATGACTAATGAAAAGCAGAGAACAGAAGGATAACCCACCACATATACTCAGGGATTGGCAACTTATATACAAGTAGGCTTCTACTGCCTCTCCCTACCATCATTCCCCCACATCTACCTTTCAAAGGCCCAGGATTCCCCACCCCCTCATCCCCCTTCCAAGATCTATAAATGAGTTTTTATACTCACCCACTCCAGATGCAAAGAAGCAGTCCATTCTCCACTCACCCCTCCCCAAGGTAACTAGACCCCTACTCAAAGCACAATCCTACATGTTGCACAGTATTTAGTGATAGAAGAGGCCCTAAAGATCTACAAGTCTTCAATAGAATCTTGATGACTTCTTATCATATATGTTGTAGAGAGAATTCCCATTTGGGTATAGGTTAAACCTGATGGTCTCCAATTATGAGATCATGAGGATACTGAGGAACAGATTAGGTAATTTGCCCAAGATCACACAGCTTCTACTTCAGGTTTTTAGATTCTTAAGTTTTAAGTCAAAGCCATTAGTCAACTTAAAAGGTTCAACAAATTCAAGACAAATGGTGGCCCTCACTCACAGTAAATGGCTGAAGATGGGTAAAAGTTCCTGGATACAGCCACTAATCCTCATCCCCCTCCAAATAACTCACCTTTTACTCATTTTTTTTTTTTTACAAAACCACTGGTATTCTGGGGGAAGAAGAGGAACAAAGACAACTTTCTAAAAAGAGTTGGGCTCTAACAAAAGAACATTAGCAATCTCTAAACATTTAAAAATAACTCAGAATCACCAATTTGATATTTGGAAGGATGTCAGTGGCCACCTAGTTCAATCTGTCCTCTGTTGGGGTAATTGTAAAGAAAGGCTTGCATAACCAGGTTTTGGGCACGTTTAGAATTGGTTTTCCTACAGATATTGATCTGAGTCTGAATAAAGCAGAAGGCTTCATTCACACCCTAAGTATTTTCCGGTTCCATGCCTAGATTTCTACTTTGGGGGAAGTCCCAAAGAGTACTTTTCTCCACCAAATTCAAAGTTGAGAGAACAGACTCTCAGGGAATCTCTCAATATTTCTGCTATGAGATTCAGGTGGAAGGACTCCTCTTATATGAAACTCTTGCCCCATTCCCATGTCTAAGATATTCCAGAGGAATGGTGGATCCAAGATTTAAGCTGAAGACTTCTGAAGCCCAGATCTAAATTTAGAATGTCCCTTTTTGCCTTTGTTAGCATGACTCTACTATATACTTTGGAGATGGCCCAAAGAAAATCTTAAGAGAATATTTCTCCACAAGAAGCCACATCAGATAAGTTTCCCCTTGTGGAAAAGGGATATCTCATATAAGAATCTCCTCTAGACATCTAGACACTTCAACAGGACACCAGCAATTACCATACCAAGAGAGAAACTTACCAGTTCTTCACAGTGTTCATGTTTTAAGCGTTTAGCAATGTCAAGTGGTGTTTCTCCTGATTCATTGGCTGAAGTGGAGAGAGAGAGAAAAATTTGTCACAAAGATTGATAAAAGGTGACCTATTGGTTTTATAAGAGAAATCAATAAAGGAAAACACAAATGAGTTATTTTAAATAAAGTATAACAAAACTTCATTAATTTGGAATGTTAATATTTGTGGAAATTTGGGTAGAACCTTAGGTGAGGCTTCCTTTTGTATCACCTCAGAATTAGGGCTACTGAACAACATTTAAAAAAAGATTATGTTAATTAATTAGCAGAACAAACTATTTTCAAGCATCAGCATAGTGTACTGGATAGAGACCCAGCTTTAGTATTGGGAACACCTAGGGTTCTTGTCCTGCCTCTGATATATACTGGCTCTAAGACCAAGTGTGGGTGGGGCCCTTCATTTCTCAACACTTTAGGCAACTATTTAAGATTTAAATTGCGGAGAAATTGCCAATCAGCACCAGGCCTAGGCCAAAACAAAATTAAATATAATGGCATTAACTATTTACTTTAAAAAAAAATCTTCTGCCTGTTCACTATAGTATTTGATTTGGAGAACTTCTCTGAGGCAGCATTTTTAGCCCCATTTCAACTGCTGGGTTTATCACAGAATCATAGTTAGAAAGGAGCTTTCAAAGGTCATCTAGTTTAACCTGTGGTCTGAATGGAAAGAGCCAGGACTTGAAACTAGATTTTCTCCCGCCAAATCCTGTTCCCTGTCAAGAAGTAGCAGATTGGGGACTGGAGCCTGGGTACTGACCCCCAATCTAGTGCTCTTTCCATTATGCTTGATTGTCTTACTATATAAGGAAACCTGAAAAAGAATTGCTTATATTTTCTTCCAGTGTGTTCTTGGTGGCTCTTCTATCCACAAAGCAATGAAACTGCATTAATAGTCTATGATGGGGATTTTCTATTCATTCCATATAATGGGAGAAGAGTGAAATATGACAACTTGGTTGACACTTTTTCTACTCTCTATTAGTGGGTTCCTCATACCATGTTCCCCAAAGTGATTGAAAAGAGGTTGTTACAGAGTATCCTATCACACAAAGTTCCAGTGGCTTGGGGATTCTATTTAAAATAAAAAGTTTGGTTATTTGGGTAGGGACTAGTAATTAAGAGGATCTGGATGTGAGTTCTGACAGTATCTCATGGTTTATGAACTTATGTGTCATTTTTTTTCTTGCCAAATGCTACCCAAGTTTACAAAGCTTCTGCTTCTTATCCCCCATCCCCCCACCTCAATAGGATTACAAGTATACCCAGAGTTTAAGGAGAACCCGCAGAGTACAGTAGAGAGAACACTGGCTCTGGACTCAGAGGACTGGTTTTAGGTTCTGTCTCTGATGCTTACTCTCTTGGGCAATTCACTTAAGCTCCCCTCCCCCAAACCAGAATTAGTCCTCTAGCTGAATTTCCCTTTTACCTATTTCAATGGAGGCCTTCCCCCTGAGAAGCAGTTTTAGGCACTCAGCATTGTCGGTCAGGCAACAGTAGTGCAGGGCTGTGCTTCCTTTCCCGGTCTGTTTGTCCAGGTTCCCACTGTAGGGGGGAGGAGGGGAGAGAGAGGGAAAGAGAGAGATAGAATGTTGGTTAACATGGGTCACAGGAAGGCACAGTGACCATATTTTTCAAATCAAAAATTGGGATGCATAGCATCAAAAAGAGCTTCAGTTTTGGTTTTGTGTCCCCCAAACTGGGACAATAGCATGGGAACAAATATTCGCCCATATGGTTTGATGACTAGAAATCTCTGTCTGGTGACCATATGATGAGTGATTTCAGGAGGTCTGAATGAGGGAACAATGACCAAAGCCACAGCATTCCCTGGCAAGCTAGAGAACAACCTAATCTCACTCCCTTGCTTTCTTCTCTAGGCTTTTCAGGTCTCCAAAGCACTCACCTTTTATTTCATTTGATCCTTCTGAGGTGGTCATGCCAGGTTATCTTAACCCCGTTTTATAAATAAGGAAACTAACACACAAAGGTTTATGCTTGTGTGTATGAGTGGGAGGTTATACAGCTATGCCAAAAAAAAAAAAATAGAGCTACTTTGGAGGAGAAGGTTGTGTGTGGCATGACAGAAAAGATTACTACTACAACCAGAGGAAAACCTATCTAGACACCATCAAGTCCAACCCCATTATTTTTTTTAATAGAAAATGAAACTCAAGCCCAGAGAGGGAAAATGACCTACTCATAGAGCATAAAGACAAGAAGGAACCTTAGAAATCATGTCAACAGAGAAGGTGGGACCCAAGACTGGGTCTTCTGACTTCAAGTCCATATGTTCTTTTGCCAAACATCCTTGTATAGCAACGTAGGAAAAACTTTAGATAACTGATTTCCAGACAACTACTCCTGCCCTACCCCAAATTCTGATCATATTCCCCTTCAATTCCTTCCCAACTGGGATGACTTGAAGGGAATGATTGCTCAAGTTCACTCCAGGGCTCTAGTGCAGTGAGAGGACTAGGATGTAGGGCATGTAAGGGCAATACCTCCGGAAATCCCTGTGACTCACTCATTCCCATCAAATAGGAGGAAAAAGGAGGGAGGATTTTTAAAAGTTATCTGACAAAAACACCCACTATCATAGAAGATCCATGGAAGAGAGAAAAAGTTCACCGACTTCTCCCCAAATCTTTTTGGACTTAGCTGGTTCTGCCCACATTACTACATAACCACAGACCTTGTGATTTCAAAAATAACATCATCTCTGGTGAATTGTTCTGAATTTGAAATTAGATACAAGTTAGATCTTGCCTCTCCTCCTTACTACCTGTATAATCTTAAGAAAGTCAACCCTCTTTCTGGGCCTTCTTCATTTGTAAAATGATGAGCGCGGAGTAAGACCAGTCTAAAGACTTTTTTAACTCAAAATCTAGATACTATAAATTGTTCCAAGAATGTTCCAAGAGGAGAATGTATTCTTCTAAGAATAAGTCAAGGACAGAAAGCATCTACATAATGCTTCAAGGCTGGCAAAGCACTTTACAAATGTTTTTTTTGGTCTTCTCAATAAACCTCTGAGGAAGGCACTGTTATCATCTCCATTTTACAGATGAGTAAACAGGCCAAGAAGTTAAGTACTAGCCCAGTGTCTGAGGTAGAATTTGAGTTCAGGTCTTCCTGATTCCAAGTTTAATACTTAATCATTATCCCGCCCAGATGGATTTTTAGGGATATTAAAAAAGAAAATTTCTATAAAAGAGGATAATTCAAGGCATATCTGGTTTGACTCAGACTTCAGAAATGGTTAAACAAGTTGTTAAGACACTGATCATATCTCTCATTCTAATAACGGAAAGTGGAGCCTAGCTTCCAACTTGACATAGGATAGAACAAGAATAATGGAAGATAATGGGAGAGACAAGCTGAAGCTCATTTGGGAAACAAATAAGTTTTGCTTGAAAAATAAAACCATTCAGATTAGAAGACAGCTACACACATTATCCTGTGCCACAAGGAATGGCAAATGTAATGAACACAAAAAAATATGGGGATGCTGGTATGAAGTGATCCAAAATGAAGAAGCAGAATCTGAACCACATATGAAGTCACTATAGCTATGGTTAAAAAAAAAAAATCACAATAGCAACCAAATGCAAGAAAAGGAATTCAACAGGGATACACGGACCAAGGAAGGACACCTTGGTTTTGTTCAAATTAATACACACATTTAAAAACAAATTACAAATAATTTGGAATTTAGGTTTTTATGTAAAATAACAGCAAAAATCCCTAAGAAAAACACCCCCTCCCCAATTTTGTAACCTTTTCTGTGTTGTCTCAGAACCATAAAAAGGAGGATGGTTACCTTTCCCATTGAATCACTGATCACTAGGTATCATTAAACTAAGGAAACCATTCACTGAACAATTCTCATTGGGCAGCCGACAAAGGCAAGTCATTGTGCTTCCCCTGTGATCTGTAAAATGACTGGAGTTGAGAATTAGCAAGGAAGCACAAAGTTCTTCTGGGAACATGAGGGTATTTTGTTAAAGATGAACTATTGGTATCTCTACAGGGAAAAAGGGAGAACAGCCCCCACTGACAAAGGATTTTTCAGTTTATAAGCCCCATTTCCTTAGAGCAAAGTCTGTGAGGCAAACAGAACAGATATTAGAGTCCCCACTTTACAGATGACAAAACTGAGGTTCAGAGAAGTAATTTTGAATCATAAAGCATACAAAATCAGAGGCAGAAGGGCCCTGGGAAATCATATTCAACACCCTCATTTTACAAAGGAAGAAACAGAGGTTACCAGGGGGAATTCTTTAAGGTCATGTGCTTACAAGATGATGTAAGGACTCAGATTGTGGTCTTCTGACCTTTCCTTTATGCTGTGGTGCCTCATATATAAATTAGATAATTGTTCTTGGGAAAACTACAGTTTTAATAAAAAATAAAATAAAATGGTACCAGAAAAAAATTAGCTTACTGGCTAAAATAGAAATAGTGGTTTATATTTGGAATTTAATTATTCCTACTTTCTTTTTCTCTGTTATCATCAGATACATGAGTTGGCTAGATTAATAAAGATATCCATTTAATTTTCTTGTCTCAGAAACTGGGGGAGAACCAAACTTCAAAACTATTGATCCACAATGCCTTTATTCCAGTGTTCTCTTAACACTCAGTGAAAAGTATTCTACATTTAGCAGTACATTTCCTGTCTGAAAGGCATGGATTTTTAGATCCTAGAAAAATTAATGACTCTAATGGTGACAAAACTAAAATAATGCAGGTCTAACAGCCCCTTTTTTGGAACACCAATTCATTTCAATCCAATATGCATTTATTAAGCATGACTATAGGTTCTGCCCTGGGGATAACAGAATAATAAATTCTAATGTTTCTAACAGTACATGACAGTTTTCAAAGTGTTTTCATAAACTCATCTCAATTGACCTTCACAACACAGTGAGGTGAGAAGGGTTAGGGAGGACAACAGGGATTTTTCCCATTTGACAGAAGGGAAGCAAAGACTCTTAAAGGTTGAGTGAGTGACTGGACTCAAGGTCACAAACCAAGTTACTTCAGGGCTCAGCACCTCAGCTTTCTGATTTCTAATCCCATGTACAAAATCATAATTAATCCTGGTGTAATTGAAGGCACTGAGACCCAGAGAGCCCAAGTGATTCGTTCCAGGTCACAGAGTTAGGATTCCAACCTAAGTCCTCTGACTCCTAATCCAAAGCTCTTTCCAGGAACCCAAAGGAAAATATTTTTGGTCTTTTGTGCTACCTCTTTTCCCTATTTTAAAGTTACTTACCTGTTCTGAACTAAGAAGTCTACAATATGAAGGGAAGTTCTATCCACTGATCTAACTGCAAGATGGAGAGCAGTTTCATCTTGCTCCTGTAAAACAAAAGAAAGACATATGAAGGCTCTAACCACTGCATATATACTTATCTAATGCCACAATCTAGGCTAACAAGACAACATAACATCACAGAGAATACTTCACCAAAAGAGCCAGATCTTCCCAGATGAGTAACAAGTACTGACATATTTAGAGTGCTTTAAGGTTTATAAAGGTTTCTCCATAGAAGCCTTGTCATGAATCCCTTTAAAGTACTTTTCTGACACTGTCAATCTGACTTGGCCTCTGGTAACATCAAAAACTCAGAGGTTGATGATATCCATTTCTAGTCTTTCTTCCTTGCCCCACAGAAATAAGAGACCCAAGGTTTTCTCTGTAAAATTAAAGCACAGGACAGGTACACAGGTACACAGCACAGTACAATAGATAGATTGCTGTATCTGGGGTCAAGAAGACTCTTTTTTGTTTGTTCAAACCTGGCCTCAGATATTTCCTAGCTGTGTGACCCTGGGCAAATCACTTAACACTGTTTGTCCAGGTTTCCTCATCTGTAAAATGAGCTGGAGAAGGAAATGGCAAACTGTTCCAATGTCTTTGTCAAGAAAACCCCCAATGGGGCCACAAAGAATCAGAGACAACTGAAAAATGACTCGACAGCAACAAAAGAATCAGAAAATCCTTCAATCCTGTAACACTTGCTTTCAATCCTATAACAATTTAATATTAGGGTTCTTGTCATGCATACTCCCCTTCCCTGGGGACCTTATGTATGAAACCTTAAAAATAAGTCAAGAAAGTAGCTATGAGGCTTGATTCTCCATAGAGCTTAGAAGATTCCTTCATCTCCCCAATCCACCACTGCTTCATCTCACCCCTTACATCAAATTCCTTTAACAGGGAAATGCTGCTTGGAAAAGATCTGAAGAATCATCCCCACATTTTTTGAAAAGAGGAAACTAAAACCCAGAGAGGATGAGTAACTTGTCCAAGGACAAACTGCCAGTAAATGACTCAGTAAGAATGTTATTCCAGGTCCCTCGACTCTAGATTTAGCCATATCCTAAAGTCCAAGAACAGTGTTAATGGCAATGGTTAGAGCCCTCCTGCTTCTGGTTAATGTGCGCATTTGTAACCTTGGTGCACAGAGGGTAGAACTTGGACTTGGTTGCTCCTTGCACCCTCCACCTGCAGCTCTGCTTGGTAACAGCTCCATGGAACAAGATGCTCTTGGTATTTCCCCCCTCCATGTCTTCCAGCTTCATCTCATTAGACTGTGAGTTCCTGGAGGGCAGAGATTATCTTTTTTTCTTTTTTTGTGTTCCCAGCATGTAGTAGGTATTTAATAAATTATTGAATTGGAAATGCAGTAAAGGCTAATATAAAATATTAAGCCTAGAAGGGACAAGGTTGGTCCATGGCCTCATATATGAATCTAAAAGAAAGTTTGAAGGTATTATTACTAAAACTCAAACATCACATTTAGACACTTAGGAATAATAAAGGAGGAAGAGGAAAAGAAATGTCCCTCCCCCTGCCACTTGCTGTCAAGGGTACCACTCCCTCCCTCTTCAACAAGGGCCAAGACACCCCAGCACACTGGACATCTGGCACCACAAATTCCCAAGCTGGAGGTTTAGGTGAGTCAGTGGAAGAACTGTTTCTTTATGAGATTCCCAGACTTCAAGTCCCAGTTACAATTCCACCTTCTGGGGTCATCTCCAGTCATCCTGATGAATATCAGACCACTGGACCCAGATGGCTCTGGATGAGAAAGTGAGGCTCGTGACCTTGCACAGCCCTCCCTCACTCAAATCAAGGTCAACTGCAAGTCATGTCATCATCATGATGTCATGGTCCTCTTTGAGAAGGAAGGACAAACACATACACAACTATCCCACAAGAAGCCTTTCTTGAACTCCTTAAAGGCTAGCACCTCCCCCTACCCATTATCACCAATCTATCTTGTACGAATCTTGTCTGTACATAGTTGTTTGCACGTTGTCTCCTCCATTAAATTGTGAACTCCTTAGGGCAGGGTCTACCTTTTGGCTTTCTTTGTGCTCCCAGCTCTTAGCCGAGCATCTGGAATATAACAGGCCTTCATCAGTCTTACTGACTGATTAAGCAGCTCATTTTGCTACAGGTAAGGTACTTCCCTGACTAGTTCCCACATAGTGCAGAAAAAAGGAACCAGGTCATTGAAGAAACATGTTTTCACATCAAGATACATTTATTAGTGTTTTTCATTCTCAACTTTGGCCCACAAGTGTAATGTCAAAGGGTATTGCTGATGTTATAAACCAAGAGAGGACTCTGGGAAGCAACGTGGCATGCTAAAATCTGTCAAAGAAAGAAAGATCTGGAGATGGAAGTGACCTTAGAGACTGATCTTCTAGCCTAACCTTCTTAATTTTACAGATTAAAAAAAACCCAAACAGATCTAGAGAGGGGGAGGAACCTGATGAAAATCACACAACTAGTAAATAACAAAGATGAGATTTGAATCAGATATTTGATTCTGAATCCCAGGCACTTTCTACATTGCTTTATCTTGAGCTTTCAGGAATACACTTTTTACCTCTAAAAGATGAAGAAATGGATTCAATTCCATTTCTATCAATTCCAGTGGTATCATTTACTCTAAACAGGGATGGAAAGAGAGGGAAAGAGAATGGTAGATATATAAAGAGTTGCTTGTAGGAAAAGACCTCAAGTTCAAAAGTAAAGACTTCTAAATTACTGAAATGCTATTCAGAGGAAAGGCTTTACAGGGCCTTCTCCTGCCCTGACTAGATGTAAGTCTCATCTTCACAAGCATTCTAAGCTCATCTAGAAGGGAAAAAAACAGGTAATCTGGTTATCTCAGAGGCCTTCATAAGCAATCCACTCAACAATCCTTTAGGTTGTGTGGTTGTGGTTTGTCCTTTGTTCACAAAGAGGACCATGACATCATGGAGGTGATGCCATGACTTGCAAGTGAACTGGATTTAAGTGAGGCAGGGCTGTGCAAAGTCATCAGCCTCATTTTTTCCTCCAGAATTATCTGGGTCCAGTGGTCAGACATAAATCAAGACAACTGGAGATGACCCAGTACATTTTCATTTGGAGAATATGAAATTTTTACAGAACTTTAGCAGACTTCCTAACAGTAATAAAAAAAAAAAATCAAAACTGGACAAGCCACTGCCTTAACTTCCTTCTAAAACAAGAGAACAAGGGAATCCACAAATTTTATACTGAACAACAACTGGAAATACATGCTTTATTCAATTGTGTTAATGTTCTGAAGAAAACATAAGAAATCTTTATTAGGGCTTTGCCACTCCTGGGAACCACTTATGAAATGATCTATAATATAACAGCCAAGTTTCTTTCCTTTTCAACTCAAGGTATTTTCATTATCAAAAGATGTACTTTCAAAGCCCAGTACCTTGAAGTACCAATTATCCACACTGCAGAAAGTGGCTACAATCACACACACACAGATGCACAGATACACACTTTGGTACAGAGGCAGGAGGGCTGAGAATAAGGCTAAGGTTTGACAAATCCTAAATTAGCAATGGTGTCAGGACCAATGCTCTCAGTATGGGATACTCCAGCAGGATAAAGCTCCACAAAGGATTTATTGTAGTGGGGTGAGATGAGAAAAACCAACACTTCTGTCCCATTAAGATTTAAACCTGGGAATTAGGTTAGGCCTGCTAAAATTCCTTTGCCATTTCAATGGGACACTGTGAATCTGGGCTTCCTGCCCTTCACCTTCTTGGCTTTTTGCAGCGTTTCCCTGTAGCGCTCACGCCTCCCGAGAGATGGCTGCTTTTCCTCTAAGTGGAGTTGGCAATACACACAGAAAGTTTCCTGGACTCAAGAGCAGGCCCTGATAACCTGCCAAAAAGCTAAGTGGTACTTTGAAATTCCCAGGCTACTTACCTGAAATTGTTTCTTCAAAGGTGACTTAAATGTGAAGTGCCCTGGGGTATCTACTTAAATTTGTCAGTCAATCAAGGAGCATTTATGAAGTGTTTACTATATGCCAGGTATTGTGCTAGGCACTGAGGATAGAAAGAAGGTAAAAACATTGTCCCAGTCCTGGGGAAGTCACTGCCTGATGGCAGAGACAACATGCAGATAACTACCGACATACAAGATACACAGACTATAAACAGAAAGTCATCTCACTGAGAAGGCAGTAGTACTGAAGGGTAAGAGAAAAGAGAAAAAACAAAAAGGAATTCTAAAAACCCTCATTTGGACTATATTTAGCAACCTTTTAGAATGAAAGAAATGACCATTAGGAACCAATGATTTGGGGAGATTCAGAGTTACCCCTTTTTCTATAATCCTGATTTGATAAAAGTTCAGTCTCTTGAAGGACAATGAATTAACTTTCTTACCAATCCTGTTCAGACCTCATCCAAGTAAGAAAGTCATTGTGCTCTATCCAGGTTTGGGTGGGGATAAATTCTTTGAATATGTTGCCCAAGGGTGGGGGTAACTTAGAAGTAAATGTCATAATCAGTTAGGCCTAGTCCTGCTTGCAAAATTCATTCTCTCATTAATTGTTAAATGATCAGAGTTGATTGCTAGCTACCCACAGGAACACCCCTCTTCCTGGGATAAATAAGCTGTGAGCAGGATGGTATCTGGCATTTAAGAGTGCCACTGATCTTTTATTAAAAATGCTGGTATTATTAATAAATGACTAATTACCCAGAAATCATGCCTTTAAAACTTTTAAAATGTCACAAAAGGAATAAAAATTAATGGACACAAAAATATATTTTTCATTTAAGAAAATATTCTAATTTCATTCTGCAAAAATCTATATGAAATTCTACTTCCTATCAGAGAATTTCTGTTCATTTTTTGGCATTTCTGATACTCTCTCACGCTGCCATGTCTCTTTTTCTCTCTTTTATAAGCAGCAGATGGCTAGTAAGCCCTTGTCATTCTTACATGTCCATTGGCGAGAGGGATTTTTTCTGTCAGATCCACACCATCAGCATATACTTGGAGCAACCCAAAGATGTCCCTGGTTTTCACAGCCTCACAAAGGCTATGTAATTTAGCTGTATTGTCCGTATGTTTCTTCCTTGCGTATTTCCTCTCAATATACTTGGCAGTGATGTAGTCTTTTCTTGCATTCCTGAAATCAAACACAACTGGTTTATAAATTTTTAATGACCCCCCCCCCAGTTAGATTAAATCCTCATACCCATTTAGATTCAAGTACCAAGAGAGTTAAACAAAATTCCCTTCTCAAGGGATGATAGGCCAGAGGAATTCTGAGAAATGAAGCAAAATATGCAGTTCTTTTATAATTCTTGTATTAGTAGTAGTCATTAGAGCCATGGTGAAGAGTCTGAAATGTGACCATTTTCAATACAGAAAAGAGGCTTAGGTCATAAGATCAGGCACAGAAGACTCATTTGCAATTTAGCTTTGGGAAAATAGCTGGTCTTCTTTATGCTCTGGTTTCTGGGCCTATCAACAAAGACACATTTAATGGTCCTGTTCGTAAGAAAGCTGGACTTGGAATCAGGAAAAATGAGTCCCGCTTCTGTCATTTAAAAGTATGAATATGGGCAAATTACATAACTCCTCATCTATAAAATGGAGATCAGATTTTCAGTAGTCATTTCACAGTTGTTGAGCTTAAAGGGACTTTCCAAACCTGAAGTTAATGCAATAGAGTCATTTATTTATAACATCAGTTATTATTATTCACCCCTCCCCTTTATGTAACTATTGTATTGATAAAGTATGTATTCTCTCTCTTTCTCTATCTCTCCTTCTCTCCCTCTCTTCTCAAAACTTGGAGGTGTTATGATTTTACCCATGTTAGCAATCTCAGGACTAACATAACGTATAATGGCAGTAACAATTTCTTAGAAAGTCTTAGGAGAATTGTAACTGAAGATCTCATCAACCATTGCCATTCTCATAATAAGACTCCCCAAACTTAGTTAGGTTTTTCCTTACTGGTCACACAGGCAATCTGTTATCTGGCTAATTCTCAAAGACTGTGCAACTTGGCAGGATGTGCTTAGAGGTAGTGGTCCCTTGGAACAGCCTTTGGGAACACATGGCTGCCACTGTACCATGATGACTCACTGGAGGGGGATTTTAGTAAAGAAAAACATTTGCAAAATATTTTGTTAACAAAAGAAACAGAAAGGGTTCTTGAACAAACACTAGTGCAAGAGTCTCTATTTCCCAAATTCGTTTATCTAACTTGTTTATATGTCACCTTCATTTTCAAACATGTCTCTCCCTTGCTTTCTCCCCTTCCCAATGAAGTACTCTCCATAAAATAATTTTTAAAAAGGGAAAAAAATGCAGATCAGTAAAACTACCCAATACAGTAAGCAAATATGACATATCTCAAAGAAGCCTTCTAGAGATTTACCGGCAAGTCACAAGATTGAACTTCCACTGCAGTCAGTCAAGCAGCATTAAGCAGGCACCTCACTAAGTAGGGAGTGGGTGAGTGATACAAGAAAAGCAAAAACTCTCTTCTGCCCTTCAAGAAACTCACCTTCTCAAGAGGCAGACAGTAATAGCAGCAGCAGTATCAGCATCAGCATGACAACAGTCAGCACTTGTGTAAATGGTTATGTAAATAAAAAGGATGCAGTGTAAATGGGAAGCAAAGTCCAAGAGGAGAGTAGAGCAGGCAACTGGAAAAAGCCTTTAGGGGAAGGAGGGATTGAGCTAAGTCTTAAGGGAAGCCACAAAAACTTAAGAGGAGTGGACGTGAGGAGGGAGAACATTGCCAACCAGAGCAAAGTCAATCACGACATGCAGTGTTCCACAGATAGCATCACTGGGCAAATGGAGGACAGAAAGGTATGAGACTGGAAAGGATTCAGGTTTTGAAGGCATTGGAATGCCATCCTCAGTTATCTCGCAATCCTTGGAGATGGGCACTGACTGGAAGACTTGTAAAACAGTGGATATGGCATTAGAGGATCTGGGTTCGAATCACAACCCTACCCAGGAGCATTTCCTGTGTTTGGTTAAGTCAGTTACCCTCTCTAGGACTCAGCATCCTTATCTTTAAAAATGAAGAGACTGTATTAGGTGATGTCTAAGCTCCATTAAAGTTCTAAATCCTGTCTTAGAAAACAAATGAAATCTGGTCTGCCTTTAAAGTTAAATACTAATTATCTTCAAAATTTCTCTCCCTCCAGTATTCACCAATATTAAGATTTTTCCAATGCACAGTTAATATTATCTCAGCATCACCAGGGTCCCATATGAAATGTGGATGGATAAAGGGGTCAATTCTTCCACAAAAGGCTCTATTTCAAAAGAGTTGATCCCACCTTTCCCAATACAGCAACTGGACCATTTCTTCACTTGTCTTCTAGTAATAGAGTATATGCTATTTCAATTAGGAGGTTGCTGGGCTTTTTTGGGGGGAGGAAGGTGGTATTTGACCAAATCAAACCATTTCTGTTTTCAAGAGAGAGTGCTAAGCTTCTCTGTTCATTATCATTTGTTTGTACTAAGTGGCTCAGATATTCTGACACAGAGAACTGTAATGAAATGACATCCCATTTACTCTCAGGGCCCTCTATTTACAGTTCCCTTATGAACATATCACATTGTATTCTATATTAATTATCTGTACATAGGTCATATTCCCCAACTAGATTCTAAACTCCAAAACCACTGTCTCATCTAATCTTTGGATCTCCTTCAGAGCCCAGAACAGACTTGCACATAGCAGGTACTTCACAAATATTTGTTGAATGAATGAATAAGCAATCCCAGCTTTTCCAGGTTAGTGTTAAAGGTTATAGGTTAAAATTCAGTCCCATATGATGCTTGCAACCACTTGAAGGAATCTTCTGAGCTGTTCAAAGGGAACCTGAAACAGAGTCCCTGCATTGTCTTCTCCAAGGGCCTCTGCACTAAAGCCAGCCCAGAATCACAGCAGCACTGATGAAAGTAAACTGGACCTCCTGGAGTCCAAGGACATGCCAAATGGCCCTGGATGTTCTTTTAAGCATTTGCCAGGCCCCCAAATTGTTTGCACTTGTTTCAGTGTTTCCCAAAAGAAAATTATCTACAAGAATAAGCTGGAAAAGAGAATGATTTTTAATAGTGTGGCTACAATGAGTTTGCAACCTTAATTTCCTAAGTGCTGGACAAAATCTTTGGTTTTCAGTCTTTCCGGTTCTGAAAGTACAATGTGTTCCAATGGAAGGCTCTTCTCTACCAGGTTCTCTCTAAAATATGTACCTGGCTTTTAACCTTCCTTTTAAACATTTCCTAATTCAGTGCCACCTTGCTTTTTTATCTCTCACCTCCTCATCAGGGTATCTCCAGGTTTTATTCCTGTCTTCTGCTCTTTAAACCTTTCAAAGAAAGGTTCTCACCTTACGCATTCTCATGGTTTTTAGCTACTTATTAATACCTATCCAAAACAAGGCTTCTTAACATGGGGTCTATAAAGCTAGTTTTAAAAAATATTAACTGGATTTCAACATAACTGACTTTCTTTCCAATCCTACATATTTTAGAACATTATTTTAAAACATTTTAAAACATTATTTAAAAATATTATTCTAAGAAGGGGTCCGTAAGGTTCAGACTGTCAAAGAGGTCCATGACACATTAAGGAATTAAGAACCCTTGCTCTAAATGGATGAGTCCAAAATCCAACCCTCCAACTCTGATCTTTTTTCAGTTTCAGATTCACTTCTTTTTTCTGTTTATTTTTAATTTATGGAATAAAACAGGCATTTCTATAACAAAATATAATTTAAAAAGATTATTGCACATGAAACTGCAAATCTATTACGTATAGTTTGCTATCCTTTTAAAATATAAAGTTATAATGTAAATTTTGTTTTTTTTCCTCTTTCCTCCTCCTATCCTGCCCTAAAGAAGGCTACCATTAGATACAAATATGTGTATATATATGTAAAACTATTCTATACATAATTGTAATTATCAGTTCTCTCTGGATGTAGATAGCACCTTCTTTCATATGTCCTTTGACATTAATTTGGGAATCTATAATAGTCAAAATGACATTCACTCAAAATAGTGCTTGAAAGAATATTGCTGTTACTATATGTAACACTGTTTTGGTTCTGTTCATTTTGCTCTAATTTCCTACAAGGTAATTTTAAGTTCAACACACCCAAAACTCAACATGTCATCTTCTTTCTCCCAACGAGGCTACTATAAGTGCTTTCTCTATTTTTGCCTGTAATACCATCATTTTTCAAGTCACCTGGCCTCAAAAATCTCTAGGGTATCTTTAATCCTCTTTCCTACCCCTGCCTCCTCATCTAGTTATCCTAAACAATCAACTCTATTTTACAAGAGACACTCTTCTTAAAAATCTTTTCTATTCATTCTCATGAACAGCACCTTATTTTAGGTTCTTATTGCCTCACACCTGGATTATTCCAAGAGACTCTTAGCTGTTGCCACTCCCATACCCCTACTCCCAAATTAATTCCACACATTGCTGCAAATGAATCTTCCTATCATGATAATTTTATTGTGTCACTTCCTGGCTCAATAGCTTCCTATTATGGAGAGCATAAAGTTCAAGTATTATAATTTTACACTGAATGAAGGTCCTGAGAACCTGACTTCCAAAATGTATGAAGCACACATGTAATATTCTTTCATTTTTCAAGGATATACATCTTCCTGACCTTGAGGGTAGAGACGACCTTAACATGTATTTTTAGAAATCTACAATTCCTGTCTAGCAAAGAATATATGGCAAGGGCGCAGTAAATGCTGCATTTAAGGGTAGAGTGGATAGAGCCTACAGTCAGGAAGACTCATCTTCCTGAGTTCAAATCTAGCCTCAGACGCTTACAAGCTATGTGACCTTCAGCAAATGACTTAACCCTGTTTGCCCCAGTTTTCTCATCTATAAAATCAGCTGGAGAAGAAAACAGTAAACCACTCCAGTGTCTTTGTCAAGGAAGCCCCAAACGGGGTCATGAAGAGTAGGATGTGACTCAAACAACTGAACAATGGCAAACATTTATTGACTGACAGATCTATATGCTACAGGAAGCGGACCTGATGATACTCAGAATTCTAAGTGTTGACCATAGTGGGAACTCACAAGGGATAACTGGATTTGAACATAGTTGTGAGTGAGATGAGGAGATTGTGAAGACTTTTCACAATAAAAATGTGGGGAATATTGTATTTTCTAAATAAAATTTCTCTTTCATAAGGCCTTTCTCCCTGGATACCTGAGTTTCAGTTATCCAGGGCCTGTGGACAGTCAGTTGGTACCGCCCCCATCCCTTACCAGCTTTCTTTGTTAAAGTGCAGTGGGCTGTAGACCAGTTCGCCCTTCTCCCTCTCCCTTCCTTTCTAAAGCCACATCAGCAGTTAAGTTAGGTATTAAAAAATCATTTTCTGTTCTTATTGAGAAGTCTCTTCATTTATTTAAAATTTTGAGTAAGGGTCTTTTTATCCCATACAGCTGTTCACCAGGTTACTGTTACTGTATAATAATCAACAGAGGACAATTCACCTTCCTCATGATCAAATACTAAAAATCATCAAGATTTCCCTGCATTCTTTAACCCTGAATTCCCTGAAAGTAGATCCTAAAAGAGGAGTTCCATGAAGGAACTTCACCCTTTGGTTTCCTAGAAAAAGTTCACTGAATCAATCCCACCACTTTCCTTCAAATGTTAGGCTTGCCAGGAAAAGACTGAATATTCTAGTAATCAGTTGGCTATAATGACACGGAGCACACCACTAATGTCTTTCTTCAAACTATCATTAGTACATGGAGCTGACCTTGGTATTTGGGAGATTATGCCAGTGTAGCAAAGTTCTGGTCAACAGTCGGAAGGCATTTATTATGTGAGAGACACTGTACTAAGCACTGGGGATTACAAAGAAAGTAAAAAACACAGTCTTTGCCTGCAAGGACTTCACATTCTAATAAAGGAGACAGCATGCAGACTACTATGTACACATATGATACGTATACTGCAAATGGAAGAAAACCTCACTGAGGGCCAGAGAGGAGAACGAAAAAAGACCCCCTGTAGAAGGTGGCATGTGAACTAAGTCTTGAAAGAAGGCAGGGAAAATAAGAGGTAGAAGTGAAAGGGCAGAAGGTTCCAGATATGTGATCTAGCCAGTGAAGAGCCACAGAGCTCAGAAAGATGTGGAAGGAAGAGCCCTTCTTCTGGATTATAGAGTGTATGGAGCAGAATAAAGTTAAGAAGACTGGAAAGGTGGGAAAGGGGTCAGGTTGTGAAGGGCTGTAAGGACCGAAGAAAGAATTTTTTATTAGATCTTTGAGTTGATGTGGAGCCACTGGGGTTTGAAGACAGCAGGGAAGTGAGAAATGGTGAGACAGGAACCTCAGGAAACTCATCTGTCAGCTGAGTAGTGGGTGAACAGGAAAGAGGAGAGACTTAAGTCAGAGGGACCAACTAATGGGTTACTGCAAGAGTCCACGTGTGAGGTGATAAAGGCCTGCCCCTAGGTGCAGTGGAGAGAAGTGAGGAGACAGAAGGGAACAAACACAGGAGATGTTGGGAAGGTAGAATTGACAAGAGGTGACCCCAAACTGGACAGGCAGAAGTGGAGTACAAGAGAACACTGACACAAAGAGGTGAAACAGATAAAGAAAGGCTACCTCCTCATCACACAGTCGCAGGGATTCTCAATTTTTAGACAGTTAAGACTTTTCCTCTATTTACCACACATAGACTCAGCACCCCCACACTCCATCTGGAGATTCAAAAGCAAGTACAATGCATCTCTGGCTCACTCTCCAGCACACTTGTTCTGAGATAAGATTGGAAACAGTACGTTTATTTCCTCAGTGGCAGAGATGAATGAACAGTGATGAAGGTGGGTGGTACATTTTCAGTACACAACCACTTTAGAGATGTTTTCATCTTTAAAATAAAAGAGCCAAGTGACGTTCACAACAATCCTTGGCAGGATGCCTGAGTCTTACTTTGGAAAAGCATTTATTAAGTGACTACTGTATGTGCCAGACCCCATGCTAGGAGCTGGGAAATACAAAGACAAGTCAAATCATACCTGTCCTCAGAGAGCCTTCTTCAGTCTAGCCAGGGGAAACACCAAGCACACATACAAGGCATCCCGAAATCTTAGTAGAATTTTACACTTTAATAAGGGTCAAAATTACACAGACTTTTGGGGCACCCTATATAGGAAAATATGTCTCCTTAGGTATACGTAAAATAGATAGAAGATAAATGGGAGGAAACAGTAGCTAGTTCTGCGTGGCACAGTGGAAAGAGTGGTAGGCCCAAATTCAAATCGAGATTCAGACACTTACAAGCTGTGACCCGAGGCTACCCCTTAACCTCTGCTTGCTGCAGGTTACTCAAGTGTAAAATGAGGATAATAACAGATAGCCCCTACCTCACACTGCGGTTGTGAGGACCAAACCAGGTAACAGCTGCAAAAAAGTCTTTAATACAGTAGGTACAATAGAAATGCTTATTCCCTTCCTTCTTTCTCCCCCGCCCCATGCCCCAAGCCCCGTGTGGGTGACTCCCACCTCTACAAACCCAACAACCATCTTCTCCTTTGTTTTTTTTTAGTTAAATTTATTTAACTTTTTACATTCATTTTCACAAAATTTTGGGTTCCAAATTTCTCCCCATTTGTCCCCTCCCCCCCCAATACACCGAGCATTCTAATTGCCCCTATCACCAATTTGCCCTCTCTTCTATCATCCCTGCCTTCTCTTGTCCCCATCTTCTCTTCTGTCCTGTAGGGCCAGATAACTTTCTATTCCCCATTACCTGTATTTCTTATTTCCTAGTAGCAAGAACAATACTCAACAGTTGTTCCTAAAACTTTGAGTTCCAACTTCTCCCCATTCCTCCCTCCCCACCCATTCCCTTTGGGAAGGCAGGCAATTCAGTATAGGCCATATCTGTGTAGTTTTGCAAATGACTTCCATAATAGTCGTGTTGTGTAAGACTAACTATATTTCCCTCCATCCTAT